>CM052358.1:2500-1202500 GCA_028551475.1 Casuarina equisetifolia | reverse complement strand
AGTTTGCCTACCTCTCTTTGAAGGACAATTTCCCCCTTCGTTGTAGAGAACTTCACTAGGTTATCTGTTATAAAAATAGAAACTAAGGCGACAAGCATTCATTAGTAAAAAAACACACTATTCAAAAAGGAAATATCAAAGTAGAAATAATGAAATTTTGCGAGCAACAAGATTCTTCTGCGTTATTTAACAAGGTTTAAGATGAATACCTCTGTCCGAAGGGGTTACCAGATGATTGAGAATGAATCTAAATTTCCTTGGAGTTATGCCAACTACCAGATCGTAAACTGCTCCAGACGTATCAGGTACATCGTCATCGTCGTCGACGTGAAATAAAGACAAGTGATGAAACCCCCCGACGTAAGTCCCTGATGCAATACATAATCGGAGAATCTTAAGACAAGGAGAGCCCAAAAGAGTTTGAGGTGGATCGGTTCAAGGAATCACAGGAAAGAAGGCTAAGATATTGCTCAAGAAAGTTCCAAGAAAATGCTTGATCATTAAGAGGTACGTAACTGTGATGCTGAATCAAGAATTGGGCAACATCATCCCCATAATCGGCATACATGGCGAGGCTTTGCTCGACATCGACCCTAAGCAGGATCATGAACAACTCATCGATGTTGACAGCGCCAATGCCATTCCCATCGCACTCGAAGATCTGGAAGTCCGATGATCGCAATTGCAGAACTGCCACAAAAGCTCCTCTTTGGAATATCAACGATATTCCCTCAGGTGAATATCTGAAAAAGCCGTCGGGACGAATGCCGAGGAGCGGCCAGATGGCCTTCTTCAGAAGATCACCTTGGTGAAGCTTGAAATGTATCATGGTGGAGAGAGAGATCGCGAAAGAAGGAAGTGTCAGCGGGAAAGCTATGGCGTTTTCTCTTTGATATTTTTGTATAACAAATTACTTATATAACCTACTCATTTCATTACATTTTTTTCATTACTTGTATTTTTTTTTAATTTATGTTAATTTTCATTTCAAAATAAAAACGGCATCCAGTTAGCAAACGCCATAGCTTTCCCGCCAACACTTCCTTCTTTCTCAATCTTTTGAAATGATATATTTCAAGATTCAACAAGGTGGCCTTCTGAAAAGGGCCCTCTGGCCGCTTTACGGTTTTCGTGAGGGCGGTTTTGTCAGATATTCACCTGAAGGGATATGGCTTACGTTCATGAGCTATGAACAAACTACGGTGGGGGTTCTGCGATTGCGATCAGCAGACCTCCAGTTCTTCCAGTGCGATGGGGAAGGGAACACTATTATCAGCGTCTATGACATCTACGACTTGCTGCTCATGGTGGATGACGACCAAAGCCTCACCATGTATGGCGATTATGGGGATCCAGATGCCCAGTTCTTGATCCTGCATCACGGTTAAGTACCTCTCACTCGACTTTTACTTCTTTCTAAGTCTCTCTTTCTTGGCACTTAGTCATTAGTGATCAAGCATTTTCTTAAGTGGATTTCTTGAACCGAGCAAATTCATTTGGATTTATGGATTCTATCAGGCAGTACCGTCGGGCTTTCTGGTTACTTGCCTTTGCATGACGTCGACAACGACGACAAACCACCCGATTACTCACAAGTAGAATACCACCTGGTTGTTGCCATCACTGCCAAGAAATTTAGAGTCATTCTGAGGCGTCTGGTTGCGCCTTCGGCCGTAGGTATTCATCTTTCTCTCACCGTGCTTTCAAATTTCAGTTGGGTGATCGAATTGATTGTTTTATGTTTTATGTTTTATGTTTTATGTTTTTGTGGGTAAGAATTTTAAATGTCTTTATACAACACATGCAAATTCCTTTAGGGATACTACAGAACAACCCTAGAAAAGGATAAAATTCACCTTGATATTGATTAGTGTACCTTAGGGATGCTCTAACTCTTAAAGGATAGTTCTCAAAACTTGCTAAATAACTCAGAAGATTCTTGTTGCTTGCAAAAAGAATATATATATTTCTACTTAAATATTCCCTTTTGAATGCTGTATTTTTAACTAATAAATGTTTATCTCCCCAGTTTCCATGTTTATAACAAATAACCAAGTGAAGTTCTCAACAACAAATCGAGAAATTGTCCTTCGAACAGAGGTAGCCTAAATACATCTTTTTCCTATATTTATTCTATAGTTTGGAATAAACACTCAAGCATAATTTAGGAAATTGGAGAATAGTTTGGCATAAGCTTGGAACTTAGTAAATTACTTTTCCTTTCGTGTTCTATGCAGGATTCAGAATGTATAATTGGGAGTGCTATCAATGAGCCACTTCAATTGAATTTTCTAATTGATCATATCAAACATATGTGGAGGGCATCACTTCTCACGAGCATGGTCTGGATAGAAAACGCTAATGATAGTCGTATCATGTTCAATTTCCCTTTTGGATATCTGGGAAACGTTATGCTATATGCCAAGAAGCAATCTTAGTGTTCTTTTTGTTTGACCAAGTCTTCCATTAAGGCTTGGAGTGTGTGTATGCAGAGTTATGTACTCTTTTAGAGGCCCAAAAAGGGAGACTAGTTCCTTTAACTTTTCCATCATTCCACTCATGTAAATGGTTGATGAGTTTTTGTTCCATCAATCGCTTGTCTACATAACTACAAGGATCAAATAAAAGATAAATTTTCTGATGAATTCTTGGTAAATGAAATTGTTAAGTATAGAACCTTCCAAAATAATGTTTCCTCTATCTAATGTGTGGAAGGAGAAGTTGAATCAAAAGATGAAAGGCTTGACACTTCCTAGGGGCAAAATGATGATATTTCTATAGAAAAAAGGGTGCATTCCAAACCTTTATTTAAGGGATTTTAAGTTTGACCTCATTGTAATCCATTTTTTGTTCAATAAAACAATTCAATTGTTTGATTACAAGAGTTGACAAGTTGTGTTTCAAGTTATATTAACATCTCTTAAACTATAAATCCGCAACTCTAATGTTGTTGCTATTTATGGGTCTTGTGATTAAGGCTTCATTTGTTGTTGATCATTTTTATATGATCATTTAGATCCTATTAGAATACCATTTGAGCTGAAATTGTAACTAGGCTAAACATTTGCTTATAAACCCTAGGATTATTATTTGGGTATTTTTAGACTAAACAAATTCTCCTAAAATTTACTTCATGTGGGAATCGTTTAAGACTATATAAGGTTGAAAAGTAAAGTAGTAAAGTAGACTTTAATCAATTTAATTTTAAAAACAAAAACAAAAAAAAAAAAACAAAAATGAGGATGAACATAGGCATCAAGATTGTATTGGATTGAACCACCATATGAGTTGTCTCTTTCTATGCTTTGATTGATTTTGTGTTGTCCTATATTTTATATCTACACCAATGCTGATTAACATATTATTGAACAAGAAACTTAAAAGAAAGTCATAATACCCATTAAGTCCTACAAAAAAGATCTAACACGATCTAAGAAAAATAGTTTCTATGCCTATAGAAACAACAATCTAACATTCTTTAACAATTTTATATAGCAAGAAGTCGAGTTTCTAATTCTTTATTAATTTTCATATGATATCATTTCTATATCTTTCTCTCCACCATGATACATTTCAAGCTTCATTGATGTTGCATATTCATGATAAAGGCTTTGTCGCATATTCACGATCTGGTTGACGGCGTAAACCCTAAGAAATTTAGCTTCATTCTCCGCATAACTCAAGATTAGGAGATGTATTCTTCCTTGTTGTGCCGGAGAACGAATCTAAACTAATTAGGAGGCAAGCTTGATGAATCTTGAAATATAACAAGATTGTGCAACACGAAAGCGGTCGGCGGAAAAGCTACTGATTACAATGTATGAAATTAGCTACTTTACTATATCACTACTAATGTTATAATTTATTAAGTAATATTATCGATATAAAAATCTCAATTTATTACATATTTTTTTGTTAACTGGTCCACATTAGATTTTTGTTGACTACTTTAAAGTTAAAAATTATAGAGATCAATTTTTATAATGTCACACACTATAGTAAAGTAATTAAACAATTTTTTTAATTGATCTTGTAACAAAAATATGGGTAGATTATATCTTTAATTTGTTAGAAGAATTATAAAGTTATATAAAAATATCAAGAACATAAAAAGTTTTAGACAATTTAAGAATAGTAAGTTCATACATGTGCAAAAACAACAATCTATCCACATTTAACAATTTCATTTACCAAAAAATCCATCTTTTATTTGATCCTTGTACTTAAGTAGACAAGTGATCAATCAAACAAAAACTCATAAACCATTTATGAGTGAAAGAAGTTAAAAGTGTTGGAAAAATTCGGTTTTAATAAATGCAAAACTTTTAAATTCGTTTCTTTATTTGATTTGTTCTATAAATGTTCTATTCTAAATTGAATTACGTTTTGATTTGAATATAACTAATATTTCCTTTCTATTATGATTGATTTGATTTTCAAATCATAAAGGAATATTTATGAGAGTTAATGTCATTTGAATTTTAAATTTATAGATATAATCATTCAAATATTGTTGAAATTAATTATGGTAAGAAATAACATATTGTTGTACGGATAAGTCATAACAAGTGTATGACAAAAGAATTGCCACATATTACATCAGTAAAAGGTTGACTTAACAAGTCAAGAGTGAACACATTCCGGCACAAGGGACTACATTATATTCAAGTTGGAACATTAAAGAAATGATGTCGTTTCATAAAAGACTCGAAGGTTCCAATTAAAGCACAAATCTCCTCTCTCCTACTTGCCTTCCATTTCGAGGAAACCCTAAAGAAGTTAATGGCTAAAATCTTGCAATCTAGCCGTTGGATTGACAAGAATTTTGGGAAGAGGTTAAGGATTTGTCTATAAAGGATTTAATTCGATTGATTTCAAAGGCACCTCTCGAAAAAGCTACATCAAGCAGTGCAACACGAATTCTGAATCACGCCACTCTGATTACTCGGTGATTTCATTTCATACTTGCTTGTATTAAGTTCTATTGCATTGATTTTACACTATGATCTTCACTTGATAATCTGTCTAAGTGTAAATTGATTTAGAGCTTATTATTCAGAAACCGTGATTTAGGACTTTCTTTGAAATCATATGTTTTGTATTTGATTGATATTATATTTGATATTGAAAGAATTATAGAATAGGAAATTTCGGGGAGAGAAATTTTTGTATTATGGGTTTAAAGGGGATTGAGAATCCCTTGTAATTTGGCTTATTCATAGCCGTTTTTGATATAGGGCTTTAGTGGGGAAACTAAAGTAGGGTGGATTAGGTGCCAACTTGTGGGCCGAACCACCTCCCAAATTTTCGTGTGCTATTTTCCTTGGCTGTTTACTTGTTTGTTTATTTTATTTTAATTAATTGTGATTAGACAAAATAAATAATTAAAAAGAAAATTTTTAGCCTTTATTACCTAATTCAACCCCCTTCTTAGGTAATTAGGGACCTTTCAAAAAGAACAAGCATCCTTTTCTTGCTCTTCAAAAGAGTGCAAAGGAAGACTTGGTCAAACAAGATGAAAACTAAGGATTATTAAGGAAGTAAAACATAATGTTACCCAAAGCTTCGGAAGGAAAATTGAATAGGATAAGCCTTTTTTCATATTCTAGTATCCAGACAATGCTTGAGAGAAGTGATGCTGTCCATAGTTTATTACTATGTTCAGTTGCAAAATTCAATTGAACTGGCTTATTCACGATACCCCCAATTATACATTCTGAATGTTGCATGAAACACAAAAAAAAATAATTAAGGAAGTTCTTAGCTTAGGCAAAACTAATCCTTATAAGAAATGTTTATCGATGCTTAAAGAATAGAGCATATTGAACTCTAATATGTATTCCAAATTGTTTGTATACTAATATATTATGCTCCATATATATGGTAGTGTTTTCCTTTCTTACAAGTTTATTTTGAAAGAAAAAGTAAACCTTCTAACAAAATTTTAATAGAAATAAGGCTCGGATCAAACTATCATAGTTTCGCATAGTTTTACCAAAATATATTCAGAAAATTGACAAGAAAACTACGATGCTAGCCTACACAAAAGAACCAAAGTGGAGCAAAAATTGGTAGGGAAATGAAGGTGGGAAAGATGGAATTTGCATGTTAATTAGCCTACCTCTCTCTGAAGGACAATATCCCCATTCGTTGTAGAGAACTTCACTAGGTTATCCGTTATAAAAATGGAAACTGGGGCGACGAACATTCATTTGTTTAAAAAACACAAAATCAAGAAGGAAATATCTCAGTAGAAATAAAGAAATTTTGCAAGCAACAAGAATCTCCTGCGTTATTTGACAAGGTTTAAGATGAATACCTCTGTCCGAAGGGGTTACCAGATGAGTGAGAATGAATCTAAATTTCCTTGCAGTTATGCCAACTACCAGATCGTATACTTCTCCAGACTGATCCAGTAGTTCGCCGTCGCCTTCGACGTAATATAAAGGCAAGCTTACATCCCTCTTAGCGTAAGTCCCTGATGCAATACATAATCGGAGAACCCAAAGGAATCAAAAGAAACAAGGCTAAGATATTGTCCAAGAAATCTGCTTTAAGTTGCAGAAGAAAATTCCAAGAAAATGCTTGATCATTAAGAGGTCATCACAAGAAACTAAGAGGTACGTAACTGTGATGCCGAATCGAGAACTGGGCAACAGAATCCTCATAATCGGCCTCCATGGTGAGGCTTTCCTCGACACGGACCTGGCTCAGCGTCTTGCGCAAGTCACCGACCTTGACAGCGGTGATCGCCTACCCATCGCACGCGAAGATCTGGAAGTCTGATGACCGCAGTTGCAGAACCGCCATTAAAGTTCCTTCTTGGTTGATGAATGTCACTGATATTCCCGCAGGTGAATATCTGACAAAGCCGTCGTTATGAATGCCAGAGGGCCCTCCTCAGAAGGCAACCGTATTGAGTCTGTTATGTCCAATCAAATCGAAATGGAAAATGATTGGCCGAAGGGGACTGCTCGATCGTTCTGGGAAGGACGGACCACAACAATTGCTCAACAACCCACCATGGATAAGGGAGATATAAATACGTTAAAAAAAGAAAAACATGTTTTCTATGTTCTTCTCTAAGCATAGAATTATGGCTTCTCCCTTTTATTTTATTTTATTTTATTTTTTTACCTCTATTTATAAATATAGGGTAGAAGAGATGGCAATGCAAAGATGGTGCAGGGGTGGATAAGGATAGAACTATTCTCTACTGTCCATTTAGATGAGAACAAAGGATATGTTCTTGTCAAGATAGGATGAGCAGTATCCTATTCATTCGCTCAATTCTCTACGAACTCAACTCTTTTTGTTTTATTTTATAAATTTCTAATAGCATATGTAACTTGATAACATTATTTTTGATACATTTGCATTCTAATTAAAATTTATGTAGAAAAGAGGGATCACTCACAATGTTATTGTTAAAAGATGAACAAAAAAATAATAATCAGTATGCTAGCTTGTGTCTGTTGACTTAAAAGAACTTAGATATGTAATTACCAAATTGGAAATTGAAATCTTCTTTGAAAAAAATAATCTTTAAAAGAAATATTTTTCTAATAGCTTAAATTAAAATAAAGATAGAATAATAGAATTAGATTAGCACTAATTAAAGACGCAAGAAATGAAGATCAAATATATCATGGTGGAGAGAGAGATTGCGAAAGAAGGAAGTGTTGGAAGGAAAGCTATGGCGTTTTCTCTTGAATACAAAATAGTAGTTAGTCAACAATAGGGTTTTCTAACTGGATGCCTTTTTTTTTTAATACAAAATAGTAGTTATCATTACTTGTAATTTTTTAATTTTTGTTAATTTAAGAAATTATTGTTAATTTTTCATTTCAAAATAAAAGGGGCATAATCAGTTAGAAAACCAAGAGTGTCAACTAACTACTATTTTGCATTAAAGAGAAAACGCCATAGCTTTCCCGCCAAAATCTCCCTTCTTTCTCAATCTTTCTGTTCACCATGTTATATTTCAATGTTCACCAAGGCAGCCTTCTGAGGAGGGCCATCTGGCCGCTTTTCGGTCTTTCTGTGGGTGGCTTTGTCAGATATTCACCTGAAGGGATATCGCTCACGCTCATGAGCTATGAACAAACTACGATGGGGGTTCTGCGATTGCTACCAGCAGACCTCGAGTTCTTCGAGTGCGATGGGGAAGGGGAAACTGTTATCAGCATCTATGACATCTTCAGCTTGCTGGTCAGGGTGTATGACGGGGAAAGCCTCACCTTGTATGGCGAATATGGCGATCCAGTTGTCCAGTTCTTGATTCACCATCACAGTTAAGTACCTCTCACTCGACTTCTTGTGATTACTTCTTTCTAAGTCTCTCTTTCTTGGCACTTATCATTAATGGTCAAGAATTTTCTTGAGTAGATTTCTTGAATCCTCTATTTCTGCTGAAACTTTTGTTTTCTTGAGCAATATCGTCTTAGGGATTTTGTTTATGGATATCATGGTAGCCGTGTTTCTTGTGATTCCTTGAACCGAGCAATTTCTTTTGGGTTCTCATTGTCTCAAGATTCTCCGATTATGGATTGGATCAGGCACTGACCTCGAGCTTTGTGGTTACTTGCCTTTGCATGCCGTCGACAACGACCACAAACCACCCGATTACTCACACGTACAATACCAGCTGGTTGTCGGCATCACTGCAAAGAAATTTAGAGTCATTCTGAGGCGTCTGGTTTGCCCTTCGGCCGTAGGTATTCATCTTTCTCTCACTATCCTTTCAAATTTCAGTTGGGTGATCGAATTGATTGGTTTATGTTTTTGTGGGTAAGAAGTTTGCATAAGCATTTTGGTTGTTATCAAACTTAGTGATGGGTTAGTTAAATGAATTTCTTTGAATTTATATGTCTTTATACAACACATGGAAATGATTTGCTTCTCGTTTAAAAAGCTACATTAGTGATTGTTTAGTGATTAGAATTTGGGATAAATCCACCTTGATATTGATTAGAAGATTCTTGTTACTTGCAAAATTTCTTTATTTCTACTTGGATATGACCTTTTGAATGTTGTATTTTTAACTAATAAATTCTCATCTCCCTAGTTTCCATGTTTGTAACAAATAACCAAGTGATGTTCTCAACAACGAACGGAGAAATTGTCCTTCAAACAGAGGTAGGCTAAATGCATCTTTTTCCCACCTTTATTCTATAGTTTGGAATAAACAATGAAGCATAATTTAGGATAAATTACTAAATTAATTTTCCCTTCGTGTTCTATGCAGAATTCAGAATGTATAATCGGGGGTGCTGTCAATGAGCCACTTCAATTGAATTTTCTAATTGATTATATCAAACAAATGTGGAGGGCATCACTTCTCACGAACATGGTCTGGATAGCAAACGCTAATGACAGTCCTATCCTATTTGATTTCCCTTTTGGAGACTTGTGTAACGTTATGCTATACGTCAAAAAGCAAGCTTAGTCTTCTTTTTGTTTGTTCAAGTCTTCCACTAAAGGTTGGAGCGTGTATGCAGAGTTATGTACTCTTTTAGAGGCCCAAAAAGGGAGACAAGTTCTTTTAACTTCTTTCCATCATTCCACTTGTGTAAATGGTTGATGAGTTTTTGTTTGATCAATTGCATGTCTACTTCACCACAAAGATCAAATAAAAGATAAATTTTCTGACAAATTCTTAGTAAATGGAATTGTTAAATATAGATATATTGTTGTTTCTTTCTAAGTGTGAACCATTAACCTTAAATCACATAAAATCTTTGATTTTCTCAATATTTTCAAAATAAAATGCATTCGAAAATGTAAATTTTGCCAAAATAACGATATGTAAATCTAAGTGCAAGGAAAAGTTGAATCAAAAGAGGAAGAGCTCAGCACATCCTAGGGGCAAAAATGACAATATATTTTAGAAAAAAAGTGTGTTTCAAACCTTTATTTAAGGGAGTTTAAGCTTGATCTCATTGTAATCCATTTTTTTAATCAATTAAACAATTCAATTGTTTGGTTATAAGAGTTGACAAGTTATGTTTCAAATTATATTAGTATTTCTTAAAAATGTAAATCCTCAGCCTTAATGTTGTTGCTATTTGTGGGTTTTGTGATTAAGGCTCCATTTGTTGTTGATTATTGTCTACATGATCATTTACATCCTATTAGAATACCGTTTAAGCTGAAGTTGTAACTAAGCTAAACATTTGTTTAGAAACCTTGGGATTATTATTTGGGTATTTTCATACTAAACAAACTCCCAGGAAATTCACTTTATGTGGGAATTGCTTAAGACTACATATTATTGAACAACAAACTTAAAAGAAAATTATAATAGCCATTAAGTCCCACAGAAAAGATCTAACACGACCCAAGAAGAATTTCATGTATCAAGAAGTCCTTGGAAAATTCACCAATTTCATAACATGTTTAGTAGTTATGTTTACATGAATAAACGGAGGGAAAGAAATTAAAAGAACGACTCCCTTTTTCTTGGCCTTCAAACTTATGCCCAAGTCTACACAAGCTTTACAATGTTCAATAGAAATGATCATCAAAGTAAAAACATGATGTTGCCACCCAAACCTGTAAAAGGGAAATTGAATAGTAAAACCTCTAGGGCATTGAGCATCCAGACCATCCTTGTCAAACGTGATGCCTTCCACCAACGCTCAATAGAATTGATAGTAAATTTCACCTCAACTAGGTTCTCCTCTTGAACACCCCCGGTTATACATTCCAAACGTTGCATACAACACAGAAAGAAAAGTAATTCTATAAGCTTAATTCAAACTCTATTTCAAGAAGCATTTCCCTTATCCTTGTAGAGAGCTTCACTTGTTTATCTGTTATAAACATAGAAATTGTGGCAACAAGCATTTGTTAGTAAAACGCAACATCAAGAAGATGAATATGAAAAGAAAATGATAGAATGATGAATGGGATATAATCCGGTATGCCGTCTAACTCATGCATGGGATATAAATCCAAGTCCTCTTCTACATTGAAAGGAAGGCCTGATCCAATTCATAATTGGAGAATGTTAAGACAAGATGAACCCAAAAGAGTTTTTATACCCAAGAAAGTCCCAGGAAATAGAGTTTTAGAAAGAAGTAATCATAAGAAATTGAGTGAGAGGTACATAACTCTGATGCTGAATCGAGAAGTGGAGCTTTGGCTCCCCAGGATCACAATACATGATGATGCTTTCGTTGACATGCACCCATCCCAATTATTTTAACTAGGCTATACATGATGATGCTTTTGTTGACATGCAACCATCCCAATTATTTTAACTAGGCTATACACGATGATGCTTTCGTTGACATGCACCCATCCTAGTTATTTTAACTAGGCTGAACATTTAATTGTAAACCCTAGGATTATTATTTGGGCATTTTTAGGCTAAAAAAATTATCATAAAATTCACTTTATGTGGGAAGTGTTTAAGGCTATATAAGGTTGAAAAGTAAAATTGTATGGTACACTTTAATCAATATATTTTTTTAAAAAAAAAAAAAAAAAAAGAGGACGAACATAGGCATCAAGCGTGTCTTGGATTGAACCACCATATAAGTACTTAGCATTCAACTATTTAGCATTATTCTGTTATTAGAAATAGTTATAATTGTATTCTAGTCGTAATCATAGCTTAGTGATAATTTATGCCTATTGTTCCTTTATTGTCATTTTTATTTTGAATCCAGATTTGATTGTATTCTAATTGAGCTTATTAATAAAAGAAGGTTATTTTTAAGCTTTTTATATGTTATTATTGAGCTTTGTAGATAATTAGGTTTTTTAATTATTTCCTTTAAATAAGTTTTAAGATTTGAAATAGTTAAAATCCAGTCATATTAAGGGTTTGAATCCTGGTGTTATGACCATCCCATATAACTTAAGATAGATCTTGAATTAAAGTTTCTTTAGAATAGAGATAAGAGAAGGTCTCTAGAAGAAATAAAAATAATTGTAGGACTCTAGAAGACGGGAGTGCAATTACAATAGGACTCCACAATAAAGCTTTATAAAAGGAAGGCAAGGGCCTAGGAAAGGACATATTTAGCGTTATTTTGTAGCATCTTATACAAATCATCGGCCTTGACAGCGGTGATACCGTTCCCATCGCACTCGAAGATCTGGAAGTTTGATGATCGCAGTTGCAAAACCCCATTAAAGTTCCTTCTTGACCGAAAAGGACTGCAATTGCGTTCATCAGACTTTCAGATCTACGAGTGCGATGGGAACGGGATTATGAGGAAAGCCTCACCATGCGTGGAGATTACAGAGATGTAGATGTCTAGTTCTTGATTCAGCATCACAGTTAAGTACCTCTCACTCGACTTCTTGCGATTACTTCTTTCTAAAGTCTCTTTCTTGGCACTTACTCATTAATGATGAGCAATATCATCTTAGGGGTTTTGTTATGCATATCGCGGTAGCCTTGTTTCTTGTGATTTTTTGCATCAGGCACTTTCGTTGGGCATTTTGGTGACTTGCCTTTGCATGGCGCCGACCTCCACCGCGGCGGAGGACCATCGATAGAATACCACCTGGTTGTTGGTAAATGAAATTGTTAAGTATAGATATATTATTGTTTCTTTGCAAGTGTGAACTACTATTCTTAAATCACATAAAATCTTTGATGTTCTCAATATTTGCTAAAGTAATGTACCTTCCAAAATAGCATTTCCTCTATCCAATATGCGGAAGTAAAAGTTGAATCAAAAGAGGAAGAGTTTAACACTTCTTACGACCGTATTTTTTAGAAAAAGTGTGTTTCAAATATTTATCCAAGGGAGTCTAAGCTTGACCTCATTGGAATACCTTTTTCTATTCAATTAGATGATTCAATTGTTTGATTACAAGAGTTGATAAGCTGTGTTTCAAGTTATATTAACATTTCTTAAACTGTAAATCCATAGCCCTAACGTTGTTGCTATTTGTGGGTCTTGTGATTAAGGCCCCATTTGTTGTTGATTATTGTTTATATGATCATTTAGATCCTATTAGAATACCATTTGAGCTGAAATTGTAACTAGGCTGAACATTTGCTTATAAACCCTAGGATTATTATTTGGATATTTTTAGACTAAACAAATTCTCATAAAATTCACTTCATGTGGGAATCATTTAAGACTATATAAAGTTAAAAAGTAAAGTAGTAAAGTAGACTTTAATCAATTTAGTTAATAAAATAAAAATAAAAATAAAAATAAAGGATGAACATAGGCATCAAGAGTGCATTGAACCAACATATAAGTTGTCTCTTTCCATGCTTTGATTGATTTTTGTGTGTTGCCCTATATTTTATATCTACACCTGTGCTAATTAACATATTATTGAACAACAAACTTAAAAGAAAATCATAATAGCCATTAAGTCCTACAAAAAAGATCTAACATGATCTTTGATTTTCGTGCACACCATTATTCTTAAATCACGTAAAATCTGTGATTTTCTCAATATTTGCCAAAACAACTTGTGTTCCAAAATGTAAATCTTGTCAAAATAACATTTTCTCTATTTCCTCTATCTAATGTGTGGAAGGAAAAGTTGAATCAAAATAGGAAAAGCATGACACTTCCTAAGGGAAAAATGATAATATTTTTTAGAAAAAGGTACATTCCAAACCTTTACTTAAGGGAGTTTAAGCTTAAACTCATTGTAATTCACTTTTTTGTTCAATTAAAAAATTCAATTGCTTGATTAGAAGAGTTGACAAGTTGTGTTTTAAGTTATATTAGCATTTCTTAAACTGTAAATCCACAACCCTGATGTTATTGCTATTTATGGGCCTTATGATTAAGGCTCCATTTGTTATTGATTACTATTTATATAATCATTTAGATCCTATTAGAATACCGTTTGAGCTGAAATTGTAACTAGGCTGAACATTTGCTTATAAACCCTAGAATTATAATATGGGTATTTTTAGACTAAAACAATTCCCATAAAATTCACTTTATGCAGGAATTGTTTAAGACTATATAAGGTTGAAAAGTAAAATAGTAAAGTAGACTTTATCCAATTTAATTATAAATAAAAATAAAAATAAAAATAAAGAGAGGATGGACTTTAGCCAATTTAATTACTTAACATTTAATTGAAACAACAAACTTCGAAGAAAGTCATAATAGCCATTAAGTCCTACAAAAAAGATCTAACACAATCCGAGAAAAGTAGTTTCTATGCCTACAGAAACAACAATCTAACATTCTTTAACAATTTCATTTATCAAAAAGTCCTTAGAGAATTTACTAATTTCATGACGTGTTTAGTGGTTATGTTTACATGGATGGAAGGAGGGAAAGAAGTTAAAAGAATGAGTTCCCTTTTCTTGGCCTTTAGAATTGTGCCCAAGTCTACACAAGCTTTACAATGTTTAATAGAAATGATCACCAAAGTAAAACATGATGTTGCCACCCAAAGCTGTAAAATTGAATAGTAAAACCTCTGGGGCATTGAGCATCCAGACCACCCTTGTCAAACGTGATGCCTTCCGCCAACGCTCGATATAATTGATTGTAAATTTCATCTCAACTGGGTTATCCTCCTGAACACCCCCAATGATACATTCCAAACGCTGTATACAACACAAGGAGAAAAGTGATTCAGCGAGTTACTCTGGAAATTATAGTTTAGTGCTTTGGTGCTTAATCCAACCTCTGTTTCAAGGAGCATTTCCCCTATCCTTGTCGAGAGCTTCACTTCTTTATCTGTTATAAGCATTGATTAGTATTAAGAAGACGAATATGAAAGGAAAATGATAGAAAGATGAATACCTTCGTCCCCAGTTTCAACGAGATGCCTGAGAAGGAATCTCAATTTGCTTGCAGTTATGCCAGCAACCATATGGTATTCTGTCTGGGTGTAATCCGGTACTCCATCCAACTCGTGCACGGGATATAAATCCACGTCCTCTTCTTCATTGAAAGGAAGGCCTGATCCAATTCACAATCGGAGAATGCTAAGACAAGAAGAACCCAAAAGAGTTTTTGTACTCAAGAAAGTCCCAAGAAAGAGAGTTTAGAAAGAAGTAATCACAAGAAATTGACTCAAGAAAGTCCCAAGGTATTTAACTCTGATGCTGAATCGAGAAATGGAGCTCTGGCTCCCCAGGATCACAATACATGATGATGCTTTCGTCGATACGCACCCATCCCAGGGTCTCGTACAAATCCTCGAGGTAGACAGCATCCATCCCCTCATGCTGGCAGTCGTAGATCGTGAAGGCTGAGCTTTTCATTTGCACAACCGCCATGAAAACTCTTTCAGTCTCCGCGGCCGACAGTGTTAATCCCCATGGTGAATACCTGATATAGGCCTCCCGATCAAGACCAGCGAGCGGCGCAACGGCCTTCCTCAGAAGCCAACCTTCCCGGTACATGAAACCTACCATGGCTGAGAGAAAGATTGAGAAACAAGGAACAAACAGTTGGCGGGAAAGCTACGGCGTTTTCTCTAGATTTCCTACCCGAACGCCCCTCGTATATCCGAAGCTAGTGTGCCACATCACAAGTCAGTTATTCACCGGGACGGCCTTCTAAGTCCTCGTCTACGTTGAAAGGAAGACCTTCCAATGCTCTGAAAGGTCATTATGCAGGCAAAAGCATCATCCATGTCAGATTGCTGCAGAATGATTGTTGATTTTATTGCTTTTAGGGTCCCCCAAATTTAAAAAAATCAGTTAAGAGGTAAGAACTTACACTTTTAAGCTCATAATTTTTTAATTCCAGTGTAGAAACATTTTAATACTTTATTATCAAACATCAATTATTGAGTCAAGTTAATTAATTAGTCTCGACCTATTAGGCTTTTGACTTTGTCTCATTGAGCTTTGATACCACTGCTGATTTTATTATTAGGGTCTCATAATTATTTACTATACTATATCATTACTTAATATTAATATTATAATTTGTATATCATTATTTCATATTTCTTTATAGCACAATAAAAATGTAGGAACTATTTTTCTTGAATTACGTAACATGTATGATATTCCTAATATTTATTTTGAGATCTTATAACTCTTCTCAAATATTATCGATATAGAAAGCTCAATTTATTGCATATATTTTTGGTAACTAGCAACTGGTCTACATTAGATTTTTGTTGATTACTTTAAAATTAAAAATTATAGAGATCAATTTTTATAATGTCACACACTATAGTAAAGTAATTAAACAAATTATTTGTTTTTAAATTGATCTTGTACCCAAAAAAATGGGTGAATTATATCTTCAATTTGTTAGAAGAATTATAGAATTATATAACAAATAACAAGAACATCAAAAATTTTAGACAATTTAAGAATAGTATGTTCATACATGTGCAAAAACAACAATCTATCCACATTTAACAATTTCATTTACCAAAAAATTCATCTTTTCTTTGATCCTTGTACTTAAGTAGACAAGTGATTAATTAAAAAAAAATTCTTCAACGATTTACATGAATGGAATGAGTGAAAGAAGTTAAAAGAACAAGTATCTTTTTCTTTCTCTTCAAAAGAGTGCAAAGGAAGACTTGGTCAAAGAAAATGAAAACTAAGGATTATTAAGGAAGTAAAACATCATGTTACCCACACCTTTGAAAGGGAAATTGAATAGGATAAGTCTTTTTTCACATTCTAGTATCCAGCCCATGCTTGAGAAATGTGACGGCATCCGTAATTGACTGATATGTTCAGTTGCAAAATTCAATCGAAATGGCTCATTCACAGCACCCCCAATTATACATTTTGAATTCTGCATGCAGCACAAAGAAAAAAGTAATTTAGAAAGTTCTAAGCTTAGGCAAAATTATTCTCCTATTTCCTAAATTGTACTTAGTGTTTTACTTCAAACTATTCACATATGACTTTGTAAAGATTTGTTATGTGTTACATTATTGATATACTAATATGTTGTGCATATTTAGAGGTGTTATCCTCTATAATAAATTTTAAAAAATGAATCAAGATTTTTTAACATGATATTAGACTCCAAGCTTTAATAGAAACACAATTTTACTTTTGAACTAAATCCTCATAAGAAATGTTTATCCATGCTTAAAGATTAAAGCATATTAAAATTTAATATGTATCTCATATTGTCTATGCACTTGTATATAATGCTTCATATATGTGGCAGTGTTATCATTTCTTACAAGTTTATTTTGAAAGAAAAAGTGAACTTTCTAACAAAGTTTTAATAGAAATGAGGCTTGTGGTTTTGCAAAACTTTACCAAAATATATCCAGAAAATTGCTAGAAAACTATCATAGCTTTTGATGAACAATAGCCTACCTCTTCAAAAAATTGACAAGTAAAATCCATTGGTACCATAATCTAGAATCTTGTGGTCATTGATATTACCAAATTAAGGAGGAAAGATGCATTTGCATGGTAATTAGCCTACCTCTCTTTGAAGGACAATTTCCCCCTTCGTTGTAGAGAACCTCACTTGGTTATCTATTATAAAAATAGAAACTTCACTTTCCCCTTGCATATATGAAGTCCAAAGAGTGAGGTTGTCCTTACAATTGCATGATGAAAGTGTTGTCCTTATATGACTCCTCCCTAAATGTGTCCAACTTAACAATAACTTCCTCGAAGGTGGCAAATGAAAAAGAGGTTTAAAATATCAAATCATAAAATTGAAAGGAAAATTAAAATTGATAATCATTACATCAACCTCTAGTACAATGCTCATCACCATAATTCACACAGCTTGCCTAAGGACAAAGTGCATCCACATCTTATGTACAACATCAAGTAAGGATGATGTTATTATATGTTCTTTTGGATTTTGTCAATGGGGAAGGGGGTAAGGATTAAAGTGTTATTATTGTTGTAATATCACTCTACTAGAATTAGTTCTAGAGTTTTATTGGGAACCTACACCTTGATTTGGTTCATAATTTTATGATCCCTAAACCTTGTCACTTAATCCCTCGTGATCTGAGTTTGCATCTTCATGTATATATAAACAGTAACCACGCTCTGTTCCACAATTGTTTACAAAGGTTATAAGGTGCATGAGCTGGATTTGTAGCTTCACTTAGCTATATCCAAAGCTAATGAGATACCTAATATCAACCTTGACTTCTCTTCGAAGGAGTTTTTTAAGATAAACAGCAACCAAGTTCAAGAACTTATACCAACTAATAGTGCCAAAATTTGGAACCATAAAGCCAATGAATTTATCATGACACCTTTTTCTTGTTTTGCCATTAATTATACATGATAAGTAAAAGGAAAAAAAAGCCCCAAAATGAATATATAACTTTTTTCAAAATAAACTCTACAAGTGTTATCATGTGATCTTAAAGCTTGTTAGATATCCAAACTCAACATTATAAATTTCACTATTGAGTTGCCAAAATATTATCTTAATAAATTTATTAGCTCTAAAATAACCTAACCATAATAATAGTAGTAGTAATAACATGAGATATTCTACAAGTTGTTGAATTTCCAAACCCACATTGAGATCGCCCACATACCTTAATCTTCAACATAAGACCATTATTAATTTTTTAGCTATGAATCAAGCTTAGCCCAAACAAACAATTAGCAGTTGCTTAACTTGAAAGGGTAACCATTTACATTGAAATGTTCTAAAGATTTGCAACATATGTTGTGATTTATATTAAAAGTGAAATTCATATAGGGTTTCCTTTGGCTATTTAGTGGAGCAATTGTTAATTGGATGTTCAAGTTGAGCTTGATTCATAGCTAAAAAATCAATAATGAGTCTTATTTTGAATTTCCAAACCCACATTAAGATCACCCACATGCCTTAATCACAAACATAAGACTCATTATCATTTTTTTAGCTATGAATCAAGCTCAGACGAAACATCCAATCAGTAGTTGCTTTACTTGAAGGGGTAACCATTTACATTGAAATGTTCTAAAGATTTACAATAAATGTTGTGATTTAGATTAGAAGTGAAACTTATATAGGGTTTCCCTTGGCTATTTAATGGAGCAATTACGAGTAGGTGTCCCAATTTGATCATATCATAGTATCTTACAGATGGAACATCTAATGTGTTTGAAGTTATTCAAAGGCTCACTTCTAAGCAAATTTAGTCTTCATTAGGACCCAGATGAGAAAATGAGGGATATGCCAAAATAGAAGGGTCTTATAGGTGGCCCTACTGATCACATATTAATGAATTCTACTATATCATACTTTTAATTTAAGCTAGATCCTGTTATTAGGCTCGAAGCAAATATGGATCCAAATTTACATATAAAAGGTTGTCTAATGACATTAACAACGTCAAAAGTCTTAGCAGCCATTAGAAGGGAATTGGTGACGGTTTGGAAAATTACAAGGATGACTAAGGGCTAGTGAAGGTCATGTACAACTATGAGGACAAGCTAGAATTGATGATGGCAGTGGCAAGCATGTTGAGGATGGTGGAAGCTAGGGTGGTGAAGTCTACAATGGTGATAGTGGGCTGGAGGAACAAGAGTGTTTTATAGGTGAAAGGACTCAATTGTTTATTGCTTAAGGTGAATATACTTTTCTAAATCTAAAATGATGAACTTTCCTTGATGACTCATAGTTTGAAATGTGCATGATCAAGAAGAGGAGGTAAATGCATATGATGTGAGTAATATCACTAGTCAAGTTTAAATGATTGCATAATTTGAAGGGGAGTTGTGAAAATCCTTATGATTTTTGCTCCTACTGAAATGACTAGCTAAATGGAGAAGAAATTCACTAGTCAAGTTTCCATTGAGAAAAACTACTTGGAATATTTACAGATTGTTGTTATTCAATGTGATGCATTTTTGAAACAAGTCATGCTTTACACTTTATTGTAAATTATTGTTCATTCACTGCATAAATAGTCTCATAATACGATAATATGAAATGAGAAGTTTCCTATGGAACACATATTCAAATGATAACTTGAATTGCATCAAACTTGAGTATTGTGCTATTCTACATATATTTTGCATTCAATTGACAATGAAAATTAAAAAAAGCAAAGGAAGTAATGGCTCATAAAACACTCCATGTATTTGGTATGCTTTTCTACCTCACTCTTACGTTAATAATACTTTTAAAAGAGAAATGATTTTAAGATGTTTTAACATTATGCTTTTCTATTGAGACGTATTTCTTGGTGTTAATCAAAAGAATACAAAAATCACATAGCATAATATATATGTGCAAAGATGCCCTTTGTTGAGGCATAAAGTATAAACATGAAACATATACAGCATGATTATATAATCATATGCTTTGCTAGATTTTTTTGGGGAATGAAGTTTGAATATACATAAGTATACCTTGTTAAATGTTTGGAATGAAGTGAACTATACATGGAATTTGTGTAAAACACTACAACTAATATAAATGCAAAAACTATCGATTGTACTGTGTATGTTTTGAGATAGTATACTACACTCATTATGATTATATAGGGGAGAAACTATAGCATTTAAATTTTATGTTTAACCCATATAAGTGTCAAAAAAAGGATGAAATTCTCTATCCTAGAAGTGTATTTCAAATGTTTTTGAATCCATCTTTTATAATAAGTGTTGGCTAGATGAATACTTATGAATATCTTGCTAAATAAATATGCCTCACTTATTCTTGCTTGGTTGAAATCACTTGAGAGAAAGCTACTCTTAAGGGGGAATTATGAAAACATGGTTGGATGATATTGTGTTGAGTATGGTTGCTAAAACATATATTATCTTTCTTTGTGTCAATACATACTAGCGTGTTATGCATATTTTGCTTTATTGGTTTATGCTAGTTGGCATCATTTAAGGGAGAGCTTTAAACATTTCAAGTATGTATTTCTTGCATCTTTCATCATTCCTATTTTGACGATGTCAAAAAGGGAAAGAGATATGTGCACATGAAAAATACTTTCATTATCTCTATTATGTCTTGAGGTATCAAAAAAGGGGAGATATGTATAGATGAAAAACACTTTGGCTATCTCTACCATAGGATTGGCACATGAGGGATTTGTGTTGGAAGAAAAACTTGTATGTGATTTGCAAAGCTCATCATGAAATATTTAGCTTTTAAGTGCAAGTTTTTTCATCATCAAAAAGGGGGAGACTATTAGGAATATTATGATTCCAATTATTTTGATGATGATAAAAAGGAAAAAGGAAATATTTCACAAAGGTGTATTTTTGATGTGACAAATATCTTAGTGATAATGTTTGATTATCCTTCATGATTTATATCTTATAAATTATAATAATTAGATTATAATTTTAAAAAAATTTAAAAATTTATTAGGAAGAACAATAATGATGTTCTTATTGTTCTTAATATAAGAATAATAATGCCTGAATATTTGTGTAGGGAAAATGGACCATAAAGATGCAAAATCATTATGCAGTCCACAGCGTTGATCCACATGCGCGTGATCCATATATGTGCAGTCTAAGTTTGCCAAGTCCGAAAGCCCAGCATGGTGCGCAACCCAGTTTACAAAAAGAGCTGCGGGCGACCCAAAGCCGTGATGTCCATATGTGGGTGATCTAGTAGGCGCGACCAATTCTGCGTGCTTGAGAA
Organism: Casuarina equisetifolia; assembly: GCA_028551475.1. NCBI lineage: Eukaryota > Viridiplantae > Streptophyta > Magnoliopsida > Fagales > Casuarinaceae > Casuarina > Casuarina equisetifolia. The sequence continues at coordinate 1,180,979 of CM052358.1, read as the reverse complement.
CCTGCGACCCAGGCCCGTATGTGTGGGCAACCCAGAATCAACTCAAGAGTGATGCAATTTGGAGAAGATTTGTTAGAAGATCCGTGAGTTAGATCCATAACCCAAACTGATTTCTGTAAATAAAAGTTACTCACTGAAACACCACCGTTTTGGACGCGACTTTGAATTAAAAAGAAGCTTCGAAACTTTGAATTAAAATATACCCCTTATATTTTGTTCACTTTTGAAATTAATCTCTATCAAAAATCCAATGTAGACCAACTACTAGTTATTAAAAAATACGAAATAAATTGAGCTTGTTATATTTAGAATATTAAAGATTTTATGTAATTTGAGAAAAAAATAGTGTATATAATTACGTCACAAAGTTCTAATATAAAGAAATCACAATTATAATTAAAGACATGAAACTGATTGAGAACAATTGGGATCGTGCATTCATTACAAAAACAACAACCTATCATTACAGATAGTCGTCGGAAGAGTAAGAAGGCTCATCATCAAAGATGTGACGATCACTATAGATGGTGTGATCACCCAAGTGAAACATGATCCAATTCATAATCCAAGAAAGTGATGATTCAAGAAATCTACTCAAGAAAGTCCCAAGGGGGACAGAAATTGAGTGAGAGTTACTGACTGTGACGATGAATCCAGTGGTAGAAATGTCGGTCCCGAGGATCGCTATGCATGGCGAATCTTTCGTCGACAAGCACCCTGCGCACAATCCCGTAGAATTTATCGAAGTCGATAAAAGTCATCTCTTCCCCATCACACTCGAAGTCCTGGAATTCCGATGATCGCATTCGCAGAACGCCCATGAAATTTCTTTCGTCGTTCGTCAATGTCAGCGATATACCCTCAGGTGAGTATCTGACAAAGCAGTTCTCAAGAATACCGCGGAGAGGCGACATGGCCTTCTTCAGAAGCCAACCTTTGTCAAGCTCGAAATGTATCATGGTGAAGAGAAAGGAAAGATTGAGAAACAAGAAACGGTTGGCGGGAAAGCTATGGCGTTTTCTAGAAAATCTGTGACTTAGCGATGAATCAGGCTGTTATGACTACTTCTATACATTTTGATAATACCCTTTTGAAAAATATATATAAATATGGGAATAATCAAATAATATAATTTTGTTAAAACTTTACACAGATCCAATAACATGTATCAGGCTGGCCCTAGCAATTTCTTACATATAGATTCTCAATTCTCAATCAGCTTACAAGCTGAAAGGTAAAAACTCTGAAAAAGTGAGGAGATTTTGGACTCTGGAGGACAGGGATGAATCACTCAAAATGTCTTCTAAGTTTGCTCTTCTGGGTTGTCTTCGGGCTCCGCCTTGGGCTCTGCTTCTGTAGGTTCAGGAGGAGAAATGGCGTTCTTCTTGTGTGCAGCAGCCTCCAGGACGTGCTGGTAGTTTCCTTTCTCCATGAAGAGCTGAGCAAAATGGTGCTTGCAGTAGAGGACTCCGTCAAGAGAAGCATAGGAACAATGGGTAAGAGGGCAGCCGCCATGGGCGCACCTGAAGCATGACTTGTGGAAGCATTCTCCTTCCATTGTCACCTGGAAGGTAAAGCACAAAACCCGAAGGGTATATTTAAGTTTCAAAGCAAGAAACGTGAATCTTTACTCTGTATATAGACATTTTCAAGCAATATTAACACGTCCCTTTGCTCAAAATGTGAAGAAATACTTGTAATAGAAATATTTGCCCAAATGCAAAACCATATTATACTTAGACCCAAACTTTGATATTATATTGAAAAATTTATTTATATTTACAAATCTATTTAATGGTAGATAAATCTTTCTTTCATATGTAATTGATTCTTAAGCTATGTATATACAATGTGTGTGAGACTTTGTCACACTACTCTTGACACAATTTAGAGCAAAATATGCCCAAATGAAGAGTTATCAAGCAATGCGTTTAGGAGTTTATGCAGATTTAGTAGCAAAAACGGAAATCAATCATAAAGAACATAAAAAAATTTAGTAGTTTGCAGAAAATGATTTCCATACATTAACAAAGACGTAATTTTATTATTTGAAGATTTCGTGCACTAAAAAGTCACCAAAGAATCTTGCCTCTATGATTATTTAACAAATGACATGATATTCATATGATCTTTCAAAGCCTCCTAAACAAACAAAAATACCATTTCACCTTAAGTATAAGATTTATTATTTTATCCTTGCCTTAATTTTTTTTTCTACAACTAATATAATGTAATCTAATAATTAGTGGAAAAAAATAAATTACAATGATCTCAAAAGAATTTTTAAAGGAAATTTAGTTACCAACCTTCTCTAGAGGATACACAGTTTTGGCGCAACTTGCACATTTGTCTTGGGTACCACTGAACATTGAAGAAAGTTTGCTTGGAGCTCTAGTCTATAAAAGATGAATTTGGTACGTTAATTCTTACCAAGAAAAACAGAGGGGGGGGAGGGGGGGGGCGGGGGGGGGGGAAAAAAAAGGGATTTTGGATGCCCCAGGTTCTATGGAGCTGCAAGATGTATTTACCATCTCTCCATGCTTGTCAGTTTTTGCTGCACAATTAGCGCACTGTTAGCCTTCAAGAAAAAAACGAAATTTTGATTCTTCTATAATATCAAAAGATAATGCTCAGGAAGAAAAATCTTACGTGTGTGAAAGTTCTTGCTGAAATTCCCAGATTCCTTGAAAAGTTGCTCAAAATGAGGCTTGCAGTACAGGACTCCGTCCATGGAGGAGTAGCTGCTCATCTGCAAAATTCATTGGATGGTTAGCACCGCTGAGGGTTCTTAATGTTTGCTCCCTTAGGATGATATTAAACCAAATCTCTAAGCAATAGTTGTCAAAAGAATAAGTGTTATTATAAGATATAACATAAGTTTTATTAGATCAAAGAATCTGATACTAGAAAGGAAAATACTTGCAATTTGCATTATAAGTTTAAATAACTTATTTTTTTAACGAAATATTTTGAAAAATGTGAACTTACACTCATCACATTTTAGATATCCCTTCGCTACCAACATGAATAAATTACGAGTTACATATACATTGGATATGTGGTTACCATTTTTTGAATATAGACTTTAGTACCATGCTAGAAAATCCAACTTTAGATAGTTAACTTAGGAATAGATGAATCATAAGTATTCTCAAATGACATTTACCTAAAATAAAACTTTCTTTGTATAATTCTTAACAATAGGAAGATTCATGGGACTCTTGAAGAGTAAGTTGAACGTATCTCCAAACCACCTTCAAAAGTAACCCAAATACCCATTTTTCTTGGCTGTTTTTTATGCTCTACCTTGAGAAAAACATGCATTATAGAATATCTAGATCATGTTCGAAAATCAAGAGTCAATAACGGGGATTAGAAGGTGATACCGAAAGAAACCCTCTGCAATGGCTGCATTTGAAGCAGGATTTATGGTAAGGCCCCCCTTCAAGAGTCAACATATCAACTACATAGACAGTCTTATCACAAGCTGCGCATTTATCCAGAGTTCCTGTGAATGCCATTCTCTTCTTTTCGCTGTTTCAGGTAAGATGTGAAACTCAGAGAGTTCTTGAAGATGAAGATGAAAATATATTCTTTTTGCTGAAGTTCAGGTTGTCTGAGGAGGAAAGGGAAGCCCAAGAAGAAGGCCAGGAGCTTCTTACCTGGACCTCAGACAAAAGGGATTGAACAAAGATTTCGACTTGTCTATACATAACTAATTTATATCAGATTAAGACGGATCCTTTCATGTTGTAAATCGTAGAAAAGTGACTGGAGATCCCAATATTACGAGGCAAAGGTGGAAAATTAAGGCCGTAATTGTAGATAATCCGGATAAACTGGAGTGAAAAAAGGCTGTAACTCTGACCTTTTCGACAATGGAAGTGGGAATGGGAAATAAAAGCCAACGATTTTGGCTATTTGGTGTCTTGGTAGTTATGCCGGGTGGGACTGGATTCTTTTTCCTAATCATTCCAGTCGATCAACACTCCTATGCCAGATAAATAAAAATTGACCTTGACCAGGTGTTGAGAATCCTCCATTGGCCCAAAATAGCATCTTTGAAGAAGAAAAAATGTGGCTCAGATGTACCTTCTACTGCTATTCTATTCCTTGTGTTTTTCATGCATCTTATTCTTCTCAAACCTTATCTAGATATTTTTTTGTTGAGGATAGTAATTGCATATAAAAAAATATATAATTCTTAAATAATATTTTATATAAACTATGTTCTCTCAACTTATAAACTAGATTTTAAGTTAAATTTTTTATCTTTTTTATTTATTTTTTCTTTTTTTAATGTTACAATGCATGCATTCCATTCACGTATACGAGATGTCATAGTTGGAACTCCTATTAACTCACCACTAAGTTAATTGGCTAAGCAACTTTAATTCTCTTTTAACTGTCCTTTAATTTTAAACTTTTTTAAGTATATTTGTGTATAGATAAACGTTTATTTCATTATGTTTAACATAAACTTAAGATATGCTCAATGTACAAAAAAGTATTAAGAACAAAAGTATCATATATGAAAGACATAATCCTTAAGTCATTTTTAAAGATAAAAATTACTTATAACTCATGAATTATCTTTTAAATTAGACTTTAATTTTTTTTCTACTTCTTTATATAAAAATGATCACCCACTTTATATGCCAATTTTGTGATGAAAATAAATTTTTTAAAATAATACTAGAGTTTAAGTTCAAATTTGAGACAAAAGGGTCTGTTATCTACGAAAAAATCACATTCCTCTTTATTCTTTTGTCTAGAAAAGGATTGGCAATACAACTTAACATCCATAATAAAGGGATTTAGCTGCAACATTTCCTTTTATTATATGATAGATGACAACACTCAACATCAATCATCTTCATCTCTTGTAAAGTCTGTACAATCATTTGGAGAAGCAATTCTTGACATAAAAGACACAAAAGTTATTCAACTTAGCTTTCATTTCTTCAAAGTTATACACTCCAAGAATATCCACTTTCTTCTCCTCTGTTTTCTGAGAAAATTCGTGGCATGATGTACTATTCTTTAATGGATCTTTTATCATCGTACATGGTTGTATAAGGAATAGATACTTGCAAGATACTTGAGACGTTGTACCAACAAATTCAAATTGTAGCTCCAGAGTTTCATCACATTTATCTCCAAGACAAAGTTAATCACCGCAGATTGTAGCTATCACACTGAGAACAACTGAGGAAGGTTAAGCTGTAGATTGTATGCCATATATGAGAAAATAATGTGAAATTTCCTTGAGTCCGCCGATCAGGGAGGCAAGATGACTCGTTGGCACAATATCAGATCCGACACAGTCTTCCCATGCCGGTCAATTCTCCGAGAGCAGTTGACACCGCCATCAAGAATGTTTCGCACCACAACATTCAAGGACTTGATTCCCCGAACTTCATATATTTCCACCTTGACATGATCGTCCACACACTTGTCCTCATCAATGGCATCTGAAATGGAACACGAGGTACTTAGCAGAGTCAAGACCACTTCCTTTACCCATTCGAGTGTTATAATCGGCTTCAGCCTTTCAATATCTAGAGGGAAATGCGGGATGATAGAAAAATTCAAGTCATTTCCTTTGTCGCCAACCCTGCTATGTGCAACAGCATAGAGTGGAATCTTCTGGCCGTATGGAGCAGGAGAGGGACACAATTTGGGAGATGATGATTCAGGGCAAAATTTATTGGCATCAACATGTCTCATTAGTGACAATTCAGATCCATTCCAAACAGGGGTTTTTGTAAGATCTTCAGAACCAATTCCTTGGTTATTGAAGTCTATCACTTGGGCCTGTTTTACTCCACTTCGCCATAGAACATGTTCACGATCAACCTGAAAGACCAAGCATTTCATCAAGAAGTTCTTCATGTACGAATGTGTCAGGAATATATTTGTCCGACTACCGAAAATATTTGACAAGCCAAACTGTTTAGTGAAGATCATCATAAGTTTTGAATTCAACCAAAATTGAAGGCTAACATGACAGGACTACGCAAGAATGATGGGGAGCAAGAAACTAATCATTACTTTGTGAAATGGCTATGAGATGTAGCTTAATCATGAATGAAGTTGCATGTTCCTGATATGGGTGATTGGTTTGGAACAACACCTTCTCCAGTCATTGATCATAGGTTCAGCATAATCCAACTCTAGATTGCGTAACAGAGATGTATAATATGGGGAAGGGAGGGAAGGAGAGAAGATATAATACCAATCGTTTTTCAAGAACAATCTCTTTCTTGTGCCCGGTGCTGCATCAAGCGAGAAAACAGAACAATCACATTCATCAATAAATCAAGGCTCGTAGTTCCGTAATTCATAAGTCTAAATGAGAAAATTGTTGCCCAAGCAGGTAAAAAGCTGACCTGATGCCACCACCACCAGCTGGTCCATTTGTGTATAAGGCCGTAAACTCTCTAGTAAATTGGATTGCATGTTCCTTCAACTCAAATAAACCATCCATACGTAGCCTAACGTCTTCACTCGTGTTACACCTCAAACCATCATCGTCAATGCTACTTGCCTTTAGGCTATCAATCCCTATTATGTAAGAAAGTATATAATGGCTAGTACCACGGTACACTTCTTCCATCCATGATCTAACCTAACAAAATATGAAAGAAACATCAGTTTTGATGTCTAAAGTAGTCCTCTTCAAAAACAAGAATCATTGAAATGAGTGGGATTTTGAGAAGATAGATTCAACTCTGTTCACAGCCTTAAAAAAAGCGGCCAATACTATTAGATGATATAGAGCAAGAGGATTTATCTACCAAAAATTCAGCAGCTTTAGCACGTTGAACACATCCAGATCCTCCATAGGATATCTCTCCCCATCCTTTCCATCCACAGTCCTGAAAAACAGAAAGTCACATCACTAGAGAAGATGAAAAAACTAATGAAGAAAGGAATAGGAATTACTCAAACACAGTATCATTTAAAGAAGGCAGCTCTACACAAGCCAGACCTGCCAATCTGAACTTGGAAGCTAAAACCCTGATAATGATGATCGTAAATTCGTCATTTATAACCAGAATGAAACTACACATACAGGAGTTACCTTTGGAACCAACTGCAGGAGTTTATTAGGCACTGATGCAGCAGATGGTTTTGCCCCAGCACAGAGTACCTTAGAGCTTGATTTTGGATGGAACGAAACATCCTGAATATCAATGATCTGTGTTCAAAAGGACAATATTTCAAACTTACTTCTTTTCAATTTCTACTCATATATGCAAGCATGAAAAAGAATTTCTACACACATCTAACTTACCACATCAGGGGTGACATAAGCACCAGGATCGCCAACCTCATAAAGAAGCTGTTCAGCACAGGTACTGGCATCTAATACCCCACCACTACCCTCTGCCTTTGCTACACTCAAATTTCCATTAAAACTGATTTCAGCATAAGGAAGTGACAGATCTAGGAGCTGGGAGAAAGACATATCACGGTATTTGTCTCCTGCAATAGTAAAAACGAAAAGACCCCACAACAATCAGATAAAATTCACAAAGGAACTACACGAGTACCTTTATTACATCTCAAGCTAAAAGAATTCTCACCTGGATGCATGAAATATCCCCCTGTGAGTTGACAACCACACTCTAGAAGGTGTCCAGCCAGAGCCCCTTGTGCTAACTGCTCTAAGTCATTCCAATTCCAACCTAGTTCATAAACCTAATTATGTACCAGTGTGAACATTCAACTTACTATCTGAAAGGAAATCGGAAAACAGAAAAGTTTACAAGATGACAGGACTCAACTTATTTATGTCTTAAAATTAAAGTAAATAAGTAATCAACAATTATGTTCTGCATAAATACAGCAATCTCTCGTTTCTCTAGTAAAGAAAAACTGATTGTGCCCAATCATCTGTGAATTTGTAGTATAGCAGTCATGAAAAACATTATTGGTTAATCAAAAATCAATTTCATTTAATAAAATAGACAATCCTGTAACCATTTTATTAACCAGCCACGAAGATAAGTTGAACTGAGGGAAAAATCAAGTTTCATACCATTGGTGCTAAGAACAAGGCAGCGTCTGCAACTCTTGATGTAATTATCACATTTGGCTGGTATTTCTCCAAACATTCCACAATAGGAGCCGCTCCTAGGTATGTACTAATACCCTACATAGATGAGATAAAAAGATGGGGTTCAGCTTGAAAAGTATTACTATCAGAAAGGGGAAAAGACAAATGGAGGAAATCAACTGCATGCATCAAAATACTCATTTAAAAAAGGACTGAGCAGATAGCTCATAACATCCTTCATACAGATCATGACATCCTTCACACAGATCGTGGCATCCTTCACATGCTTCAACAAGTACTCAAGCATTCACACGCTAATAAGAGGGTCCCCCAAATTATGTGGCTACCATGTATTGATACATAAAAAGAAAAAAGAAGTACAAAAAACTTGCAGATTTGAACAAAAAATATTACAAAAAGGAAAAAAAAAATGCAGAAGACCAGGTTCTTACACCTTCCACTAAATATGTTATCTCTGAACCTGAATACAAAAACAACAAAAATAATTGTGTTATAAGTTACAAGCCTCCACATAAAAATATAAAGGAGAAAGATATACATGATATTCCATTCAGCTGCATAATTTTTCCCAACTGATAGGTAGATTGCATGATAGTGGATCTTGGAAACTCAGAAATATCATATTAACCAAAGCATTTGTTATGTGACTGATAATACCTGAACTTTTCACATCAATCTCGTGAGCCACAGCAACCGAGACATTAAGCCCCAAGCTGCTAGCTATTTCTAAAAGCTTTTCTTGGGCACCACAGGGATCCACTTCGAAGGGAAAGGACAGATAAGATTCAAAGAACAAAGAGTCAGATCAAATAGACCAACGAAGAATCATTGTTTTAGATCAATGAAGAAGCCAAACATGGATCTCGTACTGAAGTGTTAGGTCTCTTACTTGCACCCATGTTTGTAATTATGCAAATTTGTCTCTCCATAGCCAAAGGTAGGAGCAGACGGAACCATTCTGAAACTGCCAAATCAATTGAAAAGTACAAGGAATGAAACAACAGAAAAAAGGTCAAAGAACACATTCTATACGAACTGTTAAATGATATCTCTCCTGTTCTTAAATTAGGAGTGATGTTGACTGTAAGCCATGGTTGTCTGCATATTTAAATTCCCCAGCCATAACCAAGAACTAGATGGAGCCCTTCAGTAACTTCCTTTCAGAAGAAGTCCAGACATGGAGCAAATATGTTCAAAGATTTATAGATATACTGGGCAGTACATAGGGACCTCTTATCCAAAGCTACATAGTGGGAGTATAAACCAGACATTTAGATGCACCAAACAAAAGTATTGTCAACCAGAAAAGTGGAGTCTATTTCCATCACAAAATATAGAACAGGAGATGTTACTAAGATGCTTCTAATTGAAACCAGAGTCCTATCATTACTGTTTTTGCAGTGGTATTGAAAACCTTAAATTACCAAAACAAATGAAACATACTCCGTGAGTCATAACCATCACCACCAGAAACCATAACTTGATAACGCTCTGCCAGCGTACGTTCTGCTAGGCATTCTAGTACAACATAGTTCAGATCTTTCACTCTCTGAAGCAACTTCAGAGCAGCCAATGGTCTGTCCCCTCCAAACCCAGCTCCACACCCAATGCAAACCTTTTCCCTTCGCATTTGAGGATTCACTCGCTGCAGTTCAAAGGCCAACAGAATCAGCTTTCCCTTTCCTCAGTGCCAGATGCAAGACTACTGTGAGTAAAAAAAACTGACGGGTAAGGAAAGTAAGCTACCAGCTTGATCTTGCAATTATGAACCTCATCTTTGTTAAGGCTCTCCATTGTCACCTGAACTCCCTGATGCAAGGGGGTCCTGCAAGAAATTAGGGATCAAATATCATGCATACTAACCATGTAAAACAACTTTATCAGAAAGGACATCTCTGGCTTGCTTTATTCAGATATTATACGAACAGATATTTCTAGGCCCCATTTCTCCATGGAAAATGATACCATGAGAGAAATCAATCAACCTTGCTGGTTGTGATACATGATTGGTTGCAATTTTAGCCTGTACAAAATGTCTCACTGCACAATAGGCGTGCATGAGAGAACAATGATCTGCTGTCTGATCATTTCTTTTGCTTTGAATAATAGAAAGAGAATTCTCATCATTTCCATGCCGTGCGCTCACTGAAATAATTAGCAGCTAAACATATCCATTTGCTTCCAGCACATGGGTAAAAGGTCATTTCATGTTCCATTTTAAGAAACTAGTTTTCCTAAACAACAAAGACATCCTCAAAAGACCATTCGGCCAGTTATGTAAAAACTTGGTAAAGAAAAAGGTGTAAAATCGGCCCAAAATCACACGAATTATCAAGAAAAACTTAAATTCTGAAAAAATAGACTGAATAATCCCAGAAGCACCGATGTCATGTCGCTACAACCACCAGAAAAACTTGGATTTCTCAAATCCAGTTCTACGAAGCCCCTCCTCACAAACACAAAGAAAGCTTCGAACTTGTACAAACCCATCACCCTCCAACTTACAACTCAAAATTTGAAGCCTTTCCACCAACACTAAAGCCCATAAGGAGACCTTCAAAAATCAACAGTCTTTGTTCATGTCAAACAAACCCATTAATCATCTTTCCAATAACAGATAGGATACACTTTCCCTTCCACCAATTAGCAATCAAACTTTTCATTTTCTTTGTACAAATATTAGTTTTCAATTGGTTTATAAGACTGGAAAAGGATTCTTTTCGGGCCAGGTACAATATAAAGGATGGGAAATCAAGATCTTTATAACTAGTGCTTGAGAGAATTAGCAATCAAACTCACCACCTAATTCCTGTTGAAGGTGAATACAACAAACAAACTGCTGCTGTAACAAGACGCCTCCTAACGGGTACAGAAGCTGAAGGCAGAACTCGCTCATCAAACATTACTCTTTTAGCCTTACTCAGCTCCCACCTTCTACTCGTTACCATAATACCCCTAAATAATAATATCAATATTTTGAAGAAAATGTGAATTCTTAAATATTAATATTATACAATACTAATATGTTGAATGAAATATATCCCTAAATTTAAACATTCCAAACATTATTAATACAACTAATGTATTCACAGAAAAAAAAATTGATATCTTATATAATATTTTATTTATACTAATATATTTATCTATTAACAATGAAATTTAAAAATAAAAAGTAAATCATTTCTATCGATAAAATAAGAAGTTTTTGTTGTGAGGTAAGGTGGGTGCACTTTGTCACTATTTTTATTACCTATATTGGAGCAAATCATGAAATGCTTGTTGGAAAGAGAGCAATTATGCTCCTTATACTTGCGTAATACAATTTGACCAATAAATTCAATCAAATTAAGTAGAGATTATATAGTAAAATAATTCATCAAGAAATTACTTCAAATAATTATCCTTCATATCTATAAGACAAGTTTTGTATCAAAAACAAGATTTTACAATGAAATTTAAATGAAAAAATAACTTTCTAACTTTTAAAATAACATTTAGATTGAACTTTTAAATTTTTTAATATAATATTAAAATTCATAGTAAATTTATTCTAATCATAAACTTTGGACCCATAACACTCAATATGCAACAATGTGTGTCAAATGAAAGTATCATATAAAAAATAAAATTCATACAGCGAAAGACTTTTAAATCCTTAACTTTTATCGTCGTAATTTTGGCAAGATTGGCACCGGTTGGATATTTTTGTCATTCAATGTTCTCCGCGACCATATTTATTCTTTGGCAAGAAGAAGGGGCTCTCTTTCACAGTCCAAAGAAGCTTACAGAGAAACCTTGAAACTCAAGAACACAGAGAAAGAGAGAGAGAGAGAGAGAGAGAGAGAGAGAGAAGGAAGGAGGGAAGATGGCGACGTCGCCGGTGGTGAACACGTACCCACTATCATGCTACACCTTCGGGTCCAAAGAGCCAAAGATGGAGAAACACACATCAGTGGCCGAACGTCTTGCTCGCATGAAAGTCCAGTACGCTACTTTTCTTCTCTCTTTACATCGTAAAACGCTGACACTCTTTTTTATTCCCGCTGAGATGAACTGAAGTAAATGTTTTCGTTTGGGATGTGGGGTAGTGTAGGTTTGAGTTGTTTCTTGAAACCAAGCTTGGATAATGTGGTAAAAGTATTGGGAATTGAGTTTGTTGTTTGGTTGGCGAGAAAAAGGAAAGTTTTTGAAACAGAATGTAGTTGGAGTCATTGCATTGAGCTAAGAGGATACTCGAAAGTCTGAAAGTTCCTGCACATCATTGGGATAAGACTCTAGAATAAGCATTTGCATTGTGGTTTACTGTGCATTTTGCAGTTTGAGTTTCTCATCAGTGTGTGTGTGTGCTTGCATGCAAGTGCTGTGCAGGGGTTCATTGTCGTGTTAGGATGTTAAAGTTTCGTTTGGACATCGCTTTTTCGCACTCACCACCGTGATGGAACCGTACCATTTGAAGTAGCAACGGGCTTTAGTTAATTAGATACTGTTCATTCTTTAGGGTTCACTTAGCTATTCGTTTCTTTGCCTTTTATAGCTGATTTTTGGGAGAATGGGTTGATAATGTTGGAATTGTAAAAGGTCTGTTAAAGTTATTTATTACAATCTTAAGCAGTTGAGCATATAATTTCTTAATCTGAAAGTGCAAGTTATCTTGGTCTTTATGCATGGACTGACTTGGTCTTTTCTTTTTGGTGTACAGCTATATGCAAGAAGGCAGGAGGACAAGTGTTGAAGCAATCCTGCTGGTCAGTGCTTCCTTTTCAACTTTGGCTTAGATGATTGAATGTTTAGTCCTTTCTTGTATTTTAAAGACTTTATTACTGCGATCTTTTATCTATTGGTGCTTGCAAGTAAAGAAAGAATGATAGTTAAAATGGATTATTTTAAGTAACATTTGTTTTTTTTTTTTATTAGAACTGACCTTGTATCGCTAAATAGAATTTAAACATTCTTTAACTAGTTTAGATTCTTTATCGAAGCGTTATTTAGGATGTTATATTGATAATTAACAGAAAGATTTCCCAAATATCAATATGTTGATCCATTCATCTATCTACATTCTCAAAGAATGAATTAAGTTCATGCTGCTGCTGTATATTGACTTCCATTCTTCTAATATCCTAAGCAATTGATTTACCATGCAGGTGCAAGAACATAAACATCCTCACATTCTTCTTTTGCAAATTGGAAACACCTTCTGCAAACTCCCAGGAGGACGTTTGAGGCCTGGAGAAAATGGTACTACTCTATTCAGATCTGCCCAATCTATCTACCTATCTACCTATCTCTCGCTCTGATGTTCCCTCTAATGTTTGCAGAAATTGAAGGCATGAAGAGAAAACTGACAAGCAAATTGGGTGCTGCTCAAGCTTCATACCAAACTGATTGGCAGGTCTGTAATTTTCCTTATAATGAAGCACGTGTGCTGAGTAAAGAAAATTTTTTGCTGTGGTGACAGACACATCCCCTATTTACTGATTTTAATCTCCGAAATAAAGTGTAGAAGGTGATTAATTCCAACTGAGTCAGCATCTGTAAGTATTTCCCATTTTTTGTTAATTTTCCTCATGGAAGTCATTAAGAAGTTATTGAAAAGTAAATTTGAAGGTGCTATCTGTTGAGCAAAATGGGTAGCCAAAATTGCTAGAACGTCTTTTGTGACTTTATCTCTGCTTTCTATATTTACCCTTTGCTTTCAAACAATAAGTGTGTTGGACCCTTTTTTTTTTTTTTTTTTATCAAATTTGTCTGCCAGGAGACATGCTTAGAATGTATGCTTAGATATTACCCTCCATCACAGCATAATTTGATTCTAATTGCAGGTTGGGTTTTGTTGCAGATTGGTGAATGTGTGGCAATCTGGTGGAGGCCAAACTTTGAAAACGTGATGTACCCTTACTGCCCTCCCCACATCACAAAACCCAAGGCACAGTAAACTTTCTCCTTTGAAACCATGGTCTTCTATATTTCCTAATCAAAAGATGTCTTTTGTGCTCAACTTAACCATAAAATTTGTTCATGATGCAGGAGTGTAAGAAGCTTTTCATTGTTCATTTGTCTGAAAGAGAGTATTTTGAAGTACCAAGAAATTTTAAACTGCTTGCCGTTCCACTGTTTGAGCTACATGATAATGTTGAGGTTTGTTAACATAAAAGTCTTCTTCCCCCCGTTTACTCTTAAAGGTTTGTGTCATTTGAAGAACTATATTCATAAAATCCTTCAGTTGTATTGATTTTCCATGCCAACAATGATTGGACAATTAAGATAGTCGATGACTGACTTGAGTTGTCTCTTCCCATAATGCGTTTCCCTTTATAAAGTCTGAATGCTAAAACATTGCTTTTTCTTCACAGAGTTATGGACCTGTTATTTCCGCGATCCCACAGCAGCTGTCAAGATTCCAGTTCAACATGAACACCACCTGAGAGGTTTACAGAATTCAAGAATCCATGCCATTCAGAGTTGGATCGATCTCTACTAATACAAACAGCACATCTCCTTACAAATTTTATGACTCTCCTAGGTAGCAAATAGGCTTGCTACTCGAGCTGATGTAATACCATGACACCCTCAATGTCTACTCCAATTAGCAAATACACACAATATGCTACAATTTACTCTGTTTTGGGATTTTCGTACGTAAAAGAGTTAGAGACTTTTCTTTTTCTGTAGTTCTTACTTTTTGAGTTATTATAACGGTTTATCAAATGCCACACAATACATTTATGGTTTTTAACTCGATAGAAATTATAATTGAATAAGATTATCATTTTGCCATTACTTATAACCTTAACTTTATAAGTGATAACCTCTTAATAATTAGTGTCAGTTTAATTTGCATACTAAGTGAACAGACGTTGTTCAGGCAATCTTGCATAAGCTCTGCATGGACCCACCCTGATGTGTCCTATCATCCTCTGTGATGGCTGCCGTGGTAGGTGGGCGTTATCGTCATCTGACCTTACATGCATTCATCTTACCGGATGTTTCTGAGAAGAAAAGTGAGAAACTATATTCAGAGATCAATCAGGAAATGCTCCCTGATATGGAGGCAAAGATGGAAGCTCTGAAGAACGTTCAGAGAAAAATACAGGAAAGGGATCCCAAAGACACAGATTTAGTGGAGGAAGTGGAGAAAGCAGAGAGAGATCTAGAAGAGGTTCTGAAGTCTGCAAAACCTGGAACTCATGGGGGTGACTAACAGAAAGGTGGCCAGTTTACCTCCAGATTGAGGATCTTAGGAGCTAACCTAAGGAGATGAAGGAAGAGACGGCGAAAGTGCTCAACTTCAAAAGCTGCAAAGAAGTTACAAGCAGAGATGGCGGCGAGGGTTCTTGCTGCTTTGTATGTCACTGTCTTGCAGGAAAAGGTTGAAAATCTGAGAACGCAGTTGGCATCCTCGACAGAAAGGGCCACTGAAGTTCAGAAGGTTGGTGGAAAAGGCGCCGGATGGTGAAAGAACTTCCTTTTCCTCCAGACACAGCTATAGAATATGACTTCTCGGCCGTGCCTTCTGGTGTTTTCTTGTACCAACAACGTCCATTTTGAAAGCATATTTTTGTTGGGAGATAAACGTTGTATTGCAGCAAACTCAAACACACAGGGACATAACAAAGAACATAAAAATTTATGTAATTCAATTGTCAACTTTAGGATGTTATAACTTTCCTTTATAGAACTCTCGGACTTTAAGGTTTATGTTTTCATATTAACATATCTCTTGCAAGTTCTATATTTACAAGCCATTGAAGAAACCATAAATATGGAAAAGACAGATTTACCGGTATATATGTATAAAAAAAAAAATTGTTCTACCTTTCTAACCTTGTTAAATAAAAAACATGAAATTATTGTCCCACATTGCTAAAAAGTCTATTAACTTGTGGATATAAAAATATTGAACCCAGAGGCTAATATGTTTTCTGCTTTTTGACCTTTGAGATTATCACTTGGTTGAAGTTTAGTATTGTACGTGGGATTTAAGGCTTTATCCCTATGCGTCCCTGGCTTTCTAGGTCATGCATCAGATCCTCCATCGTTTTCTTCTTTATCAGATACAATAAGAATGATATGGCCTAACGGGCAAAAGAGAAGGCACCGTCACCTTTTCCAACCACATTAAAGCAACGTCCCTTTCAACCATCATTTAGCTCTTCTTTTTCTGTTTCCTCTGTTCTTATCCTCTTTTAACAACAATGACTCTTTTTCTTTCATTTTGTTAATCACGAAATTAAGTTTTAGATTAAAAAAAATTAAAGCTCAAAAGTTAATACAATAATGTTAATTTTAAGAGTGTTAAAAATGATTCGACTTTTTTTTATTTAAAATTAGTTGTTAAGAAGGATAATTAAAATATATCATAAAAATGCCATGTGAATTAAATTAAATTAATCATGAGGTAGAATTACAGTTATTAAAGAAATTTAACTTAAAATTTAATTTATTAATTAAAAATATTATATATATATATACTAAATTTAATATTAAATTAAATAAACAGAATACTCTGTTATACATTAAACATATTTATATAAAATATTTTTACAAAAATTTTAATAAAAAATGAGGAGTAATACATGTCGAAGCCTGTCAGAGACTCATTAATGCATACAATAATTTAGATTATTATTAGTATACATGATGATGAGGCTATTAGGGACTTATTAGTGAGTGATTTTGTTTGGCAAGTAAATTATTTTTAATAAAGAAAAAGAAGAAGAACAATAATAAAGGAAGGAGGCATGAAGGAAGGTCGGTTGTTTAAACGAAAAAACACAAAGAAAGCGGGGCCGATGGGCAAATTAGAAACAGTTCCTTTGTCGTGACGATGCCCTAGGATGCTTCATCTCGTCATTGCTTAGGTTTTTGCAACCGTCTAACGCAGCTAGGTTCCTCCATTTCTCACCCGTGGCAATCGCGAAGAAATCTCCTTCCTCTCGTTTCTGCTCTTATAGATCTGTACAAATCACAACCCTAGGTCTTTAATCGCTTCGGTTCTTCTTCTAATTTCCTTTTTCTTGGTTGTTTTTTTGGTTTTTGATCTTTGGTTGTTCGAGGTTCTGTATGAAACCCTAATTTCTTTCACTGCTTCGTTCGTCTCCACTGCGTACTAACCGTTTTGAAATTTGCTCTAATTTGTGATTCTGCGACTGTGAAACCCTAGCCGCTTTAAGAACATTTTCGGGATTTGTGGGTTGCGGGCTGTTTACTTTTGGTTCGACTTTGAATTTGCGATCTTGGCATTTAGAAACCCTAGCTTTAGAAGTTTTTCTGTACTTAGGTTTGATTCTCTGGAAAATATCCGCCGAGCGCTACAATAGTTTGGACACGCCCGCGGATTTTGCTCTAGTTTACGATCGGTGCGACCAGAAATTCTAGCATCTAGCGTCTAGCATCGAGGTTCTACTGCAAACCCTCGTTTTCGACCTTTTGGGTGGGGTTTGACTCGAACCGACACGATGAACGACAGTCGAGGGAGGTATCTGGCGGGGATCGGCATGGGCCGAGGCGGAGGTGTGAACGCGAATCCGGCGTTCCAGTCGAGAGGTCCACAGCAACAGTATGTACAAAGGAGCATGTTGCAGCAGCAAAACCACCACCGGCAACAACAGCAGTATCATCATCACCAACAACAACAGCAGCAACAACAGCAGCAGCACCAACAGTGGCTTCGCAGGGGCCAGCTGGGCATTGCTGATCCGGGGGTAGACGAGGTCGAGAAGACCGTGCAGTCCGAGGCCGTGGACTCGAGGTGTGTTTTCTTCGAATATTTGTCTTCTATTCAGCTGTAAAGTGTGAGTGTCTTGTTGTGGAAATTTTGATGGGTAAACGAGGGCTTTTTCATCTTGTGTAAATCCCCCCATTTGTTTCTCTTTGGGTCATTTGAAAAGTTAGGGATTGTTGGCCTCTGAATTGTGTTTGACGCGTTAAGGGCTGTCATTGCTTCCGAAGATTGTAAATATTTAAAGATCTTATTTAATTTTATATTTTCATTTGTAAGATATCTTTAGAGTGGTGGACCCAGTATGTATAGGTTGGCTTATTTGGCTGGTATATAGATGTCACAAGCCTTAGCTATTCCATAAGGAGCTTTTTTCGTTGGTTAGAGCTTGAAGCCCCAGTAACTGAGCCATGCAATTGGCTATTAATATTGAAGAGGGCGGGATTTTTACTTGTTCTGAATATCCTCCCCCAGGCCTATCTTCTCTGATGCAACTTGTTTTAGGGACATCTTCTTGTGAAAGAAATGTTTGTTTCCTCCTGATTAATTGTGTCACAATATGTTAAAAATGGTAGATTCGTTTGTTGGATATAACTGTTACAGAGTCTTCTGTTGCATGACATAGTATCTCGTCATGATAAAGTCATGACATCTGTTGCATGTGGATGGAATTCTATGGTTCTTATATTAGAAAATAGGTGATATGGGTGAAACTTCTTTCATGATTCAAATAGAAATAGCTTTTTCTTGCAAATTTATTCCTCTAGTAGGTACTTTAGTAAGAATTACACCTCTAGTCCTCTGTGGGTTTGCTGGCTTATAGCTCAATTGAAGTGTTCCTTTTAGGTCACCATTGCGTTCTTATTGGAAAGGAGCTCATTTAGCATTATGTTTCTAATAGGAATGAGGTAGAACTTTTCATCAAGATTTTTGCAAATGTCATGCAGAAACTTGTCCAAGGACAAAATCCGATTTTTTCTGTTGGAGATCAAGCTTGTGATTCATGGAGATGTATTTCTCTGATCCAATGAAATTTCTTATTATTTCTGTTTATGTTCAATTGTTTGCTTAAGTGTTAATGTTTCGTTTTGTGTGAATTATGTATACTGATGTGTATAATTACATCAAATCTGAACTGCTATTTCTTTCCCCCCCCCCCCCCCCCCCCCCCCCCCCTTCTTTCTCTATTTTTGATCTCCAGCTCGCAGGATTGGAAGGCAAGGCTAAAAATACCTCCCCTTGATACACGCTTCAGAACTGAGGTATGATTCTGGATGCTTTTATTAATTATTAGAGTGGTAAATGCTTCATATACTTCGCTAAAGCACCTTTGATGTATTTTTTTTCCCTTTCTTTCTTTCTTGTTTCAGTTTTAGTGTGTGTTGCTTCTATACTTCCTTTACTTTTTGTGGAATGTGGTGTTGTTAAATGATTGTGAAATTAAAAGTGGCGGAGATAGTTTACCAAGCAGTTTAGATTTCTGAAAATGTATGAGATTAGATTGGAACTCCTCTCTCTAATTTGAACTCCATAAAACACCATGTAAATTTAGAACTGCTTTGCCATATGCTCTATTGTTCCTTCTGTTAATTGTTGAATGACATTGCCTTTGAGTGAATTGTTCTCCCAGAGAATATAAAGTTCCAGCCTGTGTATCTTCATGGCTGTTGCTCGCTGCTGATAAGACCTTGATGACAAACTAACAGAGTAAATATTTATTGTGAAATATGCTGGTTGGTTGAGAGTTATTGGATATGTGCATAGAATCCTTTTAGAGAACATGATTATGGTTCTATGATATCGTCATTGTTGATTTACTTCGCCTAATTATTAATAGTACCCTTTGTTATGATAAATGTGGTTGGTTATGAGGACATGAAACTTTTCCACGACCTAAATGAATTTGGGAGGTTTTTACCCCGATAGTATCAGCTTTATTTGAACATTTATGTTAAACTAGTTTCACCATGGTCTGATATAACGCCAATGGTATGATTGCATGCTAGCTTATTGGGTTCAGGCTCTAAACATTTGATTTCTGTCCTCGCATAAAAAGGAATTCTTACCTGCTCATTTTATGTTTCGAGATTTTTAATTATATTTTAACTAGTTTAGATGCACTGTTGAAAAAGTCAGTACTCAGTTGAGAGGCCTGGTTTTTGGGTGATAAAACAATTAAGTTGTTTGAAATAGTAAGTTTAATGAAGTGACCTGTATATTTGTGTCATGAGTATAAAGCAAGAAGGCATTATGAATTGGTATTAGTGATGTATGTTAACATTATTGTTATACTTTATAACTTTCGGCTTTAGCCCTGATATGCTGATTACTTTTTTTCGTTCAGGATGTGACAGCAACTAAGGGAAATGAATTTGAGGACTACTTTCTGAAACGTGAATTGCTTATGGGGATTTATGAGAAAGGATTTGAACGACCATCTCCAATTCAGGAAGAAAGCATTCCAATTGCTTTAACTGGGAGTGATATTCTTGCTCGAGCCAAGAATGGAACTGGAAAAACTGCCGCATTTTGCATTCCTGCATTGGAAAAAATTGATCAAGATAACAATGCTATTCAAGGTTTGGTTGCCGCTATCTGACATCATCTACTTGCATAGCATTTGTAGTCACAGCCACATGAATATGGGTATTATTGTACAGGATAAATGTGTGGCACTTTTCATAGATAATTGAGATTTTCAGAAAGCTGTTCATATCATGTTCAATGCACAGCTACAGGACGTTGGAGTCCATGTTATTCCTATTTTGTCTTCATTTTGTGTGCTAACACAAACTGAAATTTCTTCTGCAGTTGTCATACTCGTTCCAACTCGAGAGTTGGCTCTTCAAACATCGCAAGTCTGTAAAGAGCTTGGAAAGCATTTGCAAATTCAGGTTATGGTCACAACTGGTGGTACTAGCTTGAAGGACGACATCATGCGCTTGTACCAACCTGTTCATTTACTTGTTGGAACTCCCGGAAGGATTTTAGATCTTGCAAAAAAAGGCGTTTGCATTTTGAAAGACTGTTCTATGCTTGTTATGGATGAGGTAAATGATTGATATCCTAATTTGTTGGCCATGATGGTCTATTTTCCTGTTTATTTTCTGTTTAGGAGAAATGTCTTGAGTACTAGGATGGTGAGATTGTGGTCATTATCTTATGTTAATCTGAACTTTTTCTTAAAAAATTTGCAGTCCAAAAGTTTTTGTCTAGCTTATAGCTGAAGCAGTTGTTTTGCTTATTCCGAATTTACAGTTCAGAATATTCAAAATGGTTCAAAAAAATTTCCTGCTAGTTTGCAAATATAAGGATTTAATTTCCATGTGAAGTAGCTATTGTTGTGATGTATATTTGCTCTTACATGATTCTGTGGTGATTTCCTTCCCCCCCACAAGAGATCCCCTGTTATGTCCAGATTCCCATGGTCTCTTTTTGTTTGTCGTTGTTCAAACCTTACTCATGTGTAATAGAATGATTGCGTTAGTTTTTGTTTGATTCTTCTCTTAAGTGCTACTTGGTTAGTTTAGATTTCATGAACTGCAACAATCTGAAGACGTGTTCATTAATGTCTTTTAGGCTGATAAGCTTTTGTCTCCGGAATTTCAACCTTCAGTAGAGCAGCTGATTCGATTTCTACCTGAACATCGTCAAATTTTGATGTTTTCAGCCACATTTCCTGTTACAGTCAAGGATTTTAAGGACAGATATCTACAAAAGCCTTATATTATTAACCTAATGGATGAGCTTACACTGAAGGGTATCACTCAATTTTATGCTTTTGTTGAGGAAAGACAGAAAGTGCACTGCTTAAACACTCTTTTCTCTAAGGTTTGTTTTCTTCCAGACCTGTGATGTATTTGTTCCTTATGAGTAATGGATATATTATGATGTGTAACTTGTTATTTATTTATTTTTAATTTTTTGTAGCTGCAAATAAACCAATCAATCATCTTCTGCAATTCAGTGAACCGGGTTGAACTGTTGGCAAAAAAAATTACGGAACTTGGTTATTCGTGCTTTTATATTCATGCAAAGATGCTGCAAGACCATCGGAACAGGGTGTTTCATGACTTCCGCAATGGTGCTTGCAGGAATCTTGTCTGTACTGGTATGTTGCTTTAATAATTCAGTCATCTAGCTGTTAACTGGCACCTATGCCTCGTATTCTCTCCAGCTATTAAGACCAATTGGAATAGTTTATACTTAGAAAGGAATTTCTTTGCTGATTGAATCCGCATTTGGACATTAGATTATGGGGAGATGGGTTCTAACACATGATTTGATATCATTTGCTACGTGAGAGCATGATCAAATGGATACGGTGGTCATGCCAATAATCTTAATTATTTAGAGATGTTATTTTATGTTTTTGACCAATCTTTTTGTTCTTTATCTTTATGAATAGTTACTGTGTTTCGCCTTTTTATTGACATCTATTTCACATTTGATTGATTGAATCTTTTTGGTTTTGGTGGAATGAAATGGCAGATCTATTTACAAGGGGTATAGACATTCAAGCAGTCAATGTTGTCATTAACTTTGATTTTCCCAAGAACTCTGAGACTTACCTGCACAGGGTATTGAAGATACATTTTTTGCAAATGGATCTCTCCATTAATGTGTTGTAAGCTTTGCTGATGTGCATTTTATATACAGGTTGGTCGATCTGGGAGGTTTGGGCACCTTGGTTTAGCTGTGAATTTGATCACCTATGAGGACCGCTTTAACTTGTGTGTAATCTTTTTTTCCTCAGTTTTATATTTGATGTTACAGCTATTAGGTGTTATTTTCATTTGTAATTTCAGGATTTTAATTCCCTATGCTCTTCCCCATAGGTATAGGATTGAGCAGGAACTTGGCACGGAGATAAAGCAGATTCCACCACATATTGATCAGGCAATTTACTGCCGGTGACCAGTGGTAGCAACATGCTGAGAAACTGTACGTTGTTGGTTTTAAGCAATTAAATGTTGATTTCTTTTGTTATATTACGTTATAGAATGAACCATACAGTTATTATTTTGTTCCAGTTGAAAATAATTTTGGTACTCAAATCTTGCACTGAGCCTGTTCCTCTCTTTTCTTCTTCCCGCTTTCCCTCTTAAATGATACGATCTTATTCTATGTCTTGCCAGGAAAGGTTGTAGTTAGGGAATGATGACATGTTTTCATTATGTGATATTTCACTTGTTAATTCCTGATAAAATTAAAGTGTTAGAAGTGTTTATTCTTCGTTTACTAATTTAAACACATTTTGAACTGGTGAACTTTAAATGCAGCTGTTAATGGCTTAACTTTGTGTCATATGGTGAATAATTGTATGTATGTGAAGTAAAAGCTCAAACAAAATTCTCATTATACTCGTGCTGTATTGTTGGATTTTTTTTAAAAAAATTTATTTTGGGAAAAAATATTGTATTACTTAGTTAAGATACGTTACATTTTTAAGGAAATCATTTGAGCTGTTAATCAGGACTCTTCGGTTTTGAAGTGTGTGGGTGTAAACGCATCTGAGGAATCCATTTATAACAATAAAAAAGTGTTTAGACGTGGAGTTTTCTTGAATTTAGCATAATGATTCATTTATGATCACACCTCACTCGTGATTTCCCTTATGTCTCTCTACGATACTCTCTTACTCCTTGCTATATCTTCTATCATGTACTCGTAGGAAGGGGTTATTTGACACACCTATTTGACATTTGTTTAAACGGAAAGAGAATTTGGGTTACTTGGGAATTAGAGGAATCAGTTCTCTTGTTATAAGCATGACACTTTTTCATTGGTATTTGACGATTATCTTGTTATACGTATGGCTAGTCTGTAAAGTATTGAGAATTGTGTTGAATTTGGCATGACATGACTCTTTGTATGAGAGTCACCAGGTTTTATGGCATGAGGTTTACCAGTTAAGATATGTTTTAACTGCAATAGTTTGGGACGATTTGGCAGTAGATTTATAAAATTAACACGTGTATTTTCTCTTTAGGGTAGTTGATGCTGTCCAAGCAAGAAGGTATCTTCACTATAGAGGACGCATTCGGGGATTCATGTACCATGGTAAAAGTCTTCCGTAGGTGTATGGGGGGCATTTACCCTGGATTGCTTCTATTAGTTTCTGGATTTTCATAGCCCTGATACTTCAACAGGACCGTAATGGAGTTTGAGATTGGCTTATAAATCCTAGATAAAATGCTGGGTCCAGTGCACCAGTGACTTGCATTTTGTCAAAACTGGTGTCGTTACTATCTTCTTTTGTTCTAGTTTGATCTCTGTTGAACTCTTGAAGTAGGCTTTACTTCTGAGAAATCCATATTCCCCCCCTCTCTCTCTCCTTTAAATTAAGTGAAAAGGCTCCGAATTTGGCGGCAAATCCTGAAAGTTCATATGAATGATCCAATACTTTGCTTGATCTTTGATTGCTTATTTTGTTGTGATTGACTTGTACTGTCAAAAAAGGGGTAGGAGCTCCGGTGAAAAAGCAGTGATGTTCCTACCATTATTGCTCTGCCGGACCAGTTCCTTGGACTGTGATGATGTCAGGGGCCAAAGAATCCTCATCAACACGGAACCTCAGCCGCATTAAAAGCTGGGCCTCTGTCATCCACTGGAACGTAGTTATTGCATGTCAGAGGCCGAATTATCTGTCAAGGGACAAGGGACTCAGGTTTTAACTCGAACCGACAATTGTTGCCGATTATCTTACGTGGCAACCTAATCTCTTTCCTACTTTTTTTATTTTTTATTTTTTATTTTTATTTTTAGTGGACAATCTTTTAAACGTCAACGGCTAAAAATCCAGTTGGAATTTTGTGAAATGGTCTTGAAAATGTCATTTGTTCGCCTTCTGATATAGAAAATGTTGAAGCCTTTTTTTTTTTTTTTTGGGTTAAGAGTGGTCAGTAATAAACTTCTAAGTTATTAAATTGATCTATAAAAAACAAGAAATTTGCAATCTGTTATTATCTAATGATTTTGATATACGATTGGATAAGGAACGAGGAAATGATAAAGAATTGATTATTTTATCTTTATCAAGGTTAGATAAAGGGGATTGAGGATGTTTAGGAACTGAGTTTATAATTATGTTTTCTTTATAATAAAAATAAAAAGATTTTAGACAGCAGGCAATAATAATAAAGTTGTGGAAAGAGGTTAAGAAAATAAAGAATAAATAAAGCCAACCAGAACAGTCATCCTTGGTGGGGTCCGAGACTTCCAATTTGACCACATTGATGAGGCCAGCATCAGAGTGGACTCGCCACCTTGCCAAATTTGACAACTCTTTGACAAATCTGCTTCCACTCTTTCCCACCAAACAAACACACCCATTAACTCCAAAACCAGTTCCTCCACCCGCGCGTAGCTCCGTGGAATGAACGTGTCGAAGATTCGTCACCCACGCGCCACCTTCCTTCTGCGCAAAGATCGGGGATCCACAGCCTTAACTCCACTACCCTGTTCTTTCAAATCCATGTAAGACCCACCGAGATTTGTTTTCCCTGTTCCCTCCATATCTTGTTTGACCAACGTCTTGTCGCCAGCCAGATGCTCGTACAGATCATTTACAAGAACCAAGCATACGTGATTGCCTCATGCCGCTGCCTGTATGGATAAACGATTTTAAAAATTAAAATAACAAAGAAAATTAAAGGATGGATGGAAGATTTTGAGGAGCAAGAAAGGTCATTTCATGAACGTCCCGGAGTGTGCATGTCACTATCAGGCAATTTAATGTCTGTTTCACTACATCTCTCCGTGTCTCTTTAAGGATTGCTTTCTGTCTTCCATGTTAAAATTTCGCCATCAATGCTTTCACGATCATCTTCATTGAATCTTCTTTCCCTCCCAGAGCATTTCTGTACAATGAAAAACAACTGCATTAACTCTCTTTAGTCGTTTTCTCCGAAAGTTTTCTTTCAAGGATGATTCAAGTTATCAATGTTTCTGTATGCAGCATTTATTGCAAAAGTCAGCCTGAAACTCGCTGGAACTCGTCCTTGCAAGCCCACAGAAATAATTGTTACTTTCGAATTCCGAAGACTACAATAAATGCCAATTTTCAGCAGTTAATTGCTTCTCTGCTCTCTACTCCTCTCTCTCTCTCTCTCTCTCTCTCTCTCTCTCTCTCTCTCTGTGTCCAAGTGTAAGTTCTTCGGCTAGAGGGTTCCTTGGGGCTTGAGGTGTTGGAATGTTTGTGTTCTGGGATGGCTATAATGGCTTGGGCGGACTCTAAAAGTTTTTCTTGGTCTTAGTTCTTTTGGTGTACTTTGTGGTGGTGGTAGTGGTGTCCTCTTTTCTTACTTTTAGTTCTTTTGGTGTTTCTGCTTTGTGGGGATCGTGGAAGAAAGGAGTTGGAGCTATGGGGAGAACTCCCTGTTGTGACAAAAGGGGTTTGAAGAAGGGGCCATGGACGCCTGAGGAGGATGAGATTCTTGTTGATTACATCAAGAAGAATGGCGGCCATGGGAGCTGGAGGTCTCTTCCTAAGCTTGCAGGTTTGACCTTCCTCATTTTCTGCTAGTCCTCTGTTAGTTTTAGCCTGGTGAAGTTACGGGAAACGCTTTTCTTGCCCTGGAAGTTAAAAGGTTGATTTTGCATTACTTGTGTTCTAAGAGCGAGACATCTACTCTCTGATGTGTTTTGCTCTCTTTTAGTTTTGACTGTTGGGAGCTGGTTTAGACAGGGCCCTATGTTTTGAAAACAAGAAGAACCTTATGGTTTTTCAATATGTGAAGCATTTGAGACTCTGCTGAATCTCTTTCTTAGGTTTTGCTTCTTACACTTCTGCTCTAGTCTGTTTTGGTCGGAGTTCCTTCATTCTTCAGAAGTCTCATGATCCTTATCTTTAAGGGTATGTGGTCATATTTTTGGGTGGTGTTTTCGACAACGTCAATCTTGTGTGTTTTCAAGTTTGTTGTAGTGGATGCTCCCTTAGGTGGAAGTCTATCTTTTAAGGCTCAAATCTCATCGAGTTCAGGTTCTTGTTCTCTACTTTTGGATTCTTGATGCCCTGCTTCTGAATTTTGATAACTCCAAAAGCAAGAAAACATTAGTTTTAGTTCTCATGTCTTTTGCTAGTTTGGGTTCCAAAATTGGACCTTGAGGCTGTCTTGTATGTTGGTCACTTCTAAATGAAGCTTCTTTTCACTGCATCAGAAGTCGGCTGTGGCGAAAACATTTACTCACATATGTTGTTACATTAGAGTTTCTTTCACGAGTTCTCCTGTCTGTTTTATGAATATCGGAGGATTTTGCCTCCACCTGATAGAGAACCTACGTATCTGAGGAGGTTAATTTCATTGGTTGTTTAAAAGATTGTGTCTTTTTAACAGGTCTTCTGCGCTGTGGGAAAAGTTGTCGGCTTAGGTGGACCAATTATCTTCGACCTGACATCAAACGCGGTCCCTTCACTTTAGAGGAAGAGAAGCTTGTTATACAGCTTCATGGCATCCTCGGAAATAGGTATTGTATGCTTGCTCTTTAATGGTGACTTGATATTCGAACTGCTCCTATTCTGCTTGAGATTTAAAAAAATAGAAGAGGACCCATTCTTTTTATTGGTTTTGTTGACTTCGAAGTTGTTATAGGGTGCATGCTTATGTGCTTTTTGATCTAGATGTATGAGGAATTTTGTAACTTGAGGATAAAAAAACACATCCAAGAACCAAAACAAGCTGTTAAAATGGTATGTAGATTGAATTTTCTCGACTTTTATATTAGATCGTAGCATTTCGAGGTTGTGGTTTCTCTCTTTTGAATTTGGTTTTGGCCCGTCATTTCATGTACTGCTGTTTGTTTATTCAGAATGTGAGTGAGAAAGAAAACAAGAGAAAAAGAGAGAGGCCTTGTAGAGAAAAGTTTTCAAAGCAGATAAGACAGGTTGCTTCTCCTGTGGACGTAGGGAACAATTTGTAAACCTTGTTCACGTTTGGTGTTCCTGTGTGAATGATTTTGGCTGCACGATCCTCCATTTTTCTCTGCAACACTAACGAATCAGCAAAGTGTCATTTTTTTTTTTCTTTTTATTAAGTAAAAGGGGGTCTGGGGGATTTTGGGCGCCGAACTTTGGGTATCTTTGGTCCTGGCAGCGTGAGCTCCAACTGATCCACATGTCTGCCAACACAAAATGTTGATCTTGATGACACAAAACAAACCTTTCGAACTAACTCTCTTGTGGGATCTTCAGGTGGGCTGCTATTGCCTCTCAACTGCCAGGGAGAACTGACAATGAGATAAAAAATTTATGGAACACCCACCTGAAGAAGCGCCTCATCTGCATGGGTCTTGACCCTCAGACACACGAGCCCTTTACCTCTTGCAGTACGACTATAAAAGCGCCTGCTTCCCCAGCCACTCGCCACATGGCACAATGGGAGAGTGCCAGGCTGGAAGCCGAGGCTCGGCTGTCAAGGGAGTCATCACTCTTCAGTCCAGTTCCAACAGGAAGAAGTGATTCTGATTTTTATCTTCGTATCTGGAACTCAGAAGTTGGAGAATCCTTTAGAAAGTTCAACAAGGCGGATAAAGCTACGTGCCAGAGCCCCGTTTCTCAGGCATCTTCATCAACTAAATGCGGATCACTGTCAGCAGTCACCACAGAGGTTGATCCCCATTTTGCAGGTTTCTCAAGTGCAGGAAGCAATCAAAATGAAGACACCGAGTGCAAGAGCTGCAAATCCTACACTGAAGAAATGATGGCTGGGTCTGATTCCTCAAGCTCTGATGAGTTAGAAGATTCATCAGATAATGCATTGCAGCTGCTGCTGGATTTCCCCATTAACAATGACATGAGCTTTTTGGAGGAAGACATGGATAGTTATGCCATGTTGACAGAAAAATCCTTCATCTGCCCCCTCTGAAGTATGCCTTAGATGCTTGCTACGGATTTTGAAGCCTCTACCCTATGAAGTTTGTGGCTTTCTTTTCAGGATAATCTAGTTGGTGAAGGAGTTGATAGAGCAAAAAGTGAGGCTAAGATGAAGTATACCAGTCAGTTTTTGGTCCAGGTGCAGCTAGAAATGTTGCTTTACCCTTTGCTAGATTTTGCATATGTGTTCAGTATATATAGGAGATGCATATCTTCCTCTTATGTATTCAGAGATTCAGAGGTGGATTAGCAGACTTTAGTCTTTCTTGTAGGTGAGTAGTATCAAGGGTGGTGATATATGATCGAGACATTACTTGATATGAACTATATATTTCTCTTTTCCACCCCTGCAGCTGTTCTACTAGATTTTCTCCGGGTCAATCACAACTGAACCGTCAGGCTGTCAATGTAGCATGTCAGATGTGTCTTAAGAAGATACTCTTCAGCTCTCTGGGATTTGTGGATTTTGATTATGAATTCAAGAAAAAGCTCATAAGGGTTTAACTACCGATCACAATCATAAACTTAACAATAACCATGCATAATCATCTTAGTTTGTAATCACGTAAAGCTAAATTCTAGCTCCCCATGCTGGTATGGCCGAGGGGCTCAGCTATTGTTCTTCCGAGTATCATGATGACTCAAGACAGCAAGCCACACAATTTTTCTTGCCATCCTTTGAGAGGATTTAAGTTTATTAAAATTAGTTACTAAAAGAGTAAACCGTCTAGATGCAGAAAGATAATGTCAAATTATAGAAGATATCTATTATTTAACTTGTCCCTTCGTCATAAATGTAAGAAAATCACAAAAACTAACTTTATGAAACAATAAGATAAAATTACAAACAGAATTTGAGTGATGACATTCCATATTTGAATTTTGATTTTAATATTATGTTTCTTTCTTTCAAATTCATCATTAAGAAAAAAGACTTAAATATATGATAAAAATATCAGGTCAGGACATAAACAATGTAAGAAATCATTATTTTTTAATACATCATTTCATTTTGCTTTGATTGACAGAAGATCACAAGAACTTGCTTTAAGAGTGATGAGATCATGAAGTAAAATCATGAACTCTCAATCCATTAAGTTAAAAGTAAGAACCAAGAAGTAATCTTTTGCATTGTTGATAGAGTTTACTGCAACTAATGTTGAGTTTTGCCAAGATTGAGTAAACCTCATTCGAAGGAAAGGCTTACTGTCAAGAGAAAAGACTTCAAACACGTTCTCCAGATCAAACATGCTGTTTGTTACACGCAGAATAACAAGACTTTACTGATTTTTCAATCAGTTGCATACAAAAACAAGAAATATATACAGGTGAAACGCGAAAACAACATTCAATGATTTATTACACGCAGATAAAAGCAATTCAAAAGCAACCAAGCAACTTCTTTGGAGGTTTCCCAGTGGCACGACATTTGGCAGCTGTTTCCTCTATCTTTAGAATTTCTTCTGCACGCCTAGCTTCAACTACTGCCCTTTCTTCTTCTGCTGTCTTATGAATCAAGGCAACTTGGTTCTTCATTTTCTCAGCATAGACAGCCTTCTTCTTCTCAAGTTGTTCCTGCAAATACATTTAAGTTGTTAAACTCTAATCCAAAACATAAAAGACTATAGGATTCGTATTCATGGTGATCTATAAGAACACCAGAGCACAAGATATGGAAGTGCCTGTCATTTCTTTAGAGGATCGCTACCTCTGGGAATTGAAGTTGATGGTCCTCATTCCCATGGGGTATCAGGGTGTAAAAAGAAACCCAAAAGAAAATAAGAGGCAAAGACAGGTCCAAAAGCATAAGAAGAGGAGCAGCGTTACCTCAAATTTTCTTAGTTTGGCTTCCACATTTGCTTTCTTGCTGTTTTCCCATGCAGAAACAGCGGAGAGCTTCTTTTGGGCCCTGTTTCAACAGTTTTGATATCGTTGTTAAAAGTTCAACCAAATTTTTTTTTTAAGGAACAAATATCAGGATTAACCAGAAGAACATCAATCAGAAGCAAAAGCACTACAAGAGGAAGTAAAAGTTGAACAGGATGTCAAGGAGCATCAAAATTGCTCATCATCAGTTGATTATAAGGTTTACTTTTGCTTCCGGGACAGTTTGGTTGTATTCCAATTCCCACAAATACCTCAGGAAAGAGAAGTTTCAAGGAAGGCTTACTTGTTCTCTGTCTTAGTTTTCTCACTTTCTTCCCATGCCTTGACGAAAGATAACCTTTTTTCCTTTTCAAACTCCGCCAGAGCAATATCTGAAAAACAAAAAGCAGAGCATTGATGACTTGGGAACATTTTTGCATCCCAAGGAAATTAAACCGTCTGGCATGGATCATACAGGCATTTAGAGAGGCGGTTAGAGGTGAAACATTGCATAGCTTTTGATTACAAAAGGAAGTGGGGGAAAGGTCATGATAGCTTTCGAGAAACCACCTTTTGCAAAATTCTAGAAGAAAAACACAATGAACTCATTTGAAGTGCTTTGCAATGCAGAGACACGCGCAATTTTCCAGGATACATGCAAATGCACCAAATCTCTTATTCTTAACAATGTCTAGTGGACACGAATCAAAAGAAGTTAGAAATCACTTCCAACACTCACCTCTATCAATCGAACCCCCTGAAACTTTCTTCTTCACCACAGGTTCTGGGGCCTCTGCAACAGAAAGCGAATCAAATAGGCTTTGAAACATCTCCAAATTCCTTTTAAATTAAGCCAATAAGCAGATTTCATGCCACCCAATTAACCACTCAAGTTTCTCCAGGAACTCTTTCTTTCCTGATAAGTAGGATTTAGTCATTGATTTGCATTTAATGAACCACTAGTGAATAATGTAGCACTTTTGAGATTTGCTTTCAACTCCATATTACAGAACAAGGGCAAACAGTATTTTCCAACTCTTGGAATTTTGGATCACAGGACCGATGTTAATGAAACTACATAATTTTCCGCTTTATGTATACCCATTAACATCTACTACCATTAAATGAGTGAAAAAGGATCCTAAAACTCCATTTCAGATGCCATCAGAATCGAGCAATGGACAATTTATAAAAGAAATAGTTTATATAATACTGAACGTGTACCCATGAAAGCATTGATACATGCTGAGCTTTTTCCGAAGATAACGATATTAACTTTTACAACCATGTAAGGGACAGCTATCTTCTTCACAGTAACGATAAACAAGGCATGTAACACTACTGCATCAAAATTGTCTTATAAATTGATTAAGGAAAAAAGGAAACAGTAACTGCCACAGGTGTACTTAAGCACCTACTGAAACACTCTGCTAAGAAGGAAGAGTAGGAGTTAATTTAACTTTGAAACAGAGAAAAAGGTGGGGGTGCAAAAATAATCTCTCCTTTAAAGTATTAGAGTCTGATTAGTGCAAAAAATCATCTGGTTGACCACTTGAAAACCGAAGGCTATCGATCAAAGTAATAACGAAAATGGATTTACAGATCCAAAAGGGATTCAAATATTAACTGCTGCTGCAGATTCAATTATTAAGGGATTAACAACTCTCTGCTATTATGTAATTGGACCCAAATCCGCTGTTTAACCAAAAAATTAGCGGAAGAAATCAGGCTTTGCTAGGATTCTTCAGCCCACATTTGAAGCTTAAAACGTTCACAGACAAATCTTGGGGTGTAAACAAAAAGGATGCAAATTCTATCATCAAATGTATTCCAAACCAATAAAAAGCCAACGCTCAGAAGAAAGAAGAACGCTGGAACATCAGCAAGAACTTACTCTCCACCGCGTCGACGGCCTTTCCCTCCGGCGGTACTACAACCAGAGCTTTCTCCTCAGCAACATCAGTAGACAGTTCAAGCGAAGCCAGATTAGGAAGCGACGAGTTTTCGTCTTTTACCGTCTTGACCTCCTTCTCCATTGTTCTTACAGATGGTCAACAGCTCTGGAACTCTCCAAATTCAACAAGTGGCAGCAACCCCGGAAACCTAGTTTGCTATTTATACTTTGCAATCCATCTGGGATGCAGTGAGCACGGAGAGAGCTCGTGTACACCTCGCGTACACCTGGCATGGAACATGTAATCAAGTGGGGCCGGAGCGTGGGGCCGGAGCAGTCTAATATCTCATTGCCGACAGGTAATACGAGTGGGGAGCAGTGTCGGTACGTGCGTGGGCAGCTGTGTTTGTCGGTACGCGGAATCCGACGTGGTTTTCCGACATTATCAACTTTTACCGTCGCTTTTGAGGACCCCCCGGCTGTTAACAACCACTATGGAGATCTAACATTTATAGGGAAAAAAAAAAGTTTTAATTTTTATGAGCTAATTTTCGTAGAATATTTAGCAAATTATTACAATTATCAAAGTGAGTTAGTCGTTAAATAAAAAAAATTCTCTAACAACTCCTTCAATGTTCAAAATCCTCCTTTTTTTGGTTGAATTTATGGATTGTTCATCATGAATTACATAAAATTTTCAACACTTGTTCATAACTTTTTCATGTATTTTTCACAATAACATGTATAAAAGCTCTAATATCTCCTGATAATTGGCATTATAGGATGGTTTGTGCCTAACATCCTGGTGATAAGTTATATCTAAACAACGTATCAAAACAATAAAATGGAGAGTTTCTTAATGACACTCACTTTCCCCCTTCAATTTGTTATGATTGTATAAGGAGGGAATTAATAGTGATTAGTGGAAGTGATCATGAATCCTTTTGACTTTTGATCTTGGCAAGGATACAAAGTTACCAATTTTACAAAATATATAGAATAGATTAGGGCTCTGCAATGCAAAGAAAGTGCAAGAAATGGCCATCCCATACCAAGCTGGTCAGAGAGTAAAAAGTTCAAGATTTTGGCTGATAATGAACTGGCAAATCGATGGCGAATCAATGTATTGGTTAGTTTGTTAAAAGTTGGTCCATATGGTTTATTTTTTTAAAAGAGAAGTTGTATTATATATATAACATTGGTAGAGTTGATACAATATTATCATGACATGTGATAAAAAAATATTAAATTTTTTATCTACTTTTAAGAGACATGATAATAAAGAATTGAATTACTATCCATCCTTTTTGACCCCTTCATAGAACAGTAATAAAGGGAATAAATTTTCACTTTCTTCTTTAACTGTAGTGATTAGCAATCCCTTTGTAAAAAGTAAATCATTAAAAAGATTAATCTATTTATTATTTATATTGTTTACTCATAAAGATAGATCAATAAAAAATTTGAATAAAGTTATTATTTTATATTTACTTCATTATAAGTTTTTCTTTTTAAATAAAAATCTTATCTCTTTCCTCAGTATTAATATTTTTTTGATAGTAGCGATTACATATCTCAATTTTATTTGCTTTGTTTATTACAATAACCTATAAATGAATGGAATTAGAAAAGATGATTTAATGGTTAAAATGAAATAATTATTGATTAAATTTTGCTAGAAAAGCAAAAAAGATGTGAAAAATAGGCTACCAATAATTCAAGATAGTAAGTAATTGGAACATACTTGAGAGTACAATAAAATATAATAGTTTGATTGAAATAGTTCTTAATTAGCATTTAGAACTTTTGATGCAATAATTATAACACATGTACATGCCATAGAATAGGTAGGTCGACTTGGAAGCATAAGAAAATGTAATTCTTCAAATGAAATAATGTTTAATTAATCTGTTTGGTGTAATAATCGTAACACATGTACACTTACCCCTTGGAGGCATAGATACGGAGAAGTGTTCAAATTTTTAAAAATTAGAAGGCATCCTGCGGATAATCCATGGAGGTCGTCACTGTTTCAAACATGGCGGAGAAGAATTGGGGAGAGAGAGTCTCAGACAAGGTGTACTCTCTCTACAACTCTCTCTCAAAGAAAGGAAAGCCTCAGGGCCGGGAAGTCACCGTCTTGGCCGCTTTTCTACTCTCATCTCCTTCCCAAGGTTACCGCTCTCGCAGAGCACTGACGGTATCTATGTTTACTTGCCGATGATGTGTTCGACTTTATGTGGGTTTTTTTTTTGGGGTGCATTTCAGAGCTCGAAGTTGTGGCATTGGGAACCGGAACAAAGTGTCTTGGGCGCTCACTCTTGAGTCCCCGCGGTGACGTTGTCAGTGATTCGCACGCTGAAATTATTGCCCGGCGGGCTTTGATGAGGTTCTTTCTTTGATTTGCTTTGGTTTATAAGTTCGATACTGTGGTCAGTGGCTTGATATAACATGTAAAGATGAGATATTTTTTCTTGGTTTTCAAGATGTTCTTATGGGTGTTTCGTGAATTTGTTTTTATTTGTATGGTGCCAGGTTTTTCTATGCCCAGATTCAATGTCTCACTGGCTTTTACTATAAAAAGGTTGTTGATGGAAGGAAGGAGCTGCAAGTTGGTGATGTCAACAACTTGCCCTTTCAATTAGACCCAGATAGTCATGGCCAAGGAAAATACACGATGAAACCCGGTTGGCAATTGCATCTGTACATTTCACAACTGCCATGTAATTCTTGGTGATGATTTCATTCCTCTTTGGTTTTAACGTTAACTAGAAAGTCATGTTGATCTTGGAAGCGCTTCAATGGTGATTACTATCCCCTTTTTGTTTCTTGTAGGTGGGCATGCTTCTCTGAGTTGTCCATTGTCTTCTCTTGAAAGTGACTTGCCTAGAGAAAGGGATTCTCAGTCACATATGGGCGATGTTAACAGTTCCATGAGTGAACCTCTTGAGCCTTCGGTGAAGGAGAATGGTGATCTTACATTTTATTTATTTATTTATTCATTATTATTACTTTATGTTTTCCTTTCTTCCTCTTCCTCATATGTCTTCTCCTCTCAAATTACTTGGATGATGTCTGTTGTTTGAGTTATTCATTTTCTCACTTGTAGTTTTGGCCGATGCGTGACTGTTGCTTCACATTCTGTCAATCTTATTGTGGGTAAATTTTTTGGTCACATTGTGCTCATTCTGATTCTAATCATGATAAGACTGCCATCTTCATCTTGAATTACAGCTTTTATATTAGTTCAGTTAAGTGCAATAGGACAGGTGTTGAGTCCCTGACATGTTGTAAATTGGTGATGTCATGCTCTTCTTGCCATTTCTGATGAAAACTCAATTTGTCGCGGAAGAGATTAGATACAAACTTTGAGCAAAATTGTCAGCTAAATATCTTGTGATCTTTTGATGACCGATTGATGTGTTACCACTAACTTGAATAATTTTGTGTCCTTGTTTACCTTAATGTAATTGCTTCCACATTTTCATGGTGGAATTCTGTTTGCTGGCGTATTAGTAGGAAGTTGTTGCTTTCTTTCTTCTTTTGTCATTTTTTTTTGGTACCTAAATGAAGAGTTCATAAATGAATTCGTTTTCAGGTGGTGCTTCACTCCTCATTGGCTCAGTCCAGAGAAAGCCTGGGCGTGGTGATTCGACATTGTCAGTTAGCTGCTCTGACAAGATAGCCCGTTGGAATGTTGTTGGAGTTCAAGGTTTGTCATTTGATTGGAGACAACCCCATGTTCAAGCTCAGATATATTGGTTTTCTTTTAGTACTAATCCTATCTTGATACCATTTTGATTTTGGTTATTACCTTGATAAGATAAGATTTAATTCGCCTCATCTATATTCATTCAGTTGTGTCAACTTATTGAGACTGGGATTGAAAAAGGGTAAGAATGTGAAGGGATTACTGCTTTATGGAGGAACAAGAAAGCATTCTGCTTAACTGGGGTGCAAGGGTGAGGGATGAAGTAGGTGAAAGTTGTTAGCTTTTGCAGAAGTATTCCAACAACTGCTGTACGTGATTGCAAGAGCCACCACGAGAAAATAGAGTTACAATTTTTACTTTATCTGACAATCCGATCAGAACAATAATTGAACTAATATATCGATCTACTCAGGAACATTATCTATTATGAATTAATTTCTCACATTTGACGCTGCCCCTCTGAAAGATTCTGTGTACACATGAAGAAAGACAAAAAAAAAAAGAAAAAAAGAAAAAAAGAAAAAAAGAAAAAGAAAAAAAGATTGCAATTCTTGATTAATTGATTTATACACGTTGTGTGGTTATTTATCTTATGCGGATGCATGTTTGTGTGATTGTATGGTTACATGTGCATCGAGCATGCTAATTTTAGAGTGGCAGTGGATTCACATACATGTTTCCATCACTTCTTGTTTTTCGGCTAGACATGCTGACAATATTTTACAGTTTACATGGAGTATTTTGTAAATTGTAAGGCACTATATGCACATGCATCAAATGAAAAGCTCATCCATTCTTTTTATGCAGGAGCTCTGCTTTCATACTTCCTTCAACCAGTTTACCTTTCATCTGTTACTGTTGGGAGATCCCCTAACAGTCCTCAATGTTTTCTCATGGAGAATTGCTTGAGAGTAGCTTTATATGATCGAATCCAATCATTGTCTAATGAGCTGACGAGTCCCTTTCGTGTGAGCCAGGTCTGTTAAGTGTGTGTTATCCTTTGAATATGGAAGCAGAGCAAATTGTATTAACCACAATGCCCTCATTCCACTGGCAGCCACTATTCTTGGCAGCTCCAGTACCGCCAAAGGAGTTTCAGCACTCTGAGTCAGCTTTGAGCACTTTGACTTGCGGGTACTTTAATTACATATGATTGAGTCTAGTTGTGCACCTTATCCTATGATATCTTTGTTGTAACATGTTTCTTTATGCTTTGATTCCCAGCTATTCAATATGTTGGAATAAGTCTGGCTTGCACGAAGTCATTCTTGGAACCACCGGAAGAAAGCAAGGCACCTCAGCCAAAGGGGCACTTTATCCATCCACTGAGTCCTCTCTATGCAAGTAAGCCAACATATATATGCAAACAAATTTCACCTGTAGAAGGCATGAATCACCATCATCATTATTGTTGGGCAGAAAGCGGTTATTGCAGATTTTCTTGTCACTAGGACATGAATGTGAAGCGAAGTTCTCAGCCAATGAGATTTCTTATCGGACACTCAAGGTAATATTTACTTTTCTGGATGCTGATCTGCAGACTGTTGTTGATTGAAGTTTAATGTTAGCCGGCTGATTCAGTCATTTAAGGATTTCTTTTTGAGAAAAAAGTTGTTTTCCTTTCTCCTAGAAAACTATTGCATTCGAATTCTAAGAATGGTGATTAATTTTCAGTGCGTTTCTTGTTATGATAGGTAACCACCTGCTTAATCTCTGAAATGGTTTACAAATTGAGGCAGCATTTTCTGGTTGTAGTGATTTACTTCTAAGTATTATGTGATACCCAATGAAGTTTTGGTGTACTTGCTACTAGACTGGGATGATAATATTATATATATAGGTGCTCCCTTGCTATGGACAGTAGTATTGTTAGCTGAAGCATTAGGGCTATATTTGTTTGAGATAAGTGTAGAAAAGAGATTGTTTTCAAAATTTTCCTGCCAAAAGTGTAAGTTTATTTCCATGATTCTTTTCTCATTGTTTTGTCCCATATTCAGGATATCTTTACTCTAGGACTCATTCATTAACGTTGTTAATAACTCTTTGTTTTAGAAAAGTGAATTCTGGAACATTAAGATGTTTATCAAATGTAGAAACTTTGTTAATAACAACCTAGTGGTGAATTAAGCGAGTGTGAATGAGAGGTAAAACTCCTAGCATTTGTGTTGGTTTTGTAACTTTGGCCAGTTCTGTTGAAGAAATTAAGCTGGCAGAACATTAGGATGTTTGTCAAATGTAGAAACTGTTGTTAATACCAATGCGGTGGTGAATTAAACAATTTTGTATCAGAGACATAAGCACCTAGCGTGTTTTTGGTTTTGTAACTTTGGTGAGTTCTGTAACTTTGGTGAGTTCTGTAACTTTGGTAAGTTCATGCTTTTCATTGGTTTGACACTGTAATTCCTTCGCAGGAAAGGGGTCAGGAATATTTTTCTGCTTCTAAAGTTTTCAAAAGAAGTCCGCCTTTTAGCAATTGGCTTTTGAAATCGGAAGACTATGAGGCCTTCTCTATTTCCAGATAGCAGGGCCCGATATATGCTTGCTGAGTTTGCAATTCTCCTAGCACACTAGTGAGAGACGGTAAATTATTCTACTTGAATTGCAGGTGCATAACCAAGTCCTCTTCGAAAATTAGTGATGAGTTGCATGTTCATGACTACTATTGACACTTGGTGAAACTGAGGTTTGCAGTAACTTGTTTCATATATACCATTCAGGTTATTGCAGAAGTGTCATAAGACAACAACGGTCCCAAGCTCCTTTGAAGGCTTATATAATGAGTCGAGAGAATATCGGACAATTTGATTGATCTTTATGGAGGACTTTTCAAGGAGTTGTTGGGAGGTTTTGAACATATGACTTTGAACTATATTATGCTGGTCTTGGAGAAAACAGCAATGGTGGACCCGTTGGACCAGTCTTCACGTTGCACTTATGACTGGTACACCAAACAAAACCATTTTGTTTCGACTGTCACATCCACGCTTTCCTGGATGAATTTTGTTGAGTTAGTCTGTGTTATTGATCAAATTGTCTCTGTATTTTAACTAAAATGATCTTTTGTTATTTATACCAAAAACAAAGAGCGGTTTCTTCAACACTAACCCGGAAAAGTAGCCAAGTTTGGAGATGAAACCAATCATAAGACTCATTTGTCAAAGGTGCTTCTGCAATCCGATTTCAAAATATGGCGGATCCTTTTCTTTCTGGGTTGGCACATGGATTGCCGGATTAGGCAGCATAGAAAGGCAAACTTCCGAGGAGCTATAATGGCCAAAAACTTCTTCCAGGCCACATGCTTTATTGGTATTCAATGGATTGCCTTGCGGATTACGACGTGGTTAGTATCAAATTAAGAAGTCAACGCGTGATTAAGTCATTGGTTTACTTAAGGTCTCGTGAAATGTTCTTCCAGAGTAAAATGTAATAGTGGGACTGAGCCTAATCCGATCCCTCCTGGTCCGGGAACAGCTAGAATGACTTGAAGAGATGAATTTTGAGCGAAGGACGGTCAGGACTTGCAACTTCGAAATGTTGACTTTGAAAACTGCTAACTAAATGAGAAATTTAATGTTTTTGTGCTATCACGAATCACCATGTTAGGAGCAAATGCCTACCTGTGAGCATAAGTTTCCAAGCATGCATTGATAGGAAGAGCAAATGAGAAGTTCTAGAAAAGCAGCTTGAATGTTGGAGAGGTTTGGCAGCCGCCCTTTGAACTTGCTCTAGTGGCTTGTTCACTGCACCTTGCACTAAATGTTCAACAAGAAATTGGTCAGCAAAAGTGGCTAAAGCAACTCAACCCACATCTTTCTACGGTTGCCATTCAGATGATGGTTCATTTTCTATGATCCAATGCACAATTCACATTAAAGTTCAACAAGGGCCATAAACAATTAAAGAAGAAGGTAGAAACTCATTATTGTGAATGTTTATTGAAACTCATTTTCATTCCATTTGTTGTCAATCCCAAGAGATTGCGGAAGAGAAATGGGCCTCCTCAATCTCTCTATTATAATTTGTTGAAAATTTCAATTTCTTTTTTTAAAACTAGTCATTAAGAAAAGATGTAAATGGATATAAGTCAACAAATAAGTAGTTTAGTAGTTGGCTAGTTGTCAAAACTTATATCTTAGGTTCAAAACTCTATGTTATCAAACCTCTTTACCTAACAAAAAAGATATATAAATATGTAAAGAGGATATTATGCCAATGTATTTACAATATGTAACAACTACTATTTAATATACCTCCTTGTCTTTATGTGGTCAAGTTCATTAGTGACATGATGGAGTAATGGAATGGAAATCACAAAGACTAGCATGTTACCATATCATATTATAATAGAATAGTATTAAATTTAAATTATAATATTATATTATAAAAGATCTTGACTTTCTTACTTAAAATTGGTCAATGAAAGTAGAAAAAACCTGAACAATTGTTAAAGTATGTTCAAAGTAGAATGATTATTATTTAATAATCCTTATTTACAACTTCAATCGAAATGATGTAAGATTCTTTTTAAGCCATTGACCTCCAATACTTGTTTATTTTTTCTTCTTATCCACTTGTTTAAGGTGACCTTCATTATACATTTTGGTTCTCACTTCTCCATACTTACCCTTCACTGTCATGATGTGCATCGTTAAGTTTTACTTCCTCCCAAGGAGGCAATGTTATTCCACATGGATATCTTGTGGTGGAATCGACCCTCCATCAATCCCTATGTAACTTTAAACTTGCACCTTGGAGCATAGTTTTAACAAAGAAAGCAAAGAATTTACTCGAAGTTACAATTGCCTTTTGTGAGAGAATGTTGAGGTTAAAATTTTGTTATAAAGTGTACTTTTTCTCATTTAAGTAGGCTTACAAGCGCAGTAATAACTGAGAAAACTTTTGTTAGGACACCCCACAATTTAGTGTCACACACTTGCTCCTCGTGAAGGCACGAAGAGATTTCACGTTTCTTCTTCAGCTAAGCTCATCAAGTGATGAAACTGATCCAAGGACACATTAAAACATCCTCTATGCCTTATTACACGCATAAAGCAGAGAAACATACTCTCCCTCATTTTTTCCTTTTAACTGTCATTTTTCTTCACATTTTCTTTGTAAACAGAGAAACATACTTGGGTCTTCCATCTGTTCCTTCAGTTATGGTCCACTTGTAGACCAAATTTTCCATCACCTTCTATGCTGCGATGAATCGGGACTAACAATGGAGTGTCCCAGACTCCAAACTTGTCCCCATCTAGGCCTAGACTTGACTGAACGATAAGTCTTATTATATGGTGAAATCCTGCAACCATTCATGGAGTAACTTCCGGACACAAAACGTGAGCTATCCTTTTCCGCTCACAACTTCCATCACTTTCAACTCGAGATATGTTTTTGAATCTTTCTGCGTAGTGGAGTATGTATGAGGAAACTTTAGAAGATAGAACAGGGAAAACAAATATTTGTTTTCTTTTCCTTTACAACTCTAGATTTAAGTGTCTAAATAATTTTTTTCCCGGATTGTCTCTTGTCTTGGTTTTCACTCTGTGTCAGACTGTACTTGTCGGAAGTTGACATAAAGGGAGCTTCGTCTCTATGGAACAGTAGTTGAGAAAGAGCCTAGAGAAGACCTGCAAAGGCATCATGAAAAGGATCAATGAGAAGCAGGTTAGTATCTTATGGAGAGGGTCAGGGCTCCATGGCCATCTCTCTGGAACCCGTTGGCGGCGAGTAAAGACCGGAGTTGCAACAGCTACGGCGGTCCTCTTCCTGTTCCTTCTCCTTGTCTCTGTCTTGGTTTTTGTAGGCTGGGATGATGCTGTAAGTCCTTCTGAATCAATAAGAGTTATCTATCTTATAGCTCTTTTGGTAACAATAAAAGCATTTCATCTGATCTTATGTGCATGTACATGTTTGTTCTGTCCTGTTTTCTCCTCATGTGTTGTGGTTTAGAACTTACCATGAAACAAGAAGTCATGTTGTTGGTTCAGATAGGAAGTCATGTGTCGAGAATATAAGTCTTGTACATATAAGAAATG
Source organism: Casuarina equisetifolia (assembly GCA_028551475.1). Taxonomy (NCBI): domain Eukaryota; kingdom Viridiplantae; phylum Streptophyta; class Magnoliopsida; order Fagales; family Casuarinaceae; genus Casuarina; species Casuarina equisetifolia. The sequence continues at coordinate 1,138,789 of CM052358.1, read as the reverse complement.
ACCTTTGAATAATGTTTAATTGAAAAATTATTCTTTTAATCTAAAAGTTAGTTGTAGAATAGAATTTAAATTTTTTAACATAGTATTAAAGTCTAAGTTAACGTTATTTTCTCATATATAACTTTGAATCTAATGGAGTTAGATGTACATAAAATGTATAAAGGATGAAAAAATATATCAGATTCTAAAATATATAAAACACAAAATATCAAAAAGAAACTATTTCAAAGATTTTGTTTTGTATTTACGAGTTGTTATTTCTGTGTTTGGCAGCCTGTATTTTCAGGTATTTGCACTCAGAAAACGATTTTCGGAGCAACAAAATTACCGAAAAAGCAAGAATTTGCACTCAAATGCACCCAAGGAAACCTGATAAAAACCTGCCCGAGTGACTACCCCACCAAACACAAACCGACAAATCCTGATCGGCTCAACGAAACATGCCCATCATTCTTCCGGTGGATCCACGAGGACTTACGGCACTGGAAGGGCATCGGCATCACAAGAGACATGGTGGAGCGGGCCCGGAGGACGGCGAATTTCAGGCTTGTGATCGTCGACGGAAAGGCCTACGTGGAGAAGTATCACCAATCAATTCAGACAAGAGACATGTTTACTTTGTGGGGCATTGTGCAGCTTCTGAGGTGGTACCCTGGCAGGTTGCCGGACTTGGAACTTATGTTTGACTGCAACGATCGGCCTGTAGTCCGGTCTAAGGACTTCCGAGGTCCAAACGCCGGTCCACCACCTTTGTTCCGGTACTGCTCGGACTGGCAGAGCTTGGATATCGTCTTCCCGGATTGGTCTTTCTGGGGCTGGTAATAATATCTCTGTACACAACAAAATGATATAAATTTATTATCTAGACACGACTTAATAAATTATTAAGAATCTTATTAGAGTCTAAAAAGATATCATATGTTATTATCTTAAAATTTTGAGATAAAAGCGAATTCATCAATACAACATAAAGAGGAAGAATTGATTACCAAACTCTTTTTTTTTGTTTTTTGTTTTTTTTTTTTCTTGAAAATTGTATTGGAGTTTTACTTATTCACAGGGCGGAGACCAACATAAGGCCATGGAAAAGCCTATTGGAGGACATTAAGGTAGGCAACAAAAGAACCAAATGGAAGGATAGGATACCCTATGCTTATTGGAAAGGGAATCCGTTTGTGTCTCCAATTAGAAGAGACCTTTTGAATTGTAATGGCTCTCATGCTTGGAACACTTTACTATATATACAGGTTACTATAATTTCTCTAGCCATTTACTTATAAAGGATGAAAAATGTATAAATAATTTCGGACATATTGTAAAGGATATAAGATGTTTAACCTTGATATATTTAATTTCAGGATTGGAATGCAGAAAACAAGAAAGGGTATAAACAATCAAATTTAGAAGACCAATGCACTCACAGGTAGATGTCAAGATGCAACTATGTCTACAAAACTATTTACTTGTTACTTTTCATCTTAATTTGCTCCATATTTTCTATTTTTTACCTGTAAAAGTTTGATCTGGATTAGATACAAGATATATATAGAAGGATGGGCATGGTCCGTGAGTGAGAAATACATCCTTGCCTGTGATGCAATGACCTTGTTCGTGAGGCCTCGTTATCATGATTTCTTTAGTAGAGGCTTGGCGCCATTAGAGCACTATTGGCCTATCAGGGACAACAGCAAGTGCACCTCTCTGAAGTATGCTGTAGAATGGGGCAACAATCACACGGAAAAGGTTTTTTTTCCCTCTCCCTTGCAAACATCACACAAAGTCTTTTATTTTTTAAAATTGATATACAAAAGAGGAGAATACTTCCGTAAATAAGAAATACAAAGTGCTAATATGTTAATAATGTGAAATACACACTAGATCCAAGAGGAGCCATTATGTTCAATGAGAAAACACTTGTCACGGAACTCATCCACGAGTGATTGGAGGCCTAGTTTAAGACTTGGCTCTAAAACTATGTTAGAATACTCATTTTTTTCCTGGAAATTGACTTATATGTCAATCTAATGACGATGTGGGACACACTGAATTCTAATAAGTTTTCTTCTTCTCGTTTCTCCTCTTTTCATCTTTGACTTCTAGGCTCAAGCAATAGGTGAGGCAGCAAGCAGCTTCATACATGAGGATCTAAAGATGGAGTATATATATGATTACATGTTTCATTTGTTAAACGAATACGCCAAGCTCTTGAAATTCAAGCCGTCGATACCTTCAGGAGCGGTTGAGCTCTGTTCGGAAACAATGGCTTGTCCCGCTGTCGGGACATGGAAGAAGTTTATGGTGGAGTCGATGGTGAAGGCTCCAAGTGATTCAGCCCCATGCACTATGCCTCCTCCCTTCGAGCCTTCGTCGTTACAAGAACTTCATCAGGGAAATGACAAGACGATAAAACAAGTGGAAATGTGGGAAAATGAATACTGGCAGGAACGAAACAAGAAGCAATAGGTACATATTTTTTTTTGGGGTGTATTTCAACTAACGATTACCTGCAAGGATTTACATATATTGTAAGTTCTTGGTGATGTACCCCATAGCTCCGTCCTCTCACTTGTAGATTGGCTCATGGTTGGAGTAATAGGGTGGTGTCCCCCCATAGTCAATAACTTAAATTGAGAATCTCCTTGTGTAAGAATTTCTCTTTCTTAAGAATCTATTTTGAGGAATGAAATTGACGACTTTTAACAAACTTGGACTTATAATAAAAAAGGTAAAGCTACAAAGAAAGAAAGTCTTTGCTCTTTTTCTCCACTATTTAAATAAATAACCATTGAAGTTTAGTTTAGACACAATTTAAAAAAGTGTGAGAGGAAGATTGAGTTTTCTATTTCAAATATCTTTTAACATTTTATTTTATTTTATTTGGACAAGCAAATGATACATGATGAATTCATATAAGTTTATTAGGTACAGAAAGCGCTTCCGTAATAAAAATGGTATATATTGGCATAAAGGAGAGTACACTTTTGATTAATGTTAATTTGACCCCTAAGATAAGAATTTCACTTTCATATGCACTCGATTAGCTATAGCATCTTCTATCTCATCAAAATAATGGATTTGACTTTGTCCCTTGAATAATGGAATACTCAAGTATTTAATTGGCAAGTTTGCAAAAGAGAAACTTGTGATATGCTTGATAAGTTCTTTATTGGATGATTCTACCTTCTTCGACACTATTACCCTTGTCTTTTCTATATTTACCTTTTGTCCACTATATGCTTCATACTCTTGTGGCAAAGCCTTGATGTATTCAAGAGATCTTTGGTTCTCTTTCATAAAAATTGACATATCATCAACATATAATAGATGAAATCCACCCCCCTCCCGTGGAAATTATTATCACCTTTAAATCTTCTTATGAATGGTGTCATCTCCATTAAATGGTTGAGCTTTCTACTAGAGGCATCTTGAGCTAAGATAAAAATGTTAGGTGATAGAGGTCCCTTTGTTGAAGACCTTGTGTGGACTTGAAGAAACCATGTTTTGCTTCTTGCACCAAAAGTGTAAACCAATTATTAAACATGCACCTAAATACCACATCACTTCATAGGTGAAAAAAATCAAACCGTTCCAGTACTTTGAGTATAAAACCCCATTCCATACAATCATATGCCTTTTCCATATCTACCTTAATCATCATGTTGACTATTACCTTATGATCTCATTCATTAAATGTCTCTTATGCTATTTCAACATTCTCATGAATATCTCTCCCTTGCACAAAACCAAACTATTCCTTGAAAATTATCAAAAGTAACAAACATATTAGCCTATCGTTTAAAATCTTCGCAATAATTTTGTAAGTAAAGTTGCACAAATTGATAGGTTTGAGATCTTTAAAACATTGGGGATTTTTCTTTTTTGGTATCAAAACTATTAATGTAGAAGTAATACATTTTAGCATAGGGTTGCCACCAAAGAAGTCATGCACTACTGCTACTATATCTTCTTTCATAATCTCAACATTTGTTTAATAAAAATGTCCATTGAAATCATCTGGCCCTAGAGCACTATCAGGATCCAATCCTTTGGTAGCCATCAAAATCTCATCCCATTATGGTTCTTGATATAGCTCATCATTTTGTTCAGTAGTTACTAATGGTGGAATATAATCAAGCAAATCACTTTGTATATTGGCCTTTAGGGGAAATATGAGGGGATGAATGAGAGGTGTATTATTATCTTTAGTAAGGATATGGAATAGTATCAATTATGAGGGGATCCAATATGTCAAGATCTGAGGTAAAAGTGCCATTTGGTAACTTGAAGTTTCACTTTGTTTGAGAATTCCTTTCTTTGATGTAAGCATAAAAATATGCAGTGTTTCTATTTCATTTTTTTAACATTTTACTCTTGCCTTATCCCCTAAGGTGTCTTCTTCTTGTATTAATAGTTCATTCAATTGGTCTTGTGTCCTTTTATATTCTACATGTTTTGCCTCTGACCAACCCTGTTGGATTTCCTTATCCAACTTATTCATGCTCTCTTCTACTTCCAAGCTTTGTAGTTATTTTTAATTCTTTGTTTGTCTACTCAATTTATTGAATTTATGTTTCACATGTTTCAAGTGACCATATAACTTGTGCCATGGGGAATCAGATTGAAATATATGCCACTCTGTCTCCATAATCTCTTTAAAGAATCTTTCTTGAATCCATTGTCTTTGAAACTTGAAACTACCATAGTACTTCCTATCTTCAAACAATGAAAGAACCAAATGACAGTGGTCAGATTGTATTTATGGTAGATGACATACTCGAATTTGAGGAAAATAGGAAAATGCCTCTATATTATTCAGAACTCTATCAAGTCGTATCCAGGTATGTTGTTGGCTCACCTTGTTACCACATCATATGTATAGTTCCACCTTGAATCCTGCATTCAAGAACCTAACCTCAAAATAAAATCTTGAAAGTCTTCCATTGCCTTTCTAGAATATAGTCTACCTTATTGTTTTTTTGATTGGTTTAAAATGGTATTGAAATCACCCCCAATTATTCATGGTTTGTTTTTAATATCCAACTCCAATAATGAAGTCCATAATGATATTTGTACGTTGCACTCATAACTAGCATAAATCACAATGAGTGCAAATGAATACTTTGGCATCTTAATATTCAAAGTTATGTGCTAAGTATATATTTCAATGAACTTAAATGTTATTCAACCCTTCCATAATATCCATATATGCATATTTTTTTGGCTCAAGATGCTTAAAATAGGGGAATTGAAGTTTACTTGCTAAATTCCTTAAATCAATGCTTTTCTTTTTTGGTTCTAACAAGGCCAAAAATTCAATTTTATTTTCTGACTACTTCTTTAAGTAGAAATGTTGACTTTGAAAATTGCTAACTAAATGAGAAAATTAATGTTGGTGTGCTATCACAAGTCACCAAGTTAGGAGCAAATGCCTACTTGTGAGCATAAGTTTCCAAGCATGCATTAATAGGAAGAGTAAATGAGAAGCTCTAGAAAAGCGGCTTGAATGTTGGAGAGGTTTGGCAGCCGCCCTTTGAAATTGGTTTAATGGGTTATTTACTTCACCTTGCACTATATGTTCAACAGGAAATTGGTCACCAAAGGTAGCTAAAGTAACTCAACCCACGTCTTTCTGCGGTTGCCATTCATATGGTGGTTCATTTTCTACGGTCTAACGCACAATTCACATTAAAGTTCATCAAGGGCCATAAACAATTAAAGAAAAAGGTAGAAACTCATTATTGTCAATGTTTATTGAAACTCATTTCCATTTCATTTGTTGTCAATCCTAAGAGATTGCGGAAGAGAAATGGGCCTCCTCAATCTCTCTATTATTTTTGTTAAAATTTCAATTTCTTATTCTAAAACTAGTCATTAAGAAAAGACGTGAATAGATATAAATCAATGAATAAGTAGTTTAGTAGTTGGCTAGTTGTCAAAACTTATATCTTAAGTTCAAAACTTTATATTATCAAACCTCGTTTACCTAATGAAAAAGATATATAAATACATAAAAAAGATATTATGCCAATGTATTTACAATATGTAACAACTACTATTCAATATGCCTCCTTGTCCCCATATGGTCAAGTTCATTAGTGACGTGTTGAAGTAATGAAATGAAAATCACAAAGACTAGCATGTTAAAATATCATATTATAATGAAGTAATATTGAATTTAAATTATAATATTATATTATAAAAGATCCTAATTTTCTTACTTAAAATTGGTCAATGAAAGAAGAAAAAACCTAAACAATTGTTAAAGTGTGTTCAATGTAGAATAATTATTATTTAATAATACTTATTTACAACTTTAGTGGAAATGATGTATCTAAGATACTTTTTAAGCCATTGACCTCCAATACTTGTTTATTTTTTATTCTTATCCACTTGTTTAAGGTGACCTTCATTATACATTTTGGTTCTCACTTCTCCATACTCACCCTTCACTATCATGATGTGCATCATTAGGTCTTACTTCCTCCCAAGGCAATGTTATTCCACACAGATATCTTGTGGTGGAATCGACCCTCATCAATCCCTATGTAATTTTAAACTTGCACCTTGGGGCATAGTTTTAACAAAGAAAGTAAAGAATTTACTCGAAGTTACAATTGCCTTTTGTGAGAGAATGCTAAGGTTAAAATTTTGATATAAATTGTACTTTTTCTCATTTAAGTCAGCTTACAAGTCCAGTGGCAACTGATAAAACTTTTGTTCGGACAACCCACAATTTAGTGTCGTACAACTTGCTCCTCGTGAAGGCCCGAAGAGATTTCACGTTTCTTCTTCAGCTAAGCTCACCAAGTGATGAAACTGATCCAATGACACATTAAACATCCTCTATGCCTTATTACACGCATAAAGCAGAGAAACATACTGTCCCTCGTTTTTACCTTTTAACTGTCATCTTTCTTCACAACTTCCATCACTTTCAACTCGAGATGTGTTTATGACTTTTCTGCATAGTGGAGTATATATGAGGAAACTTTAGAAGATAAAATAGGAAAAACAAATATTTGTTTCCTTTTCCTTTACAACTCTAGATTTACGTGTCTAAACAATTTTTTTCGCAGATTGTCTCTTGTCTTGGTTTTCACTCTGTGTCAGACTGTATTTGTCGGAAGTTGACATAAAGGGAGCTTCGTCTCTATGGAACAGTAGTTGAGGAAGAGGCCAAAGAAGACCTGCAAAGGCATCATGAAAAGGAACAATGAGAAGCAGGATAGTATCTTATGGAGAGGGTCAGGGCTCCATAGCCATCTCTCTGGAACCCGTTGGTGGCGAGTAAAGACCAGATTTGCAACAGCTTCTGCGATCCTCTTCCTGTTCCTACTCCTTGTCTCTGTCTTGGTTTTTGTAGGCTGGGTTGATGCTGTAAGTCCTTCTGAATCAATAAGAGTTATCCATCTTATAACTCTTTTGGTAACAATAAAAGCATTTCATCTGATCTTATGTGCATGTACATGTTTGTTCTGTCCGGTTTTCTCCTCATGTGTTTTAGTTTAGAACTTGCCATAAAACAAGAAGTTATGTTGTTGGTCCAAATAGAAAGTCATGTGTTGAAAATAAAAATCTCACATAATAAGAAATGATTTTTGAATAATGTTTAAATAAATAAATTATTCTTTTAACTTATAAATTAATTTTAAGATAAAATTTAAATTTTTTTTACATAGTATCAAAATCTAAGTTGACATTACTTTTTCATATATAACTTTGAGTCTAATAATGTTAGATATACATAAAATGTATAAAGAATAAAAAAATATATCAGATTCTAAAATGTATAAAACACAAAATACCAAGAAAAAACTATTTCAAAGGTTTTGTTTTGTATTTTCTTCCCTTACTAGTTGTTATTTTTGTGTTTGGCAGCCTGTATTTTCAGGTATTTGCACTCAGAAAGCGATTTTCGGAGCAACAAAATTACCGAAAAAGCAAGAATTTGCACTCAAGTGCACCCAAGGAAACCTGACAAAAACCTGCCCGAGTGACTACCCCACCAAACACAAACCAACAAATCCTGATCGGCTCAACGAAACATGCCCATCATTCTTCCGGTGGATCCACGAGGACTTGCGGCACTGGAAGGGCACCGGCATCACAAGAGACATGGTGGAGCGGGCCCGGAGGACGGCGAATTTCAGGCTTGTGATCGTCGACGGAAAGGCCTACGTGGAGAAGTATCACCAGTCATTTCAGACAAGAGACATGTTTACTTTGTGGGGCATTGTGCAGCTTCTGAGGTGGTACCCTGGCAGGTTGCCAGACTTGGAACTTATGTTTGACTGCAACGATCGGCCTGTCGTTCGGTCTAAGGACTTCCGAGGTCCAAACGCCGGTCCACCACCTTTGTTCCGGTACTGCTCGGACTGGCAGAGCTTGGATATCGTCTTCCCGGACTGGTCTTTCTGGGGCTGGTAATAATATCTCTGTACACAGCAAATGATATGAAATTGTTATCTAAACATTACTTAATAAATTATTGAGAATCTTATTAGAGTCTAAAAAGATATTATATGTTGTTATCTCAAGATTTTGAGATAAAAAAAATGAATTCATCAATACAACATAAAGAGGAAGAATTGATTACCAATGATTACCAAACTTTGTTTTTTTCTTGAAAATTGTATTGGAGTTTTACTTATTTACAGGCCTGAGACCAACATAAGGCCATGGAAAAGCCTATTGGAGGACATTAAGGAAGGCAACAAAAGAACCAAATGGAAGGACAGGATACCCTATGCTTACTGGAAAGGGAATCCGTTTGTGACTCCAATTAGAATAGACCTTTTGAATTGTAATGGATCTAATGCTTGGAACACTCTATTATATATACAGGTTATTGTAATTTCTCTAACCATTTACTTACTTGGGATGAAAAATATATAAATAATTTCATGTATATTATAAATGATATAAGATGTTTAACCTTGATATATTTTAATTTCAGGATTGGAATACAGAAATTAAAAAAGGGTACAAACAATCAAATTTAGAAGATCAATGCACTCACAGGTAGATATCAAGATGCAACTATGTTTACAGAACTATTTGCTTGTTACTTATCATCTTAAATTGCTCCATATTTTCTATTTTTCACCTGTAAAAGTTTGATCTGGATTAGATACAAGATATATATAGAAGGATGGGCATGGTCCGTGAGTGAGAAATACATCCTTGCCTGTGATGCAATGACCTTGTTCGTGAGGCCTCATTACCATGATTTCTTTAGTAGAGGCTTGGCACCATTAGAGCACTATTGGCCTATCAGGGACAACAGCAAGTGCACCTCTCTGAAGTATGCTGTAGAATGGGGCAACAATCACACGGAAAAGGTTTTTTTCCCCCCTCTCCCTTGCAAACATCACACAAAGTTAACTTGTGGTAATAAGTTCTATTTGAAAGTCTTTCATTTTTTTTAAAATTGATTAATCAAAGAGGAAACTGCTTCCATAAATAAGAAACTCAAAGTGCTAGTATATTAATAATGTGAGATACACACTAGATTCAACGAGTACCCTTATGTTTAATGAAAAAAGACCTTTCATAGAACTCATCCATAAGTGATTGGATGCCTAGTTTTTTAGAATAGTCATCTTCTTCCTTAAAATTGACTTATATGTCAATATAATGACTTTGTGGGGCACACTGAATTGTAATAAGTTTTCCACTTGTTGTTTCTTTTCTTTTCATCTCTGACTTCTAGGCCCAAGCAATCGGTAAGGCAGCAAGCAGCTTCATGCATGAGGATCTAAAGATGGAGTACATATATGATTATATGTTTCATTTGTTAAACGAATACGCCAAGCTCTTGAAATTCAAGCCGTCGATACCTTCAGGAGCGGTTGAGCTCTGTTCGGAAACAATGGCTTGTCCCGCCGTCGGGACATGGAAGAAATTTATGGAGGAGTCGATGGTGAAGGCTCCAAGTGATTCAGCCCCATGCACTATGCCGCCTCCCTTTGAGCCTTCGTCGTTACAAGAACTTTATCGGGGAAATGACAAGACGATCAAACAAGTGGAAATGTGGGAAAATGAATACTGGCAGGAACGAAACAAGAAGCAATAGGTACATTCTTTTTTTTGGGGGTGTATTTCAACTAACGATTACCCGCAAGGATTTACATGTATTCTAAGTTCTTGGTGATGTCCCCCATAGCTGCGTCCTCTCACTTGTAGATTGGCTCATGGTTGGAGTAATAGGGTGGTGTGCCCCCTAGTCAATGTCTTAAATTGAGAATCTCATTGTGTAAGAATTTCTCCTTCTTAAGAATCTATTTTGAGAATGAAATTGACAACTTTTAACAAACTTGGATCTATAATAAAAAAGATAGAACTACAAAGAAAGAAAGTCTTTGCTCTTTTTCTCCACTATTTAAATAAATGAGCATTGAAGTTTAGTTTAGACACAAATTAAAAGGGTGTGGGGGAAGATTGAGTTTTCTATTTCAAATATCTTTTAACATTTTATTTTATTTTATTTTATTTGGACAAGCAAATGATACGTGATGAATTCATTTAAATTTATTGGGTATAGAAAGCGCTTCCCCTCTTTGATTTCAATCAAACCAATTTCAAATATCGCTTAACATGGTATCATCTGTACTTACCCCCCAAAAAATAAAATGCTATCATAAGTACATATTTAAATATAGAAAAAAAAACTGAGTTTCACTTTAAGAGATACAATATCCAAATAAAGTGATATCCATAAATGTTAAGTCCTTAATGTAACCAATTAAAATACTATTAACAGCTTGTTTTGGTAGGAAACTACAATTTTCAGAAGATGTGATGTATACCATAAGAGACAAAAGGAATGGCCATTTGCATGGGGTACCCGTGATGAAAAATCGAAATTTTGAATTGTTAACAATTGAGTGAATTGTGTGATTAAACATTAAAAATAGGAACACATGGGCACGATTGACTAATTGCCAGTAGACCCAGGAAAAATTTAACTAATAAAATGGACCAACACTAATTGTTAAAGAAAATGCAAATCCCAAAGTCTCGATGAGCACAAGCCTCTCCTTCATTCGAGGCTTAGAGACCCATTATTAGTTCTAATTTTTTAAGCTGCAGGACAGTAAGTGTTGTATGTAAAGCTACGTTAACTCTTTTTTACAACTCAAAGTCGACGAATGGAAATTAAATATAGAGTAAAACCGAGAGTTAGGTTACGCCTTCTATGGGAGATTTCAGAAGATAAAACCAGAAAAAACAAATATTTCTTTCCTTTCCTTCTTGCATTATGAATATTTTATTTGTTCCTTCCCTTTTACAACTCTATATTTACGTGTCTATATAAAGTATTATTATAAATTCTCAAGACAATACAATTATTTTACAAATTTGGCTTTCTTCTCCTTTTTTTTTTCAGGTTACGTCTAAAGATTGGAAAAGGAAAGGAAAGGAAAATAAAGAGTGCTTAAACGGTATTCCTTATTGAGTGAAAACCAAGTATATTTTGGATACTTTTACAACGTTGGCTAGGCTACTATTTATACAGAAGAGGATTTGAGACTCAAAAGATTACAATTTCTGTAATGTTAGAGAGATATTTGGACTGCAATTACGTTGTTGATTCAATAGGAATAATGGTAGAAATAATGGCAGATTTAACGGGCTCCGTAGTTAGAGAGAGGGTTGTAATTATGTTGCTGATTCCTTCCCTTTGGATTTGACTCTGTAATGACTGTCAGAGTTTCGTCCTTTGCGAAGCTTGTATTGTCTTTATTCTGTGTGTCAAACTGTACCGGTCAGAAGTTGACATAAAGAGAGAAGACCTGCAAAGGCTTTATGAAAAGGAACAACGAGAAACAAGTTAGTATCGTACAGACAGGGTCAGGGCTCCATGAGAATGTCTGTGGATCCCGTTGGCGGCGAGCAAAGACCAGAGTTGCGACAGCCTCTGCGAACTTGTTCCTGTACTTCCTCCTTGTCTGTGTCCTGGTTTTCGTAGGCTGGGTTAATGCTGTAAGTCCTGAATCCGCAAGTGCTATAGCTCTTTCAACATTCATGATCGCAACAACAAAAGCATTTTATCCGATCTTATGCACATATGCATGTATCTGTGTCTTCCTCTTTTTCTGTAGTATTCGAGTTTAGAACTTGCATAGCTCTTGACGTATAATGAAGTGTATACAGTATGTATTTTCAGGTATTTGCACTCAGAAAGCGATTTTCGAAGCAACAAAACCACCAAAAAACCAAGAATTCCCACTCGAATGCGCCCAAGGAAACCTGACAAAAACATGTCCGAGTGACTACCCTACCAAACACAAACCAACGAATCCCAACCCGCTCAACGAAACATGCCCATCATACTTCCGGTGGATCCACGAGGACTTACGGCACTGGAAGGGCACCGGAATCACGAGAGACATGGTGGAGGGGGCCCGGAAGACGGCTACTTTCAAGCTTGTGATCGTCGACGGGAAGGCCTACGTGGAGAAGTATCAGCAGTCATTTCAGACAAGAGACATGTTTACTTTGTGGGGCATTTTGCAGCTTCTGAGGTGGTACCCTGGCAGGTTGCCGGACTTGGAACTTATGTTTGACTGCGAAGATCTGCCTGTCGTCCGGTCTAAGGACTTCCGAGGCCCAAGCGCCGGTCCACCACCTTTGTTCCGGTACGGTTCGGACTGGCAGAGCTTGGATATCGTCTTCCCAGACTGGACTTTCTGGGGCTGGTAATATTATCTCTATCCGCAATAGATTGTATGAAATTATTGCCCCACATTTCTTAAAAGTTCACGAAAAATTTAAAGAAAGTGTAAAATGGTATTATATGCTATTATCTTAAGGTTAAAATAAATATAAATTTATTAATAGTACATAAAGAAAAAGGCATCCATTACCAAACTCTGTTTTCTTCTTGAAAAATTGTATTGGGGTTTACTTATTTACAGGGCTGAGACCAACATAAGGCCGTGGACAAGCATATTGGAGGGCATCAAAGAAGGCAACAAAAGAACCAAATGGAAGGACAGGATACCCTATGCTTATTGGAAAGGGTATCCGAATGTGACCCCAATTAGAATAAACCTTATGAAGTGCAATGGTTCCAAAGAGTGGAATACTCATCTATACAAACAGGTTATTATAATTTCTCTTGTCAATTACTTCCAACAGATGAAAATAGCATGGAATTTTTTTTATCCTTAAGACCAATTTGAGACGAGGGAGACAATTTGTTTATATATACATAATTTCATATATATTATAAATGATATACGATATTTTAACCCTAATATCATTTAATTTTAGGATTGGATTGCAGAAAACAAAAAAGGTTTCAAACAATCACATTTAGAAGATCAGTGCACTCACAGGTAAATATATTAATGTAACTATGTCTATAAAACTATTTTCTTATTACTTATCATCTTAAATTTCTCTCCACTTTCTCTCTTTAATTTTTAAATGTTTGATCTGGATTAGATACAAGATATATATAGAAGGATGGGCATGGTCTGTGAGTTCGAAATACATCCTCGCCTGTGATTCAATGGCCTTGTTCGTAAGGCCTCGTTACTATGATTTCTTTAGCAGAGTCTTGGTGCCATTACAGCACTATTGGCCTATCAAGGAGCAAACAAAGTACTATTCGACTATCAGGGACGACAAGAAGTGCAACTCTCTAAAGTATGCTGTAGAATGGGGCAACAATCACACGGAAAAGGTTCTTTTTTTGCCCTCAAAATTGACTTATAAGAAAGAGAACCACTTCCACGTTTAGGAAACAGAATATAATGAATTTTAACGAGTTTTCTTCTTCTTGTTTCTCCTGTTTTCATCTATGGCTTCAGGCTCAAGCAATAGGGAAGGCAGGAAGCAGCTTCGTAGATGAGGAGCTAAAGATGGCGTATATATATGACTACATGTTTCATTTGTTAAGCGAATACGCCAAGCTCTTGAAATTCAAGCCGTCGATACCTTCAGGAGCGGTTGAGCTTTGCTCGGAAACAGTGGCTTGTCCGGCCGTCGGGAAATGGAAGGAGTTTATGGTGGAGTCGATGGTGAAGACTCCGAGTGATTCAGCTCCATGCACAATGCCTCCTCCCTTTGATCCTTCTTCATTACGAGAAGTTTATCAAAGAAATGACAAGACGATAAAACAAGTGGAAATGTGGGAGAATGAGTACTGGCAGAATCAAAGCAAGAAGCAATAGGTACCTTTTTTTTTTTTGTATTTGAACCAACGATTATCTGCAAGGATTTAAATTTATTCTAAGTTCCTGGTGATGTTAGTTTATTCATCATCGAATAGCTGCATCCTCTCACTTGTGGATTGGCTCATGCTTGGAGTGATAGGGTGTTGTCCCCCTATAGTCAATATCTTAAATTGAGAATCTCATTGTGTAAGTATTTATCTTTCTTAAGAATATATTTTAATGAATGAAATTGATAATTTTTAAGAAACTTGAATCTATGATAAAAAGACAAAACTACAAAGAAAGAAAGTCTTTGCTCTTTTTCTCTACTACTAAAATAAATAATCATTGAAGTTTAGTTAAGGCACAAATTAAAAGGGCAGGGAGGAAGATTGAGTTTTCTACTTCAAATATGGTTTAACATGGTATCATTTAAATACAGAAAAAAGCTGAGTTTCACATTAAGAGATACAATACCCTAGTAAAGTGATATCCATAAATGTTAAGTCCTTAATGTAACCAAGTAAAATACTATTAACAGCTTGTTTTGGTAGGAAACTACAATATTCAGAAGACGTGATGTACACCCTAACAGACAAAAGGAATGGCCATATATAATTGGTATCCTGTCGAGAAATCAAAAATTTGAATTGTAAATAATTAAGTTAATTGTGTGATTAAACATAAACAAATATGAAAACATCGGCACCATTGACTGCCTGCCAGTAGACCTACAAAAATTTGACTAGTAAAACGGGCCAAATATTGTAAAGAAAACATGGACTCAAATCTCTCATCTCGGCGGGAAGCTTAGTTAACTACTTTTATCATTATATGCGTCTTCTGAAATCCTAGTCTCTCTATCTGTCTCAAATCCGTATGCCCAACCACTCATCAAACCCTGGTTTTTGTTTTTGTCTGAGTCTGACCAAGACAACGCAGGAACTACAGTTACTGTCGGTTTATTGACCCCCCATAGACAAAGGTTACCAACGTTTTCACCCTTCACCATAATACATAATCATAGAATCACTCATATTTCTATGGGATTTTGTACGAGGAGATTTTAGAAGATAATACGGGAAAAAATATTTCTTTTCTTTCCTTTCCTTCTTGCATTAAAACATTCCTTTTACAGCTCTATATTTATGCGTCTATATAAAGTATATTAATTTACCAATTTGGTTTTCTTCTTCTTTTTTTCGGTTAACCCTTCTCCTTGGTTTTCACAAATGAACCCTTGGAGACTTTGGAAAGGAAAAGGAAAGAAAAAATAAAGAGTGGCTAAACGGTATTCTCTATTGGGTAAAAACCAAGTATATTTTGGATACTTTACCACGTCGGCCAGGCTACTATTTATGCACAAGAGGATGTTCAAAAGATTACAATTAAGTAGGCTATTAAATCCCTGGTTTCAATTCTGTAACAGGAAGAGAGAAGATTGCAACTATGTTGCGGATTCAGAGAGTACAGGTGGAGGTGATGGCTGATTGAAAGGCTTTGGATTTGACTTTGTGATGGCTTTAGGAGTTTCATCTTTGGGTGAGGTTGTATTGTCTTTGTTCACTCTGTGACAAACTGCACCGATCAGAAGTTGACATAAAGGGGGAAGACCTGCAAAGGCCATTATGAGAAGGAACAATGAGAAACAAGTTAGTATCGTACAGACAGGGTCGGGGCTCCGTAAGCTTGTCTGTGGATCCTGTTGGCAGCGAGCAAAGACCAGAGTTGCAACAGTCTCTGCGAAATTCTTCCTGTTCTTCCTACTTGTCTGTGTTTTGGTTTTCGTAGGCTGGGTTGATGCTGTAAGTTTTTCTGAATCCACAAGATTTATAGCTCTTTCGATACTCATGATCGCAACAACAAAGGCTTTTTATCTGATCTTATGTACGTATGCATGTATATGCGTCTTCTCTTTTTTTTGTTGTACTGTAGTTTAGAACTTAGCATAAACTACAAACCATATTTCACGTTCTATTACAAAGCTACGTGTAGAGAATGAAAATCCTAGTAAAAAAGAAATAATTTTTTGTTGTTAATGTTTAAAAATAAAGATTATTTCTTTAATTCATAAACTAACTTTTAGATTGAATTTTAGACTTTCTAACATAGAATTAAAACTCATGCTAACTTTTATCTCAAGTAATCTTAAAATTCAATAACACTCACATGTAATGAAATGTGTAAAGAATAAGAGTATCACTTTGAAAGCCCTGAAAGACTAAACTATATATCAGAATCTAGAACATACAAAACAGAACAAGAAAAAAAACCTATTCTAATTTAATCTATACGTAGATGTATTCTCAACTCCTCTAACGGAGTTGTCTTTTTTGTGCTTAGCAGTCTGTATTTTCAGGTATTTGCAATCCGAAAGCGATACTCGGAGCAACCAAAACACCAAGAAAGCAAGAATTTCCACTCAAATGCACCCAAGGAAACCTGACAGAAACATGTCCGAGTGACTACCCCGCCAGACACAAACCAACGAATGCCAACCCACTCAACGAAACATGCCCATCATACTTCCGATGGATCCACGAAGACTTACGGCACTGGAAGGGCACCGGAATCACGAGAGACATGGTGGAGCGGGCCCGGAGGACGGCCACTTTCAAGCTTGTGATCGTCGACGGGAAGGCCTACGTGGAGAAGTATTACCAGTCAATTCAGACAAGAGCCATGTTTACTTGGTGGGGCATTGCGCAGCTTCTGAGGTCGTACCCGGGCAGGTTGCCGGACTTGGAACTTATGTTTGACTGCGAAGATCTGCCTGTCGTCCGGTCTAAGGACTTCCGAGGCCCAAACGCCGGTCCACCACCTTTATTCCGGTACAGTTCGGACTGGCAGAGCTTGGATATCGTCTTCCCGGACTGGTCTTTCTGGGGCTGGTAATAATATCTCTGTACGCAATAAATTATATGAATATAATTTATCGATAGTACATAAAGAAAAAGCATCCGTTACTAAAGGGGTTTTACTTATTTACAGGGCCGAGTTCAACATAAAGCCATGGAGAAGCGTCTTGGAGGACATCAAGGAAGCCAACAAAAGAACCGAATGGAAGGACAGGATACCCTATGCATATTGGAAAGGGTATCCTCTTGCGACCCCAGTTAGAATAAACCTTTTAAAGTGTAATGGCTCCAAAGATTGGAATGCTCAATTATACAAACAGGTTATTGTAATTTCTCTTGTTAATTATTCACAAAAGATGAAAAATATCATGGTATTTTTTTTTATCCTTAAAACCAATTTGAGAGGAGGGAGACACTTTTCAACCATATTATAAATTATGTAATATATTAACCCTGATATATTTTAATTTCAGGATTGGATTGGAGAAGAAAAAAAAGGGTTCAAACAATCACGTTTAGAAGATCAGTGCACTCACAGGTAAATATCATAATGTAACTATGTCTATAAAACTATTTGCTTATTAATTATCATTTTAAATTGCTCCCCACTTTCTATTTTAACTTGTAAAAGTTTTATCTGGATTAGATACAAGCTATATATAGAAGGATGGGCATGGTCTGTGAGCTTGAAATACATCCTCGCATGTAATTCAATGACCTTGTTCGTAAGGAATCGTTTCTATGATTTCTTTAGCAGAGGCTTGGTGCCATTACTGCATTATTGGCCTATCAGGGCGCCATCACGCTTCTACTCGCCTCCAAGGGACGACAGAAGTTGCAGCTCTCTGAAGTATGCTGTAGAATGGGGCAACAATCACACGGAAAAGGTTTTTTTTTTGGCCCTCAAAATTGACTAATAAGAGAGAGGCCTCTTCCATTTTTAAGAAACACAGTATGTCAATAGAATGATGATACGGGACACTGATTTTTAACAAGTTTTCTTCTTGTTTCTCCTCTTTTCATCTATGGCTTCAGGCTCAAGCAATAGGAAAGGCAGGAACCCGCTTCGTAGATGAGGAGCTAAAGATGAAGTATGTTTATGACTACATGTTTCATTTGTTAAGCGAATACGCCAAGCTCTTGAAATTCAAGCCGTCGATACCTTCAGGAGCGGTGGAAATCTGCGCGGAAACAGTGGCTTGCCCGGCCGTCGGGAAATGGAAGAAGTCTATGGTGGAGACGATGGTGAAGGCTCCAAGTGATTCAGCCCCATGCACAATGCCTCCTCCCTTTGATCCTTCGTCATTACGAGAACTTTATCAGAGAAATGACAAGGCAATAAAACTAGTGCAAATGTGGGAGAATGAATACTGGCAGAATCAAAACAACAGGCAATAGGTACATTTTATATTTTATATTTTATTTCAACTGACGGTTACCAGCAAGGATTTACATGTATTATAAGTTCTCGGTGATGTTAATTTACTCATAATGGATAGTATATGAGAAGAGATCGTTCAACTTTAAAAGGTTTTAGGAACTAAGCTTTTTTATTTTATTTTTTAAATATGGTATTAGGATTTAAGTTCATGCCTCGCACCTCAACATAGTTGAAATCTCCCAATTTATGTTCCATAGCTCCATCCTTTCACTTGTGAATTAGCTCATGCTTGGAGTGATAGGCTTTTTTGTCCCCCATAGTCAATATCTTAAATTGATAATCTCATTATGTAAGTGTTTCTTGTTACAAGCTTATAGGGGCTAGGTGGGTAATAATATACATAAGTAATTAAACTTGCCATACTAATAGATTTAAGCCTTCCTACTCTATAATTGTATTTTTTATAATTGGTATAGAGCTAAGCCTCATGTCTTATGTTTGAACCATAAAGAGAAACTTAGTATCATAACTATTTACCACCCCACCCATTTAGGAGTAGCGGCGTGGGATTGGAAAACTAATAATTTTTTATAAACATAAATCTATACTCAAAAAGAAAAAAAAAACTCCACTCATAGAGCGTTTTTGCACTTTTGATTCATACCTTAGATAAATAATCATTAAAGTTTAGTTAAAGTACAAATTAAAATAGTGTGACATGAATATTGAGTTTTCTATTTCAAATATCGTTTAACATAGTATCATGAATATTGGCCACCCATCCTCCAAAAAATAAAAAATAAAAAAATAAAATGGTATCATAAATACATATTTAAATACAAAAAAGGGTTTCACATTAATATATACAATATCCAAATAAAGTAATATCCATAAATGTCAAGTCCTTAATGTAACCAATTAAAATATCATTAACAGCTGGTTTCGGTAGGAATTTACAATATTCAGAAGATTTGATGTAAATCATAACAGACAAAAAATGGCCATCCATATGGGGTATCGTGTTGAAAAATCAAGATTTTGATTAGCAAACAATTTAAGTAATTATGTGATTAAACATAAACAAATATGAACGAGTTGGCACGGTGTAGAAAAATTTGACTAATAAAATGGATTACCAAATATTGTAAACGAAAACACGAATTCCAAAGTCTCGATGATCTCAAATCTCTCCTTCACTCGGCGCTTGGAGACCCATTATTAGTTCTAATTTTTTAAGCTGCAGGACAGTAAGTGTTGTATGTAAGCTATGTTAGCCCTCTTTCACAACTCAAAGTCCACCAATGAGAATTAAATATACAATGAAACCAAGAGTTAGGGACTTCTGCATTTGTTGTGAGTCAAACTTGTTAGTGTTGGAAGAAATTACATAATCATAGAATTATCTATATTTCTATGGGAGTTTGTAGGAGGTGATTTTAGAAGATAGAATCGGAAAAAGTGCTTCTTTCCTTTCCTTCTTGCATTATGAATATTTCTCTTGATTCTTCCCTTTTACAACTCTATATTTACGTGTCTATATAAAGTATCTTATAAATTCTCAAGACAATACAATTATTTTTTTCAACTTGGTTTTCTTCTTTTTTTTGGAAGAAACTTTGGAAACTCTGGAAACGAAAAGGAAAGAAAACTAAGTGGCTAAGCGGTATTCCCTATTGAGTAAAAACCAAGTACATTTTGGATACTTTACGACGTTGGCTACGCTGTTTTTTTTTTTTTTTTTGTAACTTTGAAGAGAGAGGATTGCAATTACGTTGAGAGTATCGGTGGAGGTAATGGCTGATTCAAAGGCTTTGATTTTGACTTTCTAAGGCTATGGGAGTTTCGTCTCTTGCGGAGCTTGTATTGTCTTTGTTCTCTGTACTGATCAGAAGTTGACATAAAGGGGGAGGACCTGCAAAGACATTATGAAAGCGAACAATGAGAAACAAGTTAAAGTCGTATGGACAGCGTCAGGGCTCCATAAGCATGTCTGTGGATCCAGCCGGCGGCGAGTAAAGAACTTCTTCTTGTTCTTCCTCCTTGTCTGTGTCTTGGTTTGCGCAGGCTGGGTTAATGCTGTAAGTCCTTCTGAATCCACAACAGTTAAAGCTCTTTCAATATTCATGGGCGCAACAATAAAAGCACTGTATCTGATCGCATGTATATATGCTTCTATCTGTGTCTTTTCTTTTTCTGTTGGCAGTCTGTATTTTCAGGTAAATGCACTCAGAAAGCGATTTTCGGAGCAACAAAATCACCAAAAAAGCAAGAATTTGCACTCAAATGCACCCAAGGAAACCTCATAAAAACCTGTCCGGGTGACTACCCCACCAAACACAAATCAGCAAATTCTGACCCGCTCAACGAAACATGCCCACCATTCTTCCGCTGGATCCACGAGGACTTACGGCACTGGAAGGGCACCGGAATCACGAGAGACATGGTGGAGCGAGCCCGGAGGACGGCGCATTTCAGGCTTGTGATTGTCGACGGGAAGGCCTACGTGGAGAAGTATCGGCAGTCAATTCAGACAAGAGACATGTTTACTTTGTGGGGCATTGTGCAGCTTCTGAGGTGGTACCCTGGCAGGTTGCCGGACTTAGAACTTATGTTTGACTGCAGCGATTGGCCTGTCGTCCGGTCTGAGAACTTCCTTAGCCCAAACGCCGGTCCACCGCCTTTGTTCCGGTACTGTTCAGACAGGGAGAGTTTGGATATCGTCTTCCCGGACTGGTCTTTCTGGGGCTGGTAATAACATGTTATACTTTATTATAGACGATAAATCATATGTTATGTTTTAAGGTTGTGATATGAAAAGGAATTCATCACAAACTTTGTTTTCTTCTTGAAAATTGTACTAATCTTTACTCACTTACAGGGCAGAGACCAACATAAGGCCATGGAGAAGCATATTGGAGGACATCAAGGAAGGCAACAAAAGAACCAAGTGGAAGGACAGGGTACCCTATGCTTTTTGGAAGGGAAATCCGTTTGTGTTTCCAAATAGAAGAGACCTTTTAAAATGTAATGGCTCTGATAGTTGGAACACTCTTCTATATATACAGGTTATTGTAACATATTGCAATTTTTTTATTTAGAAAATATTTCCTAGTATAATATAAATAATGTGAAACATTTTAACATTGATGCATTTTAATTTTAGGACTGGGATGCAGAAGCTAAAAAAGGGTACAAACAATCAAATTTAGAAGATCAGTGCACTCACAGGTAAATACAATATGTGATTATATCTAAAAAACTATTTGTTTATTAATTATCATCTTAAATTGCTCCCTACTTTCTCTTTTTAACCTGTAAAAGTTTGATTTGGATTAGATACAAGATATACATAGAAGGAACTGGGTGGTCTGTGAGTGAGAAATACATCCTAGCTTGTGATGCAATGACCTTGTTCGTTAAGCCTCATTTCCATGATTTCTTCAGTAGAGGCTTGGTGCCATTACAACACTACTGGCCTATAAGCGACACCAACACGTGCACCTCTCTTAAGTTTGCTGTAGAATGGGGCAACAATCACATGGCAAAGGTTCCTTTTTCTCTCCCCTACAAATATCACACAAATTTTACTATTTAAACAATATTTGAAAGAAAGCCTAATTTTTTAATTTTAAAATTGATTGATAAAAAAGGAGACACTTCTACATATAAAAAATATAAAATGTCAATATATTAATAATATAAGACTATTCTTACGTGGATGTTAAGTCCCACATTTCTAAAGTGTAAGTTAGAATTCTTGGTTATATGGGTAAGTCCTAAATTTATTTAGGAAGTAACATTGTTAGATGGTTTGACTTAGACTATTGTAATTAAGATCCATGTTATTATTGCTAAGATATGAGTTAGAATTCTTTGTTTATAAAGACACAAATAAGATATAAAATTCTTGTTTTTCCAAGACACATACCACATTGGTTTTCGGGCCCATATGCCCTAGCCAAACCAATAGAGCCAATAAGAATTCAGGTTTAGAGGCCTAGATGTCAATATGGATTCCATCCTTGAGACCACGAGTGAAGGATCCAATTTGTTGTTTAGGTGTCAATTTCCCGGTTCTCAATAAAGGCCAGAGCTAATTTTGGTAGTCATGATTTTATGGGCCTAGATGAGGCACAATATCTCAGCTTGACCTGGGTCCGTCTACTCCCTTTTATATTCCACTTCATGTAACGTCTAAACGGGGCTTTTTGGTATCAATGGAATTGGGACTTGTTTGCTTAGTTTCCTATGATTTCTATCCTCCCCATAGAACCGTTTGGTTTCCCACAGACCTTGACACTGATAAGTCAAACGCCGCCCCACCACGGCCTAAAATTTCCCACCTCGCCGGAAAATCCAGTTGTTCCCTACAAGGATGCTAACACATGAAGTGGCCCTGATTGCCATAATTTTGTTGATTAACCAAAGAAATCTCTCCGTTATTTCTTTCGTAAGCACTTTCTTTTCTTTTCTCCAAAAAACATTGACTTGTAAAAAAGAAAAATATATCTACATTTAAGAAATATAACACGTCAATATAATTATGATGTTGGACACGCACCAAATTTTTAGGAGTTTAATAGTTGATGGGCTTTGATTCATTGCTTTTCTTCTTCCTGTTTGTCCTCTTCTTTGTCTGTGGCTTCCAGGCTCAAGCAATAGGGAAGGCAGCAAGCAGCTTCATACATGAGGATCTAAAGATGGAGTACATATATGATTACATGTTTCATTTGTTAAACGAATACGCTAAGCTCTTGAGATTCAAGCCGTCGATACCTTCAGCAGCGGTTGAGCTCTGTTCGGAAACAATGGCTTGTCCCGCCGGCGGGACCTGGAAGAAGTTTATGGTGGAGTCGATGGTGAAGGCTCCAAGTGATTCAGCCCCATGCACCATGCCTCCTCCCTTTGATCCTTCCTCATTAGGAGAAGTTTATCAGGGAAAGGACAAGACGATAAAACAAGTGGAAATGTGGGAAAATTATTTTTCCCCCTACTAACGATTGCCTGCAGGCATTTACATGTATTCTAAGTTATTGGTGTTGTTAGCGTACTCATCAATGAATAGTATATGAGAAGAGATTACTTTAAAAGACTTAGTTACTATTCTAAAAGATGTTAAACCTAATTATTCATTTTTAGACAAATAAAATAATTTTGTTAAATAATAGTTGTCCTAAGTTGATAATATTTTGATTTGAGATTTTCATTAAATGCTAAGATGTCTCAATCTCTTAAAAATTGGATATAATATAAGAAATTATGCTTTTTTTAATATTATATTAAAATTCAAGTTCATGTGTAACACCTCTTCACGAATTGAGTCATCAAATCTATATTTTATAACTCCATCCTCTCACTTATAGTTTGGCTCATCCTAAGAGTAATAGGGTATTATGCCCTATCGTCAATTTTTTAAGTTGAGAATCTTATTGTGTAAATATTTCTCTTTCTTGAAAATGCATATTAAAGAATGAAATGGACACTTTTTAAGAAACTTCTCTATAACCAAAAGACAAAACTTATAAACAAAGAAAGCCTCTGCACTTATGATCCACTGCTTAGGTAAAGAATCGTTGAAGTTTTGGTAAGACACTGACAAGAAGGATGTGGGAGGAATATTGGGTTTTCTCTTCCCCTATATTTTAACATGGTATTATTAAACATAAAAAAAATAAAAAATGAACAAGTGGGTGCGACTTGATTGCCGTGCTGCAGATCTCGAGAAATTTGACTAGTAAAATTGACTACCAAATATTTTTAATGAAAACACAAATTCCAAAGCCTGATGAACGCAAATCTCTCCTTCCTTCGGGGCAGAGACCCATTATTAGTTCTAAATTTTCAAGTAGGCCATGCTAGCTCTGTTTTACAGCTAAATTCGACAAATGAAAATTAGATATACAATGAAACCAAGAGCCAGGGGACTTTGCAGGTATAATAAAGTTAACTTCTTAGTGTTAGAAGAATTATGTGGATTATATTCTGCATATGCACATAACATTCATATTGTTAACATAATTTTTAACATACTCCCTTTCGGAAAGGCACATGCTAAGTAACAAGATAATATCTAAGCCCTATATGAGAAAAAATCTAGCTCGAAAGCCTAGCTTGGTTATAACTTGACTTTGATATCATTTTAAAATTGAGGTCCAACCTTTAAACTTACGTTAAAGGTGATACATCCTTAGTCATTAATAAGGCTATAGAATTGGCCATCCATTTTTGGTATGGGACAACATAATTCTCAACACATACAAAAGTAATGTACTTTTTATTTTAGATCTTTTATATGTAATGAGCCATTAGATAAATTTATCCTTTCACTGGCTTTGACATTTTTTTCATTTACTATACAACCAAATTCACACACTTAGGTATTAAACTAGGATTAAGAGGTTTTAGACCTTATTAGCTTATCACTACATTAACAAGTAATCAACATGACTTCTATATTTCAGTTTCTATAATAATTGTTTAAATGACAAAATAAACATAAAACTTCTTAAAACTTTATAATTATAGACAACTTAAAAGATATCGTAACTAACAAAAATGAGCATTTTTATCCTTTTATGCATCTTCTAAAATCTTATCCTGTCGATATGTCTCTCATCTATATGTACAACCACTTGTCAAACCCCCTTTTTTGTTCTTTTTTTCTTTTTTCTTGAATCTAAAGAAGACAACACTTACCTTTATCATAATCATCATAATCGTAGTACCTCTAACCATCAAACATTGTTAACGGAACTTTATAGTATCATTATGTATTGGGCTAGGGGTTTAATCAGCATCAGTCGTGGGATTCATTGTTTCTCATCAGGACAGAATAGTTGCTGATAGGTTTCCACACGACAAGACAAATAATATGAAACAACTTATATCGTTTATAAAACAAACTCCTTTACAATTGAAAGTAAACTATATGTTTATGTTCGGAAAGAATACATCACATTATAAGCCATTATGAACCGACTTTGTGCACGGGGATGTAACCTCCAAAATCTAACTTGATACTATGTTAGAGAATCTAATTTTAGTATTAAAGTTCATAGAAGAATACTAAAATCATTTATTTATAAGCAGAACACTAAAATCATCTATTTATAACCTCTTGGCCGCCGCTGGCCATGTTGCGTGCGCTTATTCTCCGGGCTGCCCCATAAAGGAATTGGTCAACAAAAGCAGTCCCAGTTCGGCCACGGTTTTCAATGATTGCCGTCTACGTGGAGGATGTGCTGGAGTTTTCGCTTGTTTTTTTCTCTCCAAAGTCTGCTTCTACAGAGAAATAAAAGAGAGTTTCTTCTTGAGACCATTCTCAGATCAAGGGGCTTTGCTCGAAGAAGAAGAAGAAGAAGAGCTTCCAGTGGTAGTTGGTGTTTATGGGAGAATTTTCTGGTTCAGTTCGTGGGGTTTTTTCACGAAGAGTTCGCATGTTTACAGAGGCTCCGGCGAAGAGATGGGCCGGAGCCGTCCTCGCCGTCGTCTCCGTCCTCCTCTTCACCAGTACCTTCATCTACTGGAACGATGTTGTAAGTTTCTTCTCGGATGTTGGCCGGTAAATTCCCTCTGTTTTTCCGTTTTAACCATATCAAGTGATCTTGGAAACTGCTCTTTTTTCCCGAAGCTAATCTTGTTGAGAGGCTTTTCCCATATCATGCTAATTCAGGAGCAGTCTAGAAAAAGAAAACGGAGAGATATTGGGTTTTCCTAGAAAATGTTGGTAGGAAAATGAAAGAAACAGGATGTTCTAGCAAGGGAAAAGAAGAATCTATTTTGCTTTGCTTTCTTTTTGGTAAAGTGAGAGGACGATATTGGTACACGCTGTCATGAAAATACTGTTTGGTGGCCTGGAAAATCAAGGGGTGGGTAAAGAGTGTTATTCCTTTTCTAGCCGCCCAGCATCAACTTTTGCCAGGAAATGACGCCAATAGCGATATTTTATTGGGTTTTTCTAAAAAGGGATTGGGAAGCTTCTGGATAAGCTTTACAGGAAAAAAACACTGAACTTGATTAGTTTCCATCTAAGGACCTTTCTGTTTGTGCTTTCACTGTACTTCTTCGTCCTTTTACGACATCTGATTCTTTTCCAGAGTTCTATAACGAGGGACTTCTTCTTCAAGATCGCTCCCAACAGCAATCCTGCAAAGTCACCTGTTAAAGTCGAGTACTATCTAAGCTGCACCAATGGGCCCTTCACGACAACATGCCCGACAGATTATCCGGCGACTCATCAGACAGAGGCATCGTCATCTGTGGCTTGCCCGGATTACTTCCGGTGGATCCATGAAGATCTGCGACCCTGGAAGAGTGAGGGAATCACGAGGGAGCTGCTAGAAAGTGGAGAAAAATATGCAGATATTAGACTTGTGATTCTCGAGGGGAAGGCTTATATTCAGATGTACCGGAAGTCGTTTCAGAGCAGGGACTGGTACACCATATGGGGGATTATGCAACTTCTGAGGCTGTATCCTGGGAAGATTCCAGATTTGGACCTGATGTTTGGGTGTGGTGATGTGCCGATGGTCCCAAAAAGTGACTTCCGGTGGCCGTTTGGTAAGATCCCGCCGCCGGTGTTCCATTATTGCGGGGACAAGGAGTCATATGACATTGCCTTCCCTGATTGGTCCTTCTGGGGTTGGTAAAGCATCTTTCAGATCAGCTCGGAGTATTTTTTTTATTAAGGATAATAGTTCCATGATTTATAATTGGTGTTTTCTTTTGGAAGGCCTGAAGTCAATATAAGGCCATGGGGCGGTCTGCTATGGGGCCTCACAGAAAGCAACAGGAGGATCAAGTGGCAGGACAGAGTACCCTATGCTTATTGGAAAGGGAACCCAAGTGTCTCTCGAAGTAGAAGGGACCTTCTGAAGTGCAATGTCTCTGACAAACATGATTGGAATGCTCGGTTATATGAACTGGTATGTTAAAATCTAATATATATATATATATATCTCACATTATCAAAATATTGATTTATTATTACTTTTTAATAAAATATTATTTTTCTTATAATTTGATAATTATAGAGAAAAGTGTCTTCTATTATGAATTTTAAGTAACTTATTCCTTTTGCTCATGGCTTGAGTTCATGAGAAATATTTCTTTTACACTTAAAAGAAAGGAGTGATTGAAACTTGATGTGTTTTATATTGTAAAATAATTGTATTCATTATTTTCTTTTGTTCTAAGGGAATCTAACATCTTAAGTGGTTATCAAAGTATACTCATTTCCATAACATTTGTTTTGTTGCAAATTTTGAGAAAGCTTTGGCCCAACTATGGTAGGATTCTTGTTTTATTAGAAAAGAATAACCTATAAACTCTTGGGTCTTGCAACCATGATCACAAGAATCTTAGAAGTTTGGAGATAGACTTATGAAAGAAAATTTGCAAATATGTACAAATAACTTTTTCTTTGCATTCAGGACTGGGGAAAGGAAACCCAACAAGGATTCAAGCAGTCAAATCTAGAAGATCAATGCACCCATAGGTGAACATTAAACTCCTTTCAATTTTCTCCACAATTTCTTTTCTTTTTATTTCGTTATGATTCTCTATTTTTGTTTATGACATTTTTCCTTTTGTTTTGGTTTTTCCAAAGATATAAAATATACATAGAAGGAGTAGCATGGTCAGTGAGTGAGAAGTATATTTTAGCTTGCGATTCCATGGCCTTGCTGGTCATACCAAAGTATCATGACTTTTTCACACGAAGCTTGAAACCAAAGCAGCACTTCTGGCCCATCAGACCCTCCTATAAATGCAAGGATATTGAGGCTGCTGTCAAATGGGGCAACAATAACACTGACAAGGTAAACCTCTCTTCTTCTATTTCAAGATTCTTGAACAACATATGTACATAATAAAATAAAAAATGTAAAACTATCATTTTACCCTTCTCTATCCTTCTCTATCCTTCTCTATTCTTATGAAAATGTGCTCTTCTCTTTGGCAGGCACAAGCCATTGGCCAAGCTGGCAGCAGATTCATTCGAGAGGATTTGAGAGTAGAGTTTGTCTACGATTTTATGTTCCACTTATTATCAGAGTATTCAAAGCTTTTGAGATACAAGCCAACAATCCCTCCAAGGGCCTTTGAGGTTTGTCCAGAAACCATGGCATGTCCTGAGAATGGTTTATACAGACAGTACATGGACGAGACCTTGGTAAGGTCCCCCAAAGATACACCTCCTTGTACAATGCCTTCACAACAATGACTTTCTTGCTTATTTTGATGATGTTAATTGTGTGGAATCCCAAAAGAGATAAGGGTTTGAATCAAGTTTCCACTTTCTTTTCAATTTTTCACATTTTTGTAGCTTTAGTTTAACTTACTTTTAATGCTTTCACGCTTAGTTCTGCACTTTAAGCTCTACCGCTTGTGTTTGGATCTCACCCAGACAACGATACAACTTTTATCTTTCTTTGTTAGTCAGCAGCGAGTGCATTTGTGTCTCCAATTAGAGGAGACCATTGATATTGTAATGGGTCAGTTGATGGGACTACTCATCTGTACAGTTATTGTAATTTCATCTTGACATAATTTATTAATTTTCTAACTACTATTAAATTCATTTCATCTTTCCTATCCACTTGCAAGGAATAAGACAATTTATTTTTATATAAATAATTTTGTAACGTGGTATAGGAATCCAAATTTAAATACAACATCTTATTACGGACCAGGTTTTGTGAATTCTGCTTTGTCACTCCATCCTATTCTAATGGGCTAGCCTGCTTACGAGAGCCAATATCTAAACCCAATATCTTCATTAAATGTTTTGTTCTCTCTCTCTCTCTCTATTTCTAGGAGAGAAAAAAAATGTTTGCACGTTCGATCCACTATTTAAATAAAAAATCATTGAAGTTTAGTTAAGTTAATAATTAAAAAGGAGTGGGGGATGTTCATGTTTCTATTTGTATATTGTTTAATATGGTACCATGAGCACATTTAAAAATAGAAAAAGCTGAGTTTCACTTGAAGAGATATTGTATTCAAATTGCTGAAAGATAATATAATTAAGTTCAAATCTATACGTTAAAGCTAATATAGTAACACCCTCACATGTGGTGTCATAGTTTTATCAATAAATTATGGTATAACAACGCAAGGTCAGACTCCAAAATATAAGTAAACTATTCAGGATAAGCTTTTGCAATCAAGTGATATTATAAGTGTCTAAGTCAGTAATATAATCAATTAGAATACTATTAATGCTTGTTATGCTAGTTAAACTACAATATTCAGAAGATATGATGTAGACCAGATGGACAAAACGAACGTCGATCCATACGGGGTGATGTGTTGAAATATTAAAAATTTGAACTGTTAACAACTCAAATAATTTTGTGATTAAACATAAACAAATATGATCGAGTGGGCAAGATTGGATTGGCCGCCAATAGGCCTATAGAAACTTGACTAAACAAAATGGATTACGAAATCCTATTAAGGAAAACTAAAATCTATCCTTCACTCAAGGCTAAGAGACCCTTTATTAGTTCTAACTATTCAAGTTGCAAGACACTAATTGCTATGTGTAAAGTATCATTACCCAATTTTTACAGCTCAAAGTCGACAAATGAAAATTACATATGCAATGAAACCAAGAGCCAGCGGATTTTCATTGGTTGCACAGTCAATTTGTTATTGTTGGAAGATTTAGGCATGCTCTAAACACACATAACGTTCATACAAAAGCAATTGATAGTCTTGTAAGAAATTCTCAAAATTACTAAAGATCTATCTATTCAACATACATAACAGCTTGAAGAGACCATTTTTAACATGAGGTAATATTGTGTAAGATCTGTTTATAAGAATAAACGCCTCTAACCATCTTTTATTGATGTATTTTATATATAAATTCTTTATTTGTCTCCAAAAACGACAAAATACACAAATTTCTTAAAACCTTATAACCAACAAAAGACATTGAAAGTATTTACAGATAGACCTGTACATGTTTGGCTTGAGTGTAAACTGGTCGAGGATTGGTGTGAATAGGCAACTGCACAGACCTTTGTGGCTTAGGACAAAAGAAAGCCTTCGGACAATACAACTGTTTCTCTGTGTTTTGTCCCAAAGAACGTTGCCTCCGATCTGTTTCACATTTACAACCCAATCGTGCGTTTCCATTTCGCGGTTTAAAAGGAGGATTGAACGACCGATTAAAGAATTGGGTCGAAAAGAAGGTAAGCATCCTGAGCCACAGTTCACAAATAGTATCTATTCTGGCTCCATTTCTGTAAATTTATTACAAAAATCTTCTCAAATCCTGGCCTCCGATCTGTCTCTGACTTGTTCCATTCACTCGTGAATACCTTCCTTTTGCTATTGTTTTTGTCCGAATGAGTATCACTTTATTGAACCGACAGAGACAAAGGTTCTCAAGGTTCTTACCCTTTATCATAATCACAGGATCACTCACGGTGTTCATAGTACCTGTGACCATCACACATCGTTGACATAACATTTATGGTATTTGTGTAAAGCGTTGTTGACGTAACATTTATGACATTTGTGTGTGAGAGGAAAATTTCACATTAAGTATGTAATCTAATATAGTAAAGTTTAAATAAAAAATATATTTTTTCAACTCTTGAATTAGTTTTGAACCTTTTAACAATATCGTTATGCATTTGATAATAAATTTAATCATAATTGACTATCTCGTAGGGATGTTGTTTTTCATCAAAACATGTTTAGTGAAGAAAGATTAGTACATGATATGATTTGTTTTTCACTTTTATAAAAAAAGTAAAAAGTCAGTCCACCGTATACAAAGAAATTTAAAACAAGATTTAAATAATATTAAATAACTCTTACAAATAGCCCCTAGTCAACTTAGGTTGTGGGTTTTATGTTGGGGGATAATACATCTTGTTCCAAACCGTCCATAGGGGTGTTACTTCCTAAATCAATTCTTACATAAAAGTGAGCAGATTCCTAAACCCTTATAGATGGAAGGCATAAAAAAATTCCTTTCCTCGGTTCCAATAAGAACAGAAGTTGTGTCACCCTTTTGGTCCCCCTTCCTACGCCAAAGCTTCGCTGCGTGGGCTATGCACTTCGATGGCCAATGACGAGTTAGTCAAAGAAAGCAGACTAGCCCCGTTTATGCACAGTTGCCATTAACGTGGAAGATCATTGGGTATCCTCCCATGACATCTTCATTCCAAAGTCTGCTGATACAGAGAAAGAGAGTGTTTCTTCTTGAAACCGTTCTTAGATCAAGAAGCTTTGCACGAAGAAGAAAATCTCTGAGTCGTGGTGGATATTCATGGGAGAATTTTCTGATTCTGTTCGTGGGGTTCTGTCACGAGGAGCTCGCTTGTTTACAGAGACTCCGGCGCAGAGATGGGCCGCCGCCTTCCTCGCCGTCTTCTCCGTCCTCCTCCTCACCAGCACCTTCCTCTGTTGGAACGATGTTGTAAGTCTCTTCTCGGCTGTTGACCTCCAAATTCCCTCTGTTTTTCCCTTTTAACTGTGTCAAGTGGTCTTGAAAGCTGCTCTTTACCCAAATCTTGTTTCGTCGTGGCTTTTACCATATCATGCTGTTTCAGGAAAACGAAAGATTTTAGTTTGCTTAGAAAATATTGATAGAAAAACGAAAAGAAGATAGCATGTTCTAGTAACGCAAAAAAGAATCCATTCTTCTTTCGACATGACATCTTGCTTTGCCTTCTTTTCGGTGAAGTAAGAGAAGAATCTATTTTTTTACACGTTAACGTGAAGAATACTGTTTGGTAGCCTGGAAAATCAAGTGGTAGGTAAAAAGAGTTACTCCTCTTTCTAGCCGCTTTCATACGTCAGGAGATGGTGCCAACAACGATATATTTATTGGGTTTTTCTCAGTTGTACTAGTTCAGGCGGCTTCTGGACCAAACTTTAGAGTAAAAAACAGTGAACTTGACTCAGTTTCAATCAAAGGAGGTTCTAGTTTGTGACTTCAATTTAAATATTCATTTTATATGACATCTGATTCTTTTCCAGAGTTCTATAACGAGGGACTTCTTTTTCAAGATTTCTCCTCCCAAGAGCAATCCTGTGAGCCCACCTGTCAAAGTCGAGTACTCTCTCAGCTGCACCAATGGGCCCTTCACGACAACTTGCCTGACAAATTATCCGGCGACTTATCAGACGGAGGCATCGTCATCTGTGGCGTGCCCGGATTACTTCCGGTGGATCCATGAAGATCTACGGCCCTGGAAGAGTAAGGGAATCACGCGGCGGCTGCTGGAAAGTGGAGAAAAATATGCAGATATCAGACTGGTGATTATCAAGGGAAAGGCTTATATTCAGATGTACCGGAAGTCGTTTCAGACAAGGGATTGGTACACCATATGGGGCATTCTGCAGCTTCTGAAGCTGTATCCGGGGAAGGTCCCAGATTTGGATTTGATGTTTGGGTGTGGAGATGTGCCGATGGTCCCAAAACGTGACTTCCAGTTGCCACATCCCAAGACTCCGCCGCCGGTGTTCCATTATTGTGGGGACGATGAGTCGTTCGACATAGCCTTCCCAGACTGGTCCTTCTGGGGTTGGTAAAGACTCCTTCACATCGCCTTACAGTATTTTATTAAGGTTTATAGTTCTGTCTCTCCAATAATTGGTGTTGTTTTCTGTGAAGGCCTGAGGTCAATGTCCGGCCATGGGGCAGTTTGCTATGGGGCCTGACGGAAGGCAACAGGAGGATCCAGTGGAAGGACAGAGAGCCCTATGCTTACTGGAGAGGGAACCCAGGCGTATCTACAGACAGAGGAGACCTTATGACGTGCAATGTTTCTGAGGAACATGATTGGAATGCTCGGTTATATGCTCAGGTATATTCTTTGAGTGTTCTTTTTTATTCTATACTTTAATTTTAAGAAATGAAGTAAATATTTTCAAGTTGTTAACCTTTTTTTTTATATGTCAAAATATTTTTCCTCATTCACAAGTTAATTTTAAAGAAAAAAATAAACTTTTTAATATGAGATTATAACCCAAAGTTAGAGTAATGCACCCATTCACTCGTGAATTTAAATAAATTTCTATGAAAAATGTTTTTATTTTTATTTTTATGTCTAAGATAAGGAGATATGTTGAAATTAAGTGTATATCCCAAATTTATATACTTAGGTGTTGAACCTGAGACCAAAAAATTCTAAATAAATACTTATTTTTAGTTGAGCTAGACACTTGTTGACAAGTAAAATATTGTTTTATTATACTTGTCATATTTGGAGATGTTCCCATTTTTTATAGATTGGTTTAACCAAAGAAAAATGTCTTCTTTTATGATATTAAAACCCATATTTCAAGTGAGTTGGGTCTTGTATTTTTTTTATGCTTAACATGAGAAAGCATTTTAAAATTTGATGTATTTAATCTTGCCATTCTAACATAATTTGGGACAATTGTATTTATTGATTTTGTTTCTACTTAGGGAATTTTGATAAACCTTAATGTCACAAGCTTGGAATTCTAACCCAAAAGATTAGTTTCATAGGTAGAGTTATTTAGACTTTTATAAATTCAAGACTTTCCACTTACCTTCTCAATGGGGGAACAATGTCTTTTATATCCCCTTTATTGGATATTCTTTCTAGTGTTCCATCTTGGAATATGACATTAAGCCCACTTGCAATTAGATTTTTCTTAATGGAAAAAAAAATAATCTTTAAACTATTGGGGCTTTCAACCATGTCACGAGAATCCTAGGAGTTTGGAGAAAGAATTGCTAGAGGAATTTGCAAACGGGTACCAATAACTTTTTCTTTGCATTTAGGATTGGGAAAAGGAAACCCAACTAGGATTCAAGCACTCAAGTCTAGAAGATCAATGCACCCACAGGTGAACATTAAAATATTTTCAATTTGATCACAACATCTTCATCTCGTTATGATCCCCTATTTTTATTGATGACATTTTTTGCTTTGTTTTGGTAAAATTATTCGAAGATACAAAATTTACATAGAAGGAGTAGCATGGTCAGTAAGTCAGAAGTACATTTTAGCTTGTGATTCCATGACCTTGCTGGTCACACCTAGGTATTATGACTTTTTCACAAGAAGCTTGTTACCAAAGCAGCACTTCTGGCCCATCGGATCCTCAAATAAATGCACGGATATTGAGGATGCTGTCAAATGGGGAAATAATAACACTGACAAGGTAAACCTCCTTCTTCTAATTCAAGATTTTCGAGCATCAAATATACACAATAAAAATTAAAAAAAATATAAAAAATTTATCCTATTCTTATGAAAATGTGCTCCTCACTTTGGCAGGCACAAGCCATTGGACAAGCGGGCAGCAGATTCATTCGAGAGGATTTGAGAATGGACTTTGTGTACGATTTTATGTTCTACTTGTTATCAGAATATGCAAAGCTCTTGAGATATAAGCCAACAGTTCCTCAAAAGGCCTTCAAGGTTTGTTCAGAAACCATGGCATGTCCTGAGAATGGTTTATACAGACAGTACATGGATGAGACCTTCGTAAAGTCCCCCAAAGATACACCTCCTTGCACAATGCCTTCACAATAATGGCTTTCTTGCTTATTTAGATGCTGTTAATTGTATGGCAACCGAAAAAATGTAAGAGTATGAATTGAGTTTCTACTTTCTTTTCGATTTTAATGCTTCTATTTTCTAAGTTCAATTTATTTTCAAGGCAGCGGGTTTTACAAATGAGTACGGCAAAATAGAATCCCGAAGCAATAGTTACATTTTTTTTTTTAAAAAAAAATTTTATATCTCAAATAACGATTACCTACAAGGATCTCCATCTATTTTAAGTTCTTGATGATGAGAAGAGATCATTCAACTTTAAAAGATTTATGTACCATTCTAAAAGATTTCAAACCCACTTATTCACTTTTAGCCAAACAAAAGAACTTTATGAAAAAATAATTATCTCACAACATTTAATCTAGATTCTTTATTAAATGCTTATATATCTTTCTGACTCGGCTCTAAGAAAGAAAGTTAAGCTTTTCTGTAATATGGTATAGGAGTTCATATTCAAATGTAAAAACACTTCATTGAATATTGGGTCCTGTGATTTGTACTCCATTGTTCCATCCTATACTCATGGATTATCCTACGTATGGGAGCCAAAATCTAAACTTGGTATCTCCATCAATGTATAATTGTTTCTGTTTCTTAAGATCCAATTTTAAGTGATGAAATTGGACTTTTTCTAAGAGAGAAAAAAAAATGCTTGCACTTTTGATCCACTAGTTAAACTAAGAACCGTTGAAGTTTAGTTAAGTAACAAATTAAAAAAGGAGTGGAGAGAAATTGAGTATTCTATTTGGGTATTGCTTAATATGGT
The DNA here is from genome assembly GCA_028551475.1 of Casuarina equisetifolia. Lineage (NCBI taxonomy): Eukaryota > Viridiplantae > Streptophyta > Magnoliopsida > Fagales > Casuarinaceae > Casuarina > Casuarina equisetifolia. Next base: position 1,103,060 of record CM052358.1, on the reverse strand, counting down.
ACCTTGAACACATATTTAAAAATAAAAAAAGATGAGTTGCACACGAAGACATATCGTATCTAATTTTTTTTAAAGATAATATAGATAACTTCAAATCTATATGCTAAACTAATATGATAACACTTGCACATGTGGTGCCATGGTTTTATCAGTAACCTACGGTACAAGGCATATTACAAGTGGTTTTATATCCATCATGGGATTTTGTCCAAGATTTTTTGGCAGTCCAAAGCTTAGACCTTCTATTTGTCAATAACTTGGCCAGTTTTTTGATTGAATTGAATCCCACGGAAAAAAGGCTGATTTTCAGATTACGCGGAAGACTTGTATGTTTTGTCCAATAGTTACAGCTTTTTCTTTATGTTTTGTCCAATAGTTACAGCTTTTTCTTTATGTTTTGTCCCAAAGACCGGGATTGCCTCCGACCTGTTTGACATTTACAACAAAACCGTGCATTTCCCGTTCACGGTTCAAAAAATGAATTGGGTCGAAAAGAAGGGAAGCATCCTGAGCCATCTGACAGTATCTGTACTGGCCTAATTTCTGTTACTTTATCACAAAAATCTTCTCAAATCCTAGCCTCTCGATCTGCCTTTCATCCATATGTGCCGGCACTTGTCAAACCTTAGAGAAGACAAGATGGTAATGGCAGTAAATGTCACTTTATTGAACTGTCGAAGGCAAAGGTTCACAACTGTTTTATCCTTCGTTGTACTGATCATAATCATAGGACCACTCATGATGTTTAAACTCAGCCATCCTCGCTTCATTGAAATAACATAATACCATTTATATCCATCTTAACATTTATTTTTTATTATTAAATTTTACAAGACAAGAATTATATCTAACTTAAAACACTAAAACATTAAATGATAAAACAAATTTATTTATAACTAGAATATTTAACATCTTCTTTAATAATGTAAGACTTATTGGTTATTATTAGACCGTCGTAGTGGCGCACAATTCAGGATGCAAGAGGGCGTAGAAAAGTCGTTTTCCTTGGTTTCGGTAAGAAAGGAAGTTTTCTACACGCTTGGTCCCCCTTCTCTGCGCCACTAGCTACGCTGTGTGCATTACGCACTTCGGATGCCCAATGAAGACTTAATCAACAAAAACAGAGTCTAAGTCTAGCCTCGTTTTTCTACGATTGCCGTCAAGAAGGAGGATCGTTCGGCATCCTTCCATGTCCTCTTCATTCCAAAGTCTGCTGATACAGAGAAATAGAGGCTGTTTCTTCTTGAAACCGTTCTAAGATCAAGCAGCTCTGCACGAAGAAGAAAAGCTTCCAGTCGTGGTGGATATTTATGGGAGAATTTTGTGATTCAGTTCGTGGGGTTCTGTCACGAGGAGCTCGTCTGTTTACAGAGTCTCCAGCGAAGAGGTGGGCCTCCGCCGTCCTCGCCGTCTTCTCTGTCATCATCTTCACTTCCACCTTCATCTACTGGAATGATGTTGTAAGTCTCCTATAAGCCGTTGACCTGCAAATTCCCTCTCTTTTTCCCTTTAATCATGCCAAGTGACCTTGAAAAGCTTGTTTTGTCGTGGCTTTTACCATATCATGCTAGTTCAGGAGCAGTCTTGGAGAAGAGGGAGATATTCTATGTTTGCCTAGAAAATATTGAAAGAAAAACGAAAAGAAAAAAGCAGCATGTTCTAGTTAGACAAAGAAGAATCTATTCTGGTTTTAATATATTATCTTACTTTGCCTTCTTTTTGGTGAAGGGGCAATCTATTTACACGTTGACGTGAAAATACTGTTTGGTGGCCTGGAAAATGAGTTATTCCTTTTTCTACCTGCCTACCATCACCTTTTTCCGGGAGATGATGCCAAGAAACACTGAATTAGATTCAGTTTCCATCGCAGGACCTTCCTGTTTGTTCATTCGCCGCATATATTCGTCTTATATGACATCTGATTCTTTTTCAGAATTCTCTAGCGAGGGGGTTCTTCTTCAAGACCTCTATACCCAAAAGCAATCCTGTAAAGCCGCCTGTAAAGCCGCCTGTCAAGGTCGACTACTATCTCAATTGCACGAATGGGCCCTTCACAACAACATGCCCGACAAATTATCCGGCGACTCATCAGACAGAGGCATCGTCATCTGTGGCGTGCCCGGCGTACTTCCGGTGGATCCATGAAGATCTACGGCACTGGAAGAGTAAAGGAATCACGAGGCGGCTGCTGGAAAGTGGAAAAAAATATGCAGATATCAGACTGGTGATAATCAAGGGGAGGGCTTATGTTCGTATGTACCGGAAATCGTTTCAAACGAGGGATGTGTACACCATATGGGGAATTCTGCAGCTTCTGAGGCTGTATCCGGGGAAGGTTCCCGATTTGGATTTGATGTTTGGGTGTGGTGACGTGCCGATGGTCCCAAAACGTGACTTCCAGTCGCCGCATGCCAGGACACCGCCGCCGGTGTTCCATTATTGTGGTAGTGATGGGTCGTTCGATATTGTCTTCCCCGATTGGTCCTTCTGGGGTTGGTAAAGCCTCTTTCAGATCACCATACAGTGTTTTATGAAGGTCAATATTTTCCTTTGGGATGATATAATTTGGTGTTGTTTTCTGTGAAGGCCTGAGGTCAACATAAGGCCATGGGGCACTCTGCTTTGGGGCCTGACGGAAAGCAACAAGAGGGTAAAGTGGAAGGACAGAGAACCCTATGCTTATTGGAGAGGGAACCCACATGTCTCCGCAGGAAGAAAGGACCTTCTAAAGTGCAATGTGTCTGAAAAACATGATTGGAATGCTCGGTTATATGTACAGGTAAGTTGCAATCTATAAATTGCATATTTTATTAGTCTCTCGTGTAATAAAGTATTCGTCTATTTTACCAAACAATTTTAGAAAAAAAGAAGAAGATTATCAAGATGTTAATATATTACACTATTATATATACAAGTATTTTTTTTTCTCATTAGTAGATTTTTGGTGAAGAAGTGAGCTTTTTAATACTTTATTGAAACCTGAGATAAAAATAAGACACCCCTTTGTTTTTATATATGGGGGTTTTAAAAAGTGTTTGGGTGTATTGAAATTCAGTATATGTCTCACAGTGAAATTTTTTTTTTAATATGATATTAAAATTCAAGTTACTATTTCCTTCATGGACTAGGTCTCATAAAAAAATTGTTTGATACCTAGATGAGTGGTGAGTTGAAATCCACGTGTGTTCCACACTTTCAATTTACAGGGAATTTTACTCATTAATATCCTTTCTCCTTGAGGACTTTAAAATTCCAAGTGCTCATTAAATACACATTAAAGAATGCTTGACCAAGTTAAGGATATTAATGAGTAAAATTCCCTGTAAATTGAAAATGTGGAACACACGTGGATTTCAACTCACCACTAATCTAGGTATGAAACAATTTTTTTATGGGACCTAGTCCATAAAGGAAACACTCATTAATATCCTTTCTCCTTGAGGAATTTAAAATTCCAAGTGCTCATTAAAATACACATTAAAGAAAGCCTGATCAAGTTAAGGTTAGGGCCCACCCAAGTTACTAATCTTTTTTCTAACAAAAGAATAATCTTTAAACTTATGGGTCTTGCAACCATGATTACAAGAATCTTAGACGCTTGGGGACAAAATTAAGGGAAATTTGCAAACAAGTACTAATAACTTTCTCCTTGCATTTAGGACTGGGGGAAGGAAACCCGACTAGGATTCAAACACTCAAGGCTAGAAGATCAATGCACCCACAGGTGAACATTAAACTTCTTTCAATTTGCTGAACAATTTCGTTTCTTCACCTCGCTTTGATTCTCTATTTATATTGATGACGTTTTTTTGATTTGTTTGGCTAATAATTTTCGAAGATATAAAATATACATAGAAGGAATTGCATGGTCAGTGAGTGAGAAGTACATTTTAGCTTGCGATTCCATGACCTTGCTGGTGTCACCAAGGTATTATGACTTTTTCACAAGAAACTTAGTGCCTAAGCAGCACTACTGGCCCATTAGCCCCTCACATAAATGCAGAGATATTGAGGCTGCGGTCAAATGGGGCAATAATAATACCGACAAGGTAAACCTCTTTTTCAATTTTTTTTTCATTATTTAAATTTTCAAATATCAAAAAGTTATGAGAAAATTTTACTTCTCTATGACTTTCTCTCTTTGATTATAATGGTCTACTAAATGATACAACTAGAGAAATTTTACTTAACAAAATTATCATTTTGCTCTGATATAAAGTCACAATTTTACCTTCATTCCTAATTTTATATAAATTTCTCAAAACCTCATATATATATATATAATACTTGGGAAAATATTGATAGACAATTGTCATTTTACTCCTTATATGTCAGATTACTGTTTTACCATTTCTCCTAAGTTTGAGTCCATAACCACGCTCGTCCATTCTCATGAAAATGTACTTTTCACTTTGGTAGGCACAAGCCATTGGACAAGCCGGCAGTAGATTCATCCGTGAGGATTTGAAAGTAGACTTTGTCTATGATTTCATGTTCCACTTGTTATCAGAATACGCAAAGCTCTTGAAATATAAACCAACAGTTCCTCGCGGGGCCTTCGAGATTTGCTCAGAGACCATGGCATGTCCTGAGAATGGTTTATACAGACAGTACATGGATGAATCCCTGGTGAGGTCTCCCAAAAATACACCTCCCTGCACAATGCCTTCACAATAATGGCTCTCTTGCTCATTTTTGTGAAGTGGAAACGAATTGCAATAGAAGTATAAGATCAAGTCTAGGGAGAGAGAGAGAGAATAATAATGACATTTTTATGACTATGTGATATGTGATAGAGATGTGAGGATAAGAAAAGGAAATTGCTTATAACTCTTGTATAATCCAAAGGCACATTTTTTTTTTTATAGATCACTCTCATTACTTGCAGCTTTTGATAGTTCATTGGTCTTGCCTAATCCTCTCCATTTTGGAACAACATGCCCTTGAATTAGGTTTGTGGAAACTTGGCTCTTTAGAAAGGTGTTGCTCAAACAAATTGATTGTTAAAAAGATTTTTTTTCTTCATTAAAATAGAGAGAGAGAGAGAGAGAGAGAGAGAGAGAGAGAGAGAGAGAGAGAGAGAGAGAGAGAGAGATGTAAGAAAGTCTTAATCAAACCTAAAAGCTAGATCATAAGTAGGGGAAGGAATGCACATTTAAACGTTATTAAAGGATCATATTTTACTTCACATATAAAGAGAACATTGTGCCAAGAGATTGTTAATACAAGATACAAATTCACATAATTTTCAGCATGCACTCTCAACTCTAGTATGAAAAAATCATGAAGATCCAATTTAAAAATGATTGAGTGTTTCATGTGAAATTTAAACTTTAATATCATGTTAAAAAAAATCTCTTTGTTAAAATAGGTTGTCAAGAGAAGAGATAGTCTAGTGTATAAGGAAGAAGACATTGGCAATTTGAAATACACATTTGCAACTTATTAACACCAACCAACTTAAATTTCAAAGCAATTACCACGCCAATTCGTAAGCTTAATGAAACATGTACAAACTATTTATCCAATGTTTAATCTAAGAGATCATGTTTTGTTCTAACAAATTTATTGGTTGTGCAAAAAAGGAAATCTATTTCTGCGCAATTGCATCATAACCAAGAAAACTTTTGCCAACTTACGCCGATATTTAGCCTTTGGCCTTTAGTCAAAATTTTCCATCATACCTCTTCTTGGATGTTGTACATCTGCACTACGAATTTTGCCAAGTCCACGGTATGCTTTTTGGTTGCTCCCAAAGACATTCAATCTCACCTTGTCCCACAAAGGTTTAGGGTTTAGGGACACGCCGAAATTCTAATTTTCGTTGAAGGACAGGTTGACCACATGTGAAGCATTACATAATCATGAACTTCCAACAACTTGGTTCGGTTTACATCTTTCTCAAGCATCTATCTTTCTATTTCCAAAGCGTCCTTTGAGAACAAGAAGGGATGGTATTAGAAGACTCACTTCCTAAAAATTTGCTTATAAGAGAAAATGATACATTCACATATAACAAGCGTAACAACTTATTGGCATATAAGACAAAAACTAGTTTTTGATATGCCATATTGTCCCTTGGTGGAGAAACATCCCCACATCCATCCATCCAGTTAGCAAAAAAATGAGTGTTCTAGTTAAAGTATGAGTTCTAATATTATATTAAACAAGTCTACTTTCTTCCCTAAAATCAGTTTATAAAAGATAAAAACACATTTACATTTAAAGCTTAAAATAAACCAATATATTAACAATATAAAATACATACTAAATTTCATTATTAAAGAATAAAAAATTCTTCATTAGCCTCAAAACCTCAAAGCTTTGTCTTACTAATCCATGGTTCTGGATCTTGAAGAATTTTTCTAACCCATATTGTAAAAGTATAGTTAGTTGAGTCAAATCAAAAGAGTTAGACTCTAGTCTCGTATGACAAAAATTGCTATTATTATTATGGGAAAGAAGAACTACATTCTGATATACAGAGGAAAGGAAGACAAGAAATGAAAATGATGAATGTATAGGACGAAATCCCATCAAACGTCAAGATTTAAATCCAAACAAAGATTAAGTAAAAGAAGTAAAAGAAGTAAAAGAAAAAAAGGGTTCGGCTTTTAATGATATCCATGCTCATCTCGCTCGGATCCATTGCTTGCAACTCCACCTGCACACCATCTAAATCTCTCTTGAATGTATCCTTTGAGCTTGCATAAAGCAGCCTAAGCCAATTGCATTATGCTTCCATATTCAATAAATAAAATTTTCACTTTATTCATAGGAATATTTTTCAATAAAAAAGAAGTACTTACCTTATAATCATCCTCTTTTTCTACAACTACCTCAAACATGAGTTTGCCACTTCTTCACTCCTAGTGTGATGGCTAAAACGTGGGGTAATGGCTTAATTTGTATGCATCTGACAACTTGATGACAAGAGAACTATTTCACAATGTCCACAACTTGGCAAGGAGACATCTTACATAAGCATCTACCTAATCAAGGAAAACCTGAAGTTCAATGTGTTGAAAGTCTAGAATGTGCGTACAAAATGTGGGTTAACTCTCTTCAATTTGTGTGTAAATGTATAATTTCCAATTTTGCTTGTTAAAAGATTATTTTTCCATTATTTCACTTTACCTAGTCTCTAGATAAATTATATGAATAGTTCTTGACATAACTTATTTAAAAGAAAAAAGCTTTAACCTTACGGAGTCGCCGTTATAGATGTATGCGAAAATTGAAATATGCTACTGCTTTGCTTATATTTGTTTAATATCTCATGTAAATGAAGTGGGCATAGGTAGAACGACCTATATTGCCTATTTTATGATGATTGAATCTTTCATGAAGGTTAAATGATCCTCTAACTCCAGGACTAAGGATTGTTGTTTTTCCTACATTAATCTAAAACAAAATACTATAAATAATGCATATGTTTGGTTAATAAATTAAATAACTATTTATAGGTTTGGACATTATAGTTAGCCAGGGAAAGGCAAAGGGGTTCTCTTCTCAAAGCTCACCCAGTATTCGTTTTAAGCATAGTTGCTATAACTTGGTGACTACTTCAGTTACTCATGGCACCCCGTTTTGGTAGCGGGAGGAGAAGGATGGTAGTAAACATGGTGTTAATTTTGTTGCTTTTTTATTTTTCATTTTTTATACTAATGACATAATTGGCAGGCAAAAGCAGCATCTCTCGTCAAACATTGATGCTTTTTGGGTACAAATGTGTACCCGAGTGGAGTGTGTCTTCCTGACTTGGCAACATTGATGCTTATTGGGTACAAATGTGTAAAATGTGTTAAAATTTTAGATTGATATTTGCTTATTGGGTACAAATATGTAAAATACAGTCCAAATGGGGATATACTTTATTGTATTCATATGAAGCACTAACCAGCCTATGGTCATCTTTTTCTCAAAAGTTATACAATTCAAGTGACCATGTCTTCTTTCCCATTAACTTCCAACCACCAAGCCCATTCCTATAATATCCACAATGGCAGAAGCAAGGATGCGACATCTACTTCTATTATGGTGGTCTAGGTAGGCCAATTATCCATAATCATTCAATGATTAAGCCTTGAAAAAAATATAATCTCATTAACTATTTTTTTCTTCTATTGTTTCAATGTATTTTGATGAAAGCCAAAAGGCGTATAAAGATGTTTGTGAGCTTAATATTATTCAATTGTGTTTTTACACGATTATTAAGAATGTTTGTGAGCTTAATATTATTCAATTGTGGTTTTACACGATTATTAAGAATGTTTGTGAGCTTAATATTATTCAGTTGTGTTTTTACACGATTATTAAGAATGACCAAACCCTTTGAAATTCTATTTTGTTTTTTTAGCTTTGATCTTCTGAAAAATTCTACATTATCTCTTAAAAACCATTCCTAAATTCATAAACCTAGTTTGTTTGCTTGTTCTATAAAGTTAGGTTCAAATTGTTTTCTCATGGCGCTAATTGTTATCCAATATAGATCTCTAAAGATACTCAAAAGAACCAAATGAGCATCACTACCAATTATCTTATAGTATTTTATATTGTCTCGTATGATAGAGTCTACCTAATAACCCTTCACAAGGTTTTTATAAAAGATTTCTTCTATGCATGTAAAATATGTAGTTCAACACAACTCAATACAATTAATAATTTTTTTTTCTCTCTCTTTCTTTCTCTCTTGTTTTTGCTTTCAACTTGGTACCAAAGCTATAACAAGCAAAAGTCACTATCTCATACAAAGTAAACAATAGTGTCTTCTTTCTTCTTCGCGTATAATTTTGAGACAAAATCTACTTCCCTTTAATCCTCATCCATTTCCCCCCCAATCAATCGTGCTTTCTTCTCTTAATATAGGCATTCGCCTTGATTACCCCAATGTCCTAGTTTGGAAAGCTCAAGCTCTCACCTATCTCCTAGCTAGTGATCCACTTCTCTCATCAATTCTATTTTTTATCTTTTTTTTAAAAGGTGGTTTGTCCAAGTTTCCTTTTAAAAAAATTGTTATCTTAGTCATCTTACTTTCTATGAACTTAGTAATCTCTCAGTCTTGATAATGAGAAAAAAGGCTGAAATCTCATGTACGTTTTGGCCTTTCCAAAAGAATAAAAATTAAAAAAATGGGCTGAAATATTGAGTACGTTTTCATGTCCATTGCATTTTCCCGCTTAATCTTTTTTTTTTTTTTTTGCCCTGTTCATGTCTTTCAATCATCTGAGCACTGTCCATGTCCTTCTTTCATGTGAAGGAAAAAAGAAGAAGAAGAAGAAAAAGAAGAAGGCCATTTCACAATTTTTCCAATCCGACAATCTTTCCATATTCACTTTCTTTTTCACTCATCTTTCCATAGATTTTTGGAAGAAAATACAAGTATTTTCTTTCTCAAAGTAATGTTAATTAAATCTTTTGGTTTTCATCACTTTCTCACGTACAAAAGGAACACCATGCCAAGATATTGGTAACACAAGATACACATTCATATTATTTTCATCATATTCTCTTGGACAACCATGGAGATCCAGTTCACAAATGATTAATTGCCTAATTTGAATCTGAATTTTTTTTTGTGAAAGGTCAAATATTATATATCACCAAAGGAAATAAAAAATTATTCAGTTACAATATTATTATTGGGGCTCAAAAACTACATTTGGCAAAGTACAAAATTTTTGCACAAACTTATTACAACTTATAGGTTTCACTTATGTGATTAAAGAAATCTTGTCTCTTACATCCTTCTTATTTTTGCAATAGTGGTTAAGTTGCCTAGACTTTTACCATTGAAATTTTTTCTATTCCTTTCACTCCACATATTATATAATATAACTTTGAAGGATATACTTAGTAGAATTGTTGCAAAACTTTTACATTTAACAACCTTGATATCTAGTGTACTTTTCTCTTAATTGTACAATTTTTTAATACAATACATTCATACCTAGCAAAGCCCCCTAAATATAATTTGTGAACCTGTAATTAAAGGATAAATGTTTTGTAATTTTTCTTGTTGTTGGCAAAAGTTTCACAGTAGGTCCACTGAGTTATTTCACATAACCACTTAATCTATTAGAGTTAGCTTATATTTTATAGATAAAATTATGCTTGGTACTCTTTTTCATACTAATCTTGCCCATTCAGTTTTTCTTTTCTTTTCTTTACTCTTTCTTAGGTTTAAATAGCTTTTGGCAATATGTATCATGATCTAGTCACTAGTTGTAAAAGTTCACTTCTTATTTGTAAAATGTTCATCTAACTCCAAGTTAGTGATATTTTCATATCTACTTTTAAAATATTTCTTTCCTTATAATTTTGTGATATCATCTATTTTGCCTACAAGGAGTTATGAGTTATTGTGCAAAAGAAAATCATAGTAGTATGCCAATTGCGGCCTTATTCTAAGTGTGAATATCTATTAGCCTTAATTTTCTAGAAATTTTGGGATAACAAATTTCTTTCCAAGCCTTTTTTGCTACACATCGCCCCAATAGATTTACTTGCCTATAGGAAGAGTCTAATTCTTTATTTGAATATGAACTTTGTTACTTTGATTAAAAAATAAATACATTCTTTTTATTAAATGGGGTGTTAACTTGGCACAAAATATCTTTAATTTTGTCCTTGGCTTTTATTTCCATCACATAACTAACCATCTATGGTAACTTAATGCAAACGAACTTCTTAGCTAAGACACAAAGAAGAAGACAATATCCTTTAAGCTAGCTGATTACACAAAGCTGTAACTTAATTGCAAATGCATATTTTTTACATGCATTTTGTGTTCTTTTTTGTATTGTAAGAATAGGGCTGCCAAATTCTCCCTCTCTCAACATAGTATTAGAGTAATAGTTTCAAGTGTGATATCTTATCATTTATAAACTAGGTCCATGTAAGAGGTTTGAAAATGATATGAACAAATATCACATATTATCTATATATTGGTATAAAATCCTCCTTATATATAAGATTATATTTCTCTCTTAATAATTGGTTTTATGAAATATAACGAGCATTAATATGGTATCAATGTATAAGTTTCAAACACAATACCTCATCACTTATGGGTTAGATCCATGTAAGACATGTTAGGATAGCCTAAATGATTATCTTACATTACCACTATTTTGATTGGAAGTCTTCCTTACATGTGAGTATGATTCCATTCCAAACAACCAATTGCAAGGGACAAAGTAATTTGTTTGAACATGTATCATTACTCCATAACTGTATAGTTTGATTGGCCAACTTCTATCAAACAATTATCATAACCCCAATTGACAACTAGGTCCCAAGATCTTATATCAAGCTTATGCTATTCAAACTTGGCTGGAAAAAGAAATACAAACACGCCCAAAAAAGTGCCAATTAATAAGAGGTTACTACATGTTGATCACTACCCATGGATAAACCCACCAAATAATGGAAGCTTACCAAAGGATATACGATGTGCAGGGAAGAAAATATCACCCTCGCAATGTCAAGACCTTGAACTCATGTACATGCATGCAAAGATTGAAATCTACAACTACAATGCTCATGTTTGTAAAATCTTTGGTAAATGAAGTGGGTACAAGTTGAACCACTTGTATTGCCTATTTTACGATGACTAAATTTTTCATTATGGTTGAGTCATCCTCTAATTTTAGGACTAACGATTGTTGTTTTTCATACGCTGATCCACAACAAGATACTATAAATAATAAATTTGTTTGTTAATAGACTAAATAACTATTAATAGGTTTCTTTGTAGTGAAAATAGATTTGTTAACTAGAGAACAAGAAAATGGGAATCCTTTATTTTTATCCTTACGATATTTGTGTTTATCCTTTTCCTATAATACTTAGGAACACACTATAACAAGGAAGAATATAACTGGGATAACTTGGTGACTGCTCAAGTTAGTCATGGCTCCCCTTTGTGGTAGCGGGAAGAGAGGGAGGAAGATAAAGATGGTTTTCTACTCGATGCTTTTTTTAATACTAATGACATCATCGGCAAGCAAAAGCAGCTTCTCTGGGCAGAAACTAGAGATTCAAAACCAATTGAAGCGCCTGAACAAACCTGCTTATAAATCCATCAAGGTTATTGTTTGCTCCTTTTCATTTTCTCCTGTTTTTGGTTCTTTTACTCTTCTTCCACATTTTTTTATAAACTCAAAGCGTTAAAATTTTGCTTGTACAAAGTACAAACTGCAATTGGCATAAGCAAGTTTGTGATCTTGAATAAATGATGTCATGGAAAACTTGAGTTTTTAGTTTTGACTCTAAACTAATCATTTCATGGGCTAAAATATATTAAAATGTCATTTTAGATCAATAAACCTACCATTGAGAAAATGTAAGAATAAACAATAACTCTGGAATGTATTACATGTAATTGTGATTTCAAATTGATACATGAATATTTGTTACAAATATGTAAAACAGAGTCCAGATGGGGATATAATTGATTGTGTTCATATCAAGCATCAACCAGCTTTTGATCATCATCTTCTAAAAAATCATACACTTCAGGTGACCATGTCCTTTTCCTAATTAACTTTTTTCTAGTTTCTAAAATGAGGTGTCAATTACTTAATAAGTGTGAGGGTTGAATTGCCACAGACTGCACCAAATTTTCATCCAGAAGTGCTTTCTTTCCATAAGACCAAGACCTCTTCAAATGTTGAGCTCATTACTCAACCATGGCACTTGAATGGAAGATGCCCAAAAAGAACTATTCCTATAAGAAGAACTAAGGAAGAAGACATATTACGAGCAAGTTCTTTTGGAAGTTATGGAAGAAAACAGCACCCAAGCATCCGTCAACCAAGTTTTGCTAACTCAAATGCCATAGCACAAGGTGCCTACATGGTACTGCTATTTGCACATTCGTCATTGCATGTCTTTATCTCCCTATTTTCGAGATCTTATTCATTCTAATACCAAATGAAAACGCAAATTGTAAAATAAACAAAAGGAATTTTTTTTTTTTTTGGAAAAAGAAGAGATGGGTAAAGGAAGTCTTTCTCAGTTTATTGTTTACTCATTTTTTCTGCTTAATTAATGTTTTTCTTTCTTTATAACGCTTTTGCCTTATCTAGAGAGCCATTGCTACAACAGCCGCAAAGGGTTATTTTGGAACTAGAGTAAAGATAAATGTATGGAAAACCCTAGTTGAGCAAGATGGTGAAGTTAGCTCGTCTCAAATCTGGATAAGTAGTGGTGATTCTGATACAATTGAAGCGGGTTGGCAAGTAAGTTGTTTTTATTATCCGTCATTCCCTTATCTAGTCTGCAGCATTCAACTACAAATATTTTCATAAAATTGACTGTCTTTGCTTCCCTTTTACTCTGAGAAATTAGGTGAACCCACGTCTTTATGGAGATAGCAACCCTAGACTCTTCACTTATTGGAAGGTAAGTTTCATCCTTTAATCTGTTTACCTTTTCTATTTATTTTAGTAGTGATTCATCTGATTTTTTTTGTAGAATGATCAAGATCATTCCATTCCTTGCTACGATCTCCTGTGTGGTGGCTTTGTTCAGACCGAACCCAGTATAGCGTTGGGTGCAGCTATCTCGCCTGTTTCTGTCTATGGTGGCCCTCAGTACGAGATCACCATAGATGTCCGTAAGGTAGAAACTATTGAAAACAAAAAAGATCACCAACCCAATATTTCTTGGAACTTTGGTTTTATAATCACACACATATATATATAAAAGACGTTGAAAATCCCTTTCATCTAATACTTTTTACTCTTGTTAAATGTTTATTCGTTTACCCTTTTACAAATACAACTAATTGATTGCATATATCATTGGCTAATTACAATGCGGTAGGATCCGAAAGATGGAAACTGGTGGCTGATATTTGGGAATAAACATTATATGGGGTACTGGCCAGCCTCCCTCTTCACCTACTTGAACAACGGTATTTCCCGCATTGAATGGGGAGGAGAGGTTGCGATCTTCATGTCTAATGGGCGGCACAGCAAAACACAAATGGGTAGCGGTCATTTCCCTCGCCAAGGTTTCGGAAAAGGTAGTTTCTTCAGAAATATCTCCATTGTTGATCGCAACAATGTACTTACAGCTCCCAAGGACATTGAAACTTCCAGTAACGAACCCAAATGCTATGATATCCAAAAGGGACAAAGCAAAGAGTGGGGCAGCTACTTTTACTACGGTGGTGGTCCTGGTGGAGACGCCGGCTGTGTATAATCACAAAATGTAACCCAGAAACTATTTTATTCCTTTTTTTTTTTTTTTGGTTCTTCTACCGTTTCAAAATTTTGATGAAAGCTAAAAAGCACTAAAGATTTTTTTTTCAGCGTAATATTATTCAATTTTTTTTATTACATGATCATTAATAACGACCACAACGTTTGAAATTCTATTTTGTTTATAAGCTTGGGTTTTATGCAGAATTCTATGTTACCTCTTCATAAGACATCTGTAAATTCATAATAATGTGTGCTTGTTCCATAATGTTATGTTCAAATTGTTTTCTCTTGGAATCAGTTATTATCCAATATAGCCTTAAAGATACTTAAAAGAACCGAATGAGTATTTTCGTCAATTATCTTATCTATTCTTATCTTTAATTTATCTATTCTCATATGATAAAGCCTATCTAATAACCCTTCACAAAGTCTGTATAAAATGTATGAACTAATTGGAAATCTAAGAAAGGGAAATATTAAATTAACTAGTATATAAGCCTACTTTTTGATCTCTCTTTAGTTTTACCTTTTTTATGTGGTTAAACTTAATTATTAATCCTTACATGGCAGCAAGTATCATAATAATAAATTATTTGAATTGAATATGTCTCTTTAATCATCTGAGATGTAATCGAGATGATAATAAAGGTATGTGTGTGAGATTTGACAAAGCAAATATTCTGAATTTGAATTCTCTCAAACAAAGCTTTGAGATATATTGTTATTTTCAATTTAAGTCATCAATACAAAGCTGGGTGGATGTTCTACGTTATTGAAAAAAAGAAGCAAAAGCCTCCCAATAAGTTCCAAATTGCTAAAGAATATGTAAGATTGCTATTTATATAATGGATTCCACAAACTCTTAAATTGACTTTTGAGTCAAACAATGAGCAGCTTAACACTTCTATTTCCTTTAGTTACTTTAATCAAGTCTCATTTTTTTTTTATCTCACTTCCTTTCTTCTCTTGGTAGCATTTAAATAACTAGAATGCCCCCACATTTTCTTGTAAAAATGGGCTCTTCACTTTGTTAGGCACAAGCTATTGGACAAGCCAACAAATTCAAAAGATCTAAGAATAGACTTTGTCTATGATTTTGTTCTCCACTTGTTACCAGAATATGCAAAGCTCTTGAGATATAAGCCAACAATTCCTCCACGGTCTTCAAGTTTTTTTAAGAAACCATGCCATGTCTTGAGAATGATTTATGCAAACAGTAAGTGGATGAGTCCTTGTTGAGGTCCTTCAAAGATACGCCTCCATGCCTTCACAGTAATGGCTTTCTTGTTTATTTTGATGATGTAGTGTAAACAGATTAGAATATAAAAAATCTGATTAGGTATAGAAAGAAAAAGAGCACAATAATGTCTCTCTAAATCATTATATATAATCTAGACGAATGTTTTATGATTATGTGAAAGAGATGTCAGAATAAGAAAGAAAAATTAATTACGACCCTTGTTTAATCCAAAACCATAATTGTTTATGAACCACTCTTATTACTTGCAGGTTTTGATAGTTCATCAATTGCAAAGTAAATTTCTATTAGTTCAAGTGGTGTTACCCGGTTCCGTCCATTTTGGAGCAGCTTGCTCTCGAATTAGGTTTGTGAAAGCATGGGTCTCTAGAAAGGTGATGCTTAAACAAATCAATTGTTAAAAAGATTTCTTCTCTCCCTTAAAACAAAAGAGGGATATAAGAAAAGCATAATTCGACCTCAAAATTAGTTTATAAGTAAAGAAAAAATTACATTTAAACATTACTAAAGAATTATATTTTCTTGATATGAAACTTTTTGTCCTCGATAGGAGATACCTTGTATGTAAAAAGAAGGATGTGCCATGATATTGATAATGCAAGAAACATCTACATTGTTTTCAACATGTTCTTTCATCTCGAGAGTGGGAAAACCATAGAAACCCAATTCACAACTGTTGGAAGTGCCTCATTTAAAATTTGAACTTTGACTTTTACAAAATACATTCTCACTCTTAAAACTAGTCATTAAAAAAAGAGATAGAATCATATATAAGGACAAAGATATTAGCAATGTGAAATACATTCACACCTTTTTTAAAACCAACCAACTTAAATATCAAAGCAATGACCAAGTCAATTCGTAAGCTTAACTAAACAAGATCAAATATTCATCTAATGTTTAATCCGGAAGATATCATGTTCTTGTTCTTGTTCTACCTAATTTATATTTTTGCTCCCATGCATCATCACCAACTCACCTTCTACTAACTTAACGCCGATATTTCGTCATTGGCATTTACTCAAAATTTCCATCATACCTCTTCTTGGATGTTATACATCTCCACTCAGAATTTTGCCCTAAGGACCAAATCCACGGCATGCTTCATGACCATCTCTTTGCTGCTTATCATTAGTGCTCTGATTGAGGGTAATCTAAAAATTTTTCCGCAAGGTCCTCTAGAATTGACTGATAGATTTCTGGACGCCCAAAAATTCTTCAATTTCGTAGGACATGCTTTCTTGATAATGCGTTTCCCTTGTCAGAGAGCTACTGGTGTTGTGTCCCAAGGGGGTTATTTGGGAACTAGGGTGAAGAGTTTGCCAACCGAACCTCGTGCTGCTCTTCTCCCAACATGAGAAGAAGCTCATCTTGGTGAACAACCTTTGCTTTTTTACTCCTTTCCTCAGCCAAGACTCCTTCAGCCGTTCTTTCATCAGTTACCTGCAACCGTGGCATGAACTTTTTATCTTTTAAACATGAATCAGATCCATCTTCTGAATTGCATTTTAAGAACTTGAAGTTTGGATTCAAGCAACTTCGAATGAAAGTTTTTGAGGCTCCTGCTTTCACGTAATGAGTTGAAGGAAGGCAAACTGCTTCATTGTTTGCAGGGTCATCACATTGAATTCCCAATTCCGTATGTATTCTTCCTTTTAGAGTCGCCATCTTAGGTTTCTCGCCATGTACCAGTATCACATGCTTTGGGGACAGAAATTTGACAAGGTCCATAATCCCTTTGGCATCTGTATGAGGACTAAAAGACAACTGGTGGATCTGCCAATTTAAGATATGTTAACGAGAAATTCAGAAAATGGGAAAAATACTTAATACAGAAAAGAAATTCAATTTTCTTGTGTGGCAGCGAGAGAGAGAGAGCTCCACTTTCAGAAGGTGTAAGCAAAACACCACACTGTCTGATTTCTGAGAAATCATTTGAAGGATAGCAAAAGCAAACTTTCTTTGTTTCACTTATGGAGCCCAGTCATTTCATTAAAAGCAATAAATTTGACTATCAAACCAAAAATAAATCGAAAAACTGCAGCCAAACCATATCCTCCTTGTTAGGCTCAGGTCATCATGTTTGTTTATTTTTATTGTTTTCAGATAAGGATTGGATTCCATGGGTAGCTCTAAATTATTTCCATGATAAGTGGAGGCCATTCACAGTCCATCATCAATCCTGCCTTCCCCATTCATCTCAAGACCAAATTATCAGTCTTAGTACAGTGACTAATCTAGAAGAAGAAAGGAAAAAAAGAATTTCTAATGCTTTTTTTTTTTTTTTTGGTGCTGTGTATAGCCTAGACAGTACTTCTATAGTAAATGGTGAAGGAATAAATTTCGTCCAAAGATTCCCTAACGGAGGCTAAAACCTTACTTCAGCAATCCAGCAGAAACAGAAACATGCAGAAAGATGAGCGAAAAGGGCAACTCTTAAATGACAATCGTCAAACGAAAAGCGACACAGTGCCCAAATGAAGGGCCTACGATAACAACCTTTAGAAGTTGAGTTTAAAGCAGGCACGAACTAAGTTCCAGCCAACCCTTCTTTTGGTTAGTCTCAACCTTTATAGGGTTAAAATTTTTGTGGAAACCTCAACTTGATTTTCAACACCAATTATTGATATGCCCACCACGGATGTTCTAAATTACCATTAAGTATACACCCAGATTCATAACACCCAAGTTATAAGAATTTGGCAGGTTTTACAGTCCTTTTTGAATAACCTTTGGATTCTCAATCTGCTAACCCCTAAAAATGCCTAACATTCATGAGGAATGACTTGTTAACTACCAGCTTGCTCTTGATGAATAAATAATGGAAGAACTTATGTATGCGGGCTGATCATGGAACAGAGTCTTACATGCTTGCACACAACAAGTATACATGAGTGTATCTTAACACAAATGTTACAAGAAAGGACAAAAGTGATGCCGGACACAATCTAAGCCCCAAACTTGTCAAATATAATGTGAATCATCTAGGTAGCTAGATAAGCCAGAAAGCACACAACTTTCAAGTCTTTGACCATCTAGATCTAAGGAGCCTAACTGGTCGCAACAACCAAAAAAAAGAAAAAAATTCTTGGTGGGTAGGGTGAGAACTATTTTCTCCCTAGTTTCTTGACAGGGCACTTGAAGTCATATATAACCTACTAATAGGTCATGATAAAATGTTAACCTGAAATCTATTTCCATTACCCAAGAAGTTAGAACTTCCAATCCAGTCATTTAGGAGGCAAAAAAAAATTTCAGAAGAGCAGAAAAGAAAATATTATACTTCAACGCCATTAAATCCAATTCAAAACTCCATGAACTAAAACTTCGTCTATGAAATCTGACTTGAATAATTTCATCTTCTGTAACCAGAAAAACCACTTAAAAGTCGTCAACTGATAATGGAATGACAGAAAAATGACATATATTATTACTCCATTTTTCAAAACAACATGATTAGAGAATTGATCTCATCTCATTTTCAACATTGATTATGAATAATTTTCCTTTAATTCTGTTCAACATGAAACAAGGACTTGTTGATGCCACAACTAAAGACAAGAGTTGTATAGAAAGGGATTACATTTTGCCTAATTAGCTTTGCTTTTCTTACTGGCAATAGGCAAGCTGCTTAGGCAAAGACCCAACGATGTCTCTATGCTTGTGTTTGAGAATACGAAGGTCACATTTGGATTCACAATCTGTGAGAATATTGCATTTTCCTCACTTTTTCTCGTCTATTAAAAAAAATGTTAAAATGGTGCACCCATCAATGTCCGATGTAACAATCTACATGATACGGATTCTGACGGCTTGAGAAATCTTGCAAAATTTGCCACTGGGTATCATACCAACAAGGTTCACATGTCATAAGGTGATATTGTCATATTAGCAGGATAAATAACAAACCAAATCATACATAGATCACTTACCTAGAAAAATTAGCATTTGAGAAGAAAGGTTTGAATCAATGTTGTTTCCCTTAAATTATTTATGTTTCAGACTATTATCAGAACCAAGAGCAGATTATTCACTCCTTGACCAATCACAAAGTCATAGTTTCATGGCCGTTCTTTATGTGAATGACATCATCTTTGACAAGAAATAATTTGGAACAGATTCAGGAAATCAAGAAATTCCTGGAAGATCAACTCAAGCTAAGGATATTGGTAACTTAATATCTCTTGGGGGCAATAAGGTCGCCCAATCAATGAAGGGAGTTTGTATGATAACTTTTGTGAATAAAACACAAGAGCATATTCTACATGGAAACAAAAATTCATGCAAACAGATATACTTTTAATTTACAGTTATTCAATTTTTTTTTTCTTTCTTACTTCCTTTTTTTTTTTTTTTTTTTTTTTTGTGTGTGTGTGTGTGTGTGTGTGGGGGGGGGGGGGGGGGGGGGGGGGGGGGGGTGGGTGTGGGGAGAGGTAGGTGGGTGGGTCTCCTTTAATTCAATATGACTCCGCCGGTGTTTATAACAGCTGAAGGTTCCAAATATACCCCAGGGGAAAAATGCTTCTCCAGTTCAGGACTTCTTACCCAAATAACCATACGAATAAAGACTTCATAAAAAAACAGGGTTACATATTTTAGAAAATGAGAAGAGGTAGAAGGTATACGAGAGAAAGGAGATAATTATGAACCTGGCATCGCACATCAAGTTGATTATTCCCGTCCAGATCAATTTTGGAGGGTTTACCTGACATCAATTTATGTCCTATAGTCCCAGCCGCACAGTACCTACAGCAGAAGTGATGTACTGAGATTAGAAGCATTTCGAACTAATAAAAACATAGGGAAACCATTACTTTTCAGCAGAGCCCAAACATGTGCATCATTGGGGCCTCCAGTCTCATGTATGCACAGGGTGTGCTCTGCTTGTAACACATGCAGCCTCTCAACAGAAGCTGACAACAATTGTGACTTGCCAGAAATTTATTGTTGTGCAAGCAGTCCCCCAGTACCCAATAAGAAAAGGGCATTATTCAAAGACAAAATGGTCAGGACATATCTAGTAGACATTCATTTTGTTTTTTAACCCTACATCTATTACTTTCTGACAGAAGGCCAAATCCTGGCGTTGGATGTCTGCCTGAGACGTGTCCAGGAGTACAAAAGAAATGTCACTTTTGCGCTGCCTACTCAGTTCATATTAGATTAACTTCGGAGCTTTCTTGGCCACGTAATGGAGTATTCGAATTATGATGGTAAGAATAAAAATTTTGCTCCAAACCGTAAAATCTTCTTAATACAATAAGATGAGTAACAGGGGTGGTACCCAGGCAATGTCACAAGATTCCTTTCAGATGGAGCCCACTGCTTGAAAACCTCAAGTGAGAAACCACCACTGATCCAACCAGGCGTAGCAAAAAGAACACAAGGTCCAGGAGCAGCTATCATAGAACGGTCAAAATTGAGAACTACAACAACCAAACACAATCAGTAAGATGCAATCTACCCAAAAATTAACCATCATTACAATCTATTATTACCCATATCAATCACTTGACTTGATAGAACTAAGCTACACAAAACAGTACTTCTTTGCATGTCATACTGATTTATCTTAGTACATATTGGTGCAGCACTCTGAATCTCCATATGACATGGTCAATCAAGATAAACTATTTGGCAAAGCTCAATAAATAAATGATATGGGAGAGTATTGTCTCTTGCCATACTAGACTATACAAAAACCAAAAGATTAGTTTTTCATCTTTCACAACGGTTTTGATCCCGAAAACATGTGGGAATAAGTAGAAACCTGAGTGGGGTATAAGCTAGTGTGGTAAAGAAAATTACCATCTTTGCTCTAGATTGAGGAATTTAAGATACAAGATAAAAGATACAATGGGTATACTAAATAAGTCCTTTTGACATTTGACTGAAAGAAGTTAAAATGCAATAAGAAGTTGATAACTCACTCTTTTTGGGTTCCACATATGAAAAGGGCAACTCCTTTCAAAATTGTTTGTTCTCCAGAAAAAATAAATTGAACATAATTTTGAGTGTCGAGTCTGTTTTTGTGATAAAAATACGAGAGAAAAAAAATAAAAGTTGAAAAAGAGAAAAAGGTAGCCACTTGCACTCTTTCAAATGATTAAACTAAAATAATGATTTAAGTAGATGCCCATAATTTATGTGCAGTAA
Organism: Casuarina equisetifolia; assembly: GCA_028551475.1. Lineage (NCBI taxonomy): Eukaryota > Viridiplantae > Streptophyta > Magnoliopsida > Fagales > Casuarinaceae > Casuarina > Casuarina equisetifolia. The sequence goes on along the minus strand of CM052358.1, from coordinate 1,081,433 downwards.
GGCAACTCAACATATAAAAGGTTCACCTGTCAATTTTTCTGCCAAAATGAAGTGAAAAAATATGTGGTCATCTAAGAGAACTCAATCTCTCGTTATGGAGCTTAAAGAAACTAAAGCATCAATGCATGGAAATATGTCTTCAAATTATTATTAGAACGGTTAAACATGCAGCTTAACATCTTGAGAGTTTGTGACTAGAAGATTGGAAGCCTTGCTGTAGAATATCTTATGAAATTTATCTTGTTAAAAAAGGCAACGGGTAATAGTAGATTTTGAAGCTTCAGATAGCCCTTTAGGTCATATCCTACAACCAAAGTAAACATGATGTCATGCCTCACAATTTGAGATAAAAAAATCTTTTTCAACCCGTCACTGTGAAAAATATCATATAATACTGTTAACTCCAAAATACATGGACACATGATCCTCCATTTATAAATATATTTAAGAAAGAAATATAGGCATACCATGTTTAAAATCAAACGCATTCCGTGTTGAGTATGTCTCTTTGACCTTCTGGCTAGTCCAACTGATAAGCATTTGATAATATGTATTGGCTTGCAAGGTCAGACCTAAAGGAAAAAAGTAGAAAACAAAAATTGACACATTAGCTCTAGTTTTAGTATAAAAGTTGCTGCATTCTAACTTCTAGTTTCAGATCATGAAGATCTGAATACTGACAACTTGCAGTGTCAATTCATACAATGCAGAAACACCAAATTACATCAAGAGCATGACAATGGAATTCAAATAAGAATTCCCCTAAATTGCCTTAGGCATGTAACCCCATAGCCTTTTGTTTTAAAAGCAACAATACGAGCCACAGATAAGAGAACACTGAAACAATTCTAAAGAACTCATCACCAGGATAATGATTTCCATGTATTTACGAACACATATCCAACAAATATTGCTTCATGCGCATCGCTGTGCAGGCCACTTATTTGTCTCATTTTTCAAATGCTAAAATCTGGTGCTAAAAGTGCAAACAAAACAAGACAACATGGAGAAAAGAAAAAGTTGAAACAGGGAGATATTTTCATAACACCCTAGGAACCACACTCAGTGAAATATTTTCATAACAAAGTTCATCCAGCTTTAGGGATCGCATCACAAGAAGCATGGAGCCTATACAAGTGTATGCCACCAATGCAAATCAACAAAATGGGTCACAAAAACCTTTCCCTAAGAACAGTCCAAAGGCCTCCATAGATGATCTCCAAACTTATCAAGGATGTAGGCTTCAAAGAATCCGCCGAGCATAAATATAATTTCAAAGAACAAAAAAGGGAAAGAACTTAGAGAAAAAAAGGGTGAAACACGCTTAGTTTCTGCTGCAAAAGGCTCTAACTATTTCGCCAAACTTTCCTGCACTAATGTCACAGCTAGTCGTGTATACACCATGGTCTGGAAACCCTTCAAGCACGAATATAACTTTCAAATAACCAAAAAATAAATAAATAAATCTTTGAGCAAAAAAAGGTTGAAAAAAAGCTAGGTGTCTGCAGAAGAGGCTTTATACTATCTAACCAGACTTTACTACACTTACGCTACCTGAAGAAAGAGGTAAGATGGTCTTGTGAGAATATTGTCAGAATTTACTACTTCAATGTCAGGGCTTAATGCCGTATTCAACTCTCAGAATGTCAAATTTATATAATGAATGATCAGTTCACAGTAAATAAAGGTTTTCTAATAATCCATCTTCTTATTTATTTATTTATTTTCTTTCCCTTATAAAAGTTCATCTAAATAATAAATAATTTTAGTTGAAAAACGAAGGATGAAATAGATTTTAAATATTCCACTGTAGAACATTTTTAACTGGACATATTCTTTGAAAAATGTTTTTTGGTGTTCAGTTGTCCAACTTTAAAAACATTTTCAACTATTTGGTCCATACTAAACATGTGAAATTGTTAAAAATCTGTTGCGTGACTTGCCCATCCGTTTATTTAAGGAGTTTGTTGAAATCAGAACAGCTTTAGAGTTACAAGAGCTGATCTTTGAAAATTTTAAAGCTTCCCACCTCACATTATGTTAACTCTGGCTTTTCACTACCTCACTAAACTTATTTATGAGATACTTTTTCAACTATGTAAACCCAAATACTGATCCCTTCTAGTAACTAACACTGAAGAAGCATCCCAATTTTTGCAGGTCTGTCATGCCACTATTCATGCCCCGCTACTGAACTCAGCAAATAATGATCCAAAATTGGTGCACTCAAATAATAAGGGACAGAAATATCCTAGCATTTGATGAATCACCACATACATCGTGTTCAAGAGTCATGCCTCCAATTAAATCAGGAGTGAGCATCCAACGGAACAAACCTGAAGAGAAGTAAATGGGAACCTTTAAATTCAAACGTTCCCAATAATCTTCCAACAAAATGCAGAGTTCCTAAAGGACAGCAAATAAAATTGTCATAAAAACAATTCACAACCATTCTGTACTACTGGACATATGTCCAATAATGAAATCATAATACATAAATATTGTGTCCAGTGTAAAATAACTCAGAAACAAATATCAAACTCACTTAGGCACTAGACAGATAAGGATCATATTATTGATATCTGTGCAAAAGAAAATGAAATGAGAAAAGTGAATCATGGTTACTAGATCAAAATTTAGAATCTTATATGATAAGGAACCTCATTATCAAGCTTATAGAATATATAAAACTACAAGGGAAAAAAGAGCAGAAGAGGTAAAAAGCTACACACCATTCACCAAAAAATATATGGAGATGCATTTAGCTTTTATTCAATTAAGTTCGGCAGCATACTTAAAGAACTAAAAAAAAATTTTAAAAAAAAATTCACTATATTGACTAAGGCAACAGTAAGAGGGTAGTTTTTCAGGCAAAAAATATTTGCTCTTTTTGGTAATATAATATTTGAATACCTATTAGAAAAAAAAAAAAAAAAAGAGAGAGAGAGAAAGACAGGCAATAGGCCAATCTATGTGTGCTTAAATGTCTTGAGACATATCTATAGTTTTGTGGTTTTGGATAGGGATTGGATTATTAGCAAAACTTTCAAATGAGGAACGTGCAGCGGATGCAGCAGAAATCCAAGGGAATTAAGAAAGGCCATGTCTTTAGTTCCTTGCTAGTTTGAGTTCTATATTAGATCAGTTTAAGTTTATATCTTGGAGGAGCTTTTCCTCCTACAAAAGGGGGTATTTGCATATCTTCAAAATGGGCGGAGCTGTTACAATTGTACGCTAGATTCTTCTTCACAGGAAACATCCACCTAGGCCACTACATCCCAACTTAACAGCAAAGCAGATTTTCCTTTCCTTATCATGATGGGTTTGTGATCACTATAATAGATTTCAGCAAAGTCAAAAAACTAGTTTGAGGCCCCATGGTTGACAAATTAAAAGTGTCACTCCAATGGTGCCTTTCAGCCTTAACCTACTCAGACCCCAACAGCATAGATGGCACCTTTCCTGCCTACTTCTGGGCTTTCCAATCCGGACACAAGGACACTCAGCAAGGAACTGGAAGCACTCTGCTGGTTTCTGTTCTAGCTAGAGACATTCACCAATTATCCTTCTCCTTCGTCCACTCAGTTAATTTTGCTTTTGTTCTAAATTCATCTCCACAGAAAAAGGTTGTAAGATCTAAATGGGCGTTCATTGTAAAGCAAAAAAGCCATGTCCCCAAGCTCATACAGTTTGTCTTCAGAAAAAAGTGAAAAAACCTGAGCTCTGCCGAGTGCAAATGTAGGAATGAGCACCTTCCCCCCAGCCGCTACACAATTATGAACCTACACACAACAGTTAGGAATAAAACTTTAAACTTCTGAAAAGCTTTAAATAATGAAATAACAAAAGCACTAATGGGAAACTATTACTTTAAACAATTGTTCACCCGAATTTAAAAGTAGTACTCTTAGGTAAATAAGATAAGAATCTAATCTAATATAAGCGGACCCACATATATCAAAAGAAAGTCATTGAGAGGTAAAAGAGTATAGAAGTGAAGCATTTAAATTTGAAATCTTATCATCTCCTACCCATGCTCTTTAAATGTTTAATATAAAATGTACTACAAAGAACCACCTCAGAAAATTATTAATCACGGTATCCATTATTACTTTAAACAATTGTATGCCTGAATTCAAAAGTAGTGCTCTTAGGTCAACACACATATCAAAAGAAAGTTATTGAGAGGTAAAAGAACATAGAAGTGAAGCATTTAAATTTGATTAAATCTGAGTCATCTCCTACCCATGCTCTTTAAATGTTTAGTTTAAGCGGTGCTACAGAGAACCACTTCAGCAAATTATTAATCATGGTATCCATTTTTGTAATTGTTAATATAAAGGTATGATATATGTTAATGAACAATAGTCAGCAAAATATTAATCCACTGGTTCCAACCACGCTTGCTAAGCCTTAGAAATTATCAATTGAAAAAACTCTAAGATTCTCAAACAAAGGAAGCATATCAAAGGCGAGGAATAGTTTGCAACAGAACAAGGTTTACAATAAGAATTGACTATTAAATAAGAAGTTTCACATCTTACAACTGATATTTTGACTGCCGTGACTGGTTTCAACGTTCAAAACTAAGAGTACTTAACCAACGGTACAATCACAAACCTTTAAATAACAAGAAGCTGGAAGAATAAGTGCCGTTACTTGCATTTCCAAAAAAAAATGATAAAAATAAGAATTATAGCGAACAAGAATGGGAAGAAGTAAAAAATAGAAATGAAAATTACATGAGATTTGAGAGCAATAATATATACATACAGCTTTGAGAAATTCTCTCTCCCTACTGTATTTTGAATCACGTATTGTTGTTGCATATGTGGACCTGTCAAAAAGGAAACATGGCCCATCTGTTCAAACAAAACCGATCATTTAAGCAGGAATATAACAATAAAATCAAAGTAAGACAGGAGCCCCATTTTGTACTTGGCTGTAAATTATTCACAAGGAATATATAAGAGGAATTCTCCCAGCACAACTATTTCGGTTTTCCACTTTAATTCCAGGGGGCTATCCCCATCTCCTCTATCCTTTGATATTGTAGCCTCTTACCAGTATGTCCACTTTGAGTTTGAGTAATGCACATGGGAAATAAAGTTATGGACGGAGAAGCTACGAGTTATCAAGAAAAAGAAAAGGATAATGCAATGAGGATGACTACCAAAAGGCCAAAGTGTATCAAAAACCACTTGGCCAATTTGACAATCAACTCAGAATCTGTCCCATGAAGTCTCCCTAATCTACATATACAGCAATTCAAGTAAATCTCAAGGGTGAGGAGTAAAAACAACACACATACTGTTTTAGAATTGCAGATAGGCAGTAACAATACGAATACATAATTGCCGTATGTTCCATACTCTGTTATGAGAAGGTCCAGCTCTAGCCGATCAATTTGCGCAGCTCCCAGATGCCTGTCTGGTGTCATATTATAGTCTCCTGTGTACACTATAGCAGCATCTCCCACTTTTGCGTAAAACATTGCTGCTCCAAGAACCTTTGCCACAAAATAAACAGTAAGAAATCAATTGATATGAGATGTAATATTGATTGAAAAAAAAAGTCAGAATTCTCTTAAGTTATTTACAGAAAACATTAAAAGCTCGCTGACGGAATGCCTATGTTAAAGATCTTCCAATGGAAACTATAACAAACTGACACTTAAATCGTCTAAAACGCCTCTCGTAGACACAGGTATTTGTCATGCCAACTAATTCAATAACTTAAGCTAGTCCAAGAAATTACTGTTTCACCCCCATTTCAAAAAGGCAAAGAAAGGCAAGCAGCGAAGCTTTGAAACTGCAGGCAATGGCAAGCTTCTTTTCATGGACTAATGTCCAAAGTCTCTTGGCCCAAGGGAAGTTGAGGTTTGGCTTTTATAGGTGGGGAGGGGTGATCTCAACTGAAGCATGCCGCTCTTGAAGCCACAATCCGGTTTCAATGTGTATATCTCTAATAAAAATATTTTCCAAGGAAAATCAACTGAGGCCTGCTCGAATTTACATGTAACAGAAACACCTCAAGCATAATTCTGGAAATGAGGTACTACTAGCAAAATTATGATGCTAGCTGCCTTTTTCAGAAACCAGAAAATGACCAAATGTTTTTCTTGTTGTTGTGGTAACCAACAAGCCAACGTTCACAGAAGGTAAGTTTTAGTACTTATAAGAAAATATTGGCTTAGTGATGTTGGATATAAAATTGATTGATCCAATATAATTATGTGCATGTGGCTGAGGTCAAAACCAACCATGCCCTACTTATGCCACTCAGAAGTAGATGACGAAAATATAACATAAAGATCCTCACAATTGCAAATTCATTCATATCGGTTGCTGAGAACCTGCTGCGTAAGTCCTTATCCATCATCAAGAACAAAATGACCTTTTCGGTACTAGTTGTAAGGACTGCCCTTTAATTCTTCCCGATACTAACATCCAATAGTAAATATATCCTCAGCTCAAAGGAGATCTTTTGATAATAATCCTCTATAAACCAGGATTCATGGTATGATAATTTCAACCACAACATGTGCCTTTGAAACCATATGATAAGATGCTTTAAGCAAAGCAGTTGATTAGTTTGTAGGATGAAATTGGTGGCCTAATTACCTTGACTTTGCACCTACCTATTTATCTCAATCACTTCAGTCCTCTCTATCTCTTTTTCGATGGTCTTTCTCTTGGCAATCCCACTTTTCCAATATCAAAGTCTCTAATCATGTATCATCTTTTTCACCTTAATTCTAGGAATTTGACAAACATCATTCAGCATCTTTCCCTTCCTGAGTTTCTAGTCAAAATTCTACTCTTGTTGAATTGGTGCATTTTGATATAGAGGGACTACAAATGTTGCTTTAAAAAATTATTTTAATAATATACAGTCCACCATAGCTCCTATAATGAAATCTCAGAGAATTGCAGAAATGCTGCTTGATAAGGCATCCAGAATGTTAAGATTGAACCAATAAAACTAAGTCTTGATTCCAACATTTTTCCTTTTATGTCACAAACTGTAATACAGAGCAGCCACAAAATTTTTATAATCATTAACAATTAAGTTGCAGAACTTAGGACAAACTTTGAGAGAAGGATAAGAACTTATATGCATGCAAACATTGGAGTCAACACAGAGATATTCTGTAGTTAAAGTTTAGAAGCTTTACGTGTCCTGCATAGTAGGCCCGAATCTGAAGATCCTTATCAACCTGAATAGTCTGTCTCAAATCCACCGCTATAACTGTAATGAGAAATCACATCAAACAACAATGTCAAATAAAAGATACGAGAAAAGTAGCAGATGCTGAACTTGGACAGAACAAGATAAGACCATAAAAAAGAAGCATCTTTATTTAGATGTACATCTAAATAGCCAAAAGTGGATCATGAAAAGTAGCATTAAGCATCATCAAGTTCTTCCTAACCAAGCAACCCGACAATACTAGACCAAAACCAACTAGTCCAATTAATTCTCCACATCCCACAGTTGGTAGATCAATAAGGGAGGAGGGATTACTGAGATGGTAGAGTTTGGTGTCACGTTTAAAATTTTGGGAATCCTAGCATACCTATTTATAATACAAATTTGTTTTTATCTTCACATGTACACTTTTTTTAAGCAACCCTCAAGGTTGCATAAGTTTCTGTTTGCCTTTCAGTCTCTCTCTCATCTGTCAAACAACCAATGCAAGCACAGACACCTCGCCTCCTCTGTCACCCCCTCAAATACAGCCCGAACTGTTCCCCTCTTTTGACTATCAGTAGGACCTGAATACCAATCCAAGCAGGTCTTACATTCAACCAAATCTAAGAGCAAAGAAATTGTTTTAATGTTTTCCAAAACTAAAACTGTGAGAAGTTTATGGAAAGATATTATCATAACAAATATAACAAGTATGTGTATACATATATATTGGACTGCAGATTATAAATGCATAACCCAAGCCATACATATATGTATATACACATATACCAAACATAAATAAATAAATACATATCTATATATATAGGTGAAAGTAGATCTCATCCCTCTTTTTTTTTTTTAATGTGTTTTGCTGTGACCTAGCAGATGGTTATAGATACAAGTATGTACAGCACTAGAAGAGCACTACAAAATATTGGATGAAGGTACTTGGCCTCAGGGGGTGCACAAATGAAAGTGATTCATGGTTCTCTATCAAAGCAGACTAGCTTCGAACATACCACCAACCAGTGCTAAAAATGGGGAGAAAAGAGAGAGAGAGAGAGAGAGAGAGAGAGAGAGAGAGAGACAGAGACAGAGACAGAGCTTATATACCCTTTTTCATGCATTCCACAATATGCTCCGAGGAAAATTGTTCCTCTTCACCTCTTCGCTCAACCATTACTCTTCGATAATCCTCCAACATCGCAGGAGCTAACGCCTTTGTTGGATACTGCAATGCAAATAAGTTCAGCATGAATATCCAATCCGACAACTATCATGCAAAGTCGGGAAATTCATAAGCCATTTGAGAAGTCAATGCAACTTTCCCACCCCGGCTCAATCATTTAGTTATTAAAAAATTATGGGAGAAGTCCGAAGAACTGGAGGCACATGAAGGAAAGGAATATACGAACATGAAACGCATAGAGCTCGTAGAAAACATCTACGACATTTAAAACTGAAGCAAGTCAGGACTGAACAATCGCCAGCCATTCTTGAAAATGTGAGAGACTCACCGTCATGTATATCGGTCCGCGATAGCCACAGACTTCTGTGAAGTAAGGCAGAGCACCGATGTGGTCCAAATGGCTTGTTCAATTGCAAAATTAATGAAAATCCAATAAACCAAGCCAGAAATCTTAACCAAACTGAACAAATGAAAAACAAGATAATGCTATGAGGTGGCAAAAACTCGTACAAGTGGGTGACCACGATGCAAGTGAGAGCGGCGTCAAAGTTGCCTGATGGGGAGATACGAGAGAAATCAGGGTGGCGGCGGTGATCGTGATAGGCCATGTCCATTCCACAATCGAACATTATCCGCTTCCCATTGATCGACACTATCACGCAGCTCTTCCCGACTTCTTGGCCAGCGCCTGAAGACGAAACGTCATCAGAGATCGCAAGAATAATCATAGGTGAATGGGGAAGGAAAGAGGGGAAGTGGATTACCAAGGACCAAACACTCGATAGCCATGGTGGAATTTTCTCTTTCTGGAAAATAAGAAGAACAGAGTAATGAAATAATTTATCAAAATTTTCAAGAGAGATCAAGCTTTCAGCAAATTATTTTCGTATCTCACAGTTCTGTATTTTCATCAACCCTTCAAGCTAGCTTCTTGCACTAAAATAACATCACAGGAACGTAAACTTTCACTTCACCAAGAGAGCCGTTCTGTTCTGACACTTGATTTTCTCCTCTGATTTTTATTCCATTGGAGCTGCTGTGAGTGTGATTTTCTCCTCTAAACCCTAAACCCTAAACCCTAAGGTTGTCGCCCTCAAAACCACCGTTTCAGTAAGAATTTTTCCTCCTCATCCATTTTCGGGTCTCACAGAGCTAATTCGGGTCGCAGTCGGGTTTCCGGGTTTCACCGTCAGTTCGGGTCACTTCGTGGAGAGGCCGGGTCGCGCTCACTGGAGCCGGATTTGGCTGCCCTCGATGGAGTGCAGGCCTTCTCTTTCGGGTTGGGCTGCGCATGCATCATGAACACATTAACTGAAAATGGATAATTTCTTACACATAAATCACATTTTAAATCCATATCTTAATATCTTAGGATAACTTTATACCAGTTTTAAGACATCTTTAGTCTGTAATGATTTAACTCAAACTATTTTATGGTATCACTTTCACGGTGTAGATTCTGAGTTTTATTTCAAAAAAAAAAAACTCATATCTACAGGATATGAAAAAAGCAATTTCTTCATAAATATATTGGTTGTTGGTTACAACAATATACTTATAGCTGTCAAGAATCTTAAAAAAATAAATAAATAAATAAATAACTACTTTATTCCTTGTTGTTTTCTTCTACTATTTCAATGTATTTTGATGAAAGCTAAAAAGCAAATAAAATGTTTGTCAGCTTAATATGATTCAATTTTATGTTATTACATGAACATTAAGAACGACCACAACGTTTGAAACTCTATTTTGTTTATAAGCTCGGGTTTACAAGACATTTGCAAATTCATAAAGTTAGTTTGTGTGCTTATTCTATAATGTTAAGTTTAAATTGTTTTCTCTTGGAATCAATTATTATCAAATATACCCTTAAAGATATTTAACATAACCAAATGAGCATTTTCGTCAATTATCTTATCTTCTCCTATCCTTAATTTATCTATTCTCACGTGATAGAGTCTATCTAAGAACCCTTCAAAAAGACTATATAAACTGTAAGAACTATTTGGCAATCTAAGAAAGGTAAAGATAGAATTAGTTAGTATATAAGCCTACTTTTTGATCTCTTTTTAGTTTTACCTTTTTTATGTTGTCAAACTTAATTGTAGATCCTTACATGGCAGCAAGTGTTATAGTAATAAATTACTTGAATTAAATACGTCCCTTTAAAGGCTATTATGATAAAGATTCAGTTTTCAAAACTCCTTTCTTCCCAAACGAGCCTGCTCTCTTCCCTGAGCATAGGCATTTGCTTGATTGCCACAATATTTTGGTTTGCAACGCTCGACTTCTCTGCTATCTTTGAGCTAGTCATGTACCTCTCTTTTATTTTTTGAAAAAGATAGTTGGTTTATCCCAATTTCCTTTAAAAGAAAATCGTTAGCCTATTCATCTTGCTTCCACGAACTTTCTAATCTGTATTTCCTGTTCTCTTTTGATTATCCACTCATCTCTCTGTTTTGACAATGAGAGAAAGGGCTCTCATCTACGTTTTGGCCTTTTGGGCCAAAAAATAAAATAAAAAATAAAAATCAAAGAATAGGCTATAATATGTGTTCATGTCCGTTTGTATTTTCCGTTTAACCTATTTCTTTTTCTTTTTCTTTTTTTTCCTACTCATGTTTTTCTTTCGTGCACTATCCATGTCCTTCATGTGAACTAAAGAAAAGGCCATGTCTTAATTTTTCCAGGTTCAATCTCTTTTTCACTTATCTTTCCGTGGCTTTTTAAAACATAAATCATGTTTTTTTTTTCCTTCTCAAACTTATCTTAACCTAAGTCTTCTCATTTTCATCACTTTCTCATTTATCTTTTTAAGGAAATTTAAAATAAAAAATGTCTTTCTATTAAAATGTATTCAATGAGTTTTATATTGCTAAGAAATATATAAGAATTTATGTACACATGACAACGAGTTCTACCAAGTTTTGAGTTTACTTTTACGTTGAATAATAAGTATTTTAATATGATATTAAAGTTAGGATCTTCCTTAGCATCTCTATGAGCTCTCATTAATTTGAATCCACACATTACTCACACATTGCAATAGCAAGTTGTTAAGAAATATCTAATGAGTCTCAAATTGTTAAGGAAATGCATAAAGATTCTTACTTTTATAATGGGTTTTATAAACTCTTAAATTATCTTTTAAATTAGATAATGAATCTCTCAATACTTTTCTCGCTCATAGTGACCTCAATCAAGTCTCACTTCATTCATTCCCTTGGAAGCATTTTGAGAACTCCCAACATTTTCTTGTAAAAATGAGCTCTTCACTTTGGTAGTCACAAGCCATTGGACGAGCGGCCAGCAAATTCATAAGATCTAAGAATGGACTTTATCTATGATTTTGTTTTCCACTTTTGACCGGAATATGCAAAGCTCTCAAGGTATAAGCCAACAATTCTTCTAGGCCTTCAAGGTTTGTTCAGTAACCATGGTATGTCGTGAGAATAATTTATACTAATAGAACGTGGATGAGTCATCGGTAAGGTCCTCCACGCACCATGCCTTCGCAATACGGCTCTCTTGTTTATTTTGATAATGTAGTGTAAGTATATTAGAATAAAAGAATTAAATTAGGTATGGAGAGAAAGAGAACACAATAATGCCTCTCCAAATCATTATACATAGTCCAGATGGATGTTTTATGATTATGCGAAAGAGATGTGAGGATAAGAAAAGAAGATTAATTATGACTCTTGTTTAATCCAAAACTACATTTGTTTATGAACCACTCTTATTACATGCAGGTTTTGATAGTTCGTCAATTGCAAGTATATTTCTAATTGTTCAAGTGGTTTTCTCCTATCTCATCCATTTTGGAGCAGCTTGCTCTTGAATTAGTTTGAAAAACATGGCTCTTTATAAAGGTGGTGCTTAAATAAATCAATTTTTTAAATAAAATAAAATCTCCCTTAAAACAAAATGAGGGATGTAAGAAAAGCATAATTCAACCTAAAAGCTAATTCATAAGTAGAGAAAAGAAATTTACATTTAAATATTATTAAAGAATTATATTTTTTTTATAAGAAATTTTTGTCCTCAATAAGGGATACCTTACATATAAAAAGAAAGTTGTGTCAAGATATTGGTAATATAAGAAGCATCCACCTTGTTCCAACATGTACTCTTATCTCCAGAGTGGGGAAATCATGTAAACCCAATTCACAAGTGATTAATTGCCTCATTTAAAATTTCAACTTTGATATTTTAATACATTTTCACTCTTAAAACTAATCATTAAGGGAAGAGATACCATCATATGTAAGGACAAAGATACTAGCAATGTGAAATACATTCATACATTTTCTAACGCCAACCAACTTAAATATCAAAGCAACCATGTCAATTTGTAAGCTTAACTAAACAAGATCAAATCTTTATTCAATGTTTAATTCAAAAGAGATCATGTTTTTATTCTAACCAATTTACTGTTAGTATTAAAAAGGAAATCTGTTTTCGCTCAAGTGCATCATAACCAAGGCACCTTCTCCTAACTTAGGCCTATATTTTGTCTTTGGCATTTACTCCCTTTTGTTGCTTATACTTAGTGATCTAATTGAAGGTAATCTCAGAATCTTTCCACAAGGTCCTTTAGAATTGACTAATAGGTTTCTGGACACCCTAAAATTCTACAACTTCGTAGGACATGTTGACCACATGTGAAGCATTTGATTCAGTTTACATCTTTTGATTTTTAGATCTTCCTTTGAGCCTTTAAGCCTATTAGTGGTGGTATTAGAAGGTTCATATATTCCTTTAAAATTGGGTTATAAGAAAAGGCTATACCTCCTTAAATAAGAAGCATAAAATATGCTAATATCTTAGTATATCAGACACTAGATTTTAATTTGCCTTCAAGGAGAATCACTTCCACATAGACCCATTCACTCTATAAGCAAAGGGGTATCTTACTAAAAAGATAAGTTCTAATATCATCTTAAAAGGTTTATTTCTCCCATAAATTAATTTGTAAGAAAGAAAAATATATCAATATATAAAAAGTATAACGAATTAACATATTGGCAATATAAAACACAAACTAAATATCAACATAAGGAAATGAAAACTCTTCACGAGCCTCAAACCTTTATCTTACTAATCCATTGTCATGGATTTTGAACAATTTCTATAACCCAAATTGTGAAAGTACAGTTAGTTGAGGCAAATCAAAAGAGTAAATTTGGTCCTAAGTGCAAAATTTGCTATATTATTACGGTAAAAGAGGTCTACATTCTGATATGCAGAAGAACCAGAAAAAAAAAAAATGAAACATTCAAAGTCAAGAATGTATAGCATGAAATCCCGTTAAACGTCAGGATTTTAAATCCAAACAAAGATCAAATAAACAAGGAAAAAGAAAAGGAAAAGAGGAACAATTCATGTGAAGATAAAGTGACTCCTATTAAGATTCAGAGAGCTCGGCCTTTAATAATATCCATGCTCATCTCGCTGGGATCTGTTGCTTGCAACTCCACCTGAACACCGTCTAATTCTCTCCTGAATCTGTCCTTCGAGCTTGCATAAAGCATCTTACTCCTTACCCTGGAGGTGTCAGGTGACCTACCCGACAAGGTGATACGAAAAACAAACATGTCGAGTAAAATCAAATGGTTAAAATCTTGTCGAACAATGTCTTGCAATCGAAATTCAAGAACAATTATTCACTATTCCTCATGTATAGTTGTACATATATGGTCCTAACTGTTAGAAGATTGATTTTCTACCTTAATTAACTTGTTAAGAATGAACTGTTTTTTTTTTTCATATCGAAAGATACGAATAAAAGTTTTAAGTAATATGAGATGTGCACTGTGTTTGAACATCCCCCTTCACCTCAAGCGTTGGAATACCACATGAGTGGGACGCATAAGTGAAGGGATTCTATACTTGTACTATGACTTTGATTCATTTTCTTCTTAAAATCAGGTTATAAGGAATGACCAATTTTTTTTCATATATATAAGATATCATGACCATGGCGTCGACTGTAAAACTCCTCTTAGAAAAACTTTCATTGATAAGTGTTAAAATCTCACGTCCGTGCAGACTCACCATGCAATGAAGAAAATTTTGCTTTTCTGGACATTCTCGTTGGTGGTGAAATCAAAATCAAACACGGCATAACGGCATTCATCAGATGGCATGGAGGCAGTGAAATCATCGTAGGTTTCATCTGGACCCCCAAGCTTCTCCACTGTTACCTGTTGGATCTTCTCGTCGATCTTGAACACGATGAACCGATAGTTCCTCTTTGCTTTTAGTTCCAAGAATCTGAGCTTGCAGTCATCGTGCACAGCCATTCCAGACGACGAATTTGCCTGTAGATTGCAAGGGAGAAGGGAAAGAAGGAATCAAAATTTCTCCATCAACATGACTCTTAGTTTTTCTCGAAAATGTAACAGTTTCACTAGTTATATGAAATTTGTGAATACAAATCGAATATAAACCACCAATGTGTTAGAAAAATTATTTCAATATATTATAAGTAGTGTAAAACATTCTAATACTTCCTCTTACAACTACTGTGATATGAAATTTTGGATTTAAGTCTTGTCCCCTAAATTATGAGCCACAATAAGATCTTATTCATCTGTACCATATTTTTTTTTCATCCTTTAAACCAACCATAAAGATCAAGCAATTTACTCAAGTGTAAAGAATTTCCCAGCAAATTAGTACCAATATAACTCATAATTCAAATGACGAAAAACGCTAATGAATTTATCACTGTAATGCCCAATTGTGGCCTTCTTTCCATTGGACATAAATTCAAAATGCAAAGCAGATCTACCACATTGATAACTCCAAGTACCACTCCACTTCCTGTGATAAACCCATTTGAATTCTACAGCCCTTATGTTAAATAGCTTTACCATTTACATCATTTCCACATATGAGACAAGTTTTAAGAGCGTACCATGCTATCTTCTGAGGGGAGATGAACCTTCGGGAATGAAACAAGGAAAAGCAAAGAAAAAAAGAGTCAGAGAGACGCCCAACCGATCAGAAACAAAGAGAATAGAGAGAAGAAGACCCCTGGATTTGATAGGGGAGTAAAAGAGAGGTGGGGAGGAGAGATTTTTGTGGGAGAAACCATGAGTTGTTATTTCTTGGCTTTTCTTAATTGGGCTGATCGATTCCACCACAAACTTTCGTGCTGCCACGTTGTGTAAATCTAGTTGTGGTCAAGAACGTGATTAGGCTGTGGGGAATTTTGGTTTTTTACTTGGTTCGTTAATGCCATTTTGACCATGTTTGCCCATATTTAAGATTCCTCAAACCTTGGTTTCCCATATACTTCGTAATTCAGTTACACTTACAACTAGGAATGGCTGTTAGAACCAGTTCGGTTTCATCAGAAATCTTTAAGATTTTGCCTGTTTATTTTTCCTTAATTTGGATTTGATTTGGGCCTTAGAACGCTAGCCTTGATCGTCTTTCGGAGATCATGCTAGTTGAAGGTCTGCTGTATATGACTTTCCAATTCAATCATTGCATGAAAAAGGAACTTTAAAGATCACAGCGACGACCGCGGCATAAAATAGTGGTTATACGAGTCAGCTTTCATCCTCACCTGCCGTATTGGGTTGGATTAATTAGAATGCTTGGCATGGATATTATGACTTAAAAAGAATATTAAAGTTTAAGTGTAATATGTTATTATAAATTAAATTTTCGGGATATCATTCATTAGTCTATTATTGATGTATTGAGTTTTCGAGATTTTCTTATGCTTAGAATTAGAAAATATATTAAAATAATGGTTGTATCACATTAGTAGTGTCTTAATTTGATATCCCTTTATATATTTAGCTAATCCCATCTTTTAATGACTAACTTTAAGATAAGAAATTAGACCATTGGAAATAAGATAATAATATGATCATCTGATTAAATAATATAAAACTCAATTAGTAGATAAAGAACATGTTTTGTGTATGTAAGCACCTAATAATTTTTGTTACTAGGTGTTAGAGAAGACCACATCCACTCACCTTCCCGCACGTGCTCCGCACGCGCGGGACACCGCTACTCACTCAAAGTCTCTGCAAACCCTAGCCACCGCCAACTGAGAAACTCGGCCAAAATCTTTTACCAAACCTTTGTGTAAATGATATGATTTTGTTTTATTTCTCATCTGATTGTAAATTCTATAAAGAACCTAATTGTACATGGATGTAATTAACGAAAGATTTGATAAATAACAGAGATAAAAATTTCTGACCATTCTTCCTCTGTTCTATTCAAAGTTAAGGTTCCGGCGATCCTATTCTCCGCCTTCAATCTTTCTTTCACTGGGGCCTTCTAATCCCACTTCCATCGACTAAAACAAGAGGATTAAATAACATCATAACGAAGATGATGTGGTGGGCACCAAACACCTTTTCCTGAGCCTGAAATGTGAGAAAAATCGTCCAATGGCTTTTTTTCATCACGATGTCATTATGGAGATTAGAAAGTTCTCACCTTAGAGCCCAAGGGACAGCGATTTTCACCAAACATTCCTCAAATCTGGTTCTGTGTCTGGCAGGGACTCTGCAACTTAAAATGAGAGCAAATAAAAGAAAAGTGGCTCTAAGCCACTTCCAAATGTCAAAATTACAAAGACGACCAGTTTATAAATTATTTGTTACAACGTTTAATTTAATTCACAAAATTGACTTAAAAGGTAAGGGTCTTTATTTGTTATAGAGAAGATTTCCAAATAAATTTTGAACATTAGAAAACTTATATCACATCATTTTTGCTACATTGTGCACCAGTATTCTGCTACCAGTCAACATATGAGCCAAACTTTCGGTGGCAATCCAGCAAGACATGTAGCCGTGCGTACCAAGATTCGATGGATATGTCTTCGTCCATCATGCACTCAACTCCTTTGTCTTTTGGGTAGATTATCGAATAAACAATTAGCAGGTCGAGTTATATGGGTTAAACTATTCGACCAATTTAGATAGGAAACACGTCGCATCTGAAAGCAACTTCACAGCCATGGAGGTTCGTCCATTTGGTGGTCGTCTTAAGCACGTTGATTTCTTATGTCTTAAGTTTTGTTGTTAATATAGTTGGTGCTGTAGCGTTTGGGCTAAGACAGACTATATATTTCCTCCCACTTTTGCGTCAGAGTTTACCATTGGCTGCCAATAGGAGGGCAACCCTTATGGCAAACAATTGCTGATGCATAATGGAGATTCTCGTCACTATTAAGGGGTCAAAAAAATGGAAGAAGCAAAGAGATAAGCACGTAACCATTTTAAATACTAAATATGCAGCAATCCTTGCAGTCTCAATCTCCGCCTGATATTATGTTAGCCACTAATTTTGACTTGATAACAGTTTTTTAACTTTTCAAGCATTTCAAAATATGTGTTGTCTAAAATAATTTAATGTTTAGTAAATTCAAAGTCCAATTTAAACGCTAGTGTAAAATTTAAAAGGATATCCTTTATTTAAGCCTCACTTCAACAATCTTATATTCCAAATACTATCCTTTTGCACATATATCTTATATTCATTGGACTCAAATTACATAAAATGGAGTAGATTTTTATATTATATAATTTCTTTCTTTAAATTTTGCCTCAAGAATCTTACATTCTATACAAAACTCTCATCTTGCACACTAAAACCGCACAATCCGCCGCCAATTCTTCTGATGGCTTGTATTACAATTCAATAACAATGAGATTGGGGAAGAGTTGGTCTTTTCAACTGAGTAAAGAAAAGGTAACCCAAGTTGGTCCCGTGAAAAACCAGGAAGCCAAGAACCCAATCTTCAACACAAACTACTTCTGCTGCCTTACGTTTGATTATCGTGGAACCCACAAAGGGGAGAATATCCAAATATGCTTCTCGGTTTTCATCATGGACGCCAATTCCCAGCAGTTCCTATCTTGTCATCGAAGGCAAAGGTTGGTGGGCCATTGGTACTTTTGCTCACATTCTTATCCTCATCGGCCGCTGCGGTGGAAAGTCTCAGAGACAAGATTGTGTCAATCGAAGGACCACTCCAGCCATCGATTGACCTTGACGTGGGCACAGAAGGATACAGTCACCAAGTATTGCTTTACTATTTCTTGTGCCTCTCTTGCGTCAATTTTGGTCTAAGGTTTGTAACTATAATAAATCATGCAAATTTTTGTAAACAGCATATGCATCACAATGTTAATATGTTAACCAAATATCTTCTTTATATATGAGGATATCGTTTACCTAACAACCATAAAAGAAAAATCTCAATAATTGATTACTAACCATCCAAATATATTTACTTTTTTTTTTTAACATGCACGTAAATGTAAAATTTAAAACTTCTTTATCTCAAGTTGCATATGTTTCCAACTTAGATTGCCCAAATCTATGAAGCAAGACAATGAAGCCAAGTGACAAGCAAATTATTAAGCACAATTGTTGTAGAATTAAAAAAAAGAAGTATACATCTCAATTACTTCGAGTTTAAAAATAACTTATGAAATCTTTACACAACCCATAACCCATTAGTAGGTTGTTGGGGGAATTATTGGACTTGGTGGCATGTGCCAAGTAATTTACAATATGCATTGCATTGGTTGAGTAAAAAATTCCACTGAGACTAATAATATTTTACTCAAAGTAAGTTAAATAAAAAAAATCCTATGATGTTAATAGACCTAAAAGAGATTTGTGTAGAAGGTTTATCTGTCACCTCGTATAAAGGCCTGTATACATTACCAATAACTTTTTCTGATGTCTTAATCTTGAACTTTTATAATATGGTCGGTGTTGTGCACTCTGCCCACATGTCACAATAAAAAAGGCAGGCCGAAAAGACATCCTCTACCTACCAAACTTTTATACATATAAAAAAAGTTCCATCTTTTAAGCTATCTTTGAACAACTTAGCACGCCATTTCTGCCATAAATTGCATGTACGTTCTCCAAAGACGCGCTCGCTCGCATTGGGACTTTGGACTGGGGAATCTTTATCGGGAACCAATGGGCGCTGCTACTTGTGGACATAACTCAAAAGGAGAGGCTTTACCGGAGGCTTCCACTTTCTTTAACATAAGCTGTTGGAGTCGTGTCTGTGGTTCAAAATTCAAGGATTGGGACATATCTAAGGGCGGCTCTAGCTCTAGATTTTCTCATGCCTATCTTATAAGGTTTGGCTTCCTATGGTTTGAAAATGGTTCTCCTTTGACCTTCATGCGTCTCATTTAATTTAATCCCTTTTTTTTTTCAAACTCACTCATTGTTCCTATAAATGATCCAACTTCATCCTTTAAAACTGAGTACTTAGAGAAAGAAACACCTAAACATATAAAAAAAAATACTCTGTAAATATATTGAAATGTAAGATAATTATAACTCACTTTTGTCTTGAGCATTGGACATAAAAATTTGTCCATAAATAATTATACCTCATTTTCTAAATAGATAAAGGGGATTGAGAGATTATATTTTCTCTCAATTTTTTTTTTACACATACACTTGGAAGCTAAAATTGAGACCAAAAAATTGCAAATCTCATTAATTTACCCAATCATTTAGGCAAGATCCCTCTATAGCTCTATTTGAATTTCCGAGGACAATTAAAAGATCCTAACATGTTTCTATAAAATCAATTATTAAGAAAAGAAAAATATACGAACATTGAAAAAAAAAATTACACTAAATGTTTGTAACATGAAGCAAGTTTGCATTTAATAATAACCCCACGCGGTCTTTGTCACCTATATTTTAATTCAAAGATCTTTTTAAAAGATTCACAAGAAAAATCTCTTTTTGTTCAAATGTTCCATCCAAAATCTCTTTATAATCTTTCCATGCAATACCTTGATATTTATTAATCTTGTTAGTCTTTACATCATCAAATAGCCTTAGCTCATCACCAACTCTTTTCAAAACGCTTACCCATTGAGCGTTATGGGCATGATATCTTGTGGGAGTTATGTAGCTTTCCATAAAGAGTCTGTTCTTAACTGCAATAATTACATGGGTTGGTGGGAATAATTAATGACTTGAAGGTGTTTGCTCACACATAAAGCCCCATTAAATTAGGAATACCAATAGCATAAAGTCTTCCATGCGTTTTCTGAGAAATCTCCTTGAATCTCCACATGAGAAGCGCATATGATTGATACTATTAGTCCTTTCTTTCGAAGAATAAGAGGTCATAAATACGTACGTTATGAGTACAGACAACTTATTCATGACAAAGAAAACTTTATTTTCAAGTATTAAATTTGTGGTCCATTTTCCTTCCTATTATTAAATTTACAAGTTCCGGTTCAAGCCAGTCAACAATTCACTGCGTATATTAACAAAATATTCAAACACTTCAAGAAATATATAAACTAAGTCCACCTACTGTGACGATCTCTGCCCATATCATCCTCTAGTGCTAGAAAAATAATCATGTACGCATAATATATTCCATGTTTGATAAAACAAAGATAGGATAAGTAGATGATGAGCATAAATTTCTTGTCAGCCGATGAATGTGCATGTGTATCATATAGTGAATAACAATTAGTGAAGTCAATCCCACGTAGTGGAGTTAAACTAGAAGTAGGTGGGATTAACTATCAAGCGTTACATTATAGAAAAAGTAAAAATAATACCCATTTACTTGACTTGATACTATTGGTCTCAAAGAGTTGATTTTTGTGAAAAATAATTTATTCTAAATATAAAAAAATTAACTCAATATTAAGATTTTACATGCATATATATTAATTATAATTGAAAAAATAATCACTATTTCACATTTTACTTAATATCTTTTTTATATATATCTAATAAATAAGCTTTTTAACATCCTTGGAGACAGGGAACAGGTGTTAAAATGGGTGTGGTAGAGAGAGAAGTCCACACACGCGTTTTGAGTTCATACGTTATTCGACGACTGCATTGGGGGCATAAGCGAGTCCGAAGGAAAGTACGAGGGAACAGTGACAAAATATCCCACACGGTTCACAAGGCGAAACTTTTCTTTGCCATGTCCTCCGCCACCAAGCCGTGTTAGGCCATTTTAACTCGTGTCTCACGGCTCTCTCTCTCTCCCTGTTTTCTTGTCTGTTGGAACCATCCGGGAACCAATCCTGGGCTTCCATTTTTGTTTCATTCCCTTCACTTTAAAGGCTTTGAACCTCTCCGTTGCTCAGTTCAACGTCAATAGTTCTGAGCTTTTGTGTTTCCTGGCTTCTGACCGAACCTGTGTGTCTCCAATCCAGGTGCGTTGAACCATCTTCTTTCTTGGTTTTGTTATCATCCTGTCGATGTGGGTTATGGTCAGTAGTGATTTATTGTGTATCTTTGTGTGGGTGGTCTTGTTTGATGGTAAAGGAGGTGTCTTGAGCTAGATGGTTGTTTGACCAGCTGGGAAAATTTTGAGAATTTTCTGTTTGGGGATGAAGCTTTTCCAGAAGCTTGCTTTAGATGATGTCTTTTTGGCAATTCATTAAATTCTTGAATAATTGGATGGAAAGTTGTCTGCTTTATCTGCCCTTTTTTTACAGGAAAGTTTTTTTTGTAGCTTCTCTGCTTGTAGGCCTTTGCCAAATTTCTGAATCCTTTTCGGGGTCGGATTAACGAGAGAGGCTCAGAGAATCCTTATATGTTCTGTAACAAAAAAGAAAGAGAAGCAGGGAATTGGGTTTTGAAGATTCTGCATATCACACCCTCCCTTTTATTCAGTGATCAGGAGGCTAGGGAATTGCTTGTTTGACTCTTATTGGAATCTTACAAAGATGATATGAAAAGTTATGAACTTTTTGCAAGCTAAAAGCTAGTAGTGCTTTATGTGAGAATCTGCTCAGAGATACATAATTATTTTCCGCTTTGATCTTTGTCTGGGAACCAACAGAATTTTATTCTTTCTATTACTTTCTCTTGGTTCTTTCTGGGCCTGTTCTCAGGAGTCTCATGGTATATCCCGTATATTTTCGCTTTCTGAGAAAAGTGAGAAAACGAACTGGAAACAAAATGTTATCTCTAATCTTTTAGTGAAATCAATACTAGTAGGAAAAATCATGCCAATCAAACCAGTCAGCAGTGGTTTGCTGAATTAGCTAGCGATGTCTTTTTCCATGTTGGAATAATGGAATTACAGAAGTAACTATGTTTATTCAGATCATTTCTGAGGATTTAATATTTTTACTTTATTCCCTTTGCACTGTTCTTGGTTAGATGGTAGGGGAATCGGTAGCATTACAGGGTGTTGGATTGTTTAGATGGTTAAATCCATAGTTTTCCATCAGTTTAGACTTTTGAGGCACAGGACAAGTTATTATGGTTCAAGGATCCCCTCGTCACTTTAAGCCTTTAGTTTAAGGTTGAAATTTCCATGAATTTGGAAGAAGTTTTAGACTGGCTTGATGATTCATACTATGATTTCCTCTCAGCTTGTACATAGGGGGGAACGGTGATTTATAGAAGGGGCAATGGTGTCCGATGATCCCCTTGACTTAGGCTTAACAAAAATATGCTCACTGGTTGACCAAATTGGTAAAGAGGATTAATCTGTTGAGTCTAGACTGTTAGTGATGGATTAGATTGAGTTGACTTGTGTTTTACATACTTTTTTACCCTTTTGGTTGTTAGATCTCTTCAAACTGTATTTCTGAAAATGTTTTATTTGATGAGTGGCTGGATCCTATATGGCTTTTTCTTTTCATCAGTTGTTATTTTCTGAACAAAGTTCAAGTACTATGGATGCTTAATTACTCAAAGCCAGTCTGGTTGATTGTTCTCTGCCTTTCTCTTGAATTTGCTTATGTTCATCCATGTTGAACTATTTATTCCTTCCTTTTCAGGTACTCTTGTTTTCTTCCGAGTTTCACAAGTAGCTGCTTATATATTGGGGTGCAAATCTCTCCTCAAGACTAAGATAAAGCTCATGAGTAATTTCAAATTAGGGATTGAGGTTGTGGGTGCCCATGACCTTGTGGCCAAAGATGGGCAAGGCTCATCTAGCATTTATGTAGAGCTCCAATTTGATGGACAAAAGTTCCGTACCGCCACCAAAGAACAAGACCAGAATCCTGTTTGGAATGAGAGCTTTTACTTCAATGTCTCTGAGCCAGACAACCTGTCTAACCTCACCCTTGATGCCTATGTCTATAACTATAATAAAGTCAAAAACAACAAGTCCTGCCTTGGGAAAGTTCGGCTCACTGGGACATCGTTTGTGCCATATTCAGATGCTGTTGTTTTGCACTACCCTTTGGAAAAGGTAAGCATTTTGTCTCGTGTAAAAGGAGAGCTTGGCTTGAAAGTCTTTGTAACCGATGATCCTTCTATAAGATCCTCAAATCCACTTCCTGCTATGGAACCCTCCTTGCATTCGCAAAATCAAGTACATGTTGAAGAAGTTCAAGATTTTGTCCCAAACCGACCCTCCAATGGAAATGAAGTTCCAGATTTTGTCCCAAACAGACCTTCTAACGGAAAAGCTGACAAAAGGCGCACCTTCCATCACCTTCCCAATCAGACTCCTGCACAGCCCCAGCAGGTTAACATTCCTTCCATGTCAACCCTGCCAAATGTAAACTATGGGGTGCAAGAGATGAAATCAGAGCAGCAGGCTGCAAGAGTTGTTCGCATGTTCCAAGGCCCACCAGGGCAACCAGCTGATTATGCTGTTAAAGAGACAAGTCCGCACCTTGGAGGGGGGCAGGTTGTTAGGGGACGAGTAATACCTGTAGACAGGCCAACCAGCACATATGATCTTGTTGAACCGATGCAGTACCTTTTTGTACGTGTTGTGAAAGCTCGTGAACTTCCTTCAATGGATGTAACAGGGGGTCTTGACCCTTATGTCGAAGTCGTAGTTGGAAACTACAGAGGAATTACAAAGCAATTTGAGAAAACACAGAACCCAACTTGGAATGAAGTGTTTGCCTTTGCAAGGGATAATATACAGTCATCTTTTCTGGATGTTGTAGTGATGGACAAGGATACACTAAAAGATGACTTTGTTGGGCGTGTGCAGTTTGATCTCAATGAAGTCCCTACACGGGTTCCACCTGATAGCCCTTTGGCTCCAGAATGGTATAGACTGGAAGACAAGAAAAGGGAGAAGAAGATAGAGGGAGGGGAGTTGATGCTTGCCGTCTGGTATGGCACACAAGCTGATGAGGCTTTCCCTGATGCCTGGCACTCAGATGCATTTACTTCTACTGACAGTGCTTCGACATTGTTGTCCCATGCCCGTTCAAAAGTTTACCATTCTCCAAGATTGTGGTATGTCCGTGTTAATGTACTTGAGGCACAAGACTTGGTTGTATCAGACAGATCTCGTTTTCCTGACTCATATGTCAAGATACAGATTGGTAACCAGGTTTTGAAGACAAAACCAGTCCAAGCTCGGATGGGGAACCCGATCTGGAATGAGGAGTTTATTTTTGTTGCTGCTGAGCCTTTTGAAGACTTTCTGATCCTTTCAGTTGAGGATCGTGTAGGTCCTAACAAAGATGACAACATTGGGAAGGTTGCTATTCCACTGACCTCTGTTGAGAGGCGTGCTGATGATCGATTTATTCGAACCCGGTGGTACAACATTGAGAGGTCCATTTCAGATGCCATGGAAGGGGATAAGGGAAAGAAAGACAAGTTCTCTAGTAGAATCCATCTTCGTGTCTGTCTTGATGGAGGGTACCATGTCCTTGATCAGCCTATTCAATACAGTAGTGACCTTCGACCCACAGCAAAGCAGCTCTGGAAGTCATCAATAGGTGTCTTGGAACTTGGCATTCTAGGTGCTGATGGGCTCCACCCTATGAAAACAAGGGATAGCAAGGGTACATCAGACACATATTGTGTGGCAAAGTATGGGCAGAAATGGGTTCGGACTCGAACAGTAGTAAACAGCCTGAGCCCAAAGTACAACGAGCAGTATACTTGGGAAGTTTATGATCCAGCCACGGTTCTTACTGTGGGGGTTTTTGATGACAGCCACATTGGTGGTTCAAGTGGTAACCGAGATCAGAGAATTGGCAAAGTTCGAATTCGAATTTCTTCTCTTGAGACTGGCCGGGTATACACTCACTCTTATCCTTTGCTTGTCCTTCACCCATCTGGTGTCAAAAAAATGGGTGAATTACACCTGGCTATTCGGTTCTCGTGCACATCCCTCATCAACATGATGCTTCTTTACACTCGACCTTCTCTGCCAAAGATGCACTTCAAAAGGCCTCTATCTGTGATGCAGCAGGACTGGCTGCGACACCAGGCTGCGATCATAGTGGCAGCAAAGCTTGGTCGGGCCGAACCCCCACTTAGAAAGGAAGTGATTGATTACATGTCTGATGCAAACTCTCACCTTTTTAGCATGAGGCGTAGCAAGGCAAACTTTTTCAGGTTGATGGGAGTTTTCTCCGGATTACTAGCGGTTGGAAAGTGGTTTGGGGATGTTTGCTTATGGAAGAAGCCCATTACTACAGTACTAGTACATGTTCTCTTTGTGATGCTTGCGTGTTTCCCAGAACTGATTTTGCCAACAGTTTTTCTGTACATGTTTGTAATAGGAGTTTGGAATTTCCGGTATCGCCAAAGACACCCCCCTCACATGGACACAAGAATCTCTTATGCGGATGCAGCGCACCCTGATGAGCTTGATGAAGAATTTGATCCATTTCCGACTACTCGGGGTAGTGACATAGTCCGGGCAAGGTATGATAGATTAAGGATTGTGGCTGGGAAAATTCAGAATGTTGTGGGGGATGTGGCTTCCCAACTCGAGCGGGTCCACGGACTCCTGAGCTGGCGGGATCCTCGTGCAACAGTTTTATACATGGCATTCTGTTTTATGGTAGCCATTGTCTTGTATGTGACACCATTCCAGGTGATAGTCCTTCTGGCTGGGTTTTACTTGATGAGGCATCCCAAGTTTCGGCATAGCACCCCAGCAGCACCGGTTAATTTCTTCCGTAGGCTGCCTGCTAGAACAGATAGCATGTTGTAGATAAGATTTTCTGCAAAAGATTTCCCCAACTGTTTGGGGTTCCGGACATGCTTGGCAGTGATTGTGAATACTGTGTGTCTAGTTCTTTGTTGATTATGGCGTCTGTTCATGAAGGTTGATAGATACTCATGCAAACTGTAGTATCAGCTGTTAGCTATATAAATTGTGTGTTTAGCATGAAGGTTTGTTTAAGGTGGAAAAGGACATAATTAGGGGTAGGTGTGGCTTACTCCTTTATTCAAGTCATCGACCTTTTTATCAACAGGAGAAGTCCACAGGATTGAAATTCTGAAATAAGCCGGAGGTTTAAGCAAGTTGAGAACCTAGAACTTAGGTTTTGGGTTTAGCATTCCCTATCTCTAAACCATCTTTATTTAACTGAAAAGAAAAAAGAAAAAGAAAATATAAGTGAAGAACCTCATCTTTGACGACTTAACAATATTGCAGGGTGCAACACATGCTAGAACTAGAGGAAGTTTCTATTTTGTCCATTGTAAATACTGAACATTTAGAACCCTGATGTGGTTATCACATTGGGTAAGTAAAATACTAAACAAGAACCCTCTAAATGGCTCTGGCATACACTTGGTCTCCAAGAAGGCTTGAACAAGCCATTGTAGATCAGTTTTCAACTGTGCTAAGCATTGGTTTGCTCTACTTACCTATTTCCAAATCTACTTTGTCATCTTTTCTAGTCTCTTGCTTATTTTGGTGGCAAACAAAATACATGTGAATTGTTTGCACTTTCAAGACATTCATCAAGCCTTACTCTTTATACTTGAATGCCCAGATATGTACGCATCAATGGTTTCAAAATCTGTTAGAATCCACCAACATGATAGTTTACCTTACCCCTTAAGATTGAAAGCTTAAATCTCATTGTTCACAGCTAGCTCCAAGAACATAAACCACAAGATCCATGATCTAGAACAAATGACTAAATTAGTAATGATTGAGGTCTAACTTCTACAAAAGTACTCCAAAAACAAGCTAACTAAGGAAAACATTGAGGTCCTTATATCTTACTTTGGTTGAAATTACCCACTCGTTTTCTTCTTCAACTTTCAAGTATGTTAGGAACTTCCCAAGAAGATAATTGAATTTGTTTGGCATTGCAATCTTAATCTGATAGTTTAAGCATCATCATATTTGCATATACAAATATTCATGAATCTCATCATTATAACACAAAGCTAGCCAGTTGAATTTGTTGACAAATCCCCAAATGTTGCTAAAAAACAAAGAAACTTCTACTTTTGTTGGAGACAAAAGGTAGTATAAACTTTGTATATAAGATATACTGAAGATACAACTAATTTCATTGCTTAGTACACATAATACTTAAGCATAAAGCAAAAAAAAAAAAAGAGTAAACACGTTGATATATATAGTAATATCATCCATAAACATCACAATCACAGTAAATCATGCTAGCATTTTGAGTTTGGTAGGAATTAAGCATCCGACCATTGAATATCTAGCTCTCCCCAATCACTTTCTGCCACTCCCAGGGCCTTCCAAACAGCTTTGGAAGCATCAACAATGTTGTTAGGACATGGAGGCTGGTAAGCATGATCTGAATCACACCCTATTGTCGAGTCACATTCATCAACTACTTTTGCCTTAACACTCCTTCCATTACCGAAGATGGTAATATGCTTTAGACATCTCTCTCTGTTATGAAACCATCCAGTTGAAAGCGCCACCACTGGGGTGTCATCAGAATGATATTGATTGTCACATTCTGATGGCGCGCCTCCATCCCCACCTTTCTCAAAGCTGTTGATGGTTAACTTGGCCTTTGTGTGGCCCGAAATCGATGGAGAACACTCATAAGTAGTGTAAAGCTTGCCTTCAACACAACAATCGGAGTCATTTTCATGATTGCATTCTCCATTAGGAGCCTTTCTACCCCTTATATGCCCACTAGGCTTACATGTTTGAGCTTCAACGCTTGACCATTTTGTCAAAAGGAGAATAAAAAAGAAAAGAACAAAGATAATGGAAGAAATTTGGATCTTCATCTTCTTTTCACTCTATCTTTCTCTCTTGTTATGTTTCAATGTGAAGAAATGTTAGTGAAAGAATGCTATATATAAAGAATAATAGCTGAAGATAGATTTCCTTGGTATCAAACTACGACATGTTTACTTTCTTTTCTCTTCAAGAAGCATACTACTTTTTTAACGTATTCATGGGATGGATGGAACAACTTAGGAAAACCACAAAAAGTAAAAACAAAGGGCATGAAAACCATGCCTTGAAACAATAGCCTTTGTTTTGTCTGTTTCCATGATGTCTTTCTACTTTTTTATCAAATTCCTTAGTTAATTTAATGACAATTACTATTTGTCAACAATCTTATGCATCCAATGAGCTTTTATTTTTGTCTTACATGCAAGAAAGCTTAACAACAAAGCTTTCGAGTTTTCAAATACCACTTTTAGGGTCAATATAGATAAGTTAGATTTCAAAAACCAAACGTTACTTTCTAGACTTCAAGATTTAGATTAAATGAATGTATCTTCACATCGTAACTAATACGTTGATGTTGGTAAGGAACAACTTGAGAAAACCACAAAAAAGAAAAAGAAAGGATTTGCAAACCATGCCTTGAAACTATAGCCTTTGTTTTGTCTATTTTCATGATGTCTTTCTACTTCTTTATCAAATTTCTTAGTTAATTCAAGGACAACTATTATTCATTAAGAACCTTATGCATTCAACAAACTTTTAGTTTCATCTTAACTATAAGAAAGCTTAACAACAAAAATTTCAAATTTTCAAATACCACATTGAAGATCAACATGGACAAGTTTATTTCAAAAACCAAAAAAATTCTAGTGTTCAAAATTTAGATTAAATGAACATATTTTCACATCGTAACTAATATGTTAATGTTGGTAAGGAATAGCATGGGAAAACCACAAAAAGGAAAAACAAAGTATCTACAAATTATGTCTTGAAACAATAGTCTTTTTTTTGTCTGCTTCCATGATGTCTTTTTACTTCCTTATCAAATTCCTCAATTAATTCAATGATAACTACTATCTGTCAACAATCTTATGCATCCAATGAGCTTTTATTTTTGTCTTACACGCAAGAAAGCTTAACAACAAAACTTTTAAGTTTTCAAATCCACTTTTAAGGTCAAAATAGACAAGTTAGATTTCAAAAACCAAATGTTACTTTCTAGACTTCAAGATTTAGATTAAATGAACATATCGTCACATCGTAACTAATACATTGATGTTGGCAAGGAACAACTTGAGAAAACCATAAAAAAGAAAAAGAAGGGATGTACAAACCATGCCTTGAAACTATAGCTTTTGTTTCATCTATTGTCATGATGTCTTTTTACTTCTTTATCAAATTTCTTAGTTAATTCAAAGACAACTATTATTCGTTAAAAACCTTATGCATTCAACAAGCTTTTAGTTTCATCTTAACTACAACAAAACTTAACAATAAAACTTTCAAATTTTCAAATACCACATTGAGGATCAACACGGACAAGTTTGTTTTCAAAAACCAAAAAATTCTAGAGTTCAAAATTTAGATTAAATGAACATATCTTCACATCGTAACTAATATGTTGATGTTGACAAGGAACAACATGGAAAAACCATAAAAAGGAAAAACAAAGGATCTACAAATTATTTCTTGAAACAATAGCCTTTGTTTTGTCTCTTTCCATGATGTCATTCTACTTCCTTATCAAATTCCTTAGTTAATTTAATGTTAACTACTATTCATCAAGAATTTTATGCATCCAACGAGCTTTTAGTTTCATCTTAACTACAATAAAGCTTAACAACAAAACTTTCAAGTTTTCAAATACCACTTTTAGGGTTAACACAAACAAGTTAAATTTCAAAAACCAAAAGCCGTTTTCTAGAGTTCAAGATTTAAAGTAAATGACCACAGTTTCATATCATAACTAATATGCTGATTTTAGGAAGGAATAATTTGGGAAAACTGTAAAAAGGAAAAAGAAAAGGTGTGCAAACTACACCTTGAAGCAACAACCTTTGTTTTGTCTCATTCCATGTTGTCTTTTCTACATCTTTATCAAATTCCTTATTTAATTCAATGACAATTATTTTTTTTTCCTTTTTTTCGAAACATTACTTGAACATTGACAACTATTGTTTATAGGAATCTTATACATCCTACAAGCTTATAGTTTCATCTTAATTGTAAAACAACTTAATAACAAAACTTTTAAGTTTTCAAATATCATTTTTAGGGTCAACATAGACAAGTTAGATTTTAAAAACCAAAATATGCTTTCTAAAGTTCAAGATTTAGATTAAACAAATGCAGCTTCACATAATAACTAATATGTTGGTGTTAGAGGTTACTAGGCGTTAGCCTCTACCTTACATTTAGTTTTCAAATAAAACATCTATGCAAGAAGCACTCAACACAAGAACTTATTTGGAGGGAAAGGGATAAGAGAAAGATTCATGGAGTGGAAAATGAATAGTTTTATTCTCATAAGTGTCCTTTTTCCTACTTTTCATTCCCTTACTCTAGTTTTAGGGATATTAAAGCTGTCCAAGTGGCAAATTTCATTGAAAGAAACCTTCTTTAAGTCAATACAACCAAATAACAATTTTGTCTTATTAAGTAAGTAGTGTGGAGTATCTAATACATGCCAATAGTTTATTTATGGTGGAAAAGGACATTATTATGGGTAATTACATCTTACTTTTTTAATTAAGCCATTGATCTTGTGGTTTATGTTCATAACTAGCTCTTAGAACATGAACAACAAGATCCATGATTTGGAGCAAATGACTAAATTAATATTGATCAAGGTCTAACTTCTACAAAAGTGTTCCAAAAACAAATTGATTAAGCAAAACTTTGAGGTCCTCATATCTCATTTTGGTTGAAATTACCTACTTGTTTTCTTCTTGAACTTTCAAGCATGTTAGGAACTTCCCATGAAGATAATTGAATTTGTTTGGCATTGCAATCTTAATACCTTAATTTAAGCATCATCGTTTGCATATACAAATATTCATGAATCTCATCATTATAACACATAGCTAGCCAGTTGAATTTGTTGACAAATCCCCAAATGTTACTAAAAAACAAAGAAACTTCTACTTTTGTTGGAGACAAAAGGTAATATAAACTTTGTATATAACATATACTGAAGATACAACTAATTTTATTGCTTAGTACACATGATACTTAAGCATAAAGCAAAAAAAAAAGAAAGAGTAAACACGTTGATATATATAGTAATATCATCCATAAACACAATCACAGTAAATCATGCTAGCATTTTGAGTTTGGTAGGAATTAAGCATCCGACCATTGAATATCTAGCTCTCCCCAATCACTTTCTGCCACTCCCAAGGCTTTCCAAACAGCTTTGGAAGCATCAACAATATTGTTAGGACATGGAGGCTAGTAAGCATGATCTGAATCGCACCCCATTGTCGAGTCATGTTCGGTGAAATTCTAAATGCAAGTGAATATGTCAAACAAATAATATAATGATAAGAAAGATATCGTCCCACAAAGATCAGTTATTACTAAACTAATTAATTACTAACAATGAACAACTTCTAAAATTTATCTAGTAAATCAAATTGATAGATGATAGATTAACTAACTAAATCTAAAAAAACTAAATACAAGAAATATGTTAGAGCATATGATTTCACCATAATTACTAGGTATTAATATTGATTATTTATGCTTGCAAGAGGGATAATATCTAATGTGATGGCGGAACTTCCTAATTTATTTACTATCCTATGTCTAGGTATAGCAAACCTACTTAGTTCATTAATTCACTATATCTCTATATGTGAATTGAAACAAACCAAATGCATTAGGATCTGTAAATATTCCTAGTTTACACCAAAAGTTACACAAATAATATGGTATATGTCTATTCATATTTAATTTATGGTTACACATTACAAGAAGCAACTGCATATAATCTCCTGTCGGTCTCAAACATGCAAATCAAATCATTCAAGTGGTAGCTAATCATTTAAAAGCATTAAATACAGTAATATGTAACTTCACATAAACAAAATATCTTACAAAACATAATAATCATAAGATTCATACCATCATAATTAGGTTACATCGTAGCTCTAACAAAAATAAACTAAAACATAAAGAAATAATGAGGAAGAATAGTAATAAGAGATAAAGAAGGCATCTTGAATCTAAAAACAAGAAGTATGTCACCCTTTTTATCTTCTTTTCAAGAAAACCTTGAATTCTTGGCCTCTTTCTTGAGTTGTGCTCAATTTCCTCCTCTCCTTTCTTTTGTCTCTTCTCTTCTCTTAAATAGGGTTTAGGTTTAGACCTACTCTTATCCTAATAGAATTGGGTTTTAGAGATCTAAAACAATTGAGTTTTGAACTCTTAATTTAATTAGGCTTTGAACTCCTAATATGATTAGGTTTTCTAATTATTTAGAAAACCCAATAACAATAAAATCTAATAACAATCATTCAAAGCCTAAGCCCATCTTGACTCTCTTGATCTTGATATTATGATTTTGCCACACAATAAGTATCAGGCTTTCCATGTTCATCCTTTTTCTCCTTGCCTCCTTGTGTTATATAAACAAGATAAATTTAGGTAAATAAATAGGAGTTCAAATATTTTCTCACAATTATTAAAGTTATTTATTGCCTAAAATAGGTAAAATAACTCTATAAAAATAGAGTTATCAAGTCACATTCATCAACTAATTTTGCCTTAACACTCCTTCCATTATCGTAGATGGTAATATGCTTTAAGCATCTCTCTTTGTTATGAAACCATCCAATTGAAAGTGCCACCACTGGGGTGTCATTAGAATGATATTGATTGTTACATTCTGATGGCGCGCCTCCATCCCTACCTTTCTCAAAGTTGTTGATGGTTAACTTGGCTCTTGTGTGGCCCAAGACCAATGGAGAACACTCGTAAGTAGTGTAAAGCTTGCCTTCAACACAATAATCGAAGTCATTTTCATGATTGCATTCTCCATTAGGAGCCCTTTTACCCCTTATATGCCCATTAGGCTTACATGTTTGAGCTTCAACGCTTGACCACTTTGTCAAAAAGAGAATAAAAAAGAAAAGAACAAAGATAATGGAAGAAATTTGGATCTTCATCTTCTCTTCACTCTATCTCTCTCTCTTGTTATGTTTCAATGTGAAGAAATGTTAGCGGAAGAATGCTATATATAAAGATTAATAGCTGAAGATAGATTTCCTTGGTATCAAACTATGACATGTTTACTTTCTTTTCTTTTCAAGAAGCATACTACTTCTTTAACGTATTCATGGGATGGATGGAACAACTTAGGAAAACCACAAAAAGTAAAAACAAAGGGCATGAAAACCATTCCTTGAAACAATAGCCTTTGTTTTGTCTCTTTCCATGATGTCTTTTTAATTCTTTATCAAATTCCTTAGTTAATTTAATGACAATTACTATTTGTCAACAATCTTATGCATCCAACAAGCTTTTAATTTTGTCTTACATGCAAGAAAGCTTAACAACAAAACTTTCAAGTTTTCAAATACCACTTTTAGGGTCAATATAGACAAGTTCGATTTCAAAAACCAAAAGCCACTTTCTAGAGTTGAAGATTTAATTTAAATGAACACAACTTCATATCATAACTAATACATTGATGTTAGGAAAGAATAGTTTAGGAAAACCACAAAAGGGAAAAGAAAAGGCATCGAAACTACACCTTGAAACAATAGCCTTTGTTTTATCTCTTTCTATGATGCTTTTTCTACTTCTTTATCAAATTACTTAGTTATTTCAATGACAAATGTTATTCATCAAGAATGTTATGCATCCATTAAGCTTCTAGTTTCGTCTTAATTCAAGACAGCTTAACAATAAACTTTCAAATTTTCAAATACCATTTTTGGCGTCAACACAAACAAGTTAGATTTCAAAAACCAAAAGTCACTTTTTAAAGTTCAAGATTGAGATTAAACAAATGTAGCTTCACATCATAACTAATACATTGATTTTGAAGGTTGTTGAGCGTTAGCCTCTGCATTACATTCAATTTTCAAATAAAATGTCTATACAATAAGCACTCAACACAAGAACATATTTGGAAAGAGAAAGATGAGAGAAAGATTCATGGAATGAAAAATGAAGAGTTTTGTCATCATTAATGTCTTTTTTCCTACTTTTCATTCTCTTATTCACAAGTTGGTTTGATATTAAAGCTATCCAAGTGGCAAAATTCATTGAAATAAGCCTTTTCCAAGTCAATACAACCAAGATAACAATTATGTCTTACTAAATTAGTGTGGAGTATCTTATACACGCCAATGGTTTATTTATGATGGAAAATCACATTATTATAGGCAATTGTAACTTAATTTTTTAGTTAAGACATTGAAATTTCTTTTGAAAACTTTTATGGAGCAAGGGAAGACCAAAGAATTGTAATCCTAAGCTAATGATCCAATAGTTGAAGCAAGTCATGAATTTCATCTTTGATATCTTAACAATATTGCATAGTGCTTTATATATCAATATTGGATAAAGTTTTCTTTTTTTCATTGTATACACCAAATATCTAGCACCTTGATATGGTTTTCACTAAGAAACCTAGAGCAATGAAATAATAAACTTGACCTTTTGAAAGGACATAGGATAAGCCTAGTCTTTAAATGGCTTCAACATGCTATATATGATTAATTTTCAGCTTTATGGCTTGCTTTACATGCTCATTCATAAAGTTGCTTGCTCTATTTTCCTCTCTCTAACTCATTTTTGTGGCAAACAAAATACTTGGAAACTACTTCCACTTGTAAGCTTTGAAATTCATGAAACCTTACTTTTATGATTGAATGCCCAGAAATATACATAAGCATGATCTCATGTATATTAGAACCTACAACCATAAAGTGTTACTTTACCATCATAATATTAGTAGTAGATTAAATCCCACATTTACAACTAGTTTCTAATACAAAATTGACAACATCCATGATCTTGATCAAATGAATGGATGAGCATTGGTTAAAGTCCAAGTAATAAAATATGTTCTAGAAATAAGCCTATTAAACAACACTTTAAGGTCTACATAAGTCTTCTTGAAAAAAATCACTCACTTCTTTTTTATTCAACTTTTAAAGATGTTCAGAAGTTTCATTAAGATAGATGAATATCCATCATAGTAT
The DNA here is from genome assembly GCA_028551475.1 of Casuarina equisetifolia. NCBI lineage: Eukaryota > Viridiplantae > Streptophyta > Magnoliopsida > Fagales > Casuarinaceae > Casuarina > Casuarina equisetifolia. Next base: position 1,045,912 of record CM052358.1, on the reverse strand, counting down.
TCAAACATGCAAGCATTCATGAATGTCATCTTTGGATCACAAAACTAGCTAATTGAATTTGGTGACAAATCCTTAAATATTGCTAAATGATAAAAGTTAAAACTTATTATATTTTTTAGAAGAAAAACTATAGTACAAATGTTATGTAAGATATATAAAAGATATGGAAAACTTCATTCCTAATACATAACATACTTAAATGTAAAGCAAAAAAAATAAAAGAGAACATCAATATAGCTCTCCCCACATTGTTGTGCATAGTAGTTTCATCCACAAACATATTAATCACAAAAAGTTATGCTGTTATTCAGATTTTGGTGGGAATCAAGTATCAAACCACTAAATATTTAGCTCTCCCCAGTCACTTTCTACCACTCCCAAGGCCTTCCAAACAACTTTGGTGGCATCAACAATGTTATTACTACATGAAGGCTATCAAGCATGTATCTCACCCCATTGTGGAGTCACACTCATTAACCACTTTCACCTTAATGTTCCTTCCATTGCCATAAATGCTAATCTACTTTCAACATCTCTCTCTCTATTATGAAACCATCCCATTAAGAGTGCCTCCACTAGGGTGTCATCAAAGTGGTATTGATTGTCACATTCTAATGGCTCACCTCCATCTCTACCTTTCTCAAATTTGTTGAGGGTTAACTTAGCCTTTTTATAGCTTGAAGCAGGTGGAGAATACTCATAAGTGGTGTAAGGCTTTGCCTTCAACGCAACAGTTGGAATCACTTTCATGATTGCATTCTCCATTAGAAGCCTTTTTACCCCTTATGTGGCCATGAGGCTTGCATGTTTGAGCTTCAACACTTGACCACTTCATCAAAAGAATAACAAAGAAGAAAAAAACATAAATAGTGGAAGAAATTTGGTTTTCATCTTCTCTTAACTTTCTCTCTCATTATGTTTCAATGTGAAGAAATGATAGTAGATGGATGTTACATATAGAGATTAGATTTACTTAATATTTTTTTATTAGATTTTGGTTTTTAGCACCTTGGAATAGTAGTTTTCATTTTGTCTCTAGTCATGATGTCCTATTCAATAGGACAACTACTATTCATTAAGAATCTTGTGGTAACCAATGAGCTTTTGATTTATCTTAACTGTTATAAGCTTAACAACAATGCTTTCAAGTTTTTACATGGCACATTAAATAGTCAACATAGACAAGTTAGATTTCAAAAACCAAAGGTGTTTTCCAAAGATAAGGATTTAGATTAAATGAACATTGCTTTACATTATGATTGGCACATTGATGTCAAAGGTTGCTAAGAATTTATCCCCTATAGATTCATAAAACAACAAATAAATAACGTATCTTGCTTCATTTTGTAATCTATAATGAAATAGATACTTTAATCAAGTAATTTCTATATACATAAAATTCTATGCAATTCCAAAAGAAAAATAGGGAAGCAAGGGGGACTTAAGGAATGAAACTATAAAAAGTTTGTCCTTGGAAGCATCTTTTCTTATGCTTCTCATTCTCCTATTCAAAAGTTTTCTAGATACTAAGCTTATAAACATTATCCAAAAGGTGTGGTGTTGCCTCATATTACATTCTTGATGAGTTTATTAGAAATTTAATATGATGTAAAATGGCATTAATTCTCATTACCTAGAGTTTGAAATAAATATAGGTTTATAACATAACACTAAAATGTAGATTTTATTTTTGCTATTCCAATAATTGTGAACCCACATTTATGTGGCACCACTTATAATTTTGCCTAAGCTTGGAATCCACATAGTGAAAAAGTGCATATTAAATAAGTAGTGTGAAGCTATCATTTGACAATATCTAGGAGTTCATTGAAATTAATTTAAACGTAAACAAATGCCACACCTCATAGTTGTAAAGTTTTGAAATGGATGTAAATTTGTAACATAACTATTGAACTAAATGTGAGGTATACATAACTTATGAGTATTCACCATTAGTATCCAATTACATTAAAGGCTATCTCACTTTCAATAGTTTTTAGGATAGTGGAGATGGTGCCATTCCATAATGGTAGATGATGTTATGATTTTCATGCATTACTATTGAGCAAAAAGATGTACTTGATGATTAAATTACATGCCTTATTCCTTAACAATGATCCAAAAATACCCACGGACTTGTTGGCCTTTCATAAAGTATACACCAACAATCTCTCCTCCACCTTCCCAAAAAAAACAAAAACACACTAATGCATAACCTTCTCTAATATCAATTATAAGGATTTTTAGTTGCTATTATTCAATCAAAAGTTATAAAGTGACAATTAGAATGCATATTTTTTTCATTAACAATGACCCAATAACTCTTACAAGTTTTCTAGTCATTCGTTAGCCCACTTACCCCCCTACTTACAAAGTATGCACCAACAACCTCTCCTCCACCCTCCCAAAAAAAAAAACACACACACATTAATGCATAACCTTCTCTAATATCAATTATAAAGATTTTTAGTTGTTATTATTAAGTAAAAATTTATAAGATGATAGTTAGAATGCATATTTTTTTCATTAACAATGACCCAATAACTCCTACAAGTTTTCTAGTCTTCAAATACATTGTTGATGCCTTACAATTTTGTGGGAAGCCTTAGGTGTGGTTCATATTATTAATGAGATAGAGAGAACATCATCTATGTTAGTGTCCATACTTAGAACCCACATAGTGAGAGAACATATCTTCCTTTATCTTTTAATCTAAAACAAAATGAGTGTTTTAATCTAGTTTTTTTATGTTTACCTATGCAAACTTCTATGCAACAGGCACTCAACATAAGAACATATTTGGAGAATGATAGAGATAAAGAGAAAGAAAGGGATAAAAGAAAGATTCATGGAGTGAAAAATGAAGCATTTTTCTCTCCTACTTCGTAATCTCTTATTAACAAGTTGTTTGGATATTGAAATCATAAATGCCACCCAAGTAGCCAAATTTGTTAAAAGAAGCCCTTCTAAGTCAATGTAACTAAGAGAATGATTCTATCTTATTACTAAATAAGTAGTATGAAGCATTTGATACATGCTAATGGTTTATCTAGGAGGAAAATAACATAGTTATGCATAAATGCAACTTAATTTTTTGGTTCAAGTTATTGAACTTTCTTTCAATAGCTTTCACAAATCAAAAGAAGACCACAAGGTTGTAATCCTAAGTTAAATCATCTAGAAGTTAAAGCAACTCAAGAACTTTAGCTTTAATATCTTAATAGTATTGCAAAGCATTTTATATATCAAAACTAGATAAATTTTTCATTTTTTTCCATTGTAAACACTAAATATCTAACACTTTAATGTGGTTTTCACTAAGAAATGTAGAGTAATCAAATAATAAACTCAAACCTTTTGAAAAGGCATATGCTTGACTTAGTCTTTGACTAAGCTTCAACATGTTATATATGATTAATTAATTTGCCAGCTTTGTGATTTGCTTTAAATGCCCATTCCTAAAGTTACTTGTCCTATTTTCCTATCTCCTACTCATTTTTATGTAAACAAATACTTGTAAACTACCTGTACTTCTAAGCTTTGAAATTCATCAAACTTTGCTTTTATGCTTGAATGCCTAGAAATTACATAAGGATGCTTTTAGGTATATCAAGAGCTACAACCATAAGGTGCTACTTTACCTACAACTAGTTTCTAATACAAAAATGGCAAGATCCACAATCTTGAGCATTGGTTGAGGTCCAAGTACAACAAAAATGTGCTAGAAATGAGTTAGTTAAGTAACAAATTGAGGTCCTCATATGTCTTTTTGGGTGAAATTACCCACTTCCTTTCTTACTTGACATTTAAACATATTAAGAACTTTCATTAAGATAAATGAATATGCATCATAGTATTCAAGTATGTGGCCATTCTTGAATGTTAACTCTGGATCACATGACTAGCTAGTTAAATTTGGTAACAAATGCCCAAATATTACTAAATAATAAAAATTAAAAATTAAAAATTTTATACTTTTTAGGAGACAAACTACAATATAATTGTTATGTAAGATATATAGAAGTTGTGGCTATTTCATTCCTTAATATACGTTAGTATAAAGCAGAAAGGTAAAAGAAAACATCAATGGTAAACACACTGGTATGCATAGTAGTATCATTCACAAACATAACAATCATAACAAATCATGTTGTTATTCTGACTCTAGCAGCATTCAAGCATTGGACCACTGAATATCTAGCTTTCCTCAACCACTTTTTGGTAATCCTAAGGCCTTCCAAATAGCTTTGGAATCATTAATGATGTTGTTAGGACATGAAGGCTATTAAGCATGATTCCCATCACACCCCATTGTGGAGTCACATTCATCAACCACCTTAGCCTTAATGCTCCTTCCATTGGCATAAGTGGTAATATGCTTTAAACACCTTTCTCTATTGTGAAACCTTCCTGTTGAGAGTGCCACCACTAAGGTGTTATCAAAGTGGTACTGATTGTCACATTCTAACAATGTGCCTCCATCCCTACCTTTCTCAAAGCTATTAAAAGTTAACTTGGCCTTTGTGTGGCCCAACACAAGTGAAGAAACTTGTAAGTAATGTAAAGCTTGCCTTCAACACAATAGTTAGAGTCATTTTCATGGTTGCATTCTCCACTAGAAGCCCTTTTGCCCCTTTATATGGCCATTGGGCTTACATGTTTAAGCTTCAATGCTTGCCCATTTCATCAAAAGAAGATGAAAGAAGAAAAGAACAAAGACAATGGAAAAAATTTGGTTTTTCATATTCTCTTCACTCTTTCTCTCTCATTTTGTTTCAATGTGAAGAAATGACAGGAGATGGATGTTATATATAAAGATTAGTAGCTAAAGATAAATTTCTTTAATGTCAAATTACAACATGTTTGCGTTCTTTACTTTTATACAAGTTGCGGTTTTTTTGACATATATTCATAGGAAGGAACAACTTGGGAAAAACCATAATAAGGAAACAAAAAAGGCATGTAAACTATGCCTTATGTTGAAAAAATGATGGAGAATTATGTTGTTCTTATTACTCCATTTGATGGGTTGACCATGACAATGCAATTTAGTCCATTGCTTTTATTCTACCTTTGAATGTTTTTATGGCTCTTTGACTAGTTTTTTTTCTATATGTAGAGGTTTTTTTATTTCTTTCTTTTATCCATGTATGCATTTTATCACAAAACAATAAGATTTGCTTAAGATATTTTATTAGTCCTTTGGGTTTTAGCACCTTAAAACAGTAGCTTTTGTTCTATCTCCTGTCATGATGTCCTTTTTACACCTTACATAAATTTTTTAGTTAACTCAATATGATAATTGTTATTCATTGATAACCTTATGGTAGCCAATGAGCTTTTGATTTCATCTTAACTAGAATAAAGGCTAACAACAACACTTTCAAGTTTTCATATGGCACTTTTAGTGGTCAACACAAACAAGTTAGACTTCAAAAACTAAAGGTGCTTTCTAGAGATCAAGATTTAGATTAGATGAACACAAATTTACATCATGATTGATACATTGATGTTGCAAGTTGCTAGGAATTTAGCCACTGCAATACATTCATACTATAACAAATAGATAACTTATCTTGTTATGTTTCTAATCTAAAATGAAATGGGTACTTCGATTAAGTAATTTATATATATGAAAAATTCTATGCAAGAATCATTCAACTAAAGAACATTTTCCTAAGAAAAAGAAAGAGAAATGACTTAGATTTATAGAGTGAGAGAATGAAGAGTTTGTCTACTAAATCCTCTTTTCTCATACTTTTCATTCTCCTGTTCACAAGTTGTCTAGATAACAAAACTTAAAAATGTTGTCCAAAAGGTTTGAAATTGTCTCACATTATTGAAAAGTTTATTGGGAACTTAATATAATTTTAAAAAGACATTTCTCATTGCCTAGAATTTGAAATAGATATAGGTTTATAACATGACACTAGAACCTAGGTTCTTCCTTGAAGTCTAGAACCCAAGTTTATGTGGTATGACCTATGATTGTGCCTAAGTAGTGTGGAGTTGTTATTTCTCATTAGCTAGGAGTTAATGAAAAACCTAATTTAAATGTGAACAAATACCACCTCTCATAGTTGTAAAGTTTTGAAATTGATATAAGTTTGTAACACAACTTTTGAACTAAAGGTCGGATGTACATAACTTATGAGTATTCACCACTAGTTTCTAGATACGGAAAGACCTATCTCACCTTCAACAGCCTTAAGGATGGTGGAGAGTGGCATTCCGTCTTGGTGGATGACGTTAGGATTCTTAAAGGTTACTACAAAACCAAATACTATAATTAATAGTTAGACCGCATGTAATATTCCTTAACAATAATATAACAAAACCCATAGACTTGTTGGCCACCCATATAGCATGCACCAATAACTTACCCCCCAACACAAAGCAAACACATTGGCGCAAGTGTTCCAACTTACAACCGTCTCTAATACCACTTATCAAGACTCTAAGATTGTACTACTTACTAAAACGCATATGTTATTCATTAACAACAACCAATGGCTCCCACAAGCTTGCTAGTCATACGTTGGCCCCCCATCCACGCAACATGCACCAACAAACTATTGTAACTCAACTATGGTGGGTGACCCAGATCGTAATTATCAACCTTCATGTTTGAATACCATTGTTGATGCCTCTAGAGTTGTGTGGGAAGCCTTAGGTGTGGATCATGACAATTGGGATAAGGGGACTTTATATGTTTGCATGCTTAAGTTTCACAAAGATGCTTGTACCACGAAAGCTTGTCTTCTAATACTATGATTGTTGTTTTACTTTTATGGAACGGATTTTGAATTATAAGCTACGCAATGTACGGTATATATATTTTGTATTTTATATTCTAGTTAACAAATATGTGATTAGTGACTTCCGCATGCAATTGCTTTGAAGCCTTCTTCCCATTAGAATGACATGCACGGTAAATGTTGTTAACACTACCAACTCTATTATCTCTAGTGTTCCTAGTGAAAGAACAAAAGAGAGTTTTATAAGGTATTATTAAGTTCACAAAACGGTTCCTTAGAAACACCTATTCTATTTTCTCATGTTTGGTTTGTACAATCAATTCAGGTTAACAAGAAATGTCTTAACATAGAATTTATGAGCCAAGACCTCTATTCCTCCGTTTCACATCCTCCGAATTTTCAAACTATAAATTTACGAAGTCAGTCTTAAATTTCAGAACTACAATTTTACTAAGTCAGTTTTAAAGCATAAATAGGCCTTTTATGCGGATTCTACGTGAATGTCCGAAAAATGAGTGATTTTAGCTACTCTTTTTAGAATCAGACAAACAAAAGTACTCTTTTGCGAGTGTTATCACAACAAAATCTCTCTTTTTGGGTGAAATTACACACTAGCTTTCTTCTTAAACTTCTAAACTTGTTGAGATCTTCCATTGAGATAAATGATGTTTTATATTGATAGGTATGAATTCACGGATGTCATTACTGGCTCACGGAACCACTCGGTTTTAGTTGAGTGCTAGATAAAAGAGGATAAAAGTTCCAAATACTGTAGGAGACAATGCAACTTAAACATTTTATAACATATATGAAGATGCAGCTTATTTCATCACTTGGTGAACAAAAATATAGGAGAAAACAAGAAAGCAAACACCATGATACTTGTGGTAGTATTATGCAGAAACGTAGCAAACACAAGAAACCATGCTTTATTCCTACTATGGTGGAATTAAGCTTCTGACCGATGAATATCTAGCTCCCCCAGTCACCTTTCTGCACTCTCAGGGTAGTATCTTGCAGAAGTGTAGCAATCACAACAATCCATGCTTTTATTCTGACTATGGTGGAAACTAAGCATCGGACCAGTGAATATCTAGCTCTCCCCAGTCCCTTTCTGGCACTCCCAGAGCCTTCCATACATCTTTTGAGGCATCAATGACGTTGTTCGGACATGGAGGCTGAAAATCATGTTCAGCATTACACCCCGTCGTGGAGTCACATTCATCAATCACCTTGGCCTTAACACTCCTCCCGTTTCCATGGATTGTAATATGCTTTAGACATCTCTGTTTATTGTGGAACCATCCTGTTGAAAGCGCCACCACCGGTGTGTCATTGGAGTGGTACTGGTTGTCACATTTCGAAGGTCCGCCGCCATCCCCACCCTCCTCGAAGCTGTTGAGCGTTAGCTTTGCCTTTGTATGGCTTGACACCGGTGGCGAACACTTGTACGTGGTGTAAATCTTGCTTTTCATGCAGCAATCAGATTTATCCCCAGTGTTGCATTGTCCATGAGGAGGCTTTTTACCCCGAAGATGGCCGCTGGGTCTGCAAGTTTGAGCATCAACGCCTAAGCCCGTTGTATCCAAAAGAACAAAGAAGAAGAGAACAAAAACAATAGAACAAATATGGTTCTTCATCTTCTGCTCTCTCTCTCTCTCTGTGGTTATTTCATTATGTGAAGAAGTGATAGTGGAAGTACCCTATATATAGAGATTCAACAGCTCCAAAAAGAGTTCTTTAATGGCAGATTACAACATGCTTCTGGTCCTTTTCAGTTGCCGCTTCTTGAAATAACATGGAAAGGATCGACTTGGTGCGACTGCACCAAGCAAATAAGAGGGTTTGTAGATTACTATCCGTTGGTCTGGCTTTAGTTTTGTATCTTCTGATGATATTTCTTAGTGCATCTGTATCAGATTCCTTTAGGAGTTTGATAAGACAAAATAGCATCATTTATAATCTTATGCAGCCAACGAGCTCTCCAATGGAAAACACTCGGTAACCAGCGGGGAATTCCTAGGGTGGTATACAATGTTAAGCTTTGTTCATGTCGTTTGAATCTGATGGGGACATTTGTTGTCTTCCTACGTGTTGTATGATGACATATGATTATATATTCTTATTGGTGGTGTATTGCTATCATTTAACTAAGAGAAATAATCAATCTTAAAAAATGAAGTAATAAAAATTAAAAATGTAACTTTTGAAGGTATTAAAAGGCTTATAAGAATTAAATTTTGTTATATAAAAAAATTTCCAAACTACTGAAATTATGTTTAGTCGGCATGGTTAGCAATATGAAAATACCATTTTTTAATAATATAATATTATGTATAGTCCTTATAAGGGTATTAACTAGCTTGTAATGACAATTGTTATATACAAAATTTTTATTAACGAAAAAAAAGTGTCAAAAACATGGCATGAGTTTCACAAATTCACTTTCTTAGTAATCAATTTAAAGGAATATTAGACCTTCCAATATAATAACTAAAGGACTTTATATACCTTCAATGAGAACATTGTCAACAAAGTTACAATGGATCAAAGAGTTTGTACTAAGCAAAAAACAATTGTGGAAAATCTTGTGGTTATATTTCTTATATTTCACTATGTATTCATAAAAAGGGACAACTAATTAGTATATATACACAATTTATTTTATTAATACTAAAGTCCAGCTTCAACTATATCATCTTTTCACTCTTAAAACCATATCTTCATGTGAATTTTACACTTCATCACTAGAGATTAAATTGGAAACAATATGAATTTCACATTACTTATATTGACCTAGTACCATTGTTATAAAAATATCCCATTTTTTTAATTACTAGTTTTGAGAGAATTATGTCACATATTGTATGAGCATGAAGGCTTCCTCTTGCATCGAGAAGGAGAGCAAGAGTTCTTGACCATTAAAGCCAACTTTGCTACTCCTTTTATTAGATTGATCTTAGAGGATAAAACTCAAGCTTGTGATAAATAGTATCAAAGTCAATTCATGAATCAACCTAACCTAGTGCCCTTGCACCTTGTACCCCTCATGTGTGGGGTTGGTAGACGGGTCATAGTCATGTATAACATTAGGGGCGATGTGGATTTAAAGGTTGACAAGGGAGGCTTAATCACATAGAATCTCCCATTAAACTTATCTTTTAAGATGGAACCCAAAATCCTAACAATTAGGTCTTTTAACATAAATGATGCTAATGGAAATGTTAATTGCCCAATTGCCATATGATGATGTATAAAAGAAAACACAGTAGCAAAAGTTCTAACTATTGATTATTTTGTGAATGTACGTTGATATCACTCGTACATAGTTGTATATTGTTAAGGAAAATTCTCTTGGGACTTGAAAGCCCCCATGAATCAACGGAGACAAGTTAGCTTCCAAAACGAGAAGGTATTGATACTGTGATTATTACGTTGATGTTGGAGGATTACCAATTCCTACTAGTTAGTAGTTAAGGCGATAATGGGCCTTTCATTGCGTTTTATGCCAAGTTGCCAAAAACTTTGTTGTAAATCAAGCAATGAGAATATTTGTTTTGATCAATTCAATTGGTATATCTATCCACCTAACCACCACTCCACGCATAATATTCCTCTTAGGAATTTCATTTAACATGCTTTAAACAATTATACACGAATACAACCCCAACTCCCCTCTGCAGTACAAACTCATTGGTGAAAAATCTTCAAAACTTAGTTTATAAGCTATGATTATAAAAGAATGGGGGCAAAATCACAAATATCCTAATTCATGAATAATGAGAATATAGACTTGAACTCAAACTTCAATATTATGTTAGAGAGATTCATTATTTTTTAAAGATGCTACTACATATAAGAATAACACCAAGTTGAAATATTAATAATGTGAAACAATCACTATTCTATCATTATCGATCTATATATCCAAAGCTGAGAAGCAATAGAATTCTTGAAATAGTGAATGGGTTTTCAAACTAAGTTTTCATTGAGCTACAAAAATATGAGTACAACCCATTGTCTATGATGGGTAAAAGTCAGGGTCAAAGCCAAAAACAACTGGCTTCCTGTCATTGGAACATCAAGAAACTCAAATTCAAGGGCTGATGAGAGTGAAATCTATTTACACTGCTCATTCATCTATCAACAGAAATTGTCACCCGCGCATCAAATCAATGTCAGGATGGGCATTGCGGATATCCACTCCCCTAGAAGCTGGCCAAACACCCATTGAAGAGGGTGGGTTGAGATTTTGAGTTGGTGGAATGCTGGTTAGTGCATCTGGATTGTCAGCTGTTTGATGTTCTGAGTCTACTGCTCCTTCCGATGCTTGCTTTTTCCTGCTCTTTGTCTTTGAACCACCCCACATGAAGCTTCCCACAATCACCTGTAATCATCCAACAGTAATTCTTGGCTCATGGTTCAAAAAAGTGCATTCCCAAATAACAAAGCTTAAAAGCTTATATCGTTACATTGTTTACGTTAGAAAGGACCCAACTAATTAATAATTGTTAGAAATAGTCCAACTTAATTTTTTAGAACTAGTTATTAAGATAGAGGGACACCTAAACATGTAAAAAGGATACCAGACCAAGTTATTGGTAATATAAGATAACCATGATTCCCCATACATCCCCTTACACCAAATGTGCAAAATCATAAAGATTCCATCCATGAGTGAGTGAACGATAAGATGAAATCATGGAAACTCAGTCCATGATAAGCTATTACACTTGAACTTAGATTCTAACACAATGTTAGAAAGTACTCAAGTTTAGATGCATTAGCTCATCGTGCACTTGATTCATGTAACTTCATTCCATTGTTCTATCACTCATATACTGAGTTCTAGAGATTTTCTCACACTTGCAGCTAAAAGTGTTTTGTATATAGTGGTTTCCACATTATCAATTTCTTAAGTTAGTATCATTTTGATATGTTGAGGTGTCATCTCTTACTAATATATTTTAAGGGAAAAAGTTAAGCCATTTCCAACAGTTTTGCTGACCGCAACAGGTTGCTTGTCCAGTTATCATTTCTTTCAATTTTATGCGGCAAAGTTGCCAGATTTATCGAGGTGCTAGAAAAGGATCAGAGGTCAATACTGAAACAGGTATTCCTAAATAGCCAAACTAATCCCACAGTTCAGCCTTATTACAGAATCACTGAACAGGCTTAGAAGAAAAAGCAGTCATGAAAGTACCTGAACAGGACTTGCTGCAATGAGCATTCCTCCAACTCCCCCACCAATGACACGGCCATCGGAACTGGCAAGGGAGACACTAAGACCCCCTGTTCGATTGTGGGTCCCAGCAGTGTCTGCAAACAAGTAAGAGCCCGACAAACACAATATCTCGAAACGGCCCTACAGAGATCAATCCACCAAATATTTCTCATTAAAGACACAATAGATACACAAATAATAGAAGAGAGAAGAAAAAAAAAACACATATATTTGGAGGCCTAGAATAAATACAACGTTTAAACTGTAGTAGAAAGGTCGGTAATGAACAAGATTTGCAGAGTGAATACATAAATACAAGTGCGTTGTACTTTTGTGTCATATGCATTAGCATTCATGAAAGGGATTTCATAACCAAAATTACTTAAGAAATAACAGATGACCATTAAATGGAAAGTTATCTTCTAAAAGATATCAACTTTAAGCTCCACATGACAACTGATGTGAACAGATTACATGCCCGAGCCATAAGCATCTTAGGTTCAGGGATACTCATTTAGCTCACGATCCAGACATAAACCTCACGACTTCAGCTTTTACTCAATGTCAAACAAAATCTTAAACTATAAAAAGGAAATGGAACTTTCACAAGGCATAAGTAGTTTTCTCCATCATGTATACCAGACCCAGAATTGTCAATGTTTATATGAATAGAATGAACCTTTTGTACCTCATATGTGACACAGCCACCAGACATAGAAGGCTGACGAAGAGTTACGCTGGAGACAGAACCATTGGCTGACAATACACATATCGCTCTTTGTCCCTGCTGCGAAAATGACAATATTTTCGATGCTATGTCCTACAGCGAAGGGTAATCAAACTTCAATAAACAAGATGGATTCCAGAACTTCCAAAGCAATTAGTCATAACCTTGGAGTATAAAACAATCAGAAATTAAAAGCTTGAACACCAAAGGTAGTTGATAATGAAAAGGAATTGCATACTTCTCCGACTGCAATGTTGATAATATGTGGTGTAAAACCCACCCCTGCCGATCCAGACAGCCATTCACCTAACGAAACAGTAACAATTTGCTACATCATTTACATATCAGGAAGTACTCACATGATAAGGAAACAGATGCGTAAACAATACATATCAAATGAATATTCTCAAGCTCAATCCACTCTGCAGAATGTACTCTCACAAACGCAACAAAAGTATCAGAATAAGAAAAAAACGCAGAGCTAACGTTTTCCATTATACTCATATAATTCGCTTAAGAAAACCAAATAATGAGCTCCTGAACTGAGAAAAATATTACATCAATAAGCAGATGTGATATTGAATAGCCATGTCTCTTCTACCCTGTAAAAATTTCTGTACATCAATAAACTCTTGTTGACTTGTAAATATTTCTCCTCCTTACTTCGACTCTCAAAGAATGGGCAGCTTGCTACTTCTCTCAAAAAAATCAATCTGTCTATATTGAATAGCCATGTCTTCTATCAAAGGTCTTCACTTTTGAGTTATTTTCAGCTAAAAGTTGCACATACCAAGTTCTCACATTTAACACAATATCAAACATTATTTCCAGAAAAGAAGGTTCAGTTTGACCAAGATTTAAGAATCATCTTAATTCATTGTATCTATGTTGCTTAAATTATGTGCTATTGCCAGTGTCTCTTAAAATTTGAAATATCATTGAGATGAGCCGAACATAGGGCGAAACAAAGATAAAATAGAGAAGAAAATTTAACAAAAGACTCAAGTTAATTCAGCACACATCCACTATATAATATGTCCAAGAAACTCATCTTCATTATTAACTTTGTTTGATAATACAGTATGGTGAACTCAAGTTTGTAATAGGATTCATAAAATTTAAAATAAAAGGCCAACTATCAACTCATCACTTGTTTTAGATTTGGATTTCAAATTAACATAATTTATTCCTCTCTTTCCATAGTACATCTTATCAATCAACCCCTTGACTTATTATTCATAAAAAAGGAATGTGAATCATATTTCGATGGTCAATAGTGTCTAAGTCTTCTTATTTTATCTCAACACCATGTTATATATCATTGGCGATGATTTTTTTATGATATCTATATAAAGACCCAAAACCCTTTCATTATAATTCATTCTCTCTCATCCCCTTTTTATCTTTTCTAAGTTGAAATTCATTTCTCTAAATCTTTCAATTTTTAACACCAGAATTCAAGGGAAAACTGACCACCGTAGGATTCCCTGGATGTTATTAAAGTCAATTAACTCCGAAAGTAGGTTAAGGTTCGTAGATCCACAATTTATCATGTCGGTCTGACTAATAACGAGGCTAAACTAGCATAACACAAGGTAGTTAACCACTTTTCCGATGATTGCATGCAAGAGCTAAAGATCAAAGCAAATAAGATGAAAATGCAGAAAATGCAAGGCAATGTTTACAAGAATGATGGACAACATGAACAGCCCTGATAAATCCTTTTGGCCACAGAAACTCACCAAGAGAAGCCAATTGTTGCTTCCTTCCAGTCCCTGGAGGCCGTCCTCTGCCACGCTTCTGGGTTGGCGTATCCTTCCCAGGATGGCTGGATGATGAGGGAGACAATGCCAATGACACAGTCCCATCAGGCCCATATTTCCGGGGCCTTCCCCTTTTCCTCTTCACAGGCTCACTCTGTGGAACCGCCGACGGTGCCCCAACGTTGATACTGTGAGGAGAAATCGAAGAAGAAGGCTCTACAAGCAGTGTTGATCCGATAGAACTGCCGCCAATGTTGGGTTGAAATTGAACGTTTGGATTAGACAATGGCCGGATGCCCAGTGATCCCTGTAACCCAGGCTGCGATCCAGAGCCAGTCATTCCGCTCGCCATGTAATAAGATGTAGACCCAGACAATGCCATAGGGTCCCTTCGATCCATGCATTTACTTTAAATAACTTAGAAATCTTTCAGGAGCAACCTTGACCGCAAGTTTCAGATTACTTGAGGATTTCTTAAACCTGGTCTCTGTTTCTAATGCCAAATACAAGGCAAATTCCACACAAGAACGTAAATTTGGAACGATGTAAAAATCTCTGAGACTCAATAACAAGGTTTCCGGCAGGATTTCCTATTCCAGTATCCGACAGGGTACTCGATTATCTATGAAGTTGTTCTCGAATATTAGGATAAACAGGAAAAGAAAAGGCAAACACTTTCGAAGCGTTCAAAACTGGAAGGGACTCCCACGCAGGTTTCATTCCAAACAGCCGAATCTTCCTCAATTCAAAATGAGAAAGTTCGAAGCAGGTGCATTGCCTCCGAAATACAACCAAGCTAAGAGATGAAGCTCCTTAAATCTAGATACTGCAAAACATGAAAAGTAAAACACCCTGATCAAAGCACCAACTGTGTAGGTGCGAGGAAATAGAATATCAACAAACAAAGAACAAAAAAGATGAGGGATAAATACAGAATAATTAAAATGATTAAAAAACGAAGGGAAACCCCAAGATTTTAAGCACCTAAACAAGCAGGAAAGAAAGAGCACAAGTCTGAAAAGCAAGCAAGTCAAATAGAAGACAAAAATGGAAGCTACTTTTACAGCTTACCAAACTACAGAGCACCACAAGAAAGGCTTCGCGTTTAAGTTATAGAACGTAGAAGACTGAAACAGGTCCACTTCCACCAACCCATTGGTAAAACCTTAAACACTACGCATCCTCTAAGACAAACCCAAACAAACAAAACCCTTGCAAACCAAACTCAAAGCCTCCAAACCAAACACCCACCGAAATAAAAACCAAACAAGGAACAAAAGGTTCAAGTCAATGCCATTAAAGCGCTCAAACGTGGGTTAAATATGAAAATGCAAAACACAAGAAAGGTGAATTTCAGCCAAAGGTCTCACAGGTGTCAAAGACTCACTCTTTAGAAGAAACAACTAGGAGGAAGAATGTGTGAGGAAATTTGAACTAGAGGGGAAAACAAGAAGACATTTTGTGAAGTGGGTTAAAGGCCAAACAGCTCTGGGGGTCAGAAACTGTAAAGCTAGAGAGAGAGGGGAGGTGTGTGGACAGGGAACAAAAGGAGCTGTTTCTGCAGAAACGTTTAAAGACTATTTGAAGGCTACAGTGCCTGTGTGGAGAAGTATTTACTGCGGCAGAAAGAAAAGCTAAGAGCTCTAAGCAGAAGTCCTTATCGGTTCCATATAATCGTTTCTTTTTGCCTCTACAGATCTCTCACTCTTCTCTCTCTTCCTCTCTCTCTGTCTAAAAAGCTGTTTATCTTTTTTTCTCTCTCTAAAAGCTCTCTTTCTCTCTCCCGTGTTCGTGTTTGTGTGGGCGAAGATGCTTTGCTGTTTACCGGGGAATTCACGGAGAGAGAAGAGAGAGAGAGACAGACAGACAGACAGAGAGAGGTGGAGAAGCAAACAAAAGCTTGAACGGAAAAAGCTGCATTTTGGATAATGCTGATTTTTCCTATTTTTATACCGTTCAAGAGACTTTCAAATATTCAAAAATATTAACGTTTATGCAGATATTACGGCGACACTCTAAATATCGTCTCAAAATATACGTGAGACTTTGGAAAAAAATTCTATCCTATAAACACCATCAATAAAATATTCTACCTTATTTATAATATAGTGTGAAATCTTTTATTATCAAGGAAAAAGGTTCGAGATGCCCTTAGTGAAATGCCTTCTATTACTTAAGACTCTACTGTAAAAGTTCAAAATACCATTAATGAAATATCATACATTACTGTGAAAATTATTATTATTATTAATAAAAAGGCTTGTAATGCCATTAATGAAATGTCGTCAGTCACTTAGACTCTGCCGCAAAAGTTCAAAATACCATTAATGAACTATCTTGCGTTACTTCTTATCAATTGTGAAATCTATTATTATCAATGAAAATGTTCAAAATCCTATTAATGAAATGTCTCCCACTACTTATACTTTGCAGAAAAAGTTCAAAATACCATTAATGAATATTTTACGTTACTTGTAACTAACTGTGAGATCTATTATGCAAAAGCTTAAAGTATCATTAATAAAATATATTATTATCGAGGAAAAGGTTCGAAATAGGATATAATGAACCCAAACACCATTTACAGCCTCGAAGCGATTTATTGAAAATAGTAGAATCTCATTTTTATTTTTATTTTTTTGTTATTTGACTTGTACTTAAAAATGAAAAAGTAAATGGAGAAAGGAGGAAAAAAGTCAAGTCTAAACAACCATCCTTGTAATTTTAAATTTTTGTTTTAGCAGACCTTAAGGACATCGAAATTATGACTACAAAATCGAGACTTTTACTTCTTTGGATTCCACTAATTTGGCAACTTCTAACTACACATCAAAACTCTTTAAGTTAAACCATGAAAGCTACTTGACAGAGAATTCTATTTGATGTATTAAATGACATTGAAACATTTTTTTTTTCGAATATTCAAAAACTCTTGCAGTTCCTACTTGAGATCCTAATCATTGTAACTCGTTGGATTAGTAGCATCATTAAAATACTTAACAAGGATCATCATCACCTTATTTATTTTTTCACTTCAAAAATGTTTTATTACTTGGTGAAAGTATTAAAGGCATACTAAATATCAAGACTCAATATCAAATTGGAATTCTCACTTATTCTTTAAAACTAACTTATATGAAAAGAGAACACATTCACATGTAAATAATACAAAATTTTATTATATTAGCAACATGTAACATATTTAAGATTTCAACAGCATCTATAAGGTACTTACTTTAGTAAATCAATTATAAAATCCTTTGTACAAGGATGGAACATATTTGAAGAAAAAAATATTTTATATCTTACATAGACGTTTGATATTTTAGTAATATTCCAAAATATTCTCAAGACATCTCATTCACACATGCATTTTAAAATATCGGGCAAGCAACCAAAATAATGAAAAGATAAAATAAAGCAGGAAACTCTATTGCCAACCCCACGCGCACTCAAGTTGCACGAAGCTTTCTTAACCATTTTTTTAAAAAAAAAATTTTAGAGCCCTTTTTCTTCTTTGTTTCCTTTGTTAAATAGGACAAATGCTAGAGAAAATGGGAAGAAAAAAGCTTTTCTCTCCCTCTCTTATGCTAAGAAGATGACCATTTCCCAATGTCAATGTAACAAAGGTTTGATTTTTCCTTCTTCCAACTTTTTAGCCGACACATTAGCCCCACAAATCATTAAATCACACACATGATAGACAAATGGTCTTATTGGATATAGCCTTATCGGATCCACGTAGCTTTTGTGGAAGGAGGAGAGAAATCCATGGGATTTTTGTGATATATTTTTTGTCAAGTTAAAACAGGATACTAAAGTAGTTCGAACGTAAGCTACCTACTTACATATTATTTGCAATCATTATTTATAAATTGGGTCTTCGTGACTTTTACATTCGGAACAACATAATTTATTAATATCTTATATCAATGTTCTTTATAGATGATTAGATGTTTTTTCCTTTTTAGTAACTGATATTAAAAGAGAAGATAAATTATTTTTATGGTTAGATTAGCTCTCATATTTGTATCACCGCCTTACCAAACCTACTTTCGGAGTTGTGTTTTTGAGAAACCCTTAAATTAAACTCAGTTTTGGGTCTCAAATTATTTTACCAAAATACAAAGATTTGGGATCTTTAACCCTCAACCCAATAGAACCAATTTTCCATGTTATGTTCTTGCTCCTTCTTCAAGATCCCAAAATCCCAATTACCAGGCATTTTCTACAGGGAAAAGAGGTTCCTGCTGATGCATCACTCCTCTAAATGTCGTGGGGAACATTAGAGACCATGACAAGTTGTCACATTTAAGGTCGGCCGCGCTGACATGAAATTTGGGCCCTGCCCTAAAGAAGATGACTTTGTTTGCATGTGAATTCCCTCTGGTTGCCACTTTCCACCCCCAAAGGTCCTACGAGCCAAACGAAATATCTTACCACCCACCACGCTTGCAAACTGACCCCATGGCAGCGGCTACCTTGCTTTTCAGCCATGTGCACTTTTCAATCTCTGTTAATTGGCATTTGGTTTTTCATTTTTACATTCATTTTAGAATTTTAAAGCAATGCAGGTGATTTTTTTTTGTTTTTACATTTAAATAAAATTTCAATAAATTTATTAACAAAATGGGACAACAACTTTATGTTGTTTAATACATTCTCTTGTTATATGAATTTTAGACTTGGACACAACTATAGGTGATGCAACATAAGCGCAAATTTCAGACTTGGGAATAGTCTTTTGGATGTTAGGAGGAAGTTGAACTTGACCCCATTGTAGTCACTAGCTTGCTTTTCAGCTGTATAAGGTGGGATTCTTTCACATTAAATATCTTTTAAGGACTTCTTAATAATATAGGATAAGAATTTCACGTTGTTTAATACATTTCTTTATTGTATGGGTTTTAGACTTGGCCACAAACATAGGTGGTGCAACGTAAGCCTAGGTATCAAATTTGAAAATAATTTATAAAATGTTAAAAGAGAAATTTAATTTCTAATAAGTAGTATTTTTATGAAATTTCTAATAAACTTATACGGTGATTGTGCACAAGCTACCATATTAATTGAATGATAGATATGAATAAATTATTAAGCTTCTTGAGGACCATTATTTGGTCAAACCCTTTTAAATTGAAGAGCTCAATTATTTATTTGGGTGAATGATAAACTACCGTCATTGAAAGAACTTGGCAGGCATGCAGAGACTGTACACAGCCAAGGGGTTATGATGCTAGCTTTGGGGCCATAAAATATTGTCAAAGAATGTTAGAAAAGAGACTCCATGAATAGAATATTGTACATGCGGCTTCCTTTATCGCATAGTTGCACGGAATATGGTGACATGGGATCATTAACTGCAGAAAATCGAAGTGCTTTTTGCACTTGGGCTTATGCAGAACTTTTCAGTGTCCTATTGCAGTGTTTTATTCGTTTTTTAAGTCTTGTCGACCAGAAATGCAATTTGCAAACATCGTTTTGCATTGGCCTGTCCTGCAATAAAGCCAATGCTTACGCGTGGTCTTGAACAGAGAAAGTGGAACTAAGCCTCCACAGCTTTGAAAAGTGAACATAATTTGTGGTTAATTAGTATTAGATAAAAGACTCATAGTTGGGATAGAATAATATTTATAATATGCTTTTTAAATTTAGAAAAATTATTTTTTCAATAAGTGAATTTTGGTTTTTCACATAATATCAAAGTCAATTATTTGTTTATGTGATTCAACCTAATTTAAAAAGTGGGTTACTCTTTCATTAATAAAATGACCAAGCTTAGATTGTAAAGAATATTAAATAAAAAAATTTCACATTAAAAAAGATAATACTTATAACATACTTTATAAGCTTAGACAACTTCTCTCCTTAATGAAGTATTTTGAAGAGAAATAGATCTAAACTTTTTATAATTAGAAAACATATTTGTTCATTATAACAAAATTAAAGTAATATAATATATGAAGTTTTCAATATGTTTCCTTGTTTTATATTGAGAAGCTTTTTTAACAAGAATATTTATTCACAAACAAAGAAATATGATATTATGATAGAGAGTTCGTTACCTTCTTTAAAATTAGTTTATAAGAAGGTTGATAAATCTTTTGGTTTAAAGAGTACCAAAAAAAGATTTAATAAAGGTAAACAAAACATGTATAGTGATTTACATAATGCAAATAAAATATTAGGATAAGACTAAGAAATCAACAAAGAGACTTTTTACGCTACTTAACTTGTCAATTTGATGTCATGTTGGTAAGGTAGTGTTGACCGCTCTCTGACAGCTATCCGATGTCTTTGATGAATCCAGAATGTTACATGAATCAGTGATGTTTCAACTTTATGGCAAGATTGGTTGGGAACAAGTATTAATTTTTAGTTGACTATAATCAAATGGAGGAAAAAACAAGCACCAAGACTTTGAATTCTTTGTGTGATATTGACCCCTTTGAATTTGGAATCCAGAATAACTCTCAGAATTCAAAGGGATGGAAAATCAAACACAAAAAGGTGCACTAACCCTTACCAGCATCTGTTGAACATAGATTTTACCTTTTGACCATAGAACTTGAATGGATATTTCACCTTGTTGGGCTTGGCGATGGTGTAAAGTGGCCAACAAACTTTTGAGTGCTAATCTTTTAGAAAGAAAGAAGGCATGGATTTTTAGTAACAACAATTATTTTTAGTAGAACGATTGTCTTGAAAGTCCTAAAAAATTGATGCAAAGGAACTAGTAATGGCCAAAGCATCCATGGATTCAAGGGCAAAATGATGATCTTGAAACGTGAAAAGAAAACTCAATTATTGATTTGAATAGTATTCGGTGAATTTTAAATGCAAGTGAACATGTCGAACAAGTAATATAATGATAAGAAAAGTATCGTCTCACAGAGATTGGTGATTACTATGCCAACTAATTACTAACGGTGAACAACTCCTAGAATTTATCTAACAAATTCAAATTGATAGAGAATAAACTAATCAACTAAATTTAATAAAACTAAATACACAAAATATGTTAGAGTGTCCGATTTCACCATAACTATGAGGTACTAATATAGATTATGTATGCTTGCAAAAGGGATAATATCTATGTGATGACAGAACTTCCTAATTTATTTATTATCCTATATTTAGGTATAGCAAACCTACTTAGTTCATTAATTCACTATATTTCTATATGTGAATTGAAACAAACCAAATGCATTATGATCTATGAACATTCCCAGTTTACAATAAATCTTTCGATTATCTTATCACCAAAAGCCACACAAACAACATGGTATATGTCTATCCACATTTAATTCATGGTTATATATTATAAGAAGCAATTGCATATTATTACCTCTCAGTCTCAAACATGCACATCAAATCATTCAAGTGATGGCCAATCACTTAAAAGCATTAAGCATAATAATATATAACTCACATAAATAAAATATCTTACAAAACATAATAATCATAAGATTCATACCATTATAATTAGGTTACATCGTAGCTCTAACAAAAATAAACTAAAACATAAAGAAATAATAAAGAATAATGATAATAAGAAATAAAGAAGGCATCTTGAATTCAAGAACAAGAAGTCTGTCACCCTTTTTGTCTTCTTTTCAAGAAAACCTTGAATTCTTGGCCTCTTTCTTGAGTTGTGCTCAATTTCCTCCTCTTCTTCTCTTTTGCCTCTTCTCTTCTCTTATATAGGGTTAGGTTTATACCTACTCTTATCCTAGTAGAATTGGGTTTTAGAGATCTAAAATAATTGGGTTTTGAATTCTTAATTTAATTAGGTTTTGAACTCTTAATTTAATTAGGCTTTAAACTCCTAATTTAATTAGATTTTGAACTTCTAAATTAATTAGGATTTGAATTCCTAACATGACTGGGTTTTCTAAATAAATAGAAAACCTAATAACAATAGAAAATCTAATAACAATCATCCAAAGCCTAAGCCCATCTTAACTCTCTTGATCTTGATATTACGATTTTGCCACACAATAAGTATCAGGTTCTCCATGTTCATTCCTTTTCTCCTTACCTTCTTGTGCTACATAAACAAGATAAATATAGGTAAATAAAGAGGAGTTCAAATGTTTTCTCACAATTATTAAAGTTATTTATTGCCTAAAATAAGTAAAATAATTCTATAAAAATAGAGTTATCAAACAGCAAGTGGATTATAGTCCAATTATATGTCCAACATCTCAATCCATATCCCAAAAGAGGGAAAAGCTATATGGGAAGAGAAAATGACTGAGGAGTACAAAAGCAAGGAGTGTGTTGGTGGGTGGAAGAACACCCAACCTATATTTGTTGAGATTTTGCTTGTAGGCTTGAGGTGAGAGGTGAAGTGTTTGAATAATAAGTGATATTTGGACCAAGAAACCATGGTTTCTATTCGTTGGGAACTCACAAGATCCCATGATCGATTGGAGGTTCCTATCCTCCCCCAACCACCCAAGAAAAGCAAAATTAAAAGGACTGGTGAATCTTGCATTATACAGCTCTAAGAGTTAGATGGAATATTAATATCGTTATCCAATCAAGTCTTGTCATTTCACAAGGTCCACACAATGAGGAACGTACTTCCCTATAACTTTGGGTACCAGCCCATTTCTACGTAGTAGTCTGGATGTAGTCTAGGACCCATGATGTTGTGGAAGCGTTAAGAATCGTACCAACCACAAAAAAGAAGTTAAATTTAGATCAGGATAAATCATCGTTAGATCTACAAAAAAGTATTTTTTTTCCTTAATGACTTTCTCCCATATATTGCTGGGCTTGTGCCATAAGACCCCTGAAAAATGTGAAAGTACCATACAAAAGGTCCATGGGAGGACCCAAGCCTTTTAATGTCAGCCTTTTAAATTAAAACTCAAGCCCATGATGCCATAGTGACTTCCCAAATGATGTCATACGCCAAAAATAAAAATAAAAAATCTAATTATTTAAAAACCATTTTTACCGTTATATCTAATCAGAAAGAGGTACTAGAACTTCCCCACCTCTGGCCTTGGCTTGGTGGGCAATAAGATTATTCGTTGTTCAATGATTCATAGGCTGATCTGGTACGAAACGAATAGGTTCATTACTCAGGTCCAGATTACGATTTTGGGTCAGCTACTCAGCAATTCTTCATGCAGCTACTGGGCCTTTTGTAAGAGACTTTTAACCTTTTTTCATTCTCACAAGATTCATGGAGGAGCTTGAAAATTGGCAAAGAGTAACAAACAAAAGAGAATACCATATTTGTTGATTTGCAAGACAATCTGTTGGAACTTCGAATACTACCCTTTGAACGATAAGCCTCAGTTTGGTCTACGAGATATGGACACAAATCCAAGATAGCCATGGCTTCAATTAGATGAAATACAAGTGCAATCTGACACAAACACAAGCAAAAAGAACCAAAAAAGGGAACGAAATACTTTTTGGTGCCTTGGCCCGGTTGAGTAGTGGAGGCTGAGACCCATGTCAACGATTCCCCCCACTGTCCCACTCAGAAACCATTTAAGCTAATTGGAAGCCGACAGAGTTGAAGAACATTACTAGTCTTCATAACATCAAAACAGCTTATCCAACTAAGCTAATGGCTTAAGCCTTGAACAGAAAATTTACCACAGAAAGAATGACAGAAAGAAAGGCAGGTCTTCCACCTGCATGGCCGAAAGTACATATGGAAATGTAATTATAGAGTAGCGAAAACTTCAAACCTAAAGGTCTTGAAGCATCAAAGGTTTACCACCTGCACCCTTTCATAAAACATGGGTGTCTAACATGCGGTAATTATCAAACAGTACAAAGGTTCTCTTTAACCTCCACTAATTTGCTTTTCAGACCCTTTCTTCACTCCATTATCAACCTGGGACCAACTTCAACCTTACAAGTCAAGGTACGAAAATGGGATGTTAAAACAAAAACAGCCAACTCATAAACTGCATAAAATTTTGAATTCCAAACCATGAGTGCTGGAAGTTGCCCACAGAAAACCATTCTACTACTTCCCACTACGGATCCTAGTTCATACCCAGTTAGTTAGCTGCTGAAGATTAGAAACAAAGTAAGCATATGAACACAACATCATTGCAATGTCTGAACGTTCTTACAAATATAGAACATAATTTCCATAAGAAAACAGGGTCATAACCAAAAAAGAAATTGATAGTGAAGGTAACATTATGGATAACTTTTCCAAATAACAAATCGTCATGCTCTATGCAGATTTTTATCTCCACTATGATTTTTCTTGTCAGCTTCACCACGTACATGTAGTCATTCATATCAAACCTCATTTTTCAACCTCCATTGCTTGTGCAGCTTTAGCTTTTGCCAATGCTGTCAACTTGGTCTTAACTTTTCTCTTCCCCACTTGAAATCCACTTCCACCCTTCTTTTTCTTGTTGCTACCATCAACCTAACAACATAATCAGCCAATAAAAAAAAAATTCCATCATACTCGAGAAACACAGTTTTTCAAAAACAACAAACCATTTCAAATAATTCAATTCTAAATTTCCAACTATTATATGAAATTCATATAGGTTTAAGATTCGAAACTATGAATAGCCAACTCCAATCGTTTTATAGTTACCTACAGGGTTGCTCAGGAGAACTATAAAACATCGAGAGGATTATAGTTCCAATCTTGGGTTCTCCAACAGACAGAAAAATTTACATTTAACCGTGTTGAAGACATACATTCACTATCTCTGAGCACAATTTTCCCCTTATGAGAGTCAAACAAAGAAAAAACCTGAAGCAACCCCACACTGCACACTCCAATCCTCGAGTTTATACATTCAGCAACTTTGAACAAAATCTTTTACTTTATGCGAATCAGCAAAAGAATAAACATGATTTCAACCCTCAAATTTCTCGGCGACCACTCGTTCTGATTCAATCAAAATCAAACACAAAAAAGAAAATCCCAGAGAAAGAGAGAGTCACCTTCATCTTGTTCTTCTTCGCTTGAAGCTTCTGGGCCTGCTTTTCCTTCTCTTGCTTCTCTCCTAATCAGCAAAAGAGCGATTATTTCGAATGAACAAAAATTCCACAACTCTTAAGAAGAATTGATGGCAACAGAGAAGAATAGAGGGGCATTAGGGAGGTGTAACTTACTTCGAAGCTCAAATTCATGCTGCCTTTTTCTACGTGCGAGATCGTTCTTCTTCGACATCTCTCTCGATTCGACTCACTTCGGTCTGCTTCCCCCAATGCCTAAACCCTAACACCAGAAATTCGTCCTAATAAAAGGAGGCTAAAACATTTTCTAGCCGTAATTGTTGGTTTTTTATATTTAGACTGGAGTCCTACAAGGCCGGGCATTTGGTCTAGTGGTATGATTCTCGCTTTGGGTGCGAGAGGTCCCGAGTTCGATTCTCGGAATGCCCCACCAAAAACGATTTTCCCATCTTTTTTTTACCATCTTCTACATGTGTCTATTAATCTATGTGTCCCAAAACCCTAAACATATAGAGTTGGTTTTGACTTTTATATGTCATCCTTTTTTATAGACTACTTTTTTTTAAGTAAGAAAATGTAGAATTGTTTAAACTAATTGCTTGGAAATAAGTTGTTGAAATCGGTGTAGAACAACCTCAAATATGACAAGCATTCTCTTTCTTTTAAAAAAATTAATTTTTGAATTAAATAAATTTTATAACATAATATCAAGACTCAATCTTTTTTAATATTTTCATAAATCTGCATAAGCCTACTACAAAGAGGCATGTTGAAGTCAATATAAAATACTTTTATATGGTTAAGAAAGAATTTATTGGTAAAGTTTAAATATAATAAGTGTTGAATATGAGGAAGTAAACCTTCTTTCTTATATTGTTAATTAATAATAATCATTGTTTTCTTTCTTTTGTTATATAATCTAAGATTAAACAAGTGGCATTTAGGTATGAAATAATGATAAAATACAGTATGGGATTGCAAATTATAATCATATTTCTCAACTTTAGGGGCAAGATTTTCCCCTTGGACCAATTTCCATGATTCTGTTTTATTACCGTTGTCGGATTGTGTCATCTTGTCGCTGCTGTGTCTTCCCCATTCCCACCAAAAGAAGAAAGAAAATGTTGGAATTGCAGAGCGTAAGCTCAGCAGACCAATCAAACGGCGCCGCTTCTGGAACCGCCTTTTAGTTGGAGGCAGAGGGAGGAAATGATTACGGCGGGAGTAAAGGTGTGCAGGAGCATGATTAAAGAGCTCCCACTCTGGCTTGACCGTTGGCCCCCGCAAAACCCCGTATAATCCAAATTAATTGGCGGTGCAATTTTAACGAATAAAAGCTAATTGTTTTGAGAGTAATGTAATAATTGTACCAACGAATTCCAATAAAATAATTCCTTGTCTGCTTAAAATAATAATGCAGATTCCGGGACATGGAACAATCTTCGTGACATGTCGGTAATAATTGGGCTTTTTAAATGGATCTAAAGGGATTAAAGAGGGAACGAGTGGAGCAGTTGGAGAAAACCCAGAGATCAGTTTCTTCTTGTTCTTCTTGTGGGAGTTCAGAGTGTTGAATTTTTCGAGCTCCACGTTTTCTCGTTTCTGGGTTTATGTGGTTATTTAATTTGGTTGAGAATTTCGGTTTTCTGCAATCGAGGGGTCCGAGGATTGTGGGGCGTGGGAAAATCTGAGATTTTTCTTTGAGTGGATAGAGGTGGAGTGGCTTCGGTTGCTGTGATGACCAGTTTCTGAAGCGAAAATGTGGATCTTGTAGTGCCGTTGATTTGATCAAGAAGATAGGGGTGTTGTTTGGGTTGATTTGATCAGATAGTGGATCAAGGTTTTTGTTTCTGGGATTGGAGATGGTTACTGGGTTGTTGATTTTGGAATCTGCGTTGTGAAGTTCTGGTGGGTTCAGTCCACCAGGTTGATTCGGTAGGGAAAATTGGCTTGGAAAAGGTATTTCTTCTGGGTGTAATCTTTTTCTTTTGCGCTTTACTTTTGTTTTGTCGGGAGGGGGAAGGGGTTTGAAATATTCCGTCTAAATTGTGGATTTAATTGTGTTTAGTCATCGACTTATTTATGGTAAGACCACAATTAGCAGCTTATACTTAGCAGGAAAGGCAAGAAAAAGCCATAGAAAAAAGAAGGTTGGGGTGGGGATCTGATTACTGATAAAAGAAGGAACCTTTGTACTCCTTCCGGAGCATTGAGTTTTGACTGGGTTTTATGGTTGATTATACAAACTAGAAAGTTTTATAACAAAACTGCACGTTAATTCAAAGAGATTCACTTGAGAGCATTTTTGGTTCTTCTTTTGTTTTCTTGTTGGAGTTTCTGATTACTTTGACAATGTGCTTAAAAATATGTTTGCGTGTGGTTGGGAGAATCTAGTGGATGATTCATTTATTGTGAGTGTAATTTGTGCATTAATTTGACATCTTAATCTGTTGCATTGTGCTTTTCGAGCAGTCAAGAAGATCATAAGACACTAGTTTGGTAGCGGCTATTTATTGTGCAATAAGGCTGTGTTACCAGATTTGAGCTTGGTGACTTGGATGTGCAACAGTAAGTTCCATTGCGCAAAGAGGTTTTTACCAATTAAGCTTTGAATTTGGGAGATGGGTTGTCAGTCCTCAACACTCATGCCATGCTGCTTGAATGCACAAGTAAAAGCCTCAGTTCTTGAAGCTCCTGATGTTGGTGGGTTCAAGTGGGTTTCGGTGTTTTTTTCTTTTTTATTTTTAATAAAACTTTAAGCAGCTCTGGTTTATGGATGTTTTTTGTTCCGTTTGTAACAGAGAATGAGGAGACGACTGAGCTGAACCACTTGCCTGCATTTCGTGAATTTACATTTGATCAACTTAAAAATGCCACATCTGGGTTTGCAGTGGAAAATATTGTATCCGAGCATGGAGAGAAAGCTCCAAATGTTGTCTATAAGGGGAAGCTAGAAAACCAGATGAGGATTGCTGTGAAGCGCTTTAACAGGATGGCTTGGCCTGATGCCCGGCAGTTTTTGGTAGATTATTGTTATTATTATCCTCTAACTAGATACTTCGTATTCATGAAGCTCTGTACCCTGTTCTCCTGTCCAGATCTTGCTTTTCTTTGCAATAAATGAGCTCTTAACGATAGGATTATCTTGTATTGTCTTCACAATCTATGTTCTTTACATTCAGAAAATTCCCTTCACCCCCTCCCCAAACTTCTCCAACCTCAAGCTTTCTTCAGTTCCTTAGGGTCAGTTGACCATTTTCTATTTCCTCTCCGCTTATGGCCATATCATTTTGCAGTTATGAATCATGCGGTGCATATCTTGTTATTAGGGGCAATATTCATTTATTTGTTTTCATAGGGCTCAAAATGATAGCTGGGAACAGTTCCATTTTCTTTAGTTAATCTATCCTTACAAGATAAATGGTACGTAGCTCTAATGTATCTTTTCATAACTAAAGGAGGAAGCAAGATCTGTTGGTCAGCTCCGCAACCAGAGACTGGCAAATTTGCTTGGTTATTGTTATGAAGAGGACGAGCGACTGCTTGTGGCAGAATACATGCCCCATGAAACTCTTGCCAAACACCTTTTTCATTGTAAGAGTTACCATTCACGTGTACTAAAAAACTGTGATCTTTCATTCTCCCTCTCTATTTCTCTATCTTTGTGTATTAGTTTTTGCATTTATAGATAAGTATCATTCATCAAACTGTTAGGGTTCTATTTACATTAAGAAATACCTGAATTGCCTATTATCTAATGAACTACCCTTCAAATTATTAGTACTTTGCCGAAGTGTTGTCATGTTAGCTGTTTCTTCCAAGTATGGTTTACGTCCATAAGAGATCTATGTTGATACATCCACTTTCCTTTAAAAAATGGCGCCTGGTTTTGCACCATAAATTGTAGCCAACTTCTTGTTTTTACAAATGAGCTGGGACCACCATGATGCATAGCTGAAAGTGCGATTGAAGCCATTATTCTGCCTGCATCACCTATTATCTCTGAACCACCCTTCAAATTATTAGTACTTTGGGCAGTGTTGTTATGTTAACTCTTTCTTCCAATCATGGTTTACACTCGTATGGCATCTGTGTTGAAGCTATCACTTTCATTCAAAAAATGGTGCCTGGTTTGCTCCTTAAATAGTAGCCAACTTCTTGTTATCACTAATAAGCTTAAGCGTGACTTAAGTTGTTACTCGACTTTATCTCTGTGCCATTTACTTACATGCTAACCTTATTTCCTAGAGTTACACTGCTTGTGTCTCTTTCTTTATGGTCAAATAGTTGTTTGGTTAGAGTTGGTGGCTGTGTACCAATGTGTTCAAATCTAGAGATGATTAAGTGCTTTCTTCAATTAGGGGAAGTGCAACCTATGAAATGGGCAATGAGACTAAGGGTTGTTCTACATCTTGCACAAGCTTTAGAATACTGTACAAGCAAAGGGCGTGCCCTTTATCACGACCTGAATGCTTACAGGATTTTATTTGATGAGGTACTTATTTTATCACTTCGTTTATTAAAGCCGTTATTCTGGTTAGGTGGTGTATGTATTCATCTATTTATGCATTAGAATTTTGCAGGATGGTAATCCTAGACTCTCAACCTTTGGCCTGATGAAAAATAGCAGGGATGGAAAAAGTTATAGCACAAATCTGGCATTCACTCCTCCTGAATATCTCAGAACTGGTACGTACACTTGGTAAGCAAGAAATGTCACTTATTTATCACTACCACACTTTAAGTTGATATTTGAAATTTTCCTTGATTTATTTTTACGTATAATGTCACAAATGTTTTGTTGGGGTGCTATCAGTATTTTGTGTCTGCTTTTCTATGATGCAAAATCTAAACCACATATTTTACACATTTTCCATATTAATATTTGAATGCTAAACCTCATGTACCTTTTTTAATGCAGGGAGAGTAACGCCAGAAAGTGTAATATATAGTTTTGGTACTCTTTTGCTTGACCTTATCAGTGGAAAGCATATTCCTCCCGGCCATGTAAGTGCTTGAAGATACCTTTGATTTCTAAGAAAAGAAAATGAAGTTGCAAAGTTTTGTTATGATTACATCTACAACATTTGGAAGAAAAATGTTATAGATTTTGCACCTAGATATGCCTCAGTATTTAAACATTTTATCTAACTCTAGTGATTTTTTTCAGGCCCTTGACCTGATTCGGGACAGGAACCTTCAGATGTTGACTGATTCTTGCTTGGAAGGACAGTTTACTGATGATGAGGGGACTGAGTTGGTAAGGTTGGCTTCACGGTGCTTGCAGTATGAACCTCGAGAACGGCCCAATCCAAAGTCATTAGTTTCTGCTTTGACTCCTCTGCAGAAGGACACAGAGGTCAGTTATTTTCTTTCTCTAGTAGTAAGGCATCCTATTCTCAAGTAACCTCAAAATCGAAAACCATCATTGAATGTTCAGGTTTCTTCTTTTGGCTTTTAGAAATAGCCTTGAGATCCATACCTATTAATGGCTGAAGAATGGCGTGAGCTACCTCTTGGAATACCTATGCCAAGTAATATTAGCTAACCACTCAAGAGAACATGACATAGGTGAATTGAAGAGAGCTCAGAGAAAAGCAAAACACAAAACTGATGAAAACTTAGTCTACTGGCTGAACTTAATGGTGAATTGTTCTCTCGAGATCAAGTTTAGCTTATACAATTCATTGTAGACATGACTGAGTAATTCAGCCGAATGATTCCTGCAAATTGCAGGCTGTGTGTTTTATGAAGGCTGTATCTGATTTTTCCTTATCCACAGATGCTCTGAGACACTCTTCGTTTACCAGTATAGGTTCTTAAAACTAACTCCCTTTTATTTTTATTCAGGTTCCTTGCCATGTCCTAATGGGTGTTCCACATAGCGCCTCTGTCTCTCCTCTGTCCCCGCTTGGTGAGGCATGCTTAAGAAGGGACTTGACCGCAATGCATGAGGTCCTGGAAAAACTTGGCTATAAAGATGATGAAGGAGTGGCAAATGAGGTTCTGTATACGGTTCAAATGATAATGAATCTCTGACGAGCTTCATCTTTCTACATGTTCTAAGATTTTAGTTTCAAGATTCACACAAAGGCTTTTCAGCTGTTCCAACTATGCTTTTCTGAAGTTCCCTCTGTAGATTTTCCTTCTTTGATACATTTCTATTGTGTTAACTGTCCTCAGTTAAGTCTACTGCCATTGTCTCTGTGAAAAAGCTAAAAATACACTTTGATGTTGAGAAATCTGTTTGCGTGCAATACAGCTTTCTTTCCAGATGTGGACCGACCAAATGCAGGAAACATTAAATTCAAAGAAAAAAGGTGATGCTGCTTTTGTTCAGAAAGATTTTAAAGCTGCAATTGAGCATTATACACAGGTGATGTTCTCGTTATGATTGGTCCCTGGATCTTCTAGAATTATATTAAACTTCAGCCAGAGATTTTCTCTACCAGTAAATGTTGTTTCCAGGGTGATGCATATCTTCTTAAACTTGTTCCAAAGATTACAATTTTGATTGGATGAAAAATCTCCTTCGTATGTGCATGTTTGTTGCCGCCGCCTAAATCTTTTTTTTTTTTTTTTTTGGGCACCAATGTGGGGTTCGGGTGGATGTTTTCATTTGGAATGAGCACTATCCCCAGGTCCACTTTTGGAAATGATCGTGTTCCAATTGGTAACCAATGATAAGTTTCAAACAACTGCCAATTACTTTCATACTGAATTTTCTGATGAAACAGGTTTTCTTATCTACGTGATTTTTGAATGATGTCTTGTTAGTGTTCGTACTAAGGATTCATCTCCTTATAACCGTAGTTAGGCTATTAACATTGCCTGCGGTTTGGCCTAAATTGCTATGTAAGATGAGCTTCCCGTTTATGATTTTGCTAATAGTTTCTTGTTTAACTTGCAGTTTATTGATGGTGGAGCAATGGTTTCTCCAACCGTTTTCGCACGCCGTAGTTTGTCTTACCTAATTAGTGAAATGCCTCAGGAAGCTCTGGGTGATGCAATGCAAGCTCAAGTCGTCTCCCCCATATGGCACATTGCTTCTTATCTCCAGGCTGCTGCCCTCGCTGCCATTGGAATGGAGAACGAAGCCCAATCAGCTCTTAAGGAGGGTACAATTCTTGAAGCCAAAAGGAGTGAGACTGCTCGACCGAAATGAAATATCAAGATTATCATTGTTGTTAATTGCAAGATTTCCACTTCCAGCCAGGGCATTCATTCCACAACAAGGCCATAAGTTCTCAGATAGATGCCCGAGGTTGTGAACGGATTGAAGAGTTTCCGTCAAATTATATTTGGATGGGTGTGGGTTTGGCATTTTGTGTATGTGGGCTGAGAATTTTATTGTTTTTTTGCTGAAGATTTATTCAAATTTGCATTTGCCTCTCCTTCCATGGAAAAGGAAAAGGGAAAAAGGAAAATGTGAACATGAGGAAGAAGAGGAAGAAGAGGAAGAAGAGGAAGAAGAGGAAGAAGAGGAAGAAGAGGACGAAGAGGAAGAAGAGAGTGTTTCCCAAGATGTAATGTGTATAGATGGAATGCTTTGTTTATTTGTTGATGTAGAATTGTTGGTTTCCATTCCTTTGTTCTTTGTGTGAGACTCCCTTGAAATCTGCTATGAGATTGAGCTCCCCACGGGACTCCATTCTTTTCTCCTTGTCCTGGTTGACTCCTCTGCTCTCAAGATCCCTCCTATAAGGAATATATATTCTCGTCACAGGGACAAACTTATTGTAAATATTTGTGTGAGTGAACAGATTTTTTTTTTTTTTGTTAATATTAGCTGATGAGAAGTGTAACTAACTCTTTTATGTAAAAGAGGATACTAAACTAAAATTTAAACAATATGAGACCCATTGTTTTTAACATGATCAAATAAAAAAATTGGAGTATAAAGCATTAAGTAAGGCCAATCAAGTATGTCACTTTTTATTTCCAAGGGCTTTTGTCTTTCATATTCTTGTTACCTTGTTTAATCATTGTCTAGTTTTGCATTTCATACCTCCAATTAAAAGCCCTTCAACTTTGGGAAATTTTGTGGTTAGAAACAAGCCAAATATATAATATTTTTGGCAATTAGAAAACTGAACAAGCATATCTTTTGCAATATTCACCAAAACATTAAGAGGCTCATTAACAACAATGATAACATTCATAACAATCAACTTGAGTGGAAAACTTCTTTAAAAAACTTGGCTTTAACTCAGAGCTCTAAGATCTTCTAAAAAAAATCCCATGGAAACTAAATTTAATGAAGTAATCTCGCATTTTGATCTTTTGGTAAAGGGTCTAATATCTAATCATGTCTTGAAACATACGAATAAGGGAAGCAAAAACTAACAAAAACCATCAATGGGTGCTAAAAGCAACAAAGAAGGATCAAAATAGAGTCACAATAGTGATTTGATTTGGCATGGAAAGAAGCTCCGGCCTAGTTGTTGAGTCACAATCAAAAGTTTGTGTGTATTTGGAGGATCTTGATTTATTCAAATCGAAAAAAAAAAAAAAAAAAAAAAAATTCAAGGTTTGAAGGGCCCAACCGGGTTCGAACCGATGACCTCTTGATCTGCAGTCAAATGCTCTACCACTGAGCTATGGACCCTCGGCGTTGAGAGCGAGGACTATATAAAAATCCTTACACGGCTTTGAGAGCTTCAATGTTTTTGACAAGCTCAAGAATTTTAAAAGGATAATCCATTTACCTTTTTTCCCCGGAACATATGGATTGTCTGAAAGGGTTTGATTCAATAATTAAGTTTTAAATCAATAAAAAGTATGCTTGTTACATTTTTTAGGCCAATTCCAAGTGTACAAAATTTGCCCTTGGTAAGTCTAAAATATTAAGAAATAAATATTCTGTTAAAAATAATAGTTATTTCACAGTACCAATATCAAATATTAGCTTCAAAAAACTAAAACTCTTTTAGGTGTATGTTCAAGTGTTTATCTCATCATGGAAGGGACCCTAGGGTTTCATCCCATTATTCCATCGTTGTAAATTGAATTTTTTATAATTTTCTTGTACTTAAACAAACAAATGTATTAAAAATAATGATTGTTACATATCATAAATATTTAAAATTTAAGTTATTCTTTATATGTTTAGGTATTCTTCTCTTTTAATGACCGGTAACAAAGGAGGAAGTTGAATCCTTCTTGCAAATATTTAAGAGGCATACATCTACAGTGCCCGTTTAGGGGCTCACAACGTATGGCCCTTCGTTTGTAGAGCTAATTGTCAAAGGGCAAGTATGCAAGAGTCAAAGACCCCTTTCAAGGCCAGAGACCCGTCAAGGTGATAAGATGAAAAAGAAAGTCATTACAATACAGAAATTCAGCCCATCCCTATAACAACTTCAAAGGATTGTAAACTCATTTGACCAACAATAGCATTTGCATTGGAAGTAATAGATATCATCCTCGAAAATCCCTATAGACACAAATGATATGGGATAGGTTCCATGGATTCATAGCAGTTAATGTTGAATGTATTAGTGCAAAGAGCAAGCCAGAACCAGACTGGCCAAAGGAATCACGCTACTGGATTACTTGCTCGAAATGATTCTTTTGTTACTCCATAATAGACTGCTTCCTCGCCTAAATAAGTGACAAAATTCCAGCCGAAGGCTGATCCTCCAACAACATATGTCCCTGGTCCTTGACCATCTTCAGCCTCCTTCTCGGAGGCAGTTCCTGAAGGTGGTTCACTCTGGGATGGCTCTGAGGATGCTGACTCTGTCTGAGGCTGCTCCATTGTCGGCTTGAGATCCTGGAGTTCCTCTGGCGGCTTCTGACCATCCCGGTCTTCACCCGAAAGAGGCTGGCTTTCCGGGATATTTTTACTCTTTTTATTTGTAGAACCTGTTTCTGCCGTAATCTCTTTGTACAGCTCCATCAGCAGCTCCATCTCTACAAATAGCAAGTTTCGAAGTCATGAAGATGTCATGAAACAACAAAAACAATTTTTCTCATCCACCTCATAAACACCTACGGGCAACACCTCATGGATTTGATCATGTGATTATGGACGATGGATCCTATAGTGTGGTTAGAAGTGCACGATTTAGAGAAACGGACAGGCATGGATAGAGTCGAGAAGGTCAGGAAACAATAATTCTTCACAAAACAGTAATTTTATGTCATGAATAGAGCTAATGACTCCTCATTTGGATGAAAATCTATCTCACACTTCGCTATAAAACATTCTAGAATTCAGGGTGACCACAAACAAACCAGGCCAAACAACTTCAGAGGAGATCAAGGATGGCTAGCCATGAGATTTGGCTAAAAGGTTCAAGGATAATCCATGTCAAGTGCCTTAGATACTCTGTAAAGAAATACATCAGCTAAACGAATTATGACTTAATGATGTTCAGCCAAGCCAAAGATAAAGAACCTTTGCATTTATATATGTATAAAGCAAGGTGAATACATACGTCAATATGAAAAGTAAAAAATTGGAAAGAGAGGACAGACTACTATAATTACAGAGGAATGATGAACATTGTGACAACTACAAGATTGAAACTGCCAAATAAAATGGAATATAAGAGTGTTTATTTTTGTTTCCATGAAGAATTGAACTTTGACAAGCCAAATTGCACCAATGTGAGTAGCCAAGGGAGTGTTAAGCTTACGTTCTTGTATTTTATGTGCTGCCTTGCAATTCCGAAAATCAGGGGTACGAAGAACCTTCAAGAAAACCAAAAAACAAAGAAAGCTCAGGTCCGTCATGCTTCATATATTTTACCACAGAAATGAAGCACTCCAATATGCTATTATCTTGCCACAAGTAACTACATCCCAACGTGAAAAACAGGAATTTGAAGTCCATTTGTCATTAACTTTTGCAGTCTGAAAGAAAAGAATAAATCTTTAAAGCACTTGATGGCCTGATTCAAATTGAGCACAAAAATTATTGCTGTAGATGTAGGTAAGTATAAAAAGCAAAAACATTTAAGTGCCCTCCAAAGCATGTTGATGCTGGGAAAATGGAAAGAGTAAACAAAAGTATAACTATCCAATCACTAGTCAAGGCAACCAGAAAGCATTTTGACAAAACTGTTGATTGAATACAAAATACAGAAAAATGCTCATTGGGTTATCGTCGATGTTGGCTGGACTAAATACTAAGAAGAATGGAGCTGGCCTGAATTCTAAAATTATTTATAGGGCCAACATAAACTAAAAATTTTATCTGAGAAATGCTTCATGGGCAGTTTCCCAATAGAAAGAGTGAAGCAGACAATTTCAATGATGTATTAAGATCAATTTATTATGTATTCAGATAAATAGAAAATTTAGATCGGAGGATTTCCCGACAACGTATTAAGATCAATTTTACCTATCATTTGCAGTTTATATATTGGCCTCATCCGAAGTCCACCTTCCTTTTCTCATGCCAAAACTAGTACATTGGCCTGAAGGTTGCAACATATTCTATCCATCATTAATGAGATGGAACTCATCAAGTAGCAAAACTCAAATAATTTTTCTTCTGTTTTTTGGCAGGCAAATACAAGCCAAGCACAAATATGGAGACAAAGCATTTGACCCCACCCTTCAACACCAGTTTGCGTGGACAAAACGTGCCACTTGGTATAAGATCAAGAAGCGAACAATTTTACCATCTGCATTTGGACTATTAATAACTAGGCCAACAACACTCATTAGCCTAGATGTTCCTCCGCACTTTACTGGATACCTTCATGAACACTCAAGATGGGGCATACATATTTATGCCAAGGTGTATTAGCTCAAGCACGTGCCCCAAAATAGCATCCTCTAAACCAGGAAGATGGAAAATAAAAACTACATACTCTTGTTGGTTTCCAGCTAATTAAACATCATAAGATGTCTCTCTCAATCACTATAGATAATTCTTGTATCCTAATGACCCATCCCCACAACTCAGCGTGCCTACTGAAAGTTGTTCATAATAGCCATAAAACAAAAGAGAGCAGCTAATGAAAGACACAATTTTTCTATAGCATTTACCAACTTTCTAAGGCACCAATTTCATCAAAACCCACTGACTTAGATTCTGCACACGTTAAAAGGAAGACCTTACTGTGATCATATCAAAATCTTTGTTTCAAACACACTGATACTAGACACTACATAATTCCTACCCTCGGGGGATCCCATGTCAGTGACCTTCAAGCCAATGACACAGGACAAAAATTACCAGCACCCGAATCACCTTTTGGAAACACAAACTCTACTATAAGAAATCGCAGATTTTGTTCAAATTCCTACAAACGTGTCATAATTTTGTATCCATGAGAAAAACCCATAAATGGAAACATTAGAAATCCTCATTATAAATACAAATTATGAAATAAAGATGGAACCCAAGAAATGGGATCAGAAATATTTCAAGAACTCTGACTACATTTTCGATCTCTTAGCTACAAGGGCCAAATTTACCTCAAGAAAATGAGGACGAAGCTCTTTAACAACCGTACGCATCTTGAAGTACTTAGTGTTTTGGACACCACTTTCAAGCGGCCTCTTCTTGCTCTTAGGAGGAAGAGGAGGAGTAGGAGCAGGAGGCTGCGGAGGCGGGCACTGGACCGTGGTTGGTGGGTTTGGGAGGTGGTTTGCCGTGGTCTGAGCTGGCAACGGTTCTTCCATTGACAGTCTTCTCTGGGTCTCGTATTCCCTCAGTTCCGAGAATTTGACGGTACGTCGGTCGGAAAAACCGTATGTCGAGATCGGTGCTTAACTCCCCTTTACGTTCGCCTGTTAACGATGGCCGGAGGACTAGTCCGGTTACCCAGGGGGATCGGACTCAGGGAATGTGAAACCCAAAGGGGGCCTTCAATGGGGTAGATACTTAAAAAAGGGCCCTCAACGTTGGGCCAATATCCAAGCATCGCCGTCCAATATCAAGTGATCTCCTCTTGCTTTGTGAGCAGGAGGCTGCGCAGGAGGCCATTGGGCCGTGGTTGGACACTTGGAGAGGTGGGTCGCGGTTCTTCCATTGATGTTCTCTCTGTTTCCAGAGTCCAAGGTTTTTTTTTTTTTTTTTGAACAATGGAGTAGTCACCCATATTCCAAAAAACAAATTGTTCTCGATTTCAGTTTTTCAAATTATAAATAAAAAAATTTTAATACTTAAATTTTTTTTCAGTTTAAAATTTTTTAAAGAATAATATGGGTTGCCCCTATTGTTTAGATTTTACTTGATTTTTTTTTTCCAAAATGAAATATATCTTTTCCTGTAAAGCTAGTTTTAAGTACGAATTTATTTACTGACACTGCGTTAAATACTAAGCTGAAAAGGATTCCTTTTACAATAAGCTATTTGGTCAATTGTTTATAAGATAATAAGTCTAATTCAAACACCCACCACTTAACATCACAGTCTAATTCAAAC
This sequence comes from Casuarina equisetifolia, assembly GCA_028551475.1. Classification (NCBI taxonomy): domain Eukaryota; kingdom Viridiplantae; phylum Streptophyta; class Magnoliopsida; order Fagales; family Casuarinaceae; genus Casuarina; species Casuarina equisetifolia. The sequence goes on along the minus strand of CM052358.1, from coordinate 1,007,088 downwards.
AGCCTTGCAAGGAATCCAAAATGGAACACACTGATTAGTACTGGAATGCAATTCGACAACCAAACTATGTGCTATCCCAATTTTGGGAATTAGAAGTTGCGATTGGATTGACCAACTCTCGGACTATGACCTGGGAATAGGAACGCAAAGCTTCTATGTTATGTTGCAGTGACTTCATGGCTCTCATACAATGATATAAATTGAAAGACAAAATGGTATAAATAGACTGAAGTTTACAAATAGCAACTTCTTCATTATGTTCAAGTTTATTTTTTTTAGTAACATATAGTGTTCAGATATAGGTAATAAGTCTTACATTACTAAAGAAGTTATTGAAAATTTTATTTATAAAATAATGAGTTTTACAACTTCTTAAGTGAACTTTTGAATTAAATAATAGACATTGTAATATGATATTAAAATAAAAATTTGCCTTTCACCCTTATGAACTCTCATTAACTAAGTTAAGACATTACTTATATTTTCAGGTGTTAAGATATAGATAATGAGTTTATATTATTAAAAATTATGTTTATAAGATAATAAATTTTATTAATTTTTTAAATCAACCTTTAAATTAAATAATATACCTTTTAATATATACAAAGAGAAGTCTTACACTTAGTCATGAGGTTATATTTACAAACAAGAAACATGGCTGAGGTTGCAGCCATCTTTAGGTTACAGAATCGATTGCACGGATTTCCATCTTCACAAACCTATGGGCACTAGCGACTCTTCAATTTGATGAAAGGTCATCATGCAATTAAAAGGCTGATTATGGCCTAGAACCCTACGCTCTTGATCCTGTATGCTTTCCTTTTTTATTCAAGTTTAAGCTTTTTACTTTTGAGGGTGTATTTGGTTGACAAGAAGTGGTAAGATAAAGAAATAGAAATGTTTCCAAATTGGATAAGAAAAGGTTGGGTCTTTTTTTTATTTTTTAGCTATTTTACACATGCAATTGTACAGCTTTCTGATGCCTTCTTTTGTCTCTTTATATGGGACCATTTTCTGATATTAATTTATTTTTCAGTGGCCTTTTTCTATCAAGTACAGATATTTTCACTTTGCGTTAGACTATCTGGAAAGATGTTGATTTTAAGGTAGGACTCGTAGTTGTTCTCCACAAATCTGGCTGTCTTTGAATAATGTTGCTTGTTCTGTTATGAATTTGGCTGAATAAGATTTTTTCCTTCATTCCGTTTAATTGCATCAAGGTAATCTTCATTTCCATCACAATTTGAATGCTACAGTTTGCAGCAGGCAAACACTGGGGATCCTGCAATTCACACCTTAGATAGATTGCAGTGCTTCACTTATTAAAGGAAGCACTGCAATCTGTCATGTGTTCTACGGAATTTTAACACCACTGACTGTAATTAGTTCAGGGAAATACAATGCGGAATTCTTCAAACAATTCTCTAAAAAAGAATGAGTTGCCATAAGAGATTGCCGAAAAAGAGACTAGAATAAAAAGATGCCGTTCTGCCTTTTCCAGGATAAGGATGCACTCAAGCTGGGAGCTCTTATGTACAGAGGTATCTCTCTCGCAGTTGGACCTCAACTGTATTCAAGACTGTCCACCAATGATACCACAGCTCAACTTTCATCTGTGCTAAAGCCACGGAGCCTTCACCAAACGAATTATGCATTAAACACCGTAATGCCAAAAGATCTATTTATTAACTCGGGATTTGTCCTGAACTTCTTTGCTTACCACGGCAGCTCTGGTGCTGATTCTGGCCAAACCCCATTTGAACTATACTTTGAAGGTCATCCCACCAGACTACTGAAGCCTCGAAAGCAATTTATGGTTGAGGTTTGCCACCGTTTCTCCAGTAGAGGATAACAGCAAATGCAAAGAATATTAAGGAAGCCAAGCAACTCTGGCATGTACTTGTGGTTGGGCAGTTCTAGTTCGCAACTTCTCAAGACACAAACGTGTTGAAGCCCTTCTTGTCCAAAGATTTCAAATTTGAAGAAGTTAGAGACTGATGAAGGACTCCACAAGTAGAAAGTGACCAATAATTTCTAGTTCTCTAAGAAAGAGGAGTTTCAACAAGCTGCATCCCATCCAACTCAGTACAAAATGATTGATTGGCGTGACACTTGAAGTGCACAAAAGCAAAGCATAAACTTCTACTAATAGGTGCATTGACCTTCTAAGAAGAATAGCATACAAAGCACCAAAATAATAAAAAATAAGAATAAAGGTAATATTATTAATTTTATAAAACAAAATACCTGACAAGGAATATGGGAGGGAAGGAACGGAGGGGATTTTGGAAATGGGGAGATTCGAGTACCTGATGCTAGTGAGGTGCCAATAGCTTTATGACCAAGGAGTGTATTTGGTGATTGGTGCAAGGTAGAAGCTCCATACTTTCCTTCATGAGGAGAAGGACGTTGCTAATTTCCACCATATGACTGCCTGCCAGGGAGTTGTTTCCTACGCAGTAAACATCACTTGAAAGAAACACCCACGCGTAAGCATCCCTTAGAGAAAGAGAGCAAAGTTTGCAATTAAACAAAAGCCGAAACAGCTATATACACAGTAAAAGATGCACAATTAAATACCTGATAATTTGATTAGGGTAATCAAACAAGCCAAAAGGATTGATCAGCATCATGTTCTGATTCATCTTATGTTTGAAGATTCTGCAAAGCCATAAGGGCAGTGCAGAGAGGTCAGGTAGGTAAGGAGCAATTGCGGACTTCACGTCTTCAGATTAGCCACGAACTGAGGAACCATCAAAAAGAGGAGAGATTCTTCAACCGGCGTGTCATCCAACCTGCCATGAAATTGCGTCAAAGACGTCAATCTGCTTTGGTTTTAGATTGGGAGGAAAGCCCTTTTTGGAAAACAATTCAACTTCTGGACAATCATTAACACTTAGTAAATTAAGTATGCACATCTCGTCAGGCAACGATCTGAGACTCTCAAAACCAAGGTTGGGGCATGGTGAAGGTTTGGAATTAAATCCAACAGAAAAGACTTGAGAATCATAATTTTGCTATTATAATTTCAAAAGACTAAATGGTTTAGATGTGTTGATATCCCTAACTTGAATACTATGCTAAATCTCTAAATTTATTTATAATGCACAGAGATAGGCTAATTGCTGCAAAACTGTAGCTTCATTTCATGAATTTGTCCACTGCTTTGCAATATACATATTACCCAATAATACTTGCCAACTGTGATCACGTTTAGAGAGACTTCCTGTAATCCACGAGCCAAAACATTAATGCGTGACCAAACAGCATCTACCTTAGCTGGTCACCAAGTTTAGGGAAAAGACTATTAACTTTGAACACATAAAGAAAGTAAAAGACATGTAGAGGGTTATGCTTTAGATAAGGTTATGAAATTTTGAATTCTTGCATCTACGAGCAACCATATCCAAATCGTTTTCAAAAAATTGATGCGTGAAGGCAATCATTCCCTTTTTTGTCTTGGTCTTTATATTTGAACAAAAAATTAAAGCTTGGAAAAGATACGAGGACTCTTGCATTGCAAATTGGCATGCTGCTATGACAAATTCAAAAGAGAAAACTAAAGAGAAATTCTTTAATTGGAGTGAGGGTGTCAAGAAGCAGTTTCCACTATTTGATTACAAGCATATGAAGCTTGTCATTTGAGATAAACTCAACTCCTCAAGTATAGCATAATGAAGAAATTAAGAAATTACAAGAGTGTATAGAGCATTCTGTTTCATTAAAGATAGTAGTCAATAAAGCCTAAAGCAGAAGAGGCAAAAACATGGAGGAACTAGCAGGTTGAAGAGTTCACGTACCTAACTTCAGAAGTAACGGTTTCGGCTCATTCAATCATTTCATGATCAATCCAAACTTCTTCCACATGAGCAATCATGGGCCATTCTTTTTTCTTTTTACTTTGACATTTTCTCTTTAGAAAAGGACAATCCCTAATGAGGAGTGAATTGACGGAGGCCGGCAGCTTTGGCAGGCACTTGAGTTTAGGGCAGTCATAGACCGCAAAACTTTCAAGACCAATGAGATGTTGAAGCAATTTTTTGTCCAAAGATTCCAAATTTGAAAAGTTGCAGATAATTATATTGTTCAGAACAGGAGGTAGCCACCGCGCCTCCAGCAAAGGCTCCAGATCTGCATCTCGACCACTAATCTCCAAATGTCTAAGATAGGGGAGGGTTTGTAAAGCGCATCCCATCCCACTCGCAAGGACTTTGTAGGTGGTGACAATGATTTTCAGACTGGGAGAGAAGCCTCCTTCCGAAAAAAACTCGAGTTTCGAGCATATACGTATCATCAACTGCTCAAGAGATGGAAAGTATAGGCACATCTTGTCTGGCAGTGATCTCAAACTCCCACACTCCATTAGATACATAATTCTAAGGCTAGGGACACGCAATCCTCCACTAGGGAAAGATACAAAATTAGGGCAATTTCGGATACTTAAGGTCGTGATTGGTAAATCATGCTCATAATTTACTGGAAGTGTAAGAGATTCAAGATTGTGACAGTCCTTGATGTCAAGGCTATGAAGCTTTGGGAATACCTCTAATGGAAGGGACTTCAAAGAATCACAATCGATCAAGGACAATCTTTCAATAGATGAATAGTCCTGGTGATTTGAGAGCTCTAACTTCGTACAATTGTCAATCCTAAGAAATTTTAGTGAAATGGGAAGACCACTCTTAGAAATGGACGTAAGTGACGAGCAACGAAGGATCTCTAACTCCTGAAGGTGGGTGCTAGAGTTTATCATTCCCTCAGGAATAGATTCCAACTTGTCAAACCCTATGATGCGTAGGTTTTTTAATGTAGAAGGAAGACCACCCTTCGGGAGGGTCTCCAGTGAACCAAATCCTTCGATTTCAAGCTCTTGTACTTGAGTTGGCCATTCAATGAATAGAACCTCACTACAATCCTTTAGCTTCAAGACACATACTAAAGGAGCCCTTGGGATCGAAGCAACCAACTGTGGACAATTGGAAATCTCAAGTTTCACTAAATGAGGAAGATGGGTGGGCAACTCTCCTGTTAGCTTAGGGCAACCATGAATATAAAGCTCTTCAAGTTGAGAAAAAGGTCCACCTCCATTTTCGGCCCCAAAAGAAACCCAACTTTGCCACTTTGCCATCCTCTCAAATCTTAAAACTTTTAAGGATCCAAATGGCTTAACCAAAGAAGTGCTCCCATAGAATTCACGACTTACTGTAACAACTTCATCACAACAAATAATAGAGACCTTTTCTAGAGAGGGTAGCTGCCCAAGGGGTGGCAAGTTACTGCAGTATGTACACCCTCGTAGATCAATAGATGCTAGCTTAGAGAAAGAAGGATGGCCTATCCAATTTGAAAAAGTTGGACCACGATAGTAGTAGATGCCAAGCCTTTTCAAGTTTGCATGGGGCCAAAGAGCATCGAGTGTAGTTTCATGACTTTCAGAAATATCAGTACCAACATTCCATTCAAATTCCAACTCATGGAGGCCCTTCTTATGTCTTAAACTTTCATCTGAAGCATCAATAGGAGATCTTGCGTTTTGGAGCTCTGATATAAGAAGTGATCCTTGAAGATTTGTAAGCGCCCTTAACTCTCCAAGGAAAGACCCACCACATTTGCCAATTATGAATTTTGTCAATGTTTGGAGACATTTTAACCTACCAAATTGCATTAGCATCTCCAATACGCCAGTTCGCATGATATCAGGATGATGCAAATTAATAAGCTTCCACATCTCTTTTGGTAGTGCAACAAATTTTTCACAATTTGATAAATCTAATGTTTGCAAATTGCACAACATACAAATAGAATTTGGCAACATTCTAACTTGAGTGAAAGAGAGATCCAAATACCTTAGGTGATTCAATTTGCCAATTGACTCAAGCAATTCAATTATATTTGCATAAAGAGGCATAGAGATTACTTGCAAACATTTCTGCATTGGTAATAACTCATCTAATACTCTTTTTCCCAAGTAGTGAGGGCTAGTCCATGATGGCTTTAATGGCAAAAAGGTGCGCAACTTTTTAGCTTTACAAAGAAACTTAGACTCCTTCAAACCATCAAAGCCTCTCCTAGCATATGACATATGACGAACATTTTTCACCATCTTTTGAGAATAATCACCTTCTAAGCTTAAGGAGAATTGCATAGAAACAAATATTGCTAAATCATTTACAAGATCGTGCATTATAAAATGTGACTTTGTCTCATTTGATTTGTTCATGAAATCATGTCTAATGCAATTTAACTCCATCTCACTTGATTTTTGGAACAATGATCTTGATACTAGCATACAAAAGTAATCATCACCAACTTCTTTCATTGTCTTGCTTTTACGTTGAGGTAAAAAACCTTCGGCCATCCACAATAAAATTACTTGGTCCTTTTCAAAAGCATAATCCTTTGGAACTATTGAGCAATAAGCAAAACATCTTTTTAGATGTAATGACAAATATTTATAACTTAATCTAAGAGCTGGAAGAATGTTTGTCTTATTGATTGGTAAATCCCATAATTCACTCCTTAATACCAAATCCCATTCATCAATATCTACTTTAGAACCCAAGAGAGCACCAACCGTCTTGATAGCTAAAGGAAGGCCACCACACTTCTTCACAATTTGTCTCCCTAATTCTTCCAGCCTTGGATGTGCATTAGCATTACCATGGGGGAATGCCCGTCTTGCAAAGAGTGACCAGCAATCTTCTTCCAATAAAGTCTTTAAACGATAAGTTGAAGTAGGACCAGCACCCATAGATAATGCGACCCTATCACTGCGTGTAGTTATGACGACCCTACTTCCTTTTGCCCCAAATTTGAACGGTTTGCTTAAGTTCTCCCAATCAGCCTTATTTTCAGTCCAAACATCATCTAAAATGAGAATAAATTTTTTCCCCATCAAACTCTCTTTTAGTTTATTTTGAAGTACATCAAAATCCTTGGTTTTAGAAATTGGTGAGGTAACTTTCTCCAAAATTGTTTTTGTTATCATCAAAATATCAAATGGCTCCGAAACACAAACCCATACATGAAGATCAAAATACTGCTTCACCCTGTAATTGTTGTATACGAGCTGAGCGAGGGTTGTCTTGCCAATACCCCCCATGCCAACTACGGCAATCACACCCACCTTATTCCCAACAGCATCGTCCGAGAGTAGCATGTTAATTATTGCCTCCTTGTCGTCATCCCTACCATAAATCTCATCTTCTTCAACCAAGGAAGTCGTGGGTGGTCTTTCTATTGGGCTTCCACCGAAACCTTCTCTTAGGCCCAGAGCATCCATTCCTTGGGCCAGAGTGTCGAGCCTTTCCAGTACACTTTTTAGCTTTGGCTCTATCTCTTTGACAAAAGAATTACGAAAAGCCGAGATAGACTTACGTACCTTCCTTAATGTGGTTAGAGATTGAGCATCCAATTCGCTTCGCAAGGCCTCAGTAGCGATCTCGTCCAAGACGTCTTCTGCATCATAGACCGCATCTTTCATCGCTTCAAGCCAGTCTTTCACAAGAGGCTTTGTGACTTGCAGGTCCTCCGCATCTTCGAGCACTGCATTAGCAGTCAGGTATGCTATCTTCAACTTCTCCAGGAGTCGGTCGGAGAGCTTTCGTCGCTTAAAGAAGTCGACGAAGTGACCAGATGCCATTTTTTCAAAAAACACTTGTAGAAGAGGAGAGAGAAACAGGGTCGCAACCTCAGCCATGTCTTCTTCTTTGCAGATCAAATGAAAGTTGTTGTAAACAGCAGAGCAAAACACAATTGCAAGTTATCCTGCGCTTGTATGCCTGAAAACCAGGATGTATTGAACAAAAAGGAAGCTTTGGCTTACACGATTGATGGATGCATAAAAAGTAATCAATTTGAGAATGTATATGGGAGACCGAACTACTGGCAGGACCACGCAGAATACTGAGGACAGCAACTTCTCTTGATAACGAGGCTATTCATGGCCTGTCCACCAAGAGAAACTCGGGGAGAACCCAAAAAAAAAAAAAAGTTAAAGCAAAAGCAACTTTAAAGAACAAAAGGGACAAATTCCCAGGACATTGCCTTAAAGGATAAGAGAGAACAATCTGGAAATATGCAACCGACATCCTCGATTCAATTGGTCAGCTTTACAATTGGGCATTACATTCTGTGAATGCACGAATGACGTGTTCGTACATTTCTCTTTAAGCGAGAGGGAAGCTAGACTTTGATATTCATCTGAACAAAATGACTTGAGTTTTTGTAGCAAAATTTTGTCGTTGTCCACCTAAAACTAATGCATAAATTTTGACATTCATCACTGATACGAAATGAAAAGAAAAATAAATGAGGTATTTAGTACAAGCTTAAAGTAGCAAGCACAAGATCTAGAATGGAAAGGAAGACACACAATGTGGGAAGCCCTTAAGCTATACATTCCCTATTCATAGTTACTCAAACAATGTCCTTTATAGGGAAAGAATATAAACTGGCTGCACAAAGAATCATCTCAAAAGAACTTACATTTGCACAAATGTAATTAATCAAGAAAATGGAACACTTATATATAATTGTTTACAATACATATATATAGATTAATTGTCATTGAATCGGGAAATGAAAACACGAGTTTTTAATAATGTAAATTTATTTACTATTTTAATATTTTAAGAATAATAATCCGAGTTTTAAATAACATAAGACATAAATAAGTGAAAAAATAAAATATTTTGAAGACTATAAAATTGAAAGACCGAGGTCCTTCCAAAACCTTTCACTTTTCCATCTAAAGCCCTTTCTTCTTCTTCCTCTCTCTCTCTCTCTCTCTCTCTCTCTCTCTCTCTCTCTATTTGTGCGTGCGTGTGCAGAGTTGAAGAAGCGTGATGAACCCACAGACGGATAAGCTGGTGAGAAGGACAACCATGGTGGCGACTGTCGTTGCTTCCTATTTTCTCCTAACCGCTGATTATGGCCCAGAACCCAACGCTCTCGATCCTGTATGTTTTCCCTTTCTTAAAAGTTTCAAGCCTTTTATTTTTGAGGGTGCATTTCGTAAGAAATAGGAACACTTGTAAAATTGCATTGAAAGAGTTTTTTTTTTTTTGGCTGTTTTACATATGCAATTTTTCAGTTTTCTCACCATTCAAACGGAGCTGATCAGTTTTGACGCTTTAAAGCTGGAATTTGTTGCTGTAGTTTACAAATCTGGCGGTCTTTTAGATATTGGTTTGGACAATGTTGGTTATTATGGTATGAATTTAGCTGAATGAGATTTTTCCCCTTTATTTCAATTTAATAGCAACAGGGCTATCTTCATTTTCGTCACAATTTTCATACTGTAGTTTGCAGCAGGCAAACATTGGGGATCCTGCAATTCGCGCTTTAGATAGATTGCAGTGCTTCAGTTACTGTTAGCATTGCCTAGTGGTAGAGTCTTGGGCTTAGAATCGGCAAGACAGAATTTGTGTGGAACTAAAATGGATTTTTCTGTACAAGAGAGGAGATTGTAGAAAGATTTTTGAACGACTGGTTATGTTGAGTGAATCCCTAGGTGAAGTGAGGATCTTAAGAGGCCGTTTCAACTGGAAAATTGTAGAAATTGAGCTTTCTATAAGGACTGATGAGTTAATAACCTTTTTGGTTTTAGCATGAACTTTCTAATCTATTTGAGGTGTAAGGCTGTTACACAAAAATGTTACCTTTTTTGAACTCTCTGTTGTGGTTGCCTCTCGCAATAGGGTATGCAATAGAATTTTGTTCACGAGCTTAACATGTGCCAGGGGCTTGATAATGGCTATCATAACTGCTTGAATGCTTTTCATGATATGGTACATGTGTTATTCTGGTTGGAAAAATGTTGAGAAGGGATCAAAAGAGAAAATTTGCAAGAACTTGTACTGGAAATGTAACTCAAATACTACACTGATATAACTCAATTTATGTACTTGCTTGAACATTGATACGACATGTATAATTTGTCTTAGAAAATTCTGGATACTTCCAGTTCCCACTCTGAAATTAGATATTTTTCTTATATGTAGTTTTTTGACATTGTGGTAGTGAATACCAGTAGTGGTAGTTGCAGGATCAGAATCACTAGAAAGTTGTGTTTTGCAAGTCTCAGTTGTTTCTAAATCGTGCATACAATACATAAATCATTTTTGAGCTGATATACTTGTTTACTCTTTCAGTCCTATGAAATTTCTTTTGGACTATTGCATAAATGGCAAGAACAATATATAAAGTTTACTTTGGACTTTTCCTTCTCAAGTTTAAATTTTTGGATTATTGCTTGATCTACATTTGAGAAATGATAAGTAAGTATTAGCACAAGCATATAATGACCAGGTTGAACTTGTGTTACATGTGGAGAAGTAATAGTTCATGAACTAGAAATTTGGAAATCCCATATTGCTGGGAAATTCCTTAGCTGCTGAAAGATAAATTTACTTTTCACAATCATTTTGTTGTTGACAAGAAATTCTTTTCGATGTATTTACTTGTAGTTTCATTTCACTCGTCCGAATTCATGCTAAATATTGCTACTTTTTCTTTTTCGGGAATTTTTTATGACACAAATTTGCAACTGCAGATTAAGAAGGCGATACAGTCAGCAGAAAATTCTGTGAAAGAGTTCGTATTGGGATCAAAGAAAGAACCTCAAGAGAGTGAAAGGGGGAAGCTGGGATCCAATAGTGAAAAGGGACATCCTTAGTTTATAGGCAGTTCACTTGTATAGGAACATAATGGCCAAAGGTTCTGTCATCTCTTTCTTCAACTATGAAGGTTGTAATAAGAGACCTAGTTCTTTTTGCACATATTTATGCTGTCTCATGGATTTCATATGTTCTGAATCGAGATGAAATCTGTAAGGCTTTTGGACTCACTTTTCATTGAAAAGCCTGTTCTCCCCTTGAAGCTAATCCGTAAGGAGTATGTGTGTTTTCACTTTAAAAATGATCCCAGAACAAGATTTAAAAAACATAAAACACGCTTTTTCCAACACTTATAAAACAATCCTAGAAAAGCATGTGAAGATCTTGAGCCTGGCAACAGCTTGTAGACTATAGTGCTGCTGGGTGAATTCACCGCCGTATACATTTCCCCAGTGAAAGTTTCTGCGATCGGCATTGCAGTGATGTATCTTCTGAGGCTCCTTTCTACTGCAGCAAATGCTACTTTTCTCTGATTTCCACTTGAAAGGAATTGATACGAAGTTAGCTTTATGGCAGCAAAACTCTCTTTGTGAGCTCGATAGTAGACATTTTTCCTCTAGTTAGTAGGACAGAGGTCACGGCCATAAACTTTTCCGATGACCAAACTCCAATGCCAAGTACAGAGTGTTCAGTCTTTCGTCCTTGTTAAGGAACCATATTTGCTGTATCAAATTATTGAAAGCTTCAATACAGCTTTAAAAAGATTTTACAGAAGATTTTAAATAATACTAAACATTCGAATCTACTTTCAATCATCATTATGAGATAAACTTACAAGCTTTCATGAATAATTATGAGAAAAAATTTACACCTGATTTATAAATTATGATATTATGTTGAAAAATTTACTTTTTACATTATTGAAAAAATACCCTATCTTTATAAGTTTCAAAATATTTCTTTAATCATTTGATGCGAGAAAACACCCACGCCATGTATAAACAAAATATCAATTTATTCATATATATAAACGAGTACATGAAATACCACAAAAAATACTAGTCATTCTAACTTGGGCAGAATTTTGCCCCAGATCATAGGAACATGATTTAGATCCTAATGAAAAATGCAGAAAATTGAAAGTAGAGCTAATATCCGACCAGTGACTCAAATCCAACAGTGCACATCTGCCTGTCACAGAAAACACAGGCAGCCCCCCTGTTCCCCTCGTACTCTATCCAACAACAGGTTTGAACGTGTAAAAACCTCCTTCACAAAACAACCGTTCCCAACTGCCACTTCGAATTTCTTACTCTCTGAAAGTGTTTCTGCAACTCTAACATGCCCTCTTCTTCCATCTTCCTCCAATCACCAACCTCCGCAAATGACACAGCTCGGGAATCCCATAAAACCCACGTCCAAAATCTCGCTTTCTTCCGGCTTTACCCCAAAAACCTTCCACAAATTGCACCCTCTGTCCCTTCCCTCCAATCCCAGAGCCGGCCGCTCGTTGAAAGCTCAGTCCTCGAACTCTTCGACGCCACCTCCGCCCTTTGATCACTCCCGTTTCGTTATCTCGATACTCCGGGCGATACCCGATTGGGCGGACGGCGTGAAAGAGCGGGGAATGCGGCAGAAACGGACGCTTTACGACCACGAGAAGTGGGTTCAGCACCGGAGCTCGCACCGGCACTGGCGACATGTTCTGTCAAGCCTCTCGTCGAGGGTGATTCTGTCGCTGGTGCCGCCTGTGATCGCCTTCACCTCATTCGCGGCGGTCATTGCGGGGTATAATTCGGCGGTATCCGCGCACTGGCTGCCGAGTTTTCTGCCGGTGCTGAAGGCCTCCTCGTTGCCATACCAGCTTACCGCGCCTGCGTTGGCTCTCTTGCTGGTGTTCCGGACCGAGGCGTCGTACTCCAGGTTCGAGGAGGGGAGGAAGACGTGGACGAAGGTGATCGCCGGGACCAATGATTTTGCGAGGCAAGTGATTTCTGGGGTTGAGACTTCCGGCGACAATGTACCCCTCAAGAAGGCCCTTTTGCAGTATATTATGGCATTTCCGGTGGCGCTGAAGGTCCAATATTTCTAGTTTTCAGTATCATATTCTGCTTGTTTTTATGTTTGTGAGAGTAAGAAGCGTTAGAAGGGTCAAACTTATATAAGATATTATGTTAGTAAATTTATAATATGAGATCATTTCTATTTTTTATGATGTTCTTTCATCTTAAACGTATGAAAATCATGTTGACTTGGTCTTCATGATAAAATGACAAAATAAATTACAAGTGATGGAATATCATACTTCCACTCGAGTTCTAGGAGTATGCTTAGTTTGTAGTTAATGAAGTGGTTTAGAAAAATTTGGAATTGGTATGGGCCGGTGAGAAAAGACTTCTGTGCAGGAGTAAAATTTAATGTATTTAGTTGTATTTATATCTGTAATTTGGATAATGGGACTGGATTCGGATCTTCGTGGTGACACAACCTACTGATGTGAAGATTTTGAATGCAGTGTCATGTTATTTATGGCTCAGATGTTGGCCAAGACCTCCAAAGTTTTCTTGAAGTCGATGATCTAGCTATAATACTGAATTCGAAGCATCGTCCCCTTTGCATTATTGAGTTCATCTCTCAGAGCCTCCGGTTGCTAAAGTTGGAGGAATCAAGGAGAAATGTGTTGGTAATTGATCCTTTCTTTAGTTGATTCGGTTTTTCATTCCAACAAAGTCTTTGTTTGGTTTATTAAAAGGTTGGAAAGAAGTTGTCTAAGTTTATAATGCACATTATATTTATTCTTTTTGTCAGCATGGGATTCTTTATTTAATATTTTCTATAGTTTATGTTCGGCTTTTTGCTGGCCAAAGACTAGCTCATTTTTAGGATTGGATTGGATTATATAAAGGAAAAAGTAACTTTGATACCATTTGAAACATTCAAGTTCATATTTCTTCAAGTGGCCTTTTAAAAGAGGTGAACTTGGAATTTTATAAGATGATTTTTAACATGTACTGAAAATACTGAATCTTGTATGCTCTGTTAATTCTTTTTCACTGATAGTTTCCCAAATGTGATGTAGGAGTCAAAGATCTCTTGTTTCCATGAAGGAATTGGAGTCTGTGAACAACTACTGGGAATTCCGATTCCTCTCTCTTATACTCGCTTGACTTCAAGGTTTCTGGTCCTCTGGCATCTCACTCTTCCTGTCATACTTTGGGATGATTGCCATTGGATTGTTATTCCGGCTACATTCATCAGTGCTGCTTCCTTATTCTGCATAGAAGAAGTACGGTTCTTTCCAAGCTGCCATATTATGTGTGCTTGAGAATTCCATTGCCATTTTATAATCACTAAAAGGCAAAACGACTAATGATGATTGTTCTTAGTGTGAAATTGTTGAGACCAGTGATGGGTAATGCTAATTAGAAATAAGTCAATTTTAATTAAGAAATAAGCTTTATAACATGATATTAGAATTTATCTTTCAAGTATGACAATTCTTTACTTGTAGGAAATGTTTTCTCACCCTCAAATTAAGGGGATTTATTGAACATGTTGTGTCCCCATATTGCTTGAATCTTATCTTTGATATCCTCATTAAAATGAAAGATTTGATCTCTCCTTACAAGTTGTTTTAAAGAATATATAATCTAACTAACAAGTAGTTTACTGAAGTTAGGGGCAAGTTGAAGGAGATTGTTTTGTAACATGGTTTCTCGCCCTCTCTAATCCACACAATTCGAACCAACTAATGAGACGGATTTAAGATTTTGAAGATGTTACACATATTTTGAACGTCTTCCAGAGGCAAAATAGTTCATGTCCTAATATGATGATATTCTACTTTTGTAGGTTGGCGTTCTTATCGAGGAGCCATTTCCGATGCTTGCCCTGGATGAGCTTTGCAAGCTGGTTCAAAGCAACATTCAAGAAGCAATTGCGACTGACAAAATAATTCGGGCTCAGCTGGCGGCAAAATTAAGGAGCCATTGTAAGGAACATTCACCAAATGGCAGGCCAAATTCTTAGGTGGATGAAAAGCTCATTCATTTACACAGTTTTGTATACAAGGCAGGGTGCACATATACTTCCCTGCGTCTAGAACTTCAGCATCGCCATACGTAAATATGAAATGATTTATTCAACTAGCCCTAGAAAGTGTTGTGAGTGTATATATATTTATGTATATGATAAAGTCTTGTTCATGACAGGGTAAGTCTCCAATTTGAGCTGTCCAGAGTTTCTATACGGATTAGTTTGAGATCACTTTGATTGGGTCAAAGGATGTCACAATCTCGTGGCATTGGCTTCCCTGCAATGCAGCGCAGAATTTAGATTTGCAAGAGAATGGTTTATCTCGTGCTTTCTATATGGAAAATGCTTCTTCAGCTTCTAGCTTTCAATGATCATTCACAAAGATGATCATTATGATTAAATTGAATAACCATCCATGTATATTAAAAATAATAAGCATCTTATATTACTTAAATCTTATTTTGATACATCTTTAAAATGAAAAAAAAAAAACTTTTATCTCCTTAGAAGCCAATTTTAAGAATGAATTAACCTTCAAAGCATCAAAAGTTAGATTTAAGTGTAACATTCTTTTTAAAAATAAACAATATAAATCTCACATTCTAGGTGAAAGGATATATTGAGAATAACACAACTTACAATATTTAAATCTTATTCTAATATTGTCTTTAAAACAAAAGAAATCATCTCCCCTCTTAAAAGCTAGTTTTGATGATGATTTGAGTTTTCTCATAATGTGATTCAAAACTAATATTTAAATAAGAATGATCAGGTCATCTCTCTTTTGTTACTATTTGAGAGAATACTCCTCCAAACTTTTCATAGGAGGTACACTTTGCTAAAAAAAATACAAGGCAAAAATGTAGGGTTGGAAATGAGAAAACATGTACTGTGGGCTATGCCACCTTTTTCTTTGTAGAGTGAGAAAAGAGTGTGAAAGCTTTGATAAGCTGAATTAATTCCTTCACCGCAATTAGAAGATGGAATCCCAGGAAAATTTCCATCATGTGAAAGAGCGAAAGACAAAACCAAGCCTTCAATGTTGCAGCACATTCATTGTGCATACAATAAGTCCGAATCACTTGCATCAAAGATAAGCCTCGAGCACCACATTCTTATCTGAGATTATGGGTTTCAAATTCTTCACTTCGAGTCTTCGATCCGGACTCTGTAATTCCGCTAGGGAATTCTTACCATTGCTTCCATCCCAAAGTGGCAAAACTTCCATCACAATCTTTTGCAACAGATTTTGCTCAATACCCTCTTTGAGAAGCTCTTTGACATCTCCAAAGTCACCCCTCAAATCTAGCAAGACACTGCAGAACCCTTGGTGGTAACAGTATTCCAAGATTGCCTTGAGCCTTATCTGATCCAATACCACTATTTCGATTCCCTGTTGGGCTGTTTCATGCTCTACATGGATTTCCTTGTCCGTGAAGATTATAACCTCAGAACTTTTGTCAGTGGTGAGACTTGGGATTTTGATTGGAGGACTAGGAGTTCTTGCTGTTATAATCCTAAGGGGTTGCTTGGCTCCATGTTCCTGTGAAGTCGGCATGGAACAGTTACCAGTAAATAAAGTGGGAGAAAGAATAACGGCATCATACTCCTGTAACAACTGTGAGTAGTACCCTCCTGTATCTGTCACTCCTTCACCAAGCTGATCTAAAACATTGCCATTAACCGAGACAGAGTACCTGCAAGTCACAAAGAATCCTTCAAATGGAAGACAGTTTTGTTTATATTTGCTCAAACCAAAGGCTACAACTGCACGTTGTCAAGTAAATTTTAAACATAGAAACCCCAAGTAGCATTTCCAATCATACCAATTGAAGGCTTTACAAAAACCCATAAAAGAGATGATAACTTGACCTAAGAGTTAGAAAAGGCATTCCAGTCAGCATTCGGTGGGTAAAGGCCTCACTAAGCCTCTTGCATAATTCTTCTTCAACACCTACAGTCACATCAATCCCAGCATCTCTTAGTCTCTCCAGCCCCTTCGAAAACACTATTGGGTTTGGATCCACCATCCCAACCACAACCCTTTTCACTTTAGCTTTAATAAAGGCTTCGGTGCAGGGTGGAGTTCGCCCATAGTGATTACATGGTTCCAAGCTCACATATGCTGTTGCATTCTCAGCGAGATGCCCAGCATCTCTCAAAGCAAACACCTGCAAATTTCACTACTTCAAACCACATTTCCTCAAAACTCGTAAACCAACAGGACTTCTTATAATTTTATCTGTAATTTCCAACTCTGTCATGTTTCAAAAACAAAATATTCAACGTAAACAAGAGCAGTCGGCTATGGCATCTCACAGATGCTGAACGGCTCTTGCAGTGGAGAGAGAGGAGTTTTTCTCTTTTAATTTGCAATAATGTCTTGATAAGAGAATACAAATTCAATTTATGAAACTAGACAAATGGACCAGAAAAGAATAAGGCCTATTCATTTGATATTGCAGTCCCCCCATGTGCTCAACACTAGGATTTAACACTTCAAATTCAGTTTAAGTTAGCACATCTGAAGTACTTTGCTACCAAAAGCAAAACAAAGGTTCAAAATCTGTTTATATATACGGCGAACAATTGCCCAAACACGCTTAAAAAGAAAAGCATCCTCGTTATCTCTTTCCACGCGAAAGGCAATTCAAACAAAGCTAAAAGTAAGTCCACGGCATCATTTCTCAAACCAATAAAACCACAAATCAGAGATAAGACGTTGTTCTATCACACTATAGAAGAAATTTCCTATCAAACTCGCCGCCGTCAAGCGTACAAAACACTTCCAAAGAGTCATCAAACAATATCTCGATATTTTCACAAAGCTTTAAACAATAACGCATGCAATGCGCAAAGCTTCACAAAAAGAGCAAAAAGAAACATTCACAGCAGAAGAAAGTAGCTACCTTTAAAGCAAAGCAATGCCTGTTTTACCTCTGCGTGGGGCTGTCCCGCTTTAGGATGAAAGCCCTCGCCAACAATTTTTCCGTCCTTGACAATCACACAACCCACCATGGGATTGGGACTGGTACACCCAATTCCCTTCCTGGCTAGCTCCACACATCTCCTCATATAGAACCCATCGTCATAATCTTGTGCTACTCCACCGCATCTGATCCCAACCACACCAGAATGCTTCTTCAAATAAGTTGGCAATTTGGACACCCTTTTTAGTAGATTGCAAAACACAGGATTCGAATTTGGGTGGGACGCAGGCTTAGTGCACTGATGCAAAAGCGGGAAAGGATGGGAACTACAAGAAGTGGGAAAGTGATTCAGTGGTGCAAGAGTGTGATTTGGAAATGAAAGCTTCTGAATTTGCATAGTTTTTGAAGCTGGGTGCTACAAACCCCAACGTCCCGTTTTCCAGAGCAAAGGGCTGTTCTTGATCATTGAACGGCAATCATCTAATTTGCTCCTAATTTATCGCCTAGTAATGTGCAAGTTTCTCTGTTGGATTTGGGTTAATGCTGTCTTTCATATGTTTCCAGCCCACCACCTTAGACCCAGTTTATCTGTATTTCTTTATTATTTACTCGGAGGCACCGCATGTAATTATTGATTGGTAACTGTAATTATTATCTTCTTACCTTCGACAGTGAGATAAAGGCATTAAACGAAGGAGCACATTAACTTGAATGATGTTATGGACGAGATTTTGGACGATGTTAAACCAGCCTAACCTTGGGGGAGTTTTTGTCTGATTTGTTGAAGAATTGGGCTCACAAAGACGTATCTCTATGGGCCAAGAGACAAATGATGCAGTGGCCACCTTATCCTTGGAAGTCATGAATTAACTAAGCACTTATTTGTTAGTAATTTAAGACAAAATCTTTAGACTCAATGATCTAAACAACTAAGACATTTGCACATTCAACATGGATAATCCGTTTAATTTCAGGATTTTGCAGTGTATGCAGATTATGGGGTAAAACTAGTAGGAGTTAAAGAAACATAAGGAAAACAGCATAGAACTAAAGAAAAAAACATAAAAATATCTGATGTTCATCTTTTTATATCTTTGTTTGTATTCTCTTATAACAGGAAGCACTTCAAGATGTGATGGCATCTTTGTCTCGTTACATTATCCATCCAAAAAGATTCATTATGTAGAATTAAAAAACCACTTAACGACAAGAAGCAGGTAAAGCACAACAAAATGGAAATTTTAGACCAAAATCTAAGCTTTTTTTAATATGAAAAGATATTTTAAATAATTTTAAAGAAAGAAGGAAATATTTATAATATAGTATTAAACCTTAAGTTTTAAGTACATTATCCTATCATCCATAATTGGATCGTCACTAGACATATTTTCCTATACTCA
Source organism: Casuarina equisetifolia (assembly GCA_028551475.1). Classification (NCBI taxonomy): domain Eukaryota; kingdom Viridiplantae; phylum Streptophyta; class Magnoliopsida; order Fagales; family Casuarinaceae; genus Casuarina; species Casuarina equisetifolia. The sequence continues at coordinate 988,104 of CM052358.1, read as the reverse complement.
AGGTGAAAAATAACAAATTAAAAATAATGCAATTGAGTATCTTACATTGGTAATATCTTAACATAAAATTCTGCTGCTATATGTGATGTCCAATTATATTCTCTTGACGATTGATTTCAAAAGTTATAATACTAAAGAGAAATGCATGGCCAAAACTAATTCAACAAATACAAATAGTGCACGAGAATCCAAAAGACACTGCTTAAAAATATTTTGCAGTTTGTGTAGAATCCAATTCAGGTATGAACCCAAATCATTACAAGTTTTTGCCAAAGGATTCATCACAACAAAAAGAAAAGTAGTGTATCTTTTATCCTAATACCAAGTTGTAGCAAAATTATCTTCAAAGTTCCCAAATTTGGCATAAACATGGAAGATCAGAAGTTCATATATGCAGGATAAAGCTCAGGCTCACCAAATTCAACGAGGGGCATCAAGGTGAAGAAAATTTTTCTGGAGGAGCACGGTAGGAAGAAAATGAAACCTTATTCTACCTTGTCTTTTTTTGGAAAACGAGGAAGAAAAGTGCGTTTCAGACGTCCTCAAACATAGTATGAAATGCATGATAGAATACTTGAACCACCTCCTGGACAACCTCTCTATATTACAAGCATTAATAATTTTTAAGGATGCTCTTGTAGCCGATGATTGCATGTAATTTTATCTACTTTACGGATCAAAACTACTCTTGGGACGGATTTCTCATTGACTTCCATGAATTTACTTCTCTTTTTTGGACCTCTTCCGTTTAAGTTGTGCGGATGAAAACAAGATATCCACCCAACCATGAGCGAGTGAGAATCAGAGAAAAACTTGGACTGCTGGAAAACTGCATGGCAAGAGCTGGCTGAATGGAACATATCATAATGATGACAACGAGAATCGAATCAAATCAAATTATGGGGACCAACTGGCTAACCTTGCCAATTTCAGATGTTGCAACAGTGTTGTTTGACTGAGCTTTGCCCACTTTTAAGCAGAGTACGAAACCGCTATGAACACTCCAAAACCAATGGTCCAACTTGAATTACGACACTGAAATATCCTTTCAAAACTGGACCACGTCACTTAACGCATAAGATTTAAAGGTTATTTTTTCTCGAAATGCAAATGGTTTTGCATTGCATTGTACGAAATGGACTAAATGATTTTGCTGCAAAACCACCTGATAGACAGGGAGAAACCCACGAGGAGTGCAAGAAAGAGAAAAACCCAGAAACCAGGAGCGCAAGAAAGAGAGAAACCCAGAAACCCACCATCCATAGACACGAGAGAGAGAGAGAGAGAGTCTTTGGCTTTTCAAGGGTGTGGCTGTTTTCATCTCAGGTATGCGTTCTTCCTCAGAAAGGTTTTTGGCTTTTCAAGGTTGTGGTTGTTTTCATCTCAGGTATGCATTCTTCCTCAGAAAGTGGTGTAATAGTGAGAAAGGAACCATCTTTCCTGATGAGAATTGACGGTGTAATAGTTCCCCTTCATCGGACATTTGTTTTCTCTCTTATGTTTTACTGGGTTTTTGGTTTGGAACTGCCATTTCTTGGTTCGAAAGATGAGGAAAATGAAGCTGGCTTTTTATGGTTCCTGCAGTTTTTGTTTCTTATTAAATATAAGGGAAATTACTTGTCTGGTCTTTGTTTATTTTAGTTGATATCTTAGGATTTCGAAGTTTGAGGCGTGGGTTGAGAGCCAAACTGGTTGGCTGGCCTGTTTCTGTTGTGTGTGTTTGACTGGATTCACCTATAGTGAGAAATAAACGCTTATAGTGCTCTTACTATTGACAACTAAAATAGTGCCGATGTTGAACTCTAAGATGATCAACGGATGTGGTGTTGGCGAAGATAAAAATTTAAAGATAACATGAAAATAAGTAATGTGAGAAATGAAAATGACACTATTTTATAGCCAACATGTTTATTCATAAAATTAAACATTAAAATTTAGATATTTGAGAATCTTCTCTATAGAATTTCAGGAAAACATTTGGAAGAACTATCTTATTAATTTGTCGGCTATCAATGATATGTCTTGTAAAACTGCATCTTTGTCTCTTTAAATTTATCTATTTTTATTCTTTTTCTAGTGATTGACGGAACTAAAAATTGGGGTTGAGTGCTACCTACCCAAATGTCAAGATTTTTATCACAAAAGTTGCTCTTGTTTTGTTTATCAACATTTACCAAATGGTTTTAAGTTTACCGAGTAAGTAATGATCAAGTTGTTCTAGTCTATGGAATGGCATTGCCTATGAAAATGCTGCGGTAATAACATATATATACAGTTTACATATATATATATATACAGTGCAGCTTTCTGACGATTTCTGGAAGTTCCTTTGCGGGTCAGAGCTACTGCCCTTCCGGACATAGATGAGGCACGTTTGGAAGATACCTGGTTCAATCCTGTAAGTACCTATTTGTTTTCAATCAGCGGCCATGTTTTTGTAGTTTTCATAAGAGATTAAGAAGAAAATACGAAAATGTATATTTTTATCTTCCTACTGAATTGGGTCTTAGAGTTGTAAGACATGATGCTTCTTTATTTTTAAGTTTCAATGCTGAACATAGAGAGGGAGGGAGAGAGAGAGAGGACAGCTCCCTACAATTATTATTGTGAATCTTCCTAACAGCATTTAGTATGTTCATAGATTAAACATGGAAACTCCCCCAACTATTCTGAGAGGTGAAGCAGTTCATGGTGCTACAGAATGTGTATATGCTATACATGCTAGGATGTGGGGTAAGAACTATTTCCTCTAACTAGCCACTGACCATTATTTTTAATGTTATGATGCTTTTGGTAATATAAGTTCCTATGTGTTCATTATTTCTTGTACACTGTTACAACGTTACAGATGTTGCTTTAGATTTGATCCAGCATCATCGACTTCTAGCTTTTGCTGTAGACTGCAACATGATCTCTCCTGTTCTTGCATTGGCTTATACCCCTCCCGCATTCCCAAGTGGGAATGGGCTTTCATTTTGGAAACTGTGGATCTACTCCGGTTAGTTTCACTCTTTTTTGTTTTTAATTTAATTGTTGTGGTATTATACACGCACCAAGAACAAATGGATTGAATTTTATACCCATTACATGCAGCACCATTTAAGAACAGAGTAATTCCTAATTACTCTTACCTTTTAAACTGGGTAATGAGAAGATTAGTACTTTTACATGAGTGATTCCAAATGTTATGTGATATGAATTATTACTATGAGTTAATGTTGCAATTATTATGATACTCTTGAAATAGTAACAAGTGAAAAGGTGATGCTTTTCCATATGAGTGATATTTTGTTTTGTTTACAACTTTGCATAAATAGAAAATGAGACAGTCGATTTAATTTATCCATTAAGTTTGATAAAAACAAAGGTTATAAATAAAACTAGTATACATATAAAAAAAAGGTGATATCTCATCTCCATATCTCATCAACATAAGAATTTTGTTCATGAATAAGTTGAATAAAAGTGCTGCTGCTTAGCCTTGAGAGCTTGTTTATGTGAAAAGAAAAGGAAAAAATATGAAGCTTGCTTAGCACTAAGCATGGCTCGTTGTTCATCGGGTCAATAAAATGATGTCTGAAATTTATTATATGTAAATTTTTTTCTAGATCACATTTGCATCCCATATGTTTTGTCCTATTTGTTTTATAAAAGAATGTCACGATATAACCTAGAAAGAAACCAAATTTATGATATTGAGCTAAAGTATATTATCAATTAGCATTGCTTATTTAAAGATTCATGTATGTATTTTTTTTTTTGTGTGTGCAATATTTGCTAATGTTGTCACCAAATTCTTACTTTATTGAACCATTTTGCTCAAAAGGTATGCATATTAAATCAGCTGATGAAACTAGTGTGAACATTCTAAGTGGTCAAGTACGAGCTAATGGACCAGGTATGTTCATGTCCAAAATTTTTATCCTAATTTAGGTAACTTTATTTTTTCTCTTGTTATCAAATTGTAGAACCATGACATCTTATATTTCTCAAGTAGTAGTGGACAATAATAGCAGCTTTTTTTTTTTTTTTTTTGAAAACTTAAAATAACTAAAGGTATTATTAAAAAGGGATACACTAATAGCAGCTTATTCGACCAAATAAGGCTTCACTTCAACTTGGAAAGGTTTTGATCCAATCATTATTCCCGTTGTTGAAAATGGTTAAAAAAGAGTTCCTTGGTGGCTGGCTATCCTCCGTAATTATGAGTATTAGAAAGCAGGAAAAAGAATTAGTTTGTGAATCCTGAGTGTTAGCATTTTGTACAAATGCAAAACCACCTGGCAGTGTTCGTGCCTAAAATAATCATAGGTGGGCTTGAGTTGTGACAAGGGAAGCAATATTCTAAGGCAGGACTAGAATATGGAACGGCATCTAGTACTGTCGTCCAGTCGTGTGACTGAAAGTCTTTAAAGTCTTTGAGTGGTGATTGATGACCAAAAGGAGGCTGAAAAGTTCGAACATTCCTAACCAGTGCTACAAGAAAGTTAGGTAATAAATGATGAGAAACTAGTGGTTCTCTTCCTATCCAGAGAAAGAACACATTTAGAGAAAGAACTTAATTATATTGTCAATCATCATCAAGAAGTAGATTTAGCTGATTCTCTATAGTTCCTTATTGGTTCCTTATTTCTATGGTTACTTATTATTTAAAAATGGGATTATGCATAGAATGTAAGATATATACTATATCGAAATTTAAATATCTTTGGAATTTCTTTTTTGGCAGTAACTTTCTAATTTAGATAAGTGTCATATTTTGCCTTGCAGTGCGAGCTCTACTTCTCCAACTATTGCCAGATCTTTGCAACCTCTTGGGTATATACTTCATACCCAATTGATCTCATTTTTTGGACTTATTTTTTGAATTTCTTTATTCTTCTTTATTATTTTTCTTTCTATTTGACATAAGAATTCATCTTGTTATATGGCTATATTTTGACTATTTGCAAAGGACTCAAGCATCTGTACGAGATAAAGTTGGCTCATCTCCACTACAGTGAAATTTTGCATCATATCTGTGAGGAGATACCAAATCTATACACTGAACAGTGGATCAGAGGCCGTGTTACTGAAGCCATCTTCCTCGCTATCAAGGAAGGGAATTTTGAGTTTGTTTATGAAATAGTGAGAAGAAATTCTGATCTCATTTGGTCCAGGGATGGAGATGGGGGCACAATATTTATGACTGCTGTCCGATATCGCCAGGCTAAAATCTTTAGCCTTATATACCAACTTAATGAGAAGCATCAGATGTTAACTTCTTATGACAAGAAGGGCAATTGTTTATTACATGTGGCGGGCATGTTACCCCCATCCTTTGAGCTTAACCACCTCCCAGGTGCAGCAGCATTACAGATGGCAAAAGAAGTACAATGGTTTAAGGTCAGCCCTCTCGCATTATATTTTGCTTAACAAAGTTATGCTGCTAGTTATAATGTTCCAAATACTAGAGATTTGGTAGGAGGAAAGGATGGCAATGAAAAGTTGAAAGGAAAAATAGAAGTAGTTATCAAAACATTTGTTTTTATGAGATCAATATTTTACTAAACAGATAGTTAAATTAAGCATCTTTGTAGCCAATGTACATTGGAGATGTGTCAAAATAATATAAACAACTATTTTTTTAGAGCTAAGAGGAGCATGTGACTTCATAAGTCATAAAATGAACAAAAGAGTACATAAAATAATTAATTAACTTCAATAGTAATTGAAATTTCCTCATTTAAATTGATGAAACAGATCTTCATCAAATAAATTCGTTTTGTAGTGTTGTTAAGTTATCCTTTAATTGACCAGCTTTCTTTTCTTTTTTTCTTTTTCAGACTTTTGGTTATCTTTCTTTCTAAGACTTTGTTTAACAAATTCAGGAGGTGGAGAGCATTTCATATAAGTCATGCAAGATATTGCAAAACAATGAAGGTAAGACAGCCTATGAAGTGTTTGTAGATTCTCATGAAAAACTGACGAAAGAGGGAGAGGAATGGATGTGCGATATAATACATCCTTGTGGAGTGGTAGGCGGTTTCATTTTCAACATTATGTTTGCAGCCTGGATTGTGCTGCGCGGTAACCCACAACACATAGACCTATCAGCATCCTTAGGTGAAAAGTGGTTTATCCTCTTTACGATTTCCAGCATATTATCATTCCTTTTCTCACTAGCTTCTGTGTTGAGGTACATTGGTATCGCACTCGCAGGCTTTGTAGAAAATGATTTCCGTGAACCCATAGTAATACTTTTGATGCTTTTCATTTCTATTGTAACCATGATAGTGGCCTTCTGTGCTGCTATTTTACATGTGGTAGGTGACTGGATTCTCTTACCTCTCGTTGGCTTGGGTATCTGGCTCGGAGTATCACAGAACTCCTTTCTTACTTACGTGATCAATTTATATTTAGGTTGTGGACCAAGTATCTTCAATAGGAAGCTTCTTACTTACATGTTCAATTTAGTTTGTGGACCAAACTTCTTCGATAGGAAGATGCAGCGTTGGTTTTAACTTTTTTATTATGTTATATGTTATTTTGGTGTTCCATTGACAATTTCACAAGACAATGACATATGAATTTTCATTTGCCTTATGTTATATTTTGTTTTTTTTTTTTCATAATTTGTATTATTAAGTTTATTAATTTTAATTTATTTAGCTGCTTTGGTAAAAAATAAGTACTTTATAATGCAATAATAGATTCAGACCCTAAGAGATTACCTTCAAAAGCAAAAGATGTTCTATTTATATTGCCCTTAAGTTCACACTACAACGGTACAAGCATTGTTTGACACGGCGATGAGAATCCAAGAGTGTCTTGTAGGGCATCAACCTGCATGCATCGATCTTAGATAATGCTTATAATTTATTTTGGTATATTTGATAATTTTAGATATGTCAAAATCAGTTACTGTTTATATATTTAAAATTAGTGGTTGTTTCATATTGTTAATATTTTAGCCTAAATATCTTATTTTCAAGGTGAGAGAACATATTGAAAATAGTATGTCTAACAATATTTAAATCTTATTGCAATATTGTCTTTAAACTAAAAGAAATTATCTCCTTCCATAAAAGCTAGTTTTAATGAAAAATTGAGCTTTCTAATAATGAGGTACGCAATGAATTTATCAATATTTAAATGAGAACAAGCAAGTTGTCACTATTTCTTATTGAGAATACTCCTCCAAGCTTTTTATAGGAAATACACCAAGCTAGAAAAATACATGCCAAAAATGTAGGCCTGGAAATGAGAAAACATGTTTAAGTTAAGGGGCTATCCTACCTTTTCTTTTGTAGACAAAGAAAAGAAGTGTGAGAGCTAAATAAGCTGAATCAATTCCTTCTCTGCCATTAAAAGACAAGCTTGAGCCTTGCTGTTGCAGCACATTCATTATGTATACAATTGAATCCCAATCCCTTGCGTCAAAGATAAGCCTCAAGCACCACGTTCTTAGATGAGATTAAGGCTCTTAAATTCTTCACTTCCAGTCTTTGATCTAGACTTTGCAACACTACCAGGAAGCTCTTACTATTCCTTCCCCATCCCGAAGTGGCAAAACTTCGATCACAATCTTTTGCAACAGATTTTGCTCAATACCCTCTTTGAGAAGCTCCTTGAGATCTCCAAAGTCATCCCTCAAGTCCAGCAAAACACTGCAGAAACCTTGGCGGTCCAAGATTGCCTTCAGGCTTGTGTAATCCGATACCACTATTTCGATTCCTTGTTAAACTGTTTCATGCTCTACATTGATCTCCTTGTCCGTAAAGAGTATAACCTCAGAACTTTCGTCAATGGTGGGACTCGGGATTTTGATTGGAGGACTAGAAGTTCTTGCTGCTATAATCACAAGGGGTTTCTTGGGTCCATGTCCTTGTGAAGCTGGCATGGAAAAGTAACCAGTAAATAAGTGGGAGAAAGAATAACTGCATCATACTCTTGCAACAACTGTGAGTAGTATCCTGTTGCATCTGTCACTCCTTCACCAAGCTGATCTTAAACATTACCATTAACTGAGACGGAGTACCTACATGTCACAAAGAATCCTTTAAATGTTAGACATTTTTGTTTCTATTTGCCCAAAACAAAGAATAAAACTGCATGGTGTCAAGTAAGTTTTAAACATAGGAACCAAAATTGGCATTTCCTATCATGACAATCAAAGGCTTTACAAAAACCCATAAAAGAGATGATAACTTAATCTGAGTGCTAAAAAAGGCATTCCAATTAGTAATTGGTGGATAAAGGACTCAATAAGTCTCTTGCATAATTTTTCTTCAACGCCAATGGTCACGTTAATTCCATCATCTCTCAGTCTATCCAACCCCTTTGAAAACACTATTGGGTTTGGATCCACCATCCCAACCACAACCCTTTTCACTTTGGCTTCAATGAACGCTTTAGTGCAGGGTGAATTTTGCCCATAGTGGTTTTATGTTTCTAAGCTGACATATGCTGTTGCATTCTCAGCCACATCCCCAGCATCTCTCGTAGCAAAAACATGCAAATTTTATTACTTCTATTCATGTTTCCTCAAAACTTGTACACCAATGGGACTTCCTATAATTTTATTTCTGATTCCCAACTCTATCATGTTTCAAAAACAAAAAAATATTGAAGGTAAACAAGAACATTCAGCTATGGCATCTCAAAGATGGTCACCCGGGTCTTCTAATGTAGAGAACGTAATTTTGCACTTTTAATTTGCAATGATGTCTCGATAAGAATATGCAACTTCAATTTATTGGACTAATAATCATAAAAGAACAAGGCCTACTTAATTGGTATTGTTGTCCTGGAGGTAAATTGTTTCTGCAAAATGCAATACTCATTCCAACATGAATATGATAACAGCATTTCGTCAACACCAACATTTAACATTTCAAATTTAGTTCATGCTAACGCATCCGGAGTACTCTACCATCAGGAGGAAAACAAAGGTTCAGAATCTGTTTACATAGATGGTGTAAAATTGCCCGAACATGCTCGAAAAAGGAATTCTTGTCATTTATTCCCAAGCAAAACACAACTTGAACTAAGCTAAACTTAGGTCGCACACATTGTTTCTCAAAGCTAGAAATCCACAAGTCAAACCTAACAAGTTGTTCTATCACATTATAGAAGAAATTTTCTCCCTCTGACATTCTTTTCTGTTAAACATATAGATCATTTCAAAGTGTCATCAAACAATAACTCATAATTTTAGTAAAGCTTTTGACAATTACGTATTAAATACTCAAAGCATCCGTCATTTTAAGATAAGGAGTATAAAAAGAATCATTCACTGCACAAGAAAGTAGCCATCTTTAAAGTAAGATAATGTCTATTTTATCCCTAAATATCTAAAATTTTTATTTAATCTTTATCATTCAAAATTTATGTCCAATTTTTTAGCCATATTTTGTCCTTTTAAAGCTGTATCTTATTTTATTTTAATCTCCCCAATTATTCTTGAATCGTGACATGTCATTTTATCAAATCTGACCCCAATCAAACCAAAGAGCCTCTTTACGTAAGTTAGCAGTTTGGGCAACCCTTGTAGTAGATTGCAAAACCCAGGATTCGAATTTGAGTGGGACTCAAGTTTAGTGGATTGATGCGAAAGCAAGAAAGAAAAGAAAATACGAGAGTTAGGAAAGTGATTTAGCGACGAGAGAGTGTGATTTGGAAGTGAAAGATTTTGAATTGGTATATATTTCTTAGAAACCAGACAAGAAAATGGACTGCTCAATGAATAGCTTGTCCATCTTCTCTTCAAAAACTTGTAAAAGTGGAAAGGTAGGCTGAATCAGGCTGTGACATAAGCATAAAAGAGACAAAAATTCATTTAAATCAATGTCTGAGCCCGGGTTCGAACCGGGGACCTCTAGTGTGTGAGACTAGCGTGATAACCAACTACACCACCCAGACATTTAAACGTTTGAAAACCTTATGGTATTTAGTCAGAAGGCCAGAACCCAGCGAGAGAAACCCTTCTCTTAGCACTGTTGGTGAAAATATGCAAATCACTGAAGAGTCCCCAGAAAGCCAGACCCAGCTAAAGAAACCCACCACCCACCATCCAGACCCACAGAGAGAGAGAGAGAGAGAGAGAAACCCACCATCCAAAACCACCAGCGTGAGAGAGAGAGGTGAGAGAGGGTCGACGCTTAGGGTCTTAAGAGTTGTAGCGACAGAAAAAAACCCACCATTTCCGGCTTTTTAGCGGCGTAGCAGTGGTGTAGCTGTTTTCTTCTCAAGTACGCATTCCTCCTCAGATAGAGTTTAACAAGTGCTTCGTTTCTGACTGTGCTTATACAAGTAATATAACTAGTTATTTTTTAAAACGAATTTTCTGTTTGCTTAAATGTCTGGATCGTGATGTATAACTTTTATTTTGTTAAGTTAGGTAAGCAAAATGGCATTTTTGCTAAAGTTTCATATATACAATTTCAAAAAGAAACAACCTTGGTGAGTTTTTGAAAAAGGTTGTGAAAGATGCAATAGATCGTGATGAATAACTTTTGTTTTGTTAAGTTGGGTAAAGCAAAATGACATTTTTTTTTGCTAAAGTTCGTATGTACATTTTCAAAAAACAATCTTGGTGAGTTTTTTGAAGAAGTTTGTGAAAGATGCAATAGATGGTGATTTACAACTTTTATTTTGTTAAGTTAGGTTAATCAAAATGATATTTTTGCTAAAGTTTGTATCTAAATTTTTCAAAAAACAATCTTTGTGGGTTTTTCGACGAAGGTTGTGAAAGATGCAATAGATCGTGATGTATAATTTTTGTTTTGTTAAGTTAGGTTAAGCAAAATGATATTTTTGGTAAAGTTCGTATATAGATTTTCAAAAAATAATATTGGTGAGCGTTTTGAAGAGGGTTGTGAAAGATGCAATAATCACAGTTCGTGCTTTTGAAGTTTCCTTAGAGATTAACGAAAATATTCAAAATCCACATTTTTATCTTCCTATTTAATGGGTCTGAGAGTCTTAATATTATCAATATGATGGTACTTTGCTTTTAAGTTCTAATGATACAAAATCCTCCATTAATCCCTCATAAACCGTTTTAAACGTGAACCCACAAAAAGGCTGTTTTGTATTCCCTAAAAATGATGTATGTAACAAACAACCGTTACTTGAATGGGTTGGAGTAGGGAGAAGTTTGGTTGAAGTGTGGTTTTAATCCAAATACCGATTAGTGATTTAACTATTAATGAGATGAGAAATAAACATTTGTAGTGATGCTAGTGTTAACAACTAAAATAGTACTGATGTTGAATTCTAAGATGGTCAATAGATGTGGTATTGGTGATAATAGATAAAAATTTAAAAATGACATGAAAACATATAATATGAGAAATGAAAATGACATTAGTCATACAATTTTATAGCCATCATGTTTTTTCATAGAATTAAACATTAAAATTTAGATATTTTAGAATCTCATATATAAAATTTGTTAAAAATATTTGGAACAACTGTTTATTAATGTATCATGTATCAATGATATGTCACTCTAAATAAAGTAAAAGGTGGGTTCAGGAGGCTGAGCACTCTCTACCCAAAAATGTCCCGTTTCCCAACAGCAAAGCTGCACTTGTTCGATTGATTTGTAAAACTGCATCTTTGTCTCTTCAAATTTATTTGTTCATATTATTTTTCTAGTGATTAATGTAATTAGAAATGAGTGCTATCTACCCAAACGTCAAGTTTTTCAGCACAAATTGTTTGCCAAATCGTTTTTAGTTTATCGAGTAGTAGTGAGCAAGTTGCTCTAATCCATGGAATAGCATTTCTTATGAAAATTACGCAGTAATTACCTATATATACAGGGTAGCTTTCTGACAATTTCTGGAAATTCGTTTGCGGGTGAGAGCTACTGTCCTTCCGGACATAGAAGCAACACTTTTGGAAGATATCTCTTTCAATCCTGTAAGTTACTATTTGTCTTCAATCAGTGGCTATGTTTTTGTGGTTTCCATAAGGGATTAAGAAGAAAATATGAAAATGCATATTTTTATCTTCCTACTTAATGGGGTCTTAGACTTGTAAGACATGATATTCCTCTGCTTTAAGTTTCAATATCGAACATAAAGAGAAGATAGCCCATCCAATCCTCCAAATAATGAATTTTTTTAACACAAATTTTCTGACCTTGCTTATATGTCTGCTTTAGGAAGGTTAACTTTTATTCTACAGATTTATATTCGTTTGCATGAACTAGAATGCTACTTTAGCTAAAATTTGTTGATATATTTCCAAAAGATAGTTGTGGTAAGGATTTTTCTAAAGAATGAATGCGGTGGATACACACCAACCCTAATCTTTGTTTTTTGGTTTCTTAGGATTAAAAAGAAAAAGAAAAAAGGTCAAAACCCACATTTTTCTCATCCTACTTAATGGATTTGAAATTCTTCGTACATAGCTTAAAAAATTAAGTTTATAAGAAATGTGATTTTAACCATTTAATGAAGTGAGAAATAAATGCTTGTAATGATCCTAGTATTGACAACTAAAATAGTGCTGATCTTGATTTCTAAGATACTCAACAGCTATGGTATTGGGGATATTAGATAAAAATTTAAAGATAATGTGAAACAAACAATGTGAGAAATCAAAATGACACTATTAACATGACTTTACAGCCATTCTATTTATTCATGGAATTAAACTTTAAAATCTAGATATTTGAGAATCTTATACATAGAATTTTGGGAAAATATTTGGAACAACAATCTTATTAATTTGAGATTAGGAAATCAAAATTATGAATTTTGAAATTACAACAATAAGTAAAATTTTCTTGAAATATCTAATCAAAGTTAGCAAAAAAGAGTGACAGCTAGGTTAGTAGAAATTAAATTATCTTTTTGTTCGGAATAATTAATTAATTTTTTATCTAAAATGATTGATTCAATGTGTAATGAAATTTGAAATTAGAAGTAATAAGGTGGGGAACTAGGGGTTGCTAATGCCATAATAATAATTTTTTGTATTACAATGCCATTTTTTACTTTTACAACTTCAATTGTAAAAGAGATAATTTTTTTTAAATGATTTTCTTTGGTGTCAAGTCTTCGGTATTTTTAATATGAATGTTGTCTTCCTTTTTTTTTTTTTTTTTTTTTTTTCCCTTTAATCTTGAGGGCATTTCTTGAAAGAAGTTTGGGAAAGTCCACAAAGAAGCCCCTAGCTTTTGAGTCCACAGGATTTGATACCCCCTCCCCTTTATACGTTCATTAAAAAAGAAAAAAGTAATGAATAAAATACTATTAGTATTGTGAATTTTCCTAACACTATTTAGATATGCTCCTAGATTGAACATGGAAACTACCTCAATTGTTCTTAATGAAGACAATTTTGTGGCTTGGAGTGATCAAGTAAAATCTAATTTGGATGCTCAAAATCTTTGGAGCATCGTTGAATCAAGATCTGAACCTCCTAATCAAAAAGACAATCAAGTTGGTTTTGCGGAGTGGAAGGAACCAAATATGAAAGCTTTGCAGAGGATTTGACATTCTTTGGAAAATAAAACAGTTATGGAGATTTATCATATTCACTTTGCACATATTGCTTGGAGTACTTTGCATCAAAAGTATGGCATGACGGGTAATATTAGCACATGTACTTATCTCTCTTTTTCTCCCTTGCTCTCAAAAAAGCATATGTTTAATCATTTTGCATGTATAATACAGATGTCATTAATAACCTCAACAAGGATAACTATCTGAACTGGAGTAATATTGTGAAATCTGAGTTGAGGAATCAAGATCTTTTAAATATTGTTGAACCAACCCCTAGTCCTCTTGAAGAAGAAGATAGTGAAGTTACTTTGAGGGATTGGAGGGAGAGGAATTTTAGAGCATTAAGAGTGATATGGAATTCTTCTAGACATGAAGCCTTTCACAAGATCTCTATGCTTGATTCGGCCTACATTGCTCGGATCACTTTGAAAAATAAATATGGAACACAAAGCAATAGTGACATAGGTACTTATCTCTGTTTCTTTACCTAGCTTTCAACAAATCACATGTTTGATCATTTTGCATTTATAATGCAGGTGGCAATACTAACCTCAACAACAATAGTTTTATGGAGAGGGTTCATCAAATAAAATATGAGTTGCAGCATAGAGGACTATGGAATATTATTGAGTTAACTTCTGAGCCTCCTAGGCAGAAAGGTGATAAAGCTGCTTTTGAACAATGGAGGAGTGATAATTTTGAGGCTCTACGTGTGATTTGGTGTTCTTGTGAATGGAAAGAATTTTCTACAATTGAAGCGATGCAATCAACAAAACTTGCTTGGGAATATTTGGTAACCACATTTGGCGGACCGCATCGTATTGAAATAGGTCTTCTCTCACACTTCTCAACAATGCATAAAGTTAAACATTTTTTATGTATGATACAATTGATGTCTATCATACAATTATAAACCAATTAACAAGGAAATTCTAGTGAGTCCATAGAAAATTTAACCTCTTGAAATCTTTTTATGATTTTCATTTTTGTCTTTCCTTGTTACTTTTATTTTAATTTTTTCTCCTATTTCTCTTTCTTAATTTTGGGAAAAAAGAAGCTACTATTAACTTCGTTTTTTTTTCTTTTTAATTTTTTCCTCTTCCTTGTGCATAATTTTCTGTTTCTATTTGATTTATTTTCTTGGTCGATTGATGATGGTTTCTTTAAAACTTGTCAGTGAGGGACTTTCTCAAGGCTATGCAGTGTGGAGAATGGGATGTAATAGAGGAGTTCCTTAGGCACCATCCTGGTTTGTTGAATGCAAAAGTTACACCTCAATGTGAGACAGCTCTTCATGTTGCTGTTTGTGAGGGACATGTTCATATAGTGGAAAATTTAGTAGAGCTAATGTCTGAAAAAAGCTTGGAAGTACAAAATATTTCCAGTTTCACTGCTTTGGATGAGGCAATTCGTTGTGGTAATTACCAGATGACAGAGTGTATGGTTAGAAAAAACAATAAATTGACTAGCATTGACGCTTCAGGAAACATCCCACTTACATGGGCTATTATATATGGGCATGAAAAATTGGGTCGCTACCTCTACTCTATCACCCCAAAGGAGATTCTTATGAGAGGTGAACCAATGCACGGTGCTATAGTTCTTAAAAATGCTATATATACCAGCATGTGGGGTAAGAACTGCTATTTTAACTAGTCATTGACCACTATTTATGATGTTATGATACTTTTGGCAATATAAGTTCCTATGTGTTTATTATTTCTTGTATACTGTCACAACACTGCAGATATTGCTTTGGATTTAATCCAGCATCATCGATTTCTAGCTTTTGCTCTAGACCGCGAGATGACTTCTCCTGTTCTTGCGTTGGCTAATATCCCCCTTAAATTCCCAAGTAGGAAGGAGCTTCCATTTTGGAGACGATGGATCTGCTCTGGTTAGTATCACTTTCCTTTTTGCTTTTAATTCAGTCCTTGTGGTATGATGCACATATCAAGAATAAATGGATTGACATGCAACACAATTTAATAACAAAGTAATTCCTGATTACTCTTATCTCTTACACCACATGGCAAAAAGATTAGTTATTTTACATGAGTATTCTAAATGTTAGGTGCTATGAACTAACTATTACTACAAGTTTGGAGGTTGTAGGATATTCTACTTTTGATCCAGAAAATTTTTTCAATTAGGTTTTACAAAAGCCTGAATAGGGCCTTCACAGAAAATCTGCACAGCGTGCAGCATAGTTAGGTGGACAATTGTATAAGGTCCAAGGGAAAAATGTTATACACATTTTTTCTTTATACTTCTCAAGTAGTAGTGGACAATTATAGCAGGTTATTTGACCAAGTAAGGCTTTGCTCCAACCTGTGAGGGTTGTGCGCCAAACATTATTCCCGTCGTTGAAAATGCAAAACCACCTCGCAATATTCGTGGCTAATCACCGTAGGTGGGCTTGAGTTGTGATAACGGAAGCAATATTCTAAGGTATGAGTAGAATATGGAACGGCATCTGGTGTTGCCGTCCAGTCATGCGGCTGAAAGTCTTAAAACTCTTTTGGGTGCTGACTGATTAACTAATGGAGGCTAAAAGTTCGAACATTCCTAGCCAGTGCTACAAAAAAGTTGCTAATAAATGATGAGAAACCACTGGTTTTCTTCCTATTTTGAGAAAGAACCTAATCGTATTGTCAATCATCATCAACTATTATGTTTAGCTAATTCTCTAGAGTTCCTTATTACTTAAAACTTGACAATTTAAAAATGGGATTATGCATAGGATGTAAGATATGTACTATATTATAATTTAAATACTTTAGGAAGTTTGTTTTTGCAGTTGCTTTCTAATATGGATAAGTGTCATATTTTTCCTTGTTGTGCCAGCTGTGTGTCACCAACTAGTGTCGGATCCCCATAACCTCTTGAGTATATATTTCATTCCCAATTGATCTCATTTTTTCTTGACTTATTTTTTGAATTTCTTTATTCTTCCTCTTTTTTTTTTTTCTTTTTTTTTTCTTTTTTTGTTTTGCTCTCTATTTGACTTAAAATTTCTTGTTATATGTGTATTATTTTGACTTTTTATGCAGAACACAAACATCTATATGAAGAAAAATCCGTGTGTCTCCGCTATCGTAAAATTTTGTGTCACATCTGCAAGGAGATACCAAATTTAAATGCTGAACAGCGGATCAGAGGTCGCGTTATTGATGCTATCTTCCTCGCCATCAAGCAAGGAAATTTTGAGTTTCTTTACATGATAGTGAGAAACAATCCCGATCTCGTCTGGTCTAGGGATGGAGATGGGGGCACAATATTTATGGCTGCAGTCCGATATCGCCAACCAAAAATCTTTAGCCTTATATATAGGCTTAGTGAGAAGAATTCAATGTTAGCTTCTTGTGACAACAAGGGCAATACCTTGTTACATGTGGCGGCCATGTTACCATTATCTTCTGGGCCTAAACACCTCGCAAATGAAGAAGCATTGAAGATGCAAAGAGAAATACAATGGTTTAAGGTCAGAGCTCTTACTTTATATTGCTCAATATAGTTATGCTACTAGTTAGTTTTTGATACATTTTAGGGTATTGAATTTATTAAAACATGTGTGAGTTTTGTATAATGTTTAACTTACATTATTAATGTTATTGCTTTTGTGTATTTCTTATTTTTTTATGAACTTCATGATTTTTTTTTCTTTCTTTATTATATAAGATTAGAATCCCTTACCAATACCCACGTGTATGTCGGTATCTGTGCATACACATATAATAAGTCATATGGGTCTAGTTACACACACCATTTAATTCTATTATCAAGAATCACCTAAGATAACAAAAACATAAAACTTCATTCATCCTTTCTAAATTCATTCTTCCCCTCCACACCTCATCTACCCAAAATTGTATTAGTTTAAAGTGTAGAAGATTCAAATTTTAGTTTTATGGGAGATTGGCTTGCAGTAAACTTATATTTACTTGTAGCAGTGAAAAAATATTGCTTGCTGTAATTATGGTTGGGTTACGATAAAATAAAAATAAAAAAAATAAAAAAGGTAAGATTTAATTGCATGACTAATTGGATTGAAAATTTTTAAAATTGTGGTCATGATATTACGAGGTTAATGTTTGCTAGTGACATAATGCTAAACTCAAAATACAATACAATCTTTGAGATATTATGGGTCGTAGACAATAATTGGAATTTCCTTATATGAATGGATAAGCAAATCTTTATCAAATAGATTTCTTTTGTAGTGTTGTAGAGTCATTCTTTGATTGACAAGTAATTTTCTTTATGACTTTTGGTTGTCTTTCTTTCTAAGATTCTGTTTGACAAATTCAGGAGGTGAGAGCATTTGCCCTGAGTCATAGAAGCGATTGCAAAACGATGAAGATAAGACAGCCACTAAAGTGTTTCGGGAGTCTCACGAAAACTTGAGTAAAGAGGGAGTGAAATGGATAAAAAGTATGGCAAATTATTGCTCAGTGATGAGCTTTTTCATTATCTACATTACGGCCGCTGCAATGTTTACTGTTCCAGGCGATAACAATCAAGACACAGGTTTGCCAATTTTCTTCCGTAAACAGTGGTTTCGAGTGTTTGTCATGTTGGACACGCTATCATTTATGTTCGCAACAACTTCTATAGTACTGTTCTTGGCGATCCAAACCTCGGGTATTTCAGGAATAGATATATTCAGAAGACTTCATGCAGTCATGGCAGCAGGAACTCTTTGTCTTTTCTTCTCTCTTGTAACCATGATAGCAGCCCTTTGGACCGCCGTTACACTTACGAACAGAGGACCGTTCGTCGCTCTTCCCAGTGCTTCAGTTGTTTTTTCTCTCTTCAGCTTAAGAAAGTTCCCCCCTTTTGTTCACATGCAGAAGTCATTTCGTGCACCACGCATCTTCCATAAGAAAATGGAGCGTTGGTTTTAACTTCTTCACTATGTTATATAGTTGGAGCAGACCTTTATGTAGCAGTAGTTTCGGTTTGTATTGGTGCTGTATTAACAATTTCACAAGACAATGACATGAATTTTCATCTACCTTACATTGCATAGGTGGTTGTTGTGTTTTTTTTTTTTTCTTTTTTCCCCATAACACTTTTGTTCCCATTTGCTTAAAACAAAGGCAAAAACTGCATGGTGTCAAGTAAGTTCTAAATGTAAAAACCACAGGTACCAATCAAAGGCTTTACAAAAACCCATGAAAGAGAGATAATAACTTGACATAAGCATTAAACGGCGACCAGCGCAACGAACACAACAGAGACACGCACAGCAGAGAGGGTTAACGGCAGACTGGATTTTCCGCCGTGCATAAGTGTGACTGAGTTGGCAGTATGTGGTGCTGAGGTGGCAATCCGACGTGTAATACTGATGTGGCTTGTAGATGGGTTCAATAACTAATTTGGTCCCTTTTTAAGCCATATTAACAGGTCAAGGTTTATAATCACCCTTCATATTACGTATAGTGTATTTCTCAAGAAAAATAGGCACATTAGTCATATTGTTGGGCCAACAGTTACCTAAATTAACAATTTAAGTGGTCTAGGCTAACGTGGGGATTGGGACTTTAATGGGGGTCTTTGACCTTAATCTCTTCTTTTCTTACCTAAATTGTATCTTCCTGCACAAGGCCACTCCATTGGATGAGGACTTGCTGTTGTCTTTTGTGAATTCTCTTCCTAACGATTGCTTTAGGCGCAATTATGTTGGTTGAAGGTGACAAATGCCTTTTGAGCTATGAAACATGCACCATAGGGTGAATTTGACTACCACTGGGGAGCTTAAGTTTGTAGTGATCTCGTTGACCCAAAATACCGTGGAGAAAGCTTCCAAACTCTACGATCTTGCAAGTAAGATCTTGGTAAGGGTATAGCCGAAGATAAACCCAATCCCTAATTTGAGATTCCAACTCAATCCTTTTTCAGCTACAAAACAGCTTTGTCCTTTCTTGAAAGTGCTAGAGATGTTGCTTGAGCTTACTAATTACTTCATCTTGGCTTTGCAACTATTTATCCACAACCTTTAACTTGGTTGTTTCAGGAATGTATGTTAAAGTGAAGGAAGGGCCTCTCCATAAATGATTTCAAATGGGGTCATGCGGGTAGTGCAGTGAACCCAAGTGTTATGGCAGAATTTTACCCAAGGCACCCAATAACTCCATTCCTTTAGCCTTGCCTAGTAAAAAAATATAAATACATCTCAAGGGAATAGTTCACCACCTTAGATTGTCCCTCGGTTTAAAGGTGATAAGATGATAAAAAATTAAACATAATTCCATGGAGTTTGAATAACTCTATTCGAAACTTGTTAGTGACAACCACATCCTTATTGCAAACTATACTTTTAAGAAGGGTGAATTAATTGAACATTGCTCATAGAAATCTAGGCGATAGAACTAGCTATGTGAGGATGTGTGATTGGAATGGGCTTGGCGAACTTGGCTAGGCAATCGATGACTACGAGAATGGTGTTTTTCCCATGGGAAGAAGGGAGGTCCTCCACAAAGTCCATTGTAATATCCTTTGTTGAGGGATTGGCAAATGACTTAATAGGCTGGCTTGGAATCTATTTTCACCCTTCTATATTTGACATATCTCGCAAGTTTTAACACATTACATGACATCTTTCCTCATTGACTTCTAGAAAAAGATTGATTGTTGTGTAGCTCTTAAAGGATCATAGGAATTAGAGCAAATGTTTTCAAGAGAAATATGCACCTTTTGAAGAATAATACCCTTTCTCTCAGTTTCCAAGGTCCCAACATTTCCCTTCTTGCACTTTTTTCACCAACTTGGTTAGCTTTGGGTTTTCTTTTACTTCTTCCCAAATGTGATTTAGCCATAAAAGAATTGGCGTAGATAAAGCCCAGGTTATTCCTAATTTTGCCCCCTCCTCATCCATTTCTTTGTGGACTTTGCCTTCTATTTTTTCCTGTGTTTTTCCCTTAGAATATTTGCGTAACACGCTAGTCACACAATTTTTGTTGCCAGAATATTTGATAAGACGTTGCTCTATCACCCCATAGAAGAAATTTCCCATCAAACTTTCCGCTGTGAAGTGTACAAAACGCTTCCAAAGTGTCATCAAACTGTATCCAAAAAGCTTTTTTAACAATGACGCATAGAGTGCCCCAAGCTTCACAGAAGAAGCAAAAAGCATCACTCACTCCCCAAGAAAGTAGCTACCTTTAAAACCGAGTAATGTCTGTTTTACCTTAGCATGAGGCTGCCCACTTTAGGATGAAACCCCTTGCCAACGATTTTGCCGTCCTCGACAATCACACAACCCACCATGGGATTACACCCAATTCCCTACCCGCTAGCTCCGCACATCTCCTCATATAGAACCCATTGTCACGATCTTGTGCCACTCCACCACATTCGGAAACCCTTTTGAGTAGATTGCAAAACACAGGATTCGAATTTGGGCGGGACGGAGGTTTAGTGCATTGATGCGGAGCAGGAAAGAAATGGAAATATGAGAAGTGGGAAAGTGATCTAGTGGTGGGAGAATGTGATTTGGGAATGAAAGTGCTCGAATTATCATTTTTTTTGGGAAACACAGAAGTGAAAATGAATTGCTTAATGAATAGCTTGTTCTTCTTCACCCAGAAAAAAGATGGTAAATGCGCGAAAATGGAAAGCTGAACCGGGCTGTGACCGAAGCATAAAAGAACTGGAGAACTCCAGCGTACAATGGATAGCTACACAAACCAGACATGTTCTTTAATCTAAAGGTCAACTACCTGTTAATGATGAGTCATGCTTGTTAAAACATTTTTATTCCTTTTATAATTAGGTAAAGAAGGTTCAGAAATTACTGAGTTACTTGTTAACCGTAAGATAATCTTGGTAAGAATTAAAAGACTTAATCACTCTTTAAAATGGATCATTAATGCAGCATGATATTTCATATGTGAAAAATATATTTTATGAAGATATGAACAATAGAGGCTTGCCGTTTTTAATATGCCTCTCATTTCAAGCACAAAAGGCTCATAAAGTACCCAGTTTTATAAGCAAATGGAGGTTACGTTTAAATTAGAATTCTTGTATCATATTAAAAAATTTAATACCATTTTTACAACTGATCATAAAAAAAATTTGCATAATATATAAGTAATATAAGGCTAGTATAATTTCCAATTATAAGAACACTTTTTTAACCACCCCTTAGGCTTCTTAGATCATATAGTCCCATTACATAAACATGAACATAAACATTTAGTTGCTCCAAGCATGTCACCATCACCAACTTCTTCAACTAGTTTTCTACGCTCAAAGAATGAAGATCTCCTTCTATTGGTGCACTAAATGTGTCTCCAAGTTGACCTCGCCGTTCAAAAAACAACCAACATAAAGACGAAACAATCTTATTGTTTAATTTAAAATAAGACAATAATCTTCATAAAATAAATCCATCATAATACAAAATCTTAAAATGATATTTCTACCAACTACTTTAACAATATTCTAAGAGAAAATTCCCATATTCTTTGTTCACCTAGTCACGTCACCTATTAGCCTTTTTCTCACATAAAACAAAAGAGACACGTTTGTTCTTTACGTAACAGAAACAACACACTCACGTGTTGACTCTCACTCGACTCTCACTTGACTCTCACTTGGCTGCTTCTTCCTGCGTCTAAGCAGCAGTTTTCGGCTGCCTCATCGAGCCAGTATCCGGAGAGAATAAAGTGCTACACTTAGTGTCAACTTGCAGCTCAAGAAACGGAGTAAAATGGTATGTTTCGGACCTGTTTTGTATGTTTGACTAAACCCACTTCGATTTCTCCAAGATCGGTGTTTTGATGCTGTAAAATAGCCTCTTTTGAGGCCACATTTTCCAAAAATGGTATTGGAGCTGTTTTTTTATAATCGATCTGGAGAACAAAACGAGCTAGAAACGTGATTTCGAGTTCAAAAATGAATTTCTTAGGGGATTTCGTGTTCTTCACAGGCTCGAACTTTCGAGCTAGAATTGAGCTCACCCAGTGCCTATTATCGCGGGTTGAGGCCATATTCGGAACCATCACGGCGTGGGGTTTCCGCCGATACCAAGAAAAGCCGGAAAAGGCGGTTTTCCGACCGGTCTTACCCGACCCGAATATAATCAAACCGGGTCAGGTTGCCGGCTACCTCTTTTAGCCACCGTCTGTGGCGCCGGTAGTAGATCGTCAACGGACGATCTCAACGGCGTCTGGATCGGCTGGAGAACCGGTCGACCGGAGGCCGAACCGGTCGAATCGGGTTACCCAATTTCGACTCGATCTAGTTTAATCCAGATCTAGCCAGCGTTGAGCCATGAATCACCACCTTGTGTGGCGGCGGACGTTAGCCATGTGCTGGCGATTTCGACCGTGTCTCGATCGGCCGGGGAACCGGACGGCTGGACGCTGAACCGGTCATATCCGTCCGAACCGCCTGAACCGGCTGTACCGACTGGCGGCACTTCCGGCGGCGCGCGGTGGCCTTTTTTACGCCAGAATTTTTTTCTAATTTGATCAGAAGATTTTGATGCAATTTGTTTTTGATAATTGTCCCTTTTGATTGAATATTGATTGAAATTGCTTAATTTATTACTTAATTAATCTATATATGCAATTAACTGTATGTTGTCATGTTCGGAAGCTAGTGGCTGCTAATACCATAATAATTTTTTATATTACAATGCTACTTTGGACAATTACAACCTCAATTGTAAGAAAAATAACAATAAGCTCGTTATTTGATGGAATAGATTTCTGATTTTCTTTTGCTTCAATTCGTAGGTTTTTTAATGTAAATGTTAGCTTTCTCCCTTTCTATCTCTAAGAGCATCTTTTATATCCATGTAAAATTAAGAACTATGAAACTATTCAACAATAGTATGGAAGTAGTTTGGGAAAGTCCAAGAAGGACTTCCTACCATTACCATTTCAAATCTTCCTAACGCTATTTTGATATACTCAGGTTAACCATGGAAACTACCCAATTATTCTTGATGAACACAATTATGTAGATTGGAGTGCTTGGGTGAAATCTGATTTGGTTACTCAAGATCTTTGGAGTATCGTCGAATCAACTACTAAACCTCTCAACCAAGAAGACGATGAAGTTGCTTTTACAAATTGGAGTAAAAGAAATTTCAAGGCCTTGCAGTTGATTTGGAATTCCTGTGGAAGTAAAGCATTTTCTAAAATTTGTTTGACAGATTCTGCACATATTGCTTGGAATACCTTGTTAAAAGCGTATGGCACGACAAATAATAATAGCGGAGGTAAATTTTCTCTGGAATACCTTGTTAAAAGCGTATGGCACGACAAATAATAATAGCGGAGGTAAATTTTCTCTCTTTCTCAATCTCAACAATGCACGTGTTTAATAATTTTGCATGTTTAATGCAGTTGACCAAGGTGAGGATGACATTATTGAGCTCGCTGAAGATAATTATGTGGATTGGAGTAAACGAGTGAAGTCTGATTTGGAGGCCCAAAATCTATGGAGCATTGTTGAATCAACCTATGATCCTCCTAGGCAAGAAGACGATGAGGTTCTTTTCACAAATTGGGAGGACAAGAACTTCAAGGCTTTACGTGTGATTAGGAATTCTTGCGGATTGAAAGCATTTTCTAAGATTAAGGGGATCCATTCAGCAAAAATTGCTTGGGATACTTTGCTAGAAAAGTATGGCAAGCCAAAAGATAATAGCACAGGTATTTTATCCCTCTTTGTCTTACTCACTTTCATCAGTTCACATGCTTAATAATTTCATTTATTTATTGCAGATGACATTGCTGACCTCTGCGAAGATAATTATATGAATTGGAGTGCTCAAGTAAAATCTACCTTAGTAGGACAAAATCTTTGGAGTATCATTGAATTAACCTCAGATCCTCCTAAGCAAGAAGATGATGAAGCAGTTTTTACAAATTGGAGGGACAAGAACTCCAAGGCTTTGTGTGTGATTAAGCAATTTTGTGGATCCAAAGCATCTTATTGGATTAAGGACATAGATTCAGCAAAAACGGCTTGGATTACTTTGGCAAGAATGTATGACCTACTACAAAATCTTAGGACAGGTTTGAACTTGCTCTTGCTCTTGCTTTTAACAATGCATAATCTTAAACATATTATATCTATCATATAATGGTAAAGCACTTAATAAGGAAATTTAGCTGGTCCATAAAGTTGAAGAAACGAGGATAAAGCTAGAGGAAAAGACTCCCAAGATTGTTAAACATTGTGAATTTGTTGGTACCACAAGTTCATTAATTAACCCTTTTTATAGTTTCTCCTAGCGCTAAAACTTGTGGGAGATATTATGTAGGACATAATTTAGTTGTGAAATGATTGTCATGGATTAGTCAAAGACATTTAAATGTTTTAGTTTGCTTGGGACATCTGAGCTATGATTCCAGTTAGCCGTTAGAATTGATAGTCTAATCTACCGTCTACATGTAAATAAAATTAATAAACCAGTAAAGTCAAAAAGGAAATCAACTAACATTTATTTATACATGGCCAAAGCAACACACAAGAATAAGTCAAATTTACACAAAAAATCCTATATTATATTCAGAAAAATTATAGGACATATCTAACTAATTTTTCATCATAAAATAGAAGTTAGAACATAGTTTGTACCCCAAAACTTGACTTTCCAATACATTAAAAGAATTGAAATGACACCTCTTTTATAGGTAAAAAAAAGTAACCCCAGATAGATTATTATTTTTTAAAAAGATAATACAACTAAATCATCACCTAAATAGTATCGCCTTATCACTTTAACATTGAAAAGTACACAAAACAAAAGCCCGATTTATTTTTGTGCAGAAATTTTGTTCTTAAAAGCCAAGAAGTGAAGCATCTCACAAAAGATTAAACTTTAAGAGAATGACATAGAAGAACAAATTAGATTTATGTTCAAGCAAGAAATTACACATAAAGTTGATCATTCTATTATAATAAAATACAGAGTACAACCTTGAATTTCGTACCTGAAATTTTCAATTTAGTAGAAAAATGCAACAAGACCAGTTCTTTTGGAAAGAAATATAACCTCATAACAAATTATTGTACCCCGAAAAAAAAAAAAAAAGAGACAATGAGATATTCACCTTTTGTCTTTCCATAGGACTTCTATTTCATTTTTTCCCTCTTTATTTCTCACTTCTCTTTCTATTTCTCAATTTACAAATACTAAATTTAACATGCCTCCAAAAATTTCTACTCTTGCTTCTCCCCGGTTCTCTGTGAAAAGAGCCTATGCCTCATCTTTGCCCATGCTAGTCTACAAGCAAGCTATAGTGTACTACTATACAAAGCAAACTTTTGGCACCCAAGTTTCTGTATCTTATAAAGACGTTTTAGGCATATATCTAGCTTGCCTTGATGCGGAGATATTCTTTGAGGCTGTCTAGTTCTAAAGACTTTTTGGACTATTTTCTACCAACATCTTTATAACATATAGTCTTCCTGTACGTGGCATGTAGATGTCAGACTATTTTGATTTTATTTCTTCCTCTAACGGGAAAAAAAAAAAAAATTGTTAGGTAAGGACTTACTCGAAGCTGTGCAATGTGGAGATTGGGATGCAACAGAGGAGTCTCTTAAGCACCATCCTGATTTGGTAAATGCAAGGATCACAATTTACGGGGAGACAGCTCTTCACTTTGCTGTTCATCGGGGGCATGTGCATATAGCGGAAAAGTTGATGGAGCTAATGCCGAAAGAAAACTTAGAAATACCTACCATTCATGGTCGCACTGCTTTAGATGAGGCAAGTCGTTATGGTAATTACCAAATGGTAGAGTGCATACTTAGAAAGAACCAGAACCTGACCAGCATCGAAACCTCAGGCGCTATCCCACTTACTTGGGCTCTTAAATGTGGATATCAAGAACTGGGTCGCTATCTCTACCTTGCCACTCCAAAGGAGATTCTGGTGAGCGGTAAGGCTGGGCACGGTGCTGCAGCTTGTAAAAGTGCTATATATTCGGGGATGTGGGGTAAGAACTATTTCTTTAACGATCCATATTTCATTATTTCCAGTGACGTAATAGTTTTGGCAATATAAGTTCTTATGTGTTCATTGTTTCTTTGTATGTTGTGACAACACTACAGATATTACTTTGGATTTAATTCGGGATCATCCTACTTTGGCTTTTACTCTAGACTACGACAAGGGCACTCCTGTGTATGGGTTGGCTTCTAGAACTCCTGCATTTCTAAGTGGAAATGGGCTTTCATTTTGGAAACGGTGGATCTACTCTTGTCAGTGTCACTCTCCTTTTTCTTTTTAATTTAATTGTTGTCGTATTCTGCATACACCAAGAATAAATGGAATGGGCTATATAACTATTACATGCAGCACCATTTAATGATAGAGTGGTTCCTGTTGCTCTTATCTTTTAAACGACATGATGAAAAGATTAGTGTTTTTACATGAGTGGTTCCAAATGTTGATGTGATATGAACTACTGCTTTGAGTTAATGTGGAAATTATTATGATTTTCTTGAAATAATAACAAATGAAAAGTGCTGCTTCAAGTTAATGTAGTGCCATTTAATAACAGAGTGGTTCCTAATTACTCTTATCTTTTAAACTACGTGATGAGAAGATTAGTGCTTTTACATCAGTGATTCCAAATGTTGGTGTGATATGAACTATTGCTTTGAGTTAATGTAGCAATTGTTATGATTTTCTTGAAATAACAACAAATTGGGTGACATTATGTTTTTTTCACCTATGTTTACAACTTTGCATAAATAAAAAATGAGACAATCAATTTAATTAATCAATTAAGCTTGATAAAAAATGAAAAGTCATAAATAAAATTAGTATACATTAAAAAAAATGATTTCTCATCTCTTTATCTCATCAATATAAGAAGTTCGTTCATGAATAAATTGACTAAAAGTGCTGATGCATAGCCTTGAGAGCTTGTTTATGTAAAAAGAAAAGGAAAAATATGAAGCTTGCAATAGCACTAAGCACGGCTTATTGTTTATCACATCAATAAAATGATGTCTTGGAATATTTATTATGTAAATTTCCTTCTAGATCACATTTGCACCCATCTGTTTGGTCCTATTTGTTTTATAATCAGAATGTCGTAGGCCTAGAAAGAAAGCAAATTTATGATATTAAGTTTTTAAAAAATATATATTTTCAATTAGCATTGCTTATTAAAAGATCTATGTATCCATATATTTGTTTTTGTATCTCCTAAAATTAGATTATCATGCAAGATTTGTTGATATTGCCACCAAATTCTCACTTTATTGAACCATTTTGCTCTAAAGGTATGCATGTTAAATTAGCTGATGCCACAAATGAAATTCATGTGAAGATTCCGAGCGGTGAAGTACAAGCTAATCCATTGGGTATGTTTGTATCTAGAATTTTTATCCTAATTTATTTATTTTTCTCTCTTTATCAAATTACAGAACCATGACACCTTATCATCATAGAAAAGAGTAATGAAGAACTAATTTTATTTTTGCCTTGGCAATATCAAGTAGAGAACCGCTTTGGTCCCCCACTCGCATATTTCTTGAAGTAAACATCAAAAGCGGATAAAGTCGGGTTGCCCCCACCCCCACGAAAAAAAAAAAAAAAACCAAAGAAAAATGATCGAGAAACTTACAATTCTCGTTTAGCGGTTGCAGGACATTCTACTTTTGACCCCGAAATTTCTTTTTTATTAGGTTTTACAGAAGCTGAATAATGGCTCCAGAGAAAATCTGTACAACATGTAGGATATTTAGGTGAGCACTCGTATAATGTCTTAGGGGAAAATGCCATACACTCATTTTTTCTTTCTATTTCGCAAGTAGTATTGGAAAGTTATAGCAACTTATTTGACCAAGAAAGGCTTCGCTCCAACTTGAATGGGTTGTGCACCAAACATTATTCCTGTCGTTGAAAATGGTACAAAAAGAGTTCCTTTGTGGCTAGGTATCCTCCGTTAACCGTGAGTATTAGAAAGCTGGAGAAAAGAATTAGGTATTTTGTACAAATGCAAAACCACCTGGCAGTGTTTGTGCCTAAAATCACAATAGCTAGGCTTGAGTTGTAATATTCTAAGGTAGGAGTAGAATATGGAATGGCAGCTTTATTGCTAATAAATGATGAGAAACTCTTAGTTCTCTAACTATCTAGAGAAAGAAAATAATCATATTGTCAAACATCATCAACTAGTAGATTTAGCTGATTATCCAAAGTTCCTTATTAGTTAAAGCAAGAGAATTTAAAAATGGGATTATGCACAAAACGTAAGACAGATACTATATCAAAATTTAAATACTTTAGCTTTTTTTTTTTTGCAATAACTTCTTAATTTGGATAAGTGTTATATTTTGTTTTGCAATACAAGCTCTACTTTACCAACTATTATTAGATCTCCATAACCTCTTGGATGTATACTTCATGCTCAATTGATCTCATTTTTTGAACTTAGATTTTAAATTCATCTAGTTATATGGGTGTTATTTTGACTATTTGCAAAGGATTGAAGCATTTATACGAAATAAAGTTGGCCCACCTCCGTTACCATCAAATTCTACGTCACATTTGCGAGGAGATACCAAATTTAAATTTTGAACAAAGGGCTGAAGCAGGTGTTTACTCAGCCATCTTCCGTGCTATCAAGGATGGAAATTTTGAGTTTCTTTACGAACTAGTTAGAAGAAATCCAGATCTCCTTTGGTGGACAAGTGAAGACAACGAGTCAATATTTATGGTTGCAGTTCGATATCGCCAGGCTAAAATCTTTAGCCTTATATACCAGCTTGGTGCAAAGAATTCGATGTTATCTGTTTTTACCAATAATGAGAATTATATATTACATGTGGCTGGAATTTTAGCACCATCCTCTCAACTTAATCTCCTCCCAGGTGCAGCATTGCAAATGCAAAGAGAACTACAATGGTTTAAGGTCTGCCTTCTTATTTTATATTGCTCAATATAGTTTTGCCACTAGCTATAATGTTCCAAATTCTAGAGATTTAGAATGAAGAAAGGATAGCAATAAAGAGTGGTAAGGGAAATAAAAGTAGATATCAAAACATTTATTTTTAAGCCAAGTTACTATTAGTCCATTTCTGATATTAGTTAGTTTTGTTTCGCCAACAATAGTTTCAAAATTTGTGCATATCTACTTCTGTTACATCTATTTCAGTTATATTTGGTCTGAAATATTTGAATACTTATCTATCCAAAAAGAACATTGCTGGAGTAAATAATTATTTACTTAACTGTGCATGTTGTTTTATGAGAACCGGACGACAAGATAATGAGCATGCTGTCTAAGTGAAATTTTTTTACTTTTTTGAACCATAAGTTGACGAATTGAAACCTCCGTAGATATTAAAAGACTGAAGCATTGTAATGTGGTCATACATTATATTTTATGATTTGGTTATTCTTTTATGAATATTTGTGTGTTTAGATTATAAACTTGGAGTTATTTATATTTGTATGTTTTCGTTCAAGGAAATGTAATTTAACTCTTTCTGAATGTTACATTACTTAATTTTATGTTATCAATGTTTTACTAAACCAATAGTTAAATTAAACATCCTTGTAGCCAACATATATTAAAGGTGGGTTAAAATAATATAAACAAAATTTTTAAAAATAAAAAGAGAATGTGACTTCATAAATCATAAATCAAAGCAAGAGGACATAAATATAATCCAATTATCTATCTCGGAAGCACAATAATTTGTGCATGGCCCTTTATTTAGTCTTAAGTATCTTTTTTTTTTCTTTTTCTTTTTTAATTCAATTTGCCTATTTCATAGAGCCCAAAGAGTAGAGCAGTGACTTCAACTGTGATTAATGCTATAATTTATTTTTGATACATTTCTTCGTATTAGTTTTATAAAAATATGTGTGGTGTATCTTGTATAATGTTGAGCTTACACTATAAGTGTTATTGCTTTTATGTATTTCTTATTTTCTTATGAAATATGCCTTTTTTTCTTTATTGTATAAGATTAGAATTCCTAACAAATACACGTCTATGTGGGTATAAATAAATAAACACACACATGCCCGCATACTAAGTTTTATGTGTCTAGTTACATGTATCATTTAATTCTATTATTTAGAACCACCTAATGTGACAAAAACATAAAACTTCTTTCGTCCTTACAAAATTTACCATCCCCCTTGCACCCTATTTCCCCAAAATTATATTAGTTTAAAGTGTAAAAGATTCAAAATTTAGTTTTACTGTAGATTGCCTTGCGGGAAACTTATATTTACCAATAGCACTGAAAAATATTGCATGCTGTAATTATGGTTGGGTTAGGATAAAAGAAAATAAAAACTTGTGGTTTTGATATTGCAGGTTTAGGGTTTACTATTGGCATAATGCTAAACTCAAAATATATTCTCAAAAAGTTTAGGCTAGAGATAGTAATTGGAATTTCCTTATTTAAATGGATGAAATAATCATCAAATAATTTTTTTTCGTAGTGTTGTAAAGTAATTCTTTGATTGATAAGCAATTCTTTTAAATGATTTTTGGTTATTTTTCTTTTTGAGACTTTGTTTAACAAATGCAGGAGGTGGAGAGCATTTCCCTTCCATTACATAGGCAATTTGTAAACAAAGATTTTAAGACAGCTGACGAAGTGTTTACCATTTCTCATGAAAACTTGAGAAAAGAAGGAGAGAAATGGATGAAAGATACAGCAACTTCTTGTACAGTGGTAGGTGCTCTCATTACTACCATTATGTTTGCTGCAGCGTTTACTGTTCCAGGTGGTAACAACCAAGACACAGGCTTGCCAATATTCTTACATGAGAAGTTGTTCACGCTCTTTATAATATCCGACTCCTTATCACTTTTTTCCTCATCAACTTCTCTATTGATGTTCATGGGGATCCTAACCTCTCGTTATGCTGAACAAGATTTTCTCAAATCATTGCCTAAAAAAATGATAATAGGACTTTTCACTCTTTTCTTTTCTATAGCAACCATGATGATAGCCTTCTGTGCCACTATGTTACTTATGTTACGTGGACAATCATCCACTGTCATTCCTCTCATTTGCTTGGCTAGCATTCCAGTAAGCTTGTTCGGACTAAATCAATTCTCCCTTCTGATTGACATGTTCAGTTCAACTTATGGACCTAGCATCTTCAATAGGAAAATGGAGCGTTGGGTTTAACTTTTTTGTTTTGTTATATGTTGTATTGGGGTTCCATTGATAATTTCACAAGATGATGACATATGAATTTTCATATGCCTTGTGATACATTTTTTCCCCATAAAATAAGTTCTTGACAATTCCTTATCAATTTTGTATTATTACTTTTATGAAGCTTTAATTTATTTAGTTGCTTTAACAAAAGATAAGTACTTTATAATGTAATAGATTACCTTATAAGATTTAGGCCCTAAGAGATTGCCTTCAAAGTAAAAGATGTTCATTGGCAAGTGCTAAGCTTAGTAGTAAGCATGTGCTGTCTGGGATCTCTTGGTTTTAGCTCTAATATTCTGAGGGTGCATGAGTGTATTGAAAAAAAAAGATAAAAAAAAGTAAAAGATGTTCTAATTTATGCCCCCCTCAATTTTAATAATGTTATGCACCACAATGTTATCAACATGCATAATGTAAAGAAAAATCAACAATGCTTATAATTTTCAAGTCCATAAATTATCGTGACATATCTTATAATTTTAAATAACATTAAATATAAGTATAGGTGGTTGTGTTCTTCAACAACAAATACCTAATATTTATAGTTTACATTGTTTTTGTGAGTTATAAGCAATTAGGAGTGCTTGAGATGATGCCTAGCTTAGACTCGTAACATTTAAGCTTACCAAGTTAGAGAGCAACATGCATTACTCACGTTTGAATACTATTGATCAACACAATGCATCTTTAAATTATGTTTTATTGTACTTCATGGCTTTTCAAAGTTTGACCTTTTGATTCTGTCTAATATAATAAAAAAACTAAAACAAAGTCAATATTTTGTGTATGAGAGTGATAATTAAAACCTAATTTTGGAAGTGAATTCAGGTAAACTCATTGTAAGTTATAAGATCACCAAACATTAACCTTTGATTTGATAAAGCATGAACTAATATCTCATATAATGATACTCTTCAAAATTAGTTGAATATAAATCACACATCAACAATGAGATCATAACATTTGAAAAATTAGCCAAAGTAAATCACTGCACATAAGAACAAAAAATCATTTAAGTCCAGTGCGAATGCAAACCCTATGCAAAATGCCAACCTGTACGAATGGAGGTGGACCTTTGCGCACTCCAACCTGGTGTTCGTTTCTGGCGAGGAAGGACCCGAAGCCATATGTGGTAAACTCTAGCAAGAGAACTGTGCAAATTTGACCATAAGTTGGTGAGTGGTAGAGTGTGAGGGCAAGGGGTGGAGTGTGGAGGTGAGGGGCGGCGATTGGCGACAAGCGGTAGCACTTTCTAGTGGGTTGGAGGCAGAGCGGTGTCTTTGTGTGGCTGGAAAAACAAGTGCAATTTCTCCCTCCTCAATCGCAAGCTTTGATTTCATCGACATTGTTACGTAGGTGGATCTGTGACAAAGTTTGTAGGTTCAGAAGATAAGGGATAAAAAAATAGAGAGAAAAATATTATTTGCTGTCTTTTAGAATGAAATTTATTTGGTTGGCTTATGTAGTACAAGTTTTGAATTTGTGAGGTAATTTGGTTTGGTTAAGATTACTGTTTAGTGTGGCTTTGTATTGAAACTTGAGTTGGTAGAGATTGTTGGCTGGCTTTTATGCTAAAGTACGGTGTAGTATAGTTTTGGTGTGGATTTATACTGTTATTTGTTAGCTGAGACCACTATTTTGGACCGGGAAGAAGAAATGATACAAATCAAAAGCTATATATCTATTAGCACTTTATAAGTAAATTTAAAGGTTAGCTACTAATTGGTACCCTGTTGATGGTCAAGCTATTCTAGAGAATAAATCCATATTGCAAAGAGTTTGAGATTAGAGACAAAAGGAGAACTACGAATCTTGAAAATTTTAGAAAATCTTTAGGAGAAAATAATGGTACAAAAGTAAGGATAATGAAATCTATACGGATAAACCTTGCTAATAGAGACATAGCTAAAGGAAGTATAGCTCAAAAGGACTGGACACAAATGAAAAAAGAAATTTGAGATAGTATGTTCATAATGCAATCATAAAGTAAGGAACATAAGGAAAAGATGGAAAAGACAAGAAATGTAATTTCCAAGGAAAGAGTTGAACATGGAGAAAAACGAAATTCTTGGAGTGGTATTGTAGTAGGAGTATTAGTACAAAGGGCTCATATGACATACCAACCCTCGATCCTAAATGATGGAAAAATTAGAATTACTCCTCCTAGGGAACTAATTAAAGAAGGTAGTAAATATTATGAAAATTGTTTTGTGGGTTCTTTTTGGGATCAAATCCACTTTTCTCAATAGTGAAAAGAATTGTGAAAAAACAATGGAGATAAAAAAGTTTATTAGATATCTCCACAAAGATAATGGCTTCCTTTTTTTCAAATTTACTAATAAATAAAAGATAGAGGAAGTATTATAAGTTGGAGTATGTGATGTGGTAGGAAAATCAATGTTTATACAAAAATGATGTAACACTATTCGATTGCAAAAAGAAAAAATTACTTCAATACCAATTTGGATAAAGTTTTACCATGTTGCAGGTGCTCTATGGGATAAGATTGGTATAAGTTACATTGCCAGTGCTATTGGAAAGCCATTGTACATGAATGATGCCACCAAAGTAAAACAAAGGGAATTATATACAAAGATGTGTGTTGAAATAGATACAAAATATTCTTTTCCAGTCTATTTTGAAATTGATATGGGGAATGATGTCATCTTTGAGGTAGAAGTGGAGTATTATTGGTTGCATATTTGTAAAAAATGTGACTATTTTGGACATAAAAAATGTACTGCAAAATGAAAAGAGAAAGGAGATGTGGATCTTAGTGTCAAAGGCCTTATGAAGCTAGTAGGAGAACAGTGATCAAGGACATAGGGATCAAAGACATTAAAACCATGATAATGTACAAATAGTGAATTCCAAACAACACAAAGTTGAATCTCCTCTAAAAGAGCAAAATAGGTCCCAAAGCACATAGATAAAAGCAATAGAGCACATTTAAATGGCCAGGAAAATTAAAAAAAAAAAAAGTCCCAAGAGGAGTATAGGTGAGGAGGATAGCACTAGGAATAGATTTAGTATATTGATGAATAATTCTCAAGATCCAAGTGAACAAGGATGCAATAATAATAAAGGGTTTGAAGGACAAAATACAAAATCTCTAAATGAATAATCATATTCTAATGGAATATAAGAGGCATAAATAAAAGCTCTAAACAAAAAGAGGTACAAAATGTTATCAAGAATGCAAAAGTTAATTTGTCATCGTGTTAGAATACAAAATAAAAGAAGGTAAATACACTGAGCTAAAAAACTACAGGCCAAAAATGTAGGCCTGGAAATGAGAAAACATGTTTAAGTCAAGGGGCTGTTCTCCTTTTTGAAAAGAAGTGTGAGAGCTAAATAAGCTGAATCAATTCCTTCTCCGCCATTAGAAGAAGAAATCTATTGAAAATTTTCATGATACGAACAGCAAAAGACAGGCTCTAGCCTTCCTGTTGCAGCACATTCATTCTGTATACAATTGAATCCTAATCCCTTGCGTCAAAGATAAGCCTCGAGCACCATATTCTTATATAAGATTATGGTTCTCAAATTCTTCAATTCCAGTCTTTGATCCAGACTCTCCAATACTGTCAGGGAGCCCTTACTATTTCTTCCATCCCAAAGTGGCAAAACTTCCATCGCAATCATTTGCAACAGAATATGCTCAATACCCTCTTTGAGAAAAAGCTCCTTGAGATCTCCAAAGTCATCCCTCAAGTCCAGCAAAACACTGCAGAAACCTTGGCGGTCCAAGATTGCCTTCAGGCTTATCTGATCCAATACCACTATTTCGATTCCCTGTTAAGCTGTTTCATGCTGTTAGAGAAGCTGGATCCAAGACCCAGTACCCGTGCGGTACAACCCAACTCCACGCTCGCAACCCCGCTGCCTGACCCAAGTCCATCTCAAGCAATCCATGGGCAACCCGCATTATCCCATGGTCTTCTACAAACCCTAGCCGCCGGAGACTCACATGCCAACCAACACAAGGGACCACCACTAACATTATCCCATCATTCACCATTTAAATAACACATTCTCTCTCCAGTTTGTCTCCCACGTAAATGTATACAAATAGAATAGATTATTCGTTGTAAACATGACAAGTTTTTTATATTATATTAAAAACACTCTGCCGGAAATTCTCGGGTGAAGATTGATTTTTCCGACGATCTCCTTCTTCCTCGATTGATTTATTCTTTCACATGCTCTACATTGATCTCCTTGTCCGTAAAGATTATAACCTCAGAACTTTCGTTAGTGGTGAGACTTGGGATTTTGATTGGAGGACTAGGAGTTCTTGCTACTATAATCCTAAGAGGTTGCTTGGCTCCATGTTCGTGTGAAGCCGGCATGGAAAAATAACTAGTAAATGAAGTGGGAGAAAGAATAACTGCATCATATCCACGGAACAAAGATGTTATTTAATTGGAAAATATTAATCATGTTAAAAAATATTCATTCTCTCATGTAATGTAGTAATTAAGAAAGAGTTTCATGAATAATGTATATAAATGGTATGATATTATATTCAAAGCATCTATGTAGAGGGAAATATTGTTACATACAAAGATACTAAATTGAGATCTTAGAGATATAGAATAATTATTATTTTCAACGAAGTAAGTTATTAAAATAAATATTATAATAAAAAGTACTCATCACTCTATCATTACGAGCATCTCTAAATGAATCGTAAAATAGTTGGTGTTAAATTAATCCTAAAACATGAAAATTTACCATCATTCATGAATACTAATTAAGTTAACTTTTCAAAACTTGTTTTTTGATTTTCATATTAGGAATCATGACTTATGTATAAAGGGTTATACTTAAGAGTCAAACAATTGGCATCAGAACATTTGGACTGTTTCAACAAATTGTAAAGGGGATTGATGGGCTTAACAGGTTGTATATGTGTACAGAGGGAACAGATTTACATGTAAAGTAGTTGTCTTGGTAAGGTGTGACATCCTCTGTGTAACAACTTCCATCCTCCCTAACGACTGATCTCCTCCATTGGCGTGGCGCGAAGTTGGGCATTTTCATGGACTCCAAAGCAGGTGAGAAGATCCATAATTCTCTGAGGTTTCGGGAAAAAGTGTTCGAGGAAGAAAATATAGTGAATAAAGAACAACCGCATGTTTGATTTTGTTTCTTGCTCTTTTGCTTAACAGGGATCGTCCAAGTCAAAGGCTACGGTGAATTCCAATTCCGTTTCTTGCTCTTTTGCTTTTGCTACTTCGTCTGTCATAGGAAATTGTCGTTTATTGTAGTCTTTTAGCTACTAACTAAGTTTGCTAATTTCGACGCTAATTTCTAATTTTACAACAATTATCGAGTAAGGTTCCTTTTGACTGTGGAAATGATTGTTTGTGGTATATCAAGTTCACAAGGCAAGAATTCACAGATTTAATATGTTTTTTTTAGTCCCAATTGTAAATCAAGTTCACAGATTATGTGATGGGAAAAGCTTTGGTACTCGAAGAGTGGATGCGATGCAAAAGGGCAACCTCGTATTCACATTGCTCGCATTGTGAACTTGATATACATCGAATTGCAACTTTTCTGTGATTTGGAATTTTGGTTCATATTTATATGAGCTTTTGGTAGCCTTAATCTGTGACTAAAAAGCTTTTGGTAGCCTTAATATGTGGCTTTCCATATTCATCTTCTTATTGAGTTAACTTCTTATTTTATCAAAACTCTTGATAATTATGTATTGAATGCTCAAAACATCCATCATTTTAAGATAAGGAAAATAAAAAGAATCACTCACTACATAAGAAAGTAACTATCTTTAAAGTAGAGTAATGTTTGTTTTACCTCAATATGGGGTTGTCCTACTTTAGGATGATAACCCCCAACAATGATTTTTCCGTCCTTGACAATCGAACAAGCCACCATGCAATTGGGACTAGTAAACCCAATTCTCTTCCTAGCAAGATCCGTACATCTCCTCATGTAGAACTCATCGTCATGATCCTATGCCATGTAATGATATGAAAATTCTCATTGAAAGAGCAGTAAATCACAAAATTGAATCAAACTGAATAATTGTTCTTATTAAAAATTATGGTCATAATGTATGCTAAAATTACTAAACATTTTAGTAAACTACTTAAACACTTCCTTATTTAGATTTCTCTTCTTTGATTTTTTGATATTTAGATTTCTCTTGTTGATTTTACAATCTTCGGTGTCCTTCACCTCAACTTTTAGTTTCTTCATATAGAGACCATTATACTTTATCTTCTTCATTCAAAACTACTATTTTATCTCTAAATATATAAAAAATTTATTTGATCTTTATCATCCAAAATGTATATCTAATATTCTAGCCAAATCTTGTCTTTTTAGGAACCGTATCTTATTTTATCTTAATCTCCCCAATTATTCTTGAATCGTGACATGCCATTCCATCAAATCTGACCCCAATCAAACCAAAGTGCATCTTCACATAAGTTAGCAATTTGGGCACCCCTTGTAGTAGATTGCAAAACCCAGGATTCGAATTTGGGTTGGACGCAAGTTTAGTGGATTGATGTGAAAGCAAGAAAGAAAAGGAAATATGAGAGCTAGGAAAGTTGGGTGAGAGACTGTGATTTGGAAATGAAAGCTTTTGAATTGGTATATTTCTTAGAGACCAGACAAGAAAATGGACTGCTCAATGAATAGCTTGTTCATCTTCTCTCCAAAAGCTGGCGCTAAACTTATGAAAATGGAAAGGTAAGCTGAATCAGGCTGTGACACAAGCATAAAAGAGACAAAAATTCAACATCTCAATCTTTTCTAAGTTCTTCATTTTATTTTATCTTTTGCTTATTTACTCTTTTAGCCTTGATCACAATTGAGTGTCGGTAATGCCTGTTTGGCGTTCCAGAAACCGTAGAAGAAACAAAGAGTGAATCTTTTTATTTAAAGGTTTTCCGGTTTTTTGGGATTCCCGAGAAAAGAACCATGGTTCCCTCTCCAGTAGTTTAAGCACTAACCTTGTGTCCATCATAACTGTGCAGAAGAACAGTTTAAATCCGGTGAAGGGCCAGCACGGGGAGAAGAGGATCAAAAGATGGCCAAGAAGGTACAACTTTGGAAACAAAATTCTCAGACACTGTCTCCGCCATGCATGTTGTCTTGAAGAGGATGAAATATTGTATCTCCAAAATTGACAAATTGGATTCATGCAATGGAATCATACATTCTGTATTTAAGAGGAAGAAGACCCGCTGACCAATTCTGACTAGCTCGGTTTTTCCTCACATTTTTTGTTCATTTGAGGGATGAACTGACAGATTTCAGAAGATTTCGGAAGAAAGAAAATCTATTAAACATAGATGTTGCCTGCAGTGATCTGAGATGGCCAATACTAAATTCTAGAATGTTAATGTTCTTTTCAGGTCACATCATGCTGCCTTTTCCATACATCCGCTGGAACTTTGCATAGGGTTTGTAATCCTTACTTAATAGGCCTTTCAAAGTTAAATAAAACCTTGATTGATCGGAAATACAGATGAGTGCACCCTTGAACTGATAATCTAAGGAACTTCTGGTGAGATTTTGGCTTAGAACATGTTGTTCTATCTCGATAAGGGCCAAGTGATTTGTGTGAAAATATGACAATTGGATAAGCTCTTTGATGTTAGACGAATTGCCACTTTCTTATTCTCTAGTGGTAAAAATGATGGTTGGGTGGATAATTCCGGTGGCTCTTGACATGGATGAGGGCTCCCATAAGAGCATTCCACTGTTGAGGATCATGTTGTGAGAATGAACATATGGTGTGCTGGAACCACAAACTTGCTTATTGGGACTGAAATCAACATCATTGGGTTGCATAATCTATGTCCTGTTTCCAAGAAAATAGAAGAAACAAGAAACAAGAGAGAAGACGTAAATAAAGTAGTAAATGAATGACTAGAAAAATAAACAAATATATGCATAAACATCTGCATTTATAGAATAGGTATGCACATATTCAAACCATAAGAAGCATCTAACACCTTAAACAGGGCCAACCTTGGAGGAGATTTTGTCTGATTTGTCGAAGTGTTGGGCTCACAACAACGTATCTCTATGGGCAAAGGGACAAATTCTGCTGTGGCCTTATTCTTAGAAGTCTTGAATTAACCAAGCACTTATGTCTGTAATTTGAAAAAAAATCTTTAGACTCGGTAATCTAACCAACGAAAAGCTTTATATATTTATTTGTCATGATCTTTTAAATACATCTACAAGGATAATCCATTTAATTTCATGATTCGAAAATGTACACATTACGGGGAAAAACCAGCAAAAATTGAAGAAACAAAAGGAGAACAAGAAGGAACAACAGAGAATAAAAAGAAAATCTGATGCTTATCTTTTTCACTTCCTAATATAAAGAAGTATAGCATTGGTAGAGCAAAAAAAATTCATGAATCAAGTTGAACAAGTCATGTGCATAAAAAATTTTCAATGTGTCATCCTTATGAAGTAGAAGTATATGTGATTGACGTTGGCACTCTTAACACCTTTGCTGGCATAGCCTTATTCAGTGGGCCCACGCAGCTTCTTGACTCTGGATATGGACTATACGAAGCAGGCCCCGCTGGCCGACGTTCTTCTGGGCTCATCTCCGCTGGAGCAAGGGGACGCAGCTAAAAAATTCAATCACTTTCGGAATCAAACACGAGGTTGTTCTTGATTCACTAGGTTTACGAATTTGGGTGTGCGAGTGTGATCTGGATATGAAAGTCTTTGAATTTGCATGTTTTTGGGGCAACCCAGATGAGAAAATGGATTGTTCAATGAAAGATGGTGGTAAATGGGCAAGGATTGAGAGCTTAACTTTTCCAAACATTTTTGCGAGCACATATAATCTTATAATTACTAATTTTCTTATGAAACATATGATCTTTTCTTTATTGTATAAGATTAGAATCCCTGATTAGTACACCCGAGTATGGGGGTATAAATTTATTTATTTGTGTTTATTATGTTGCAAAGTTGCTAATTTGACTCCATATGAGAGATATGTTAGATTTTGGAGTAAAATTAGTAAAATGATATAATGTGACTTTCTACTTCTACATAAGTGCTTGATCAATTTGTAATTAAGAATTCTAATTATTTATTTTTTTAAAAAATATTTATAATTGTGAATTTGAGGGGCAACTTGGGAGAAGAGAAAATAAGGTTTGTGAAATTTTTTTTAAAAAAAAAACTATGAGAGCACTGTGACACAAACTCATCTTTTTTTTCTTTAATTCCCAAATCACATAAATCTCTATCTTTATCTCTTTTATTCTTGTTGATTGATTGTCGTCTTTTGTGGTGGTTTTATAAACTAATTAAATTAAGGTTATTTCTCATTGGGCATGGCAATGAATTTTTATTGGTAATACACCATTACGAAAAAAAATTACACAGAAGATATACCACAGATTATCATTTCAACAAAACACAGTGCTTAACATAGATAAATATCTGCAGAAATAATAAGGATGCATATATTAAGC
The DNA here is from genome assembly GCA_028551475.1 of Casuarina equisetifolia. Lineage (NCBI taxonomy): Eukaryota > Viridiplantae > Streptophyta > Magnoliopsida > Fagales > Casuarinaceae > Casuarina > Casuarina equisetifolia. The sequence continues at coordinate 946,928 of CM052358.1, read as the reverse complement.
AAACTCTAGAATTTGACGGTAATAGTCTGTCGAAGTTTTCTAACTCTTATTTTGAATGATGCACCAAAATATAGGAACTAATATTTTTGCTACACTTTGTGTTAGTATGATGATTTGCTAATAGTAAGGATCAGATCATGAAATCTCCATTTTATTTTTCGAAGGATCCAGTTTATGTCACGACTTTAGTAATAGCAACACAACATTTCTAGCAGTACAAGAGAGCAAATATTCATTGTAGTGAATATAAGAAATTTTAGAACAAGAAAACCTTTAACATTAACATGAAACTGTAATATACCTTTTGTACATCATAACCACAAAGGCCTACAAAGGAAAAAAAAATCCTCATTTTTACTAAATCCTACAAGGGAACTTAATAAGGAAAGGATAATGTCTACATCATATTCTAAAGCATACAAGAAATTAGTATTGTGTTTTGATTCTTTTAGTCATATTAAAAAAATAACTAAAATTTTACGGTTATGGAAATCTGGGTTTAGCTTGTACTCTTGCTTAAGCTAACTAAACTTCCATATAGAACTACTATTTGTCCGACAAGAGTGGCATAAAACTGAACTGTTTAGGAAATATACGAAGAACTTCAAGGATGACATTCTTATCTAGATGGAAGCCGTCTCCTAGCATTTCAAACATAAAGTCTTCAAAATAACTATGGATAATGCTCTTTCTTGCTGTCAAACTTGCTAAGACTTCTTCACTTGATATCTCAGGAAGAGGCAAATCTTTAAATCTAATTTTGGTAAATTTGTTGGTACAGGATAGTCATTTGTTACTGGCCTAGCCCTACCATTATCTTTTCCAATGGAACCCGAAACTGTACCAATCAATACAAGACATAGGTTGACTTCAACAATCTGATATTTCTTCCTTCAAGGTGAGAGCTTTGAAGAACATTGTTCGATGACACATCTGAAGGCATGGTAGTTGCGCCATCCAAGTTAGATGATAGTTCTGAGGATGTTGAACTTAAGCACTCTAATTTATCTTTAGATGCGTGAGTACCACAGTCAAAGGTACTCCCATCTAATGCACAAAGGATTTCACCAGCCATATCTACATTGCGCCTTGCCTTGCCGTAAGTAGAGACTATGTCCTCGATGGAGAATGCAGAGCCAAAAGCTTCAAGCATATTCTCTTAGTCCCTTGTCTCAACATCATCTGGAGTTAACTCTTCATTGCTATAATCTTCACAACGTCAGTAAGAAATGTCAGTGGCAATTTAGAACTCCATCGATGGGAGGAGGTTGATTGAAGTAGTTCTTACTTGCATAACCACCTTGACATTTTCACAAAAATCCCATCTCTATGAAAGCCAAAATGTATTTACAAGACCACATACACATCAGGAAAGAGATACTTTTAATACACTAACCCACACAAATTGATACATACATAGTACCGTGTCATAGACCCAATACAACAATGCGACCTGATTACTGTATACAAATATCTCTAAACAAGAAATTAGCTCAATTATTGTCATGTAGAAATACTTCTCATAGAAAAAGACTTAACATTTAGATTAACTAAAGTACTCAGTTATCTACGTACGACATGCTCAATCATTTCTTGTCATTCATACTTATTAAATAGATGATTCTACCTCTCACACTCTCATCTTCATTTGTCTTTCCATGCATTCCTTTTTTGGATTAATAAACAGATAGGACAACTTAGATTGTGACACAAGTTTCTATATATTTCTATTTAACTATTGTGGATTAGAGATAAAGATTCATTTAAGTACAAATATTCAATCATGTCTTTATGGTAATAGAACAAAGACTATATAAAATAGAAATGAGGTAACTCCAATCATATAACATGAAATTTCAAGCAATAATTCACTACTTACAAAATGTTTAAAAAACCAAACCATTTAGAAAATCAATGGTCCAACCTCAAGGGTTTAGGGTTGACCAGGATTGGAATATGATTGTATGTCAAAATTGGATAAGTCAAGATAAAATTATCAATTGGAAGTATCATACAAGAAATAGAAAAATGATAGATTTTACATAAAGAAAATATATAGTATCCCAATAAATTCTACATTTGTATCCATGTTTACTTTGTTTTATGGAAACACCAATCCTAGTTATTGGAAGGTAATAAGACATGTTCAATATGAAGTTTATGTTTTTGCGCTTGTAAAATATGTCTATTAAGAAGGTCAAAAGAAGTTGAATTGCCATATCAATTGACTAAAGGTAATAAGATTGGACTAAATGCAATCCAAATAGTCATGCCATCCCATTCGGTCTAGTTGTGAAAATGTAAATCATAGTTGAAATTTTTAATTGATATGTGTGTCTTAAAAAAATTCAAGTAGTAGAGTCAACATCTTTTTATGCATGCCCATATCTGTGAAAAGATGGCAAGAGAAAGGATTAGGAAATGGTGAGGGGCACTTGTGACACACATTTGAATAACAAGCTAAAGTCATGAAGGAAGTAATCAAAGGAGAAGAATGAGCTGGACATTAACTTGTAATCTCCTAATCTTCAAATTTTTAAAGGTCCTTAAAAAACCAATTAGTTAAAGCCTCATAGAAGTATTTAGCTTGGTGCAATGGATTTCCCATTTAAAGAAAGAAAAGTAACAAGCACGTTAGACAAATATTTTTATTTCTTCAATTCTTAACTTTCAAATTCTTTATCTAGAAGGATAGTTAGAATCAAAGTTTGAACTCCGAAATATGAAGCTTCCTGCAAAGGAGAAATTGGGATTATAAAACATTGTTTATTGAAGTTGCTAAACTACTTCCAATTATGAATTAACTAGTTGATTATACTTTTATTTTATTTTTAGACCTAGTATAGTATATCTTGTTTGTTGGCCTCAACTCTATAAACAAAATTCTCATTTTCCCTAGAGGGCTTATACACTAAAGCTCTTAGTTTAACTTTGCAATTATATTGGACTTTGACACTAATTCTTGAATTTGAGCTAGAGAATTGATTGCTTTTGCCTATTTATCTTTCATGATTTAAATAGGACAATTGCATATTGTGTATTTAATTACATCAAAGAAAGAAACCTTATTTTAATGAAAATGCCCACAACAAACAATATTCTTATTCGTTTCCTATTCTCATAAGTTTTTGTTAAGCTTAGAAGCATTTGTATGCCTTTTATCCACATGAGACTAAGTTGAAATAACTTTGTTGCCATTCGAAGCTATTGTTGCACTCTCTATGAGAGATTTCAATTGTTTTGTTTCTTTTAATTTGGATAACTATTGAAGCGTTACTCAGGATGTTTATGGTTACAAGTAACTAAATTCTAATAATTTAATTAATGGTTTGAGTTATGAAACTATTTGTGATGTCCTTGACGCTTTCTAAGAAACTTATAGTAGATCCTTTTGAGAGTCAACTAGTTGATTAGCTCATGATTAATTTCAGCTTATATGTATCTTCATGACTTGGCTTTTTGGTCATTGAAATTTTACTTCTAGCCAGTTGTACTAATTTTGTTGATTAGATGGTCAAAAGGGCACATGCCCTTTTACCATGTAGTGCAAACTCGTTCCTATGCTCATCCTAGCAACACGTCTTGGCTTTAGTAGGTTGCAATGCATTTTCTTAAGTAATGTGTGTTGTTTATTAAGTTTTGTAATGCTTTCATTTTTGAGATCCCCCATATCTTTTAGTGGTCAACATAGACTTTTACCCCATCCCTAAGAACACGACCCCTAAAAAGCTTTCCTTTCAAATATAAGGATAAATGAACATAGCGTGTTCTAAGCTATTAGCAAAAATGTGAAGACAAATGGGCAAGCAATTTTGCCTCCTTATCTTTCAAGACTCAAATAGGACAATTACATGTTATGCATTTAATTACATTCAAGAAATAAACCTTAGTTTAATGGAAATGCCCACAACAAATAATATTCTTATTCCTCTCTTGTTCTCATAAGTTTTTGTTAAGCTTAGAAGCATTTGTATGCCTCTTATCCACATGAGACTAAGTTGAAATAACTTTGTTGCCATTCTAAGCCATTGTTACACTCTTCATGAAAGATTTCAATTGTTTTGCTTCTTCTAATTTGGGTAACTATTAAAGCATTACTCATAATGTTTATAGTTACAAGTAGCTAACTTCTTAATAATTTAATCGATGGTTTGAGTTTTGAAACTATTTGTGTTGTCCTTGACGCTTTCTAGGAAATTTATAGTAGATCCTTTTAAGAATCATCTAGTTGATTAGCTCATGATTAATTTCAGCTTATATGTATCTTTATGACTTGGCTTTTTGGTCATTGAAATTTTACTTTTAGCTAATTGTACCAATTTTGTTGATTAAATGGTTTAAAGGGCACATGCCATTTTGTCATGCAGCGCAAGCTCGCTCCTATGCTCCTACCAACAATGTGTCTTGACTTTAGTAGGCTGCAATACATTTTCTTACGTAGTGTGTGTTGTTTCTTAAGTCTTGTAATGCTTTCATTTTTGTGGTCCCCATATCTTTTAGTAGCCAGCATAGACTTTTACCCCTTCCCTAAGAATACGACCCCCAAAAAGCTTTCCTTTATAATATAAGGATAAATGAATACAACATGTTCTAAGCTAATAGCAAAAATGTGAAGACGAATGAATAGACAATCTTGCCTCTTTATCTTTTAAGATTGGAATAGGATGATTACATGTTGTGCATTTAATTACATTAAAAAAAACCTTAGTTTAATGTAAATGTCCACAACAAACAATATTCATATTCCTCTCTAGTTCTCATAAGTTTTTGTTAAGCTTAAAAGCACTTGTATGCCTCTTATCCACATGAGACTAAGTTGAAATAACTTTGTTGTCATTCTAAGCCATTATTGCACTCTCTATGAGAGATTTCAATTGTTTTGTTTCTTTTAATTTGGGCAACTATTGAAGCGTTACTCAAGATGTTTATGGTTACAAGTAACTAACTTATAATAATTTAATCGATGGTTTGAGTTATGAAACTATTTGAGATGTCTTTGACACTTTCTAGGAAACTTATAGTAAATCCTTTTAATAATCATCTATTTGATTAGCTCATGACTAATTTCAGCTTATATGTATCTTCATGACTTACTTTTTGGTCATTGAAATTTTACTTCTAGCCAGTTGTACCAATTTTGTTAATTAAATGGTCAAAAAGGCACATGCCACTTTACCATACAGTGCAAACTCACTCGTATACTCATCCTAGTAGCACGTCTTGACTTCAGTAGGTTCCAATACATTTTCTTAAGTAGTGTGTGTTGTTTCTTAAGTCTTGTAATGCTTTTATTTTTGTGGTCCCATATCTTTTAGTAGCCAGCATAGACTTTTACCCCTTCCCTAAGAATATGACCCCCAAAAAGCTTTCCTTCATAATATAAGAATAAATGAATACAACGTATTCTAAGCTAATAGCAAAAATGTGAAGACAAATGGATAGGCAATCTTGCTTCCTTATCTTTCAAGATTCGAAGAGGAGGATTACATGTTATGCATTTAATTACATTAAAGAAAGAAACCTTAGTTTAATGGAACTGCCCATAACAAACAATATTCATATTCCTCTTTGGTTCTCATAAGTTTTTGTTAAGCTTAGAAGCACTTGTATGCCACTTATCCATATGAGACTAAGTTGAAATAACTTTGTTGCCATTCTAAACCATTGTTGCACTCTCTATGAGAGATTTCAATTGTTTTGTTTCTTTTAATTTGAGTAACTATTGAAGCGTTACTCAGGATGTTTATGGTTACAAGTAACTAACTTTTAATAATTTAATCGATGGTTTGAGTTATGAAACTGTTTGAGATGTCATTGACGCTTTCTAGGAAACTTATAGTAGATCCTTTTGAGAGTCATCTAGTTGATTAGCTCATGATTAATTTTAGCTTATATGTATCTTTACGACTTGGCTTTTTGGTCATTGAAATTTTACTTCTAGCCAGTTGTACCAATTTTGTTGATTAGATGGTCAAAAGGGCACATGCCATTTTACCATGCAGCACAAACTCACTTCTATGCTCCTCCTAGAAGCGCGTCTTGGCTTCAATAGGTTGCAATGCATTTTCTTAAGCAGTGTGTGTTGTTTCTTAAGTCTTCTAATACTTTCATTTTTGTTGTCCCCATATCTCTTCGTGGTCAACATAGACTTTTATCCCTTCCTTAAGAACACGACCCCCCAAAAGCTTTCCTTTTTAATATAAGGTTAAATGAATACATCACATTCTAAGCTAATAGCAAAAATGTGATGACAAATGGGTAGATAATCTTGCCTCCTTATCTTTCAAGATTCGAATAGGACGATTACATGTTATGCATTTAATTACATTAAAGAAAGAAACCTTAGTTTAATGGAAATGCCCACAACCAACAATATTCATATTCCTCTCTTGTTCTCATAAGTTTTTGTTAAGCTTAGAAGCATTTGTATGCCTCTTATTCACATAAGACTAAGTTGAAATAACTTTGTTGCCATTCTAAGCCATTGTTTCACTCTCTATAAGAGATTTTAATTGTTTTGTTTCTTCTAATTTGGGTAACTATTGAAGCGTTACTAGGGATGTTTATGGTTACAAGTAACTAACTTTTAATAATTTAATTGATGGTTTGAGTTATGAAACTAATAGCAAAAATGTGATGACAAATGGGTAGATAATCTTGCCTCCTTATCTTTCAAGATTCGAATAGGACGATTACATGTTATGCATTTAATTACATTAAAGAAAGAAATCTTAGTTTAATGAAAATGCCCACAACCAACAATATTCATATTCCTCTCTTGTTCTCATAAGTTTTTGTTAAGCTTAGAAGCATTTGTATGCCTCTTATTCACATAAGACTAAGTTGAAATAACTTTGTTGCCATTCTAAGCCATTGTTTCACTCTCTATGAGAGATTTTAATTGTTTTGTTTCTTCTAATTTGGGTAACTATTGAAGCGTTACTAAGGATGTTTATGGTTACAAGTAACTAACTTTTAATAATTTAATTGATGGTTTGAGTTATGAAACTATTTATGATGTCCTTAACGCTTTCTAGGAAACTTCTAGTAGATCTTTTGAGAGTCATCTAGTTGATTAGCTTATGATTAATTTCAGCTTATATGTATCTTCATGACTTGGCTTTTTGGTCATTGAAATTTTACTTCTAACTAGTTGTACCAATTTTCTTGATTAGATGGTCAAAATGGCACATGCCACTTTACCATGCAGTTTAAACTCGCTCCTATGCTCCTCCTAACAATGTGTCTTGACTTCAGTAGGTTGCAATGCATTTTCTTAAGTAATGTGTGTTGTTTCTTAAGTCTTGTAATGCTTTCATTTTTGTGGTCCCCATATCTTTTAGTAGCCAGCATAGACTTTTACCCCTTTCCTAAGAACATGACCCCTAAAAAGCTTTCCTTTATAATATAAGGATAAATGAATACAACGTGTTCTAAGCTAATAGCAAAAATGTGAAGACAAATGGATAGATAATTTTGCTTCCTTATCTTTCAAGATTCGAATAGGATGATTACATGTTATGCATTTAATTACATTAAAGAAAGAAACCTTAGTTTAATGGGAATGCCCACAACAAACAATATTCACATTCCTCTCTAGTTCTCATAAGTTTTTGTTAAGCTTAGAAGCACTTGTATGCCTCTTATCCACATGAGACTAAGTTGAAATAACTTTGTTGCCATTCTAAGCCATTGTTGCACTCTCTATGAGAGATTTCAATTGTTTTGTTTCTTCTAATTTGGGTAACTATTGAAGCGTTACTCAGGATGTTTATGGTTACAAGTAACTAACTTCTAATAATTTAACCAATGATTTGAGTTATGAAACTATTTGTGATGTCATTGACGCTTTCTAGGAAACTTATAGTAGATCCTTTTAAGAATCATCTATTTGATTAGCTCATGGCTAATTTTAGCTTATATGTATCTTTATGGCTTGGCTTTTTGGTCATTGAAATTTTACTTTTAGCTAGTTGTACCAATTTTGTTGATCATATGGTCAAAAGGGCACATGCCATTTTACCATGTGGCACAAACTCACTTCTATGCTCCTCCTAGGAGCGCGTCTTAGCTTCAGTAGGTTGCAATGCATTTTCTTAAGTAGTGTGTGTTGTTTCTTAAGTCTTCTAATACTTTCATTTTTGTTGTCCCCATATCTCTTAGTGGTCAACATAGACTTTTACCCCTTTCCTAAGAACACGACCCCCCAAAAGCTTTCCTTTCTAATATAAGGTTAAATGAATACATCACATTCTAAGCTAATAGCAAAAATGTGATGACAAATGGGTAGACAATCTTGCCTCCTTATCTTTAAATATTTGAATAGGACGATTACATATTATGCATTTAATTACATTAAAGAAAGAAACCTTAGTTTAATGGAAATGCCCACAACCAACAATATTCATATTCCTCTCTTGTTCTCATAAGTTTTTGTTAAGCTTAGAAGCATTTGTATGCCTCTTATTCACATGAGACTAAGTTGAAATAACTTTGTTGCCATTCTAAGCCATTGTTTCACTCTCTATGAGAGATTTTAATTGTTTTGTTTCTTCTAATTTGGGTAACTATTGAAGCGTTACTAAGGATGTTTATGGTTACAAGTAACTAACTTCTTTATAATTTAATCAATGGTTTTTGTTATGAAACTATTTGTGATGGCCTTAATGCCTTCTGGACAACTCATATTAAATCCTTTTGAAAGTCATCTAGTTGATTAAGTCATGATTAACTTTAGCTTATATATATCTTCATGACTTGGCTTTTGGTATTTGAAATTTTACTTCTAGCCCGTTGTACCAATTCTATTGATTAAATGGTTAAAAAGGCACGTGCCATTTTACCATGCAATGCAGACTCGTTCCTGTGCAACACATCTTGGTTTCAACAAGGTTCAATGCACTTTCTTAAGTAATGCATGTTGTTTTTTAAGTCTTGTAATGCTTTCATTTTTGTAGTCCTCACATTTCTAAGTGGTCAACATAGGCTTTTACCCCTTCCTTAAGAACCTGACACCCAAAATGACACCCGACTTTTACAACATGTTTTAAGCTAATAACAAAAATGTGGAAACAAGTGGGCAAGCAATCTTACCTCTTTATCTTTCATGATTTGAACAAGATGATTGCATGTTGTGCATTTAATTACATTAAAGAAAAAAACCTTATTTTAATGAAAATGCCTATAACAAATAGTATTTCTATTCATTTCCTATTTCCATAAGTTTTTGTTAAGCTTAGAAGCACTTGTATACCTCTTATCCACATGAGACTAAGTTAAAATAACTTTGCTACCATTTTATGCCATTTTCACACTCTCCATTAAAGATTTCATTGGTTTTGCTTCTTTTAATTTAGGTAACTATTAAAGCGTTGCTTAGAATGTTTATAATTACAAGTAGCTAACTTCTCCATAATTAAATCAATGGTTTGTGTTTGAAATTATTTGTGATGTCCTTGAGACCTTTTGGGCATGACTCATGGTAGATCCTTTTAAGAGTCATTTAATTTATTAGTTCATGATTAATTTAAGCATATATATATCTTCATCACTTAGCTTTTGGTAACTGAAATTTTACTTCTAGCCAGTTGTACCAATTTTGTTGATTAGATGGTTAAAAAGGTGTATGCCATTTTATCATGTAGTTCGTACTCACTCTTATGCTCTTCCCAATAACGCGTCTTGGTTTTAATAGGTTGCAATGCATTTTCTTAAGCAATGCGTGTTGTTTTTTGAGTCTTGTAATGCTTTCATTTTTGCTATCCTCACATCTCTAAGTAGTCAACATAGACTTTAACCCCTTCCCTAAGAACCCAAATACCCAAAAACCTTTCATTTATAATACAAGGATAGACGATTATAGCATATTTTAAGCTAAGAGCAAAAATGTGGTGACAAATGGGTAGTCAATCTTGCCTCTTTATCTTTTAGGATTTGAATAGGATGATTGCATGTTATGCATTTAATTACATTAAAAAAAGAAACCTTATTTTAATGGAAATGTCCATAACAAATCGTATTCTTGTTCATTTCCTATTCCCATAAGTTTTGGTTAAGCTAGAAACATTTATATGCCTCTTATTCATATAAGACTAAGTTTAAATAATTGTGATGTCATTCTAAGCCATTATTACACTTTCCATGAAAGATTTCAATTGTTTTGCTTATTCTAATTTAGGTAACTATTGAAGTATTTTTTAAGATGTTTGTAGTTACAAGTAGCTAACTTCTTCATAATTTAATCAATGGTTTGTGTTATGGAACTATTTGTGATGTCCTTAATGCTTTCTAGGTAACTTATAATAGATTTTTTTTAGAGTCATCTAGTTGATTAGCTCATGATTAATTTCAACTTATATATATCTTCATGACTTGGCTTTTTGGTAATTAAAATTTTACTTCTAGCTAATTGTACCAATTCTATTGATTAGATGATAAAAAAGGCACAACCATTTTACCATGTGGTGCAAACTCGCTCCTATGCTCTTCCTAATAATGCATCTTGGCTTTAGCAAGTTGTAATGCAATTTCTTAAGTTGTAATGCAATTTCTTAAGTTGTGTGTATTGTTTCTTAAGTCTTGTAATGCTTTCATTTTTGTAGTCCCCACATCTTTGAGTGGTCAGCATAAGCTCTTACCCCTTCCCTAAGAACCTAACACCTAAAAAGTTTTCATTTCTAATATAAGGATAAACAATTATAACATGTTTTAAGCTAATAGCAAAAATGTAAAGACAAATGGGCAAAAAATCTTGCCTCTTTATCTTTCAAGATTTGAACAAGATGATTACATGTTGTGTATTTAATTACATTAAAGAAAGAAAATTTATTTTAATAGAATTGCCATAACAAATGGAATTCTAACTCCTTTCATATTCTCATAAATTTTGGTTTAAGCATAAAAGCATTTGTATACCTCTTATCTACATAAGACTCAGCTAAAATAATTTTGTTGCTATTGTAAGCCATTGTTACACTTTTCATGAAAGATTTCAATTGTTTTGCTTTTTTTAATTTAGATAACTATTGAGATGTTACTTAGGATGTTTATTGTTACAAGTAGCTAACTTCTTCATAATTTAATTAATGGTTTGTCTTATTGAACTATTTGTGATGTCCTTGACACCTTTTGGGCATGACTCATAAGTAGATCCTTTTAAGAGTTATTTAGTTAATTAGCTCATGATTAATTTAGAAATGTGGTTTGAAAAATAATTTAAGCATGTTGTTTGATCTCAAGTTACATTAATCTGAGTCCTAGTTTAGATTGGATACCTCAAGTGTGTGATGACTTTTTACCGAAAGGAGTTTAGCATGCCAATGCAAGTTCTCTCCTATGCTCCTCTTAGTGACACCTCTGCCTCTTAGCCCAAAACACAACTATAATGGTTTATCCTTATTTTAGAAATGAAAGCCTTTTGGGTGTCAGGTTTTTGGGAATGGGGTAGAAGCACCACTTAGAGATGTGCTCTGAAAAATAATTTAGACATGTTGTTTGATCTTAAGTTGCATTAATCTAAGTCTCGATATCTTAAATTTGTGATGACCTTTTACCAAAAGGAGTTTAACATAAGTAACAATGGCCAAATGGTGTGTGCCAATGCAGGTTCTTTCCTATACTTCTCTCAATAGCACCTCTACCTTTTTGCCTAGAACATAACTATAATTGTTTATCCTTATTTTAGAAATGAAAGCTTTTTAGGTTTGGGGTGTTAGGTTCTTAATTGGTGCAAAGCTACTTATTATTAAAAAATAACACCTTCAAACGTAATAGATATAATGACAAAATTGTGGCTTTGGTATGAACTTACATGGCCATTGGCCAATGGATGTATGAGCATGGCAACATAATTTAAAGGTTATTTTTAGGCAACAAACGATTTTTATGTGTACTAAGTGCTTTTGCTTCAAAACTCAGGTGAAAGCATGCGAGACAAAAACTCATTCAGAGAAAAAGAGAGAAAGAGAAACCACCATCTAATACAAGTGAGTAATATAGAGAGACAAACCTAACGACGCTTAAGGTCTTAAGACTTTTCAACCCACCATCTTTGGCTTGTAGAAAAAAAAATCTTGATGAGTTTTTTTCACTATTTTTCCCTTTTCTTGCAATGTACTACTACACCCTTTCTTAAAAACTTGATACCCAAAAGACTTTCATTTCTAAAATAATGATAAATCATTACAGTTGTATTTTGGGCTAATAGTAGAATAGTAGGGATAAAGGGGCATGTAATGAAGGATCAAATCAGCTGAAAGCCATAACTTTTCAAGAATTTGTATAGGTTTTCTAAGAATTGGATGCAAGACTAGTGCAAATAGTGCAAAGCTACTTATCATTAAAAATAACACCTTCAAACGCAACAAATATAATGATAAAATTATGGCTTTGGTTTGAACTTGCATGGCTATTGGTCAACGGATGTATGAGTATGGCAAAATGATTTAAAGTTTGTTCTTAGGCAACAAATGATTTTTATGTGTACTAAGTACTTTTGCTTCAAGACTCATGTGGAAGCATGCGAGACAAAAACCCACTGAGAGAGAAAGAGAAACCCACCAACTAGTACTAGCAAGCAATACAGAGAGAGGAACCTAACGATGCTTAAGGTCTTAATACTTTTCAAACCCATCATCTCTAACTTTTAAAAAAAGCAATCTTGGTGAGTTTTTTTCATTGTTCTTCCATTTTCTTGCAACGTACTACTATACTCTTTCTTAAAAACCCGATACCCAAAACCCAAAAGGCTTTCATTTCTAAAATCATGGTAAACCATTACAACTGTGTTTTAGGCTAATAGTAGAATAGTAGAGACAAAGGGGCATGTAGTGAAGGACCAAATTAGCTGAAAGTCGTAACTTTTCAAGAATTTGTATAACTTTTCTAAAAGTTGGATGCAAGAACTGGTGCAAAGCTACTTATCATTGAAAATAACACCTTCAAACGTAACAAATATAATGATAAAATTATGGCTTTGGTTTGAACTTGCATGGCTATTGGTCAACGGATGTATGAGCATGGCAAAATGATTTAAAGTTTGTTCTTAGGCAACAAATGATTTTTGTGTGTACTAAGTACTTTTGCTTCAAGACTCAAGTGGAAGCATGCGAGACAAAAACCCACTGAGAGAAAAAGAGAAACCCACCAACTAGTACTAGCAAGCAATACAGAGAGAGGAACCTAACGATGCTTAAGGTCTTAATAGTTTTCAAACCCACCATCTCTGGTTTTTAAAAAAACAATCTTGGTGAATTTTTCACTACTCCTCTATTTTCTTACAACGTACTACTACACCATTTCTTAAAAACCCGATACCCAAAACTCAAAAGGCTTTCATTTCTAAAATAGTGATAAACCATTACAATTGTGTTTTGGGCTAATAGTAAAATAGTGAGGACAAAGGGGCATACAATAAAGGACCGAATCAGCTGAAAGCCACAACTTTTCAAGAATTTGTATAGGTTTTCCAAGAGTTGGATACAGGAATTGGTGCAAAGCTGCTTATCATTAAAAAATAACACCTTCAAACGTAACATATATAATGACAAAATTGTGGCTTTGGTCTGAACTTGCATGACTATTGGCCAATGGATGTATGAGCATGACAACATGATTTAAAGGTTGTTTTTGGGCAACAAATGATTTTTGTGTGTACTAAGTGTTTTTGCTTCAAAACTCAGGTAGGAGCATGCGAGACAAAAACCCACTAAAAGAAAGAAAGAGAAAGAGAGAGAGAAACCCACCATTTAGTACCAGTGAGCAATACATAGAAAGGAACCAAGTGACACCTAAGGTCTTAAGACTTTTTAAACCCACCATCTCTGACTTTTAGAAAAAACAATCTTATTGAGTTTTTTTTCACTATTCTTCCCTTTTCTTGCAACATACTGGTATACACTTCATTTTTGTGAGAGACTTCTATCATTTTCAACTTTTAGGTATGATTTATTTTTTTTTTATGCTGAGTTTAGGGGCAACATAACTCTTTTCTCTCGTAATGTTGTATTTCTTGTAATTTAGTACTACACACTTGATTTCTATCAAAGACTCCTATCATTTTCAAATTTTTGTGTTTTTTTTTCTGTTGGAAAGTAATAGAATAGCAAAAAGATAGGAATTAGAAATTGACCAAGCTATTAGGACCTCCTTTATATGGGCAACACGTGGTTAGTCAAGGGCTAGAAAGGTGATTCATGGAAAGGAATTCAAAGATTAACCAAGCAAGAGGAAGATAGAAAAGAAAATGAGAAAAAGGAAAAAAACTATGTGAAGGCATATTTCTTCCTTTGTTTAATGTATCCTAGGAGTAGTTCTTTAGCTGTAGTTAATCTTGTAATGTAGATTTATGTTCTTGTTTTTAGTTAAGTAGTTATGGTGGTTAATGTATTGTTCTTGTGACTGTGTTATGTTGTATTTGAAGTGGTTGTATTTAGGGAGGATTTATGCAATTTCAAGGGAGGTTCTGCCCAATGTCCCACTAAATCATAAGTGTTCTTACTTTTATAAAGAATCATTGGAACTAAGAGTGGTATTTGAAGCCACCAATTTGGTGCCTCACACCTACAATCAAGCCATCCTGGATTAAAATACTTGCCTCTAAACCATTGAGCAACAACTTGCGACCTTTTCATAACAAAAGCATACCATGGTTTAGTTGTTACAAAACCTCATTGCTCGTATAGAAGCCTTAACCCCCATCTTCCAGCCGATTATTTCCAACCCTTACCCCACCATGGCCTTTTTGATTGTTAGTTTGCCCCCCCATTTCTGGCCCTTACTCCACCACTGTAGCCTTGATTGTTAGGGCCCCTTTTTTTGGCATCTACTCCCATTAATGTGGTTCATAGGTAGTGTCCCCAGTGGCCCTAGCCAGTTCATCAAGGTAGAGGACCTAGACGACACCTGTCATCCTTTCCACCAACAATGCCTCCATTTGCCTCCTCTGCCTCCTTAGGCCACTCAACCCCTATGCATTTATGGTAGCCTCTACAATCCTTGGGTTCGCCCCATCCAGTTTTGCCCCTACTCTAGCATACTCAAGCAACTTTGCCTCCCCAGACGTGCCCCTGATGGCAAACATAGGCCACCACTCAAGCCTTGGGCTAGTTCCCCCTTGGCATCACGAGCCCTCCTCTTACCCCCTTGTCTCATGGCCCACCAGTCCGCATGTCACCTAACCCCCATGGGGTCATGGCCTAGGCCCTCTAACCTTTTCTCATCGTGCTAGCTATAGGCTTCCAACCATGAGCCCCAACCTACTCACCCCCTTTGGGGCCAAGATCCAAAACAACATAGGCCCACCCACCATTGGGGTTCTATTCATCCCAACCATGCCCTTTACCAATATGACCCTCTGTCTCATTGTGGTCCTACCCACATAGTCCCCCCTTCATTTAGGGTCCATCGGGTCCAAACCCAACTTGGCCCCAACATGGTACTTTCGGGTATTGGGGAACTGTCTTGCACAACACCACCCCCAACCTATGGGGGCCCCATCCACAAGGTCCTTTTGCAAGCACCCCAATAGTCAACCACCCCATTCTGCCCTTACTTTTACCGGCCTTGATGGGCAATAGCACCAAGGTCCCTCTTCTACTCCTACAAGCAAAAGTGATGCCAGTGGTCTCACCCACCCAGGTAACCCAAACTATCGCCCTCAACGTCTTAAATTCCTTAAGTTTAAAGGCTTTAAACCTCATGAATGGCTCACCACTTACGAATTTTACTTTTACTTCAAACTTATGGATAATTACCAAAAAGATAAATATACAACCACTTATTTTAAGAATGAGGCACTTAAATGGGTAGGGAATTATTTGAAGTAAAAAGGGAGGATTAGTTGGAATTAGTTCACTAAAGATGTATGTAACAAGTTTGATATAGATGACATGGGGGGTGTTGTGGGTGACTTCCATATGCTTAGAGAGACTTCTACGGTTCATGCTTATGTCCAAGAGTTTAACCATTTACGACATCAAGTGCTAGCTTAGAATCCCAATTGGACAGAGGAGTAATTCTTAATATCCATTTTAATGGGCTTAAAGGATGATGTTAAAGGCCCAATTATGTTATCATGGCCTTAAAACTTAGATAGGGTCTTTAAACAAGCTCGGCTACAGGAAAAACTCATGATGTCTGCGAGTGAGGAGGGGCCATTGCCCCTCCCTCCTCATCACACCATGGTCCATTAAGGATCACCTATAAGGGGTCAAGGCCCCTACCTCCAGTGAGAGCATGCATTTACCAACCATGCGCATTACCAAAGCCTAAATGCAAGCTCGCCAAGAACAAGGATTGTGTTACAAGTGTGACAAGAAATGGGGTAGAGTCCATATCTATAAAAAGAAACAATTATTCTTGTTGCTGGAAGATGAGGCACTTTCGAATCAATTTGATAATGAGATGGCTTTGGCTTAGCATATGCAAAAGCTTGACCTTAGCTTATACATAGGCCTTCATGATCAAATGTCAAGGCCAGGAGAACATACTTCAAACAGACCACATGGATGACAAGAAGAAAGAGTTTGCCTTATTGAAGGACCACTATAAGCACAACCTTGTGATCGGTAAAGTCGCCAAAATTAAGGCTCTTCTTGATGGGTAGGATCAAGTTATCACCTTGAGTTTGAAAAGTTGTCATTTTTTTACAAATGATAGTATATTCCATCAATAAGTTCTAAGAGATAAGAGATGGTGGATTCAAAGGTCTTCTAGGAGATAAGAGATGGCGAATCCTGGGATATTAGAGCTAGTGAAGTTTAAGGCTTAAGTTTGAGAGCCAAAATGTTTGGGTTGGTGTGTGTCACAAACCACCATGGTTAAATTGTTATAAAACCTCATTACCTATATTGAAGCCTTAAAACCCCATCTTTTACCCTTAATTCCCGACCTTCACCCCACCACAGCCTTTTTAGTTGTCAATTAGCCCTTCATTTCCAGCCCTCACTCCACCACTATAGCCTTGATCGTCAAGCCCCTTTTTTGGCTTCTGTCCTCACCAATGTGGTTTGTACATGGAGCATCCTTGATGGCCCCAACCAATTTGTTGAGGTAGAGGACCTAAACAACACCCTATTGTCCCCTCTACCCATAACACCTCTATTCGCGCCTAGCCTACCTCTTCGGGCCATTCAACCCCCTATGCATCTACGGTAGCCTCTACAATCCTTGGGTCTATCCCGTTTAGTTCTACCCCTGCTCCAATGTACTTGGGCAACTCTGCCTCCCAAAACATGCCCTCAATAGCAACCATAGGCCACCATTCAACCCTTAGGTAAATTCCCCTTGGCATCATGAGCCCTCCTCTAACACCCCCTTGTCTCATGGGCCTCCAATTTGCATATCACCCAACCTCTTTAGGGTTATGGCTAATGTCCTCCAGCCTCCTCTCACCATGCAAGCTATAGGAATCCAGGCCCCTACTTCCACAGGACTTCCAGCCATAGGCCCTTGCCTACTCACCCCTTTTAGGGCCAAGATCTAGAACAGCACAAGCCCTCCCACCATTAGGGTTTTGCTTAGCCTAGCCATGCTCCTTACCAGCACAGACCACTGTCTCATTGGGGTCCTACCCCGTATGGTCCCCTCCACTTGGGCTCTGTCAGGTCCAAACCCAGCTTGGCCCCAACATGGTTCTTAATGGGTGGGATCAAGTTGTCACCTTGAGTTTGGAAAGTCATTATTTTTTTTGCAAATGATAATATATTCCATCAATATGTACATGCACCATTTAATTCTATTATCAAGAATCACCTAACATAACAAAAACATAAAACTTCATTCATCCTTTTAAAATTCATCCATCCCTTTTGCCCTTCACACACTATCTCCCAAAAATTATATTAGTTTAAAGCGTAGAAGATTCAAAATTTAGTTTTATGGCAAAGTGGCTTGTAGTAAACTTATATTTACTTGTAGCAATGAAAAAGATTGCTTGCTGTAATTATGGTTAGGTTAGGATATAAAAGATAAAAAGTAAAAAGTAAGATTTAATCGCGTGATTAATTGGATTGAGAAAAATTTTAAATTGTGGTCATGATATTACAAGATTAATGTTTGCTAGCAACATAATGCTAAACTCAAAATACAATCTTTGAGATATTATGGGCTGTAGAGTATAATTGGAATTTCCTTGTACGAATGGATAAACATATCTTTATCAAGTAAATTCCTTTCGTAGTGTTGTAGAGTCATTCTTTGATTGACAAGCAATTTTCTTCATGACTTTTTTTGGTCTTTCTTTTTATGGCTTTGTTTAACAAATTCAGGAGGTGGAGAGCATTTGCTCTCAGTCATAAAAGTGATTGCAAAACGATGAAGGTAAGACAGCCACTCAAGTGTTTCGGGAGTCTCACGAAAACTTGAGTCGAGAGGGAGAGAAATGGATAAAAACTACAGCAACTCATTGCTCAGTGATAAGCATTTTCATTATCTCCATTACGTTTGCTGCAATGTTTACTGTTCCAGGCGGTAACAATCAAGTCACAGGTTTGCCAATTTTCTTGCATAAACCGTGGTTTCAAATGTTTGGCATGTTGGACGCCCTATCATTCATGTGCGCAACAATTTCTCTAGTACATTTCCTGGCGATCCAAACCTGGGGTAATTCAGGAACAGATAAATTCGAAAAACTTTATGTAGTCATGGCATTAGGACTTTTTTTTCTTTTATTCTCTCTTGTAACCATGACACAGCAGCCCTGTGGGTCGCCATTTTACTTATGCACAGTCGAGGGCTCGTCGTTTCCCATTTCTTCAGTTGGTTTTTTACTCTACACCTTAAAAGAGTTCCCCCCTTTTGTTTACATCGCCAAGACACCTCATGCATCATCTTCCATAAGGAAATGAAGCGTTGGTTTTAACTTCTTCACTATGTTATATAGTTGGACCAGACCTTTATGTAGCAGTAGTTTCAGTTTGTATCGGTTCTGTATTAACAATTTCCCAAGACAATGACAGGAATTTTCATCTACCGTATTTTGTTGTTGTTGTTATTATTGTTGTTGTGAAATTTATGAAGGAAAGATTCTAAAGAGGAAAGGAATTTGAAATCGACATTCATTTTCAATTGATCATAAATGGAAGGGAAGAAATTTGAGCTTTGGCCATTTTCCTTCTTGATGGGATTTCTTCCCTATTGTTGTTATCTATTACCGCATCCATGACAAATTGCCGTGATGAAGGGAAAGACTTCGATTGCCTTCCGTGTGAAGATTCTTGAGCTGGCCGTGAAGATCCTTGAGCTGTTCGACGATATCCCGGCCAGGTGCGTGCGGACGAGCTCAATGAACGTGACAGAGATATGCACAGGAGGAGGGAGGGTTTATGGCTGACTGGATTTTCCGCCGTGCGTAAGTGTGACTGAGTTGGCTAATACTGATGTGGCTTGTGGATGGGTTTAATAACTAGTTTCGTCCTTTTTCAAGCCATATTAACGGGTTAAGGTTTAGAATCGCCCTCATATTACCATAGTGTATTTCCCAAGAAAATAGGCACATTAATCATATTGTTGGGCCAACAGTTACTTGAATTAACAATTTAAGTGGTCTAGACTAACGGATCTTGTCTTCAAATCCCTTCTATGGTAGGGATTCGTACTTACATTGAGAAATATTAGATCTGAGGCATATGCCACCACACATCTGCAAACAAAAGCACTCTCTTTTTTCAAAAGAAAGCTATGTAATTGGACTTTTATCCAGAACATTATAAAAGGAAAAAAAAAAAAAAAAGCACAGTTGGTAGTGGGGGAAGTGCAATACGTCTGATCAACACAACTTTTGCGAGAAAGCACAGCTTCTTATCTCGAAGCCTTTAGTACATGTGTATAGTAATGATTACTTCTTGTACAAGGAAAATTCCTTATCCTGCTTCTTGTCCTCTAAATGCCCCCAAAATTATAAGTGGATGCGCATAAAGGAGAACTAAAATAAATGCCCTAATCCATTATTCTATTAGTTTCACAAACAATGATCATCCTCTATCAACTGTGGAAATTACTACACTAGTTAACAGAAAACATAAAATATCATCTACAGAAAGTTTCTTTAAAGAAACAACTCTACAAAGTCCAATGTCTCAGTAAGATACAATATGTTGTGTTCATTTCCAGGGGGTCAATGTGCCCCCCAAGATAATGTAGTATATTCAAAGTATTACAATTAATTTAAACAATCATGCAAACAGAATCTCAAATTGCTAAACATTTACAGCTAATCACATCATCATCAGAAGTTAAATTAGGTATGGAAGAACTCACCATTACCCCTCCCACATTTCCTGCACTGCCAACATCAACCATGACGGTGCTAAGCCCCTTTCCCACCACAAATATCCTTTTCCCAATAGCAACCATCCGACAGGGTGGTCTTGTAAACAAGTGTGACAACCTACCCACCGGGATCCATTCTCTTGTTTCCTTCTGCCACATTATCAGCCTGGTTCCCGAACTCTGATCCAATACATAGAGAGTACCATCCACGACAACTGCTGGACCCTGCCATCCAGACAACATGTCAGCATCTGCATGCTGCCATGTACCATTTGATGGGTCATAAGCTACTGAAGCCGGATCAGGAGTTACAGCAGAAGTGCCACAGCGAATATAAATCTTCCCCTCCATGACTATAGAATCTTCGATTTCAGGAACAATGTTTGGGTCTGAATGAGAGCTCCATTTGTTTGTGCCAGGGTTATAAGTGTCCCAAGAACGTGGAATACTTGAATTTAACCCGAAACCTCCAATGGCATGGATTTTCTCGTCTAAAACTTCACAAGCAAAATAACACCTGAATACACAAACTAAAGATCACTTCCAGTTGCCAGTGCTATAGAAAAGAATTTTTGACCAAAAAAAGGGAGGAAGAAACAGATATCAGTGTGCATGATTGTAATAGCAATCAACTAAGATGCATGATAATTAATTAAATAAAAATAAGTCCCATATGAAAAAGAGCTTTGACTATGTTTTCTCTGGGGCATAACAATCAGAAGAGTAATCCTAAGAAACAACTTAGAAGCACACATGGAAATAGAATCTCAATCTACTTTGGAATTATAAAAGCCCAATTGCAAATTAGAGGGGGAAATGAAGTTAATATGCAAGGGACAAATGGAAAGGGGGTAGATACAAAAGAGGACTGCACATACAGTAAAATCAAGGCCTTCATTTTAAGAACTTTTGAGTGAAAGTAAATGAAAATGTGATACTCTTCACTATCAACCAAAGTTACAGCTTGACATGGAAACTGAAAATGAAGAACTTAATCCGCACAGACTTCTTAGATTGTGAAATGTAATCAAAGAAGTTGAAGATCAAACTAATCCAGAGAAAACTTAAAAACTACCAGCATGCAAATGACGTTATAGGCAAGTCAGGAATATTACCTTGCAGTTGACAGTGGCGCAGCATTATGCCAAGCATTAATCAAAGAATCATAGCAGTAGACTTCATTTGTAGCATCTTCCAACCAACCACAACCACCCAACAAGTAGACTTTCGTTCCTAACACTTCAAAACCCATGCCCTTTCTCTTCAAGCTGCGTGATGGAATCCCTTGAATGGGCTTCCAACACCTTCTTGACGAGTTGGGGTCCAACACAGAACAGCAAACTTGCTCAAATTTGTCTCGACAAAGGGCATAAATCCATGTCTCATCAAGTTTATGCTTTCGTCGGTAAGAATACCATTCTTCACTGCACACTAGGTCTCTCCATCTCTTCGAAACACACTTAAGAAGCATGTGGTACTTTCGAGGAACCCTTGCCAGGCAGACAAGGGCAATGTTATCTGGAAGGCCACATATAAGAGGAGTATCAGTCAATTCTACTCGACTGATACTCTCAGATTCACAGTCTAAATGTTGCATAGAAACACTGTACACAAGTCTACACCTGCTAAATGCAAAACAGAACCATAAGCCTCTGAAACATGTTGCTTAAATACCTAAACTAGTAATTGAGATTTTAAGGAAATAAATCCATGCGAGGATTATTTTTAGAGTGCAAGTATACTCTTCAAAGGATTCATATAAGGAAAAAGATGATAGAGATAGCCCATGAATGGATCCCAATTCCTAGAGTTTAAGGCTGTAAAAAAAAAAAATTGTTTCATTTCTTTCTCTGAACAATATGAATTTCCCAGTATCCGACCAAGCCCTTCTCCTCCCCTAATTCTAGAATGCTAATTGTGAACAAAAGGACATTTCTTTTTGGGCAATCGCACAATTCCAATGAGCAAATAGTACGATTTTCCAAATCTTAATGAATATTAACAAATAAATATGAGGTCATCTAGTAACTAAAAGATTAGAAACCATAAAAATAAATTATTATGACTGATTTCAAATCCTACATTGAACATTAAGGAAAAATAATTCCATTTTCACAAAAATCCGTCAGACAATTGAGCACACAGAAACACACAATCATGGATCAAATTACACGAACAGCCTAAAAGCTTTATCACAATTAAACTCAGAACTTGATTCATGGTTGTTGCAAAATCGATCAAATTAAACATGTGCCAAAGAAAAGTAATCGATACACTTCCACAGCCAACGCAGCCTATTCTCCGTAATAAATTCTCAATAAAAACACATACCGTAAAGAAAATCAAATCAAAAGCAACATAAAACCACCCTAATTTCATATTTGCTCCCGAAGGTCGGCCAAGACGGGAGGCGAACAGCTACTTCCAATCGGATCAAACCCGACCCCATGAAACGTACGAAAGGTTAAAATTCAAAAGAATGATCGAACAGAGAGAGAATTTTTGGAGGAAGACAAACCTCTGAGAATTCAAGCTGAGAGTAATGCATTCGATTATCCAATCGCAAGTTTCCTCTACGTATGAAAATGTAAAACTGAGAAACTTGCGGTCGACGAAAGAAGAACGGAGCTGCTTCACGGGCCTGGGCCTGATCCTGGGCCCGGGCTTCCTTTATATTTATTTCCTTATCTAAAATCAAATGGAAGCATTTTTATTCATCAAAAAATGGTCCTTTCTATTTTTTCCTCATAATACTTCCTTTGATTTTCAATTATATCACCAAAAAAAAAAAAAGAACCCGAACAGATTAATGGGATTGCATTTCAAAATTCCTCATGGAAAAATACTTAATTTAAAATTAACACAAATACAATAATTGTTATTATACAAAAAAATTTACCAAGTTTAATATAGTTAGGAATAACAAACAGAGAAATTTTTGTTTATTCTATGAATGGTACATGAATGTACTTAGCTGGGGGAGCAATTTTTCAAGTTAGTTAATTTCATTAACAATAATTGATTTAAGGATAAGTACCAAAAATGAAGGATTCCAACCTTTCCTTTCAGAGAACAAGGAGCTAACTTCTTTTTGTGATTTATAATACAATTTTTTTAAGCTTATTGAGAGTCCTTGAGTTCTTGCGCTTAGAATGCATGGTCATGTTCTTTCTTTTCTATTGCGATTTAATTAGATTCATGTATTTAAAGTGCTACTTTTGGAGTTACATATAGGGTTAATGCTTGACAGCCACAACCTTCTTCAAATTACTAAGAGAGAAAAGCAAACTTCGTAACAATCCACTTCACTCTACCTTGTGATGCTCTATGATGCCTATAATTGTCTCTTTTCACAGCATCACACGCTTATGGCTCAGCTGCCATGACGACAAGTGTGAGTCAAGCGTTCCATTAACCAAGTTGAGGTTCTTTATAACCAAGTCAAGAACATTAACATAAGTGTCATAACACTAATACATTGCGAAGCTGTGGTTCTTTACAACAAAATCATGAACATTAACTTTACTAAGTATAGAGTTGATTATCCTTCCCTCTATTTCTTTCCTCTAGAACAGTTGGACTTAATGAATAAGGAACATCAGCAACTTGACCACAATTGTCACGCATTATTATGCAATGTTTTATTCAAAGGGAAATCAGGGGTCAAATATTGGCCGCTACACCTTATGGGCCAATGACTATTGTCCACCACTTCAAAGCTTGGATGTCACAGATGGCTGGGGAGTTTTAACCTTCCTAATGAGGCCCTCTTGTGTTAGTGACACAACCAGCTGCCATGAATACATGCATAGATCAGGTCATGACACAGACTTCTCTCAGTGAAGAGAAACAACAGGGAAAAGCAAAGAAGAAATTGGGGAAGAAAGCATGGAAAATTGTTTGTGTTATTTGAACATATGATGAAATCGTTTACCTCTCCCTTTCTATTGAACATTTGGCCTGACACAAAGCCACGAGCATTGTAGTCCGAAGGACTAGTTATCTGCAGGAAAGTGCATCAGACTAGCTCCTTAACAGAACTAAACATAGAAATAAATACTATATAGCACGTACCACAAATAATATCCAGTCATCTGCTCTAAGAGGCCGGTGGAACCACATCCTGATGTGGAAACAGAAACAAATTATAGTAATTAAGTAAAAGAACTAGTACCAAACAAATACTTCTTCAATAAATTTTAACAATGACCTCAAAGACAAAATCCAAAACTAACAACATTGATATCAAGATATTTGTGTTTGTCAACAGAGATACATTCAAATGAGGACCGGAAATGAAAGCAAAAGGAATTGATCCATTTAGAAAGAAAATACAGGTTATTTTTGCTGGAACAAAGACCCGGATTAACTTTGTGCTTCACTTATCAAATCTAAAAACAGGTTTGACAGTAACTAGTTTGGTCCTTTTACGAGCCATATTAAAAAGTCAAGGTTTATACGAACCCTCATATACATTTAGGTGTATTTCTCAAGAAAATAGACATTAGTCACATGGTTGGGCCAACAATTTCTTAAACTGTTAAGAGAAGAAGAAACTTACGAGTGGTCTAGACTAACAGATCTTGTCTTCAAACCCCTCCGACGGTGGGGATTCAAACTTACATTAAGAAATATTAGATCTGAAGCATATGCGACCACACATCTGCAACAAAAACAGACTCTTTTTTTTCAAAAGAAAGCTACGTAATTGGACTTTTATCCAGAACATTATTAATCATCATGAGCAGACTTGAAGATGCTCAAAAGCAACTAATAAATTGTACATTGGTCTGAGAAAAGGTTTGCTTACCTATGCAAGGCCTGCTCATCTGAGAGTGTCCCCTTTGCTCTAAACCAATACCTCAACCTGCAATACAATTAACACATGGTCATAAGATCTGGCGTGTGCACAGATATGCAAGCAAAGTTGCAAATGAATAAATAAATAAATTATATATATGTATCTCCATTTATAGAATAAGCATGCACATATCCAAGCCATAAGAAAATGTCTTAACACCTTAAACCAGGCTAACCTTGGAGGAGATTTTGTCTGATTTGTTGAAGTATTGGGCTCACAAAAACGTAACTCTATGGGCCAAGGGACAAATTCTGCGGTGGCAACCTTATTCCTGTAAGTCCTGAATTAACCAAACACTTACATGTTAGTAATTTAAGAAAAAAACTCCACTCAATAATCTGACCAACGAAAATCTTTACATATTCAATTGTCACGATCTTTTAAATACATCAACAAGGATAATCCATCTAATTTCATGATTTAGAAATGTACACCTTATGGGGGAAAACCAGCAAAAGTTAAAGAGGAGAACAGCATGGAACTGCAGGGGAAAAAAATGATGCTCATCTTTTTCACTTCCTTATCTACAGAAGCATAGTAACGGTAGCACAAAAAATTTCATAAATGAAGTTGAGCAGGTCACATGCATAAAAAAATTCTGTTTGTCATCCTCTGAAGCAGAAATACACATGATTTACGTTTGCACTCTTAGCACTTTAGCTGGCATCTCCATTTTATCTTGGTTTCCTTTATGTCAGGTTCATAAGCTCATATCAATAAGAGAAACAGCTGGTCTATTTGTGTGCTTGTGTTCACTGATGTATGCTTCCTTGCATTTTCGTGTACCTTATAGAAAATGAATACATAAAATAAAGGTATAATACACACATCAGTTGTTTTTCTCTGGCAGCAAAGTATACCATCAACTGTATATTCTGTGTATCTTACTACTCCTATGCAGCAAAGATAGCTAAATAGTGAGTCAGACAATAACAAAATAGAATTGTATACTAAAAGCCAGTAAAGGTAATGATACATACTAGTTTCAGAGGTTCCCACAAATGTAGAAAGACATGTCAAAGTAAAAACTCTTTAAACATTCATCAGAACCACCTAGGGCTGCGATCATGCCAAGTGGCACCTCTTCAAACACTCCTTAGAGTCACACGGGGCTAGTGAATACCTAGATAGTCTACAACCATTATTAAATCATACCAATGGTTTGCTTTATCAATGGGGAAACATCAATTAAAAGACATAAAACAGATAACATGAACTCTACAATATTTCAAACTTATTTATTCTGCAAGTCATTCATATTAAATGTAAGTACCTTAAAAGATTGGCTAAGAGTGCAAAAGTTATAAAACTAACTTAAAATCTAGTTAAACATGGATTTAGGGCCTGAAAGGAAAAGAAATCTCCAAAATAACTACATCAATGACTTTATAATGTGTGGTAAACACAAACATATCAGACACACTTAATTGGATTTCTAAGCCAAAAAGCCAACTAAGGTACTGAAGTCATTTTATGGTGCATGAACGGCAAATGACAGCTAGCAGTGACAATAAATCACATATTATAAACCTTACCTTGGAAGTCGTGGATCAGTAAGACGTCTCTCACGTAGTTCCTCCATTGACAGAAGCTGGAAGTCAAAGCCCAATAAGTAGAATATCAATCAACTGGAGAACTTCTAACGAATAAAGTATAGGACAGATTAGTTACCATCTCTGGAGCAGGTACAGAAGGCATTGCTTCTTCCTGGTGATCAAAGCCTTCTTCTTCTTTCTGTAAGAAAATTAACGAGTGTTTTATCCACTAACAAAAAATTTCTATAGATTTCTTGCCTTGAGAACCACAAAAGATCAAGGCCACCAAAATACACATTGATCAAAAGCTCTTATAAGTAAGAGCCAAAATTCCAAACCTAAATCACAGAAAAGCTGCAATTAGATGCGTACTTGGAAAGAAGCGAGCAATGTGAATATGAGGTTTCCTTTTTGTATTGCATCCACTCTTCGAGTAGCAAAGCTTTTCCCATCACGTAATCTTTGAACTTGATATATAATTGGAACTACAAAACACATATAAACATGCAGACCCTCAATGAACTTCTCACTTTTATTCCATCAAGAGGGTGATAATGGAAGCAGCAGTATATATAATCCAAACTGGACTAATCTACTAAGTGTTGAATCAGCAATTCAACATGCAAACTTTGACCACAAAAACTATTTGGGATTACACTTTGTTACACATGCAACCAAAGTGAATGTTTTGAAGCTTTTACACAGACAACAGGAGGCCCCAAAACAAGCTTAAACAAAATATATTCTTGAAATGGACCCTACCAGGGACCTTCCATCACATTTTAAGTCAAATCTAATCTTAGTTTAGTCTCTGTAATTAGGAAGCTACTATTTAGTTTTTAAGGGTTTTGCTTTTTACCAGGCTCATACAAATGTACTTACTGTCAAAATCCCCGATGAGAAGAAAATAAGCATGCAAGCTATGGACAACTTTGAGGCAATCAACAGTTTTTGATGCAGCGGCCAGTGCCTGCACAAGACACAACACATAATCTTCAAATACCGAGTATGTAATTAGCTGCAGCTATTGTTAATTCCACCTAGTATCTGATGGTCATACCAATTAAAAACCTCAAAACAGTGTTATACATATTTTGAGCTTCAGATATCCTAATTTGTAATAATGTGAAAATTTTCATCTTAAAAGCTACTATTTAGCCTAAAAGCAAACCATAACAC
Source organism: Casuarina equisetifolia (assembly GCA_028551475.1). Classification (NCBI taxonomy): domain Eukaryota; kingdom Viridiplantae; phylum Streptophyta; class Magnoliopsida; order Fagales; family Casuarinaceae; genus Casuarina; species Casuarina equisetifolia. The sequence continues at coordinate 919,085 of CM052358.1, read as the reverse complement.
AAAACTCACATTTATCTTAACTTGAAATCATACAAATTGAAAATAGAAGTTGCTCAGCATAAATTTACCACAACTTGACGTACCAATGTCTCTTGAAAGAAGTCAACTTGCTAGTAGCACAGTGGAGCTACTAGCGGCCTGAGGTCTACTGAACTCATGTTTGACACCTCCCATACCCCCAACCCCCTTTTACCTATATTTAAAAAAATAAAAGAAAATAACTCTCCTAAAATTTTCCAAAGAAAATCTCAAGCTAAAGCACCATGTTTACATCTTAATTGAAGGAGGGAGGGAGGGGGGGTGGGGGGAAGGATTCAATCTTGCGTTGACATATTCACTATTCAACTTTATGGACCATTCCAAGAAATAATCATTTCCCAACTTGTATGAAAATATGATCTTATTTAATTTGTAAATGATATGTGTATACATCATGCTCACAAACAGATAAAAAGAAAACTGACTTAATGCAGGCTGTTGCAGCATGTACATACATATTTCTAGAGTTTTATGGAAAGGTATTTTACAGAAATGAAGGCCACCATCAACTCTTTTCTCTCTCACTACTCCTTTCACCTAGTAAGACTCTCTTCCTCTCTTATTTTTTCCTTCCAACAACCCCCAATGCTTTCCTCTTTCCCATCCTCTTTGCAAATTACCATTGACACAATGAGTGGGTGAGAGTCAGCATTAAATCAATCAATCGAATTTCACCATCTCAGAATGGGAAGTGGCTTTGGACCTCCTTGGGCGTAAGTCAAATTTTGAATGCTTGGTCTAAGTAATGAGTCTGAGGTTTCTAATCGAGTGTCTTTGTGAGTTCCTATATCCCTATAAGTGTTTGAGTGCTATTTCTAGGTATAAGTGGATATGCCAGCTTGTAATGTTTGTAACTTTCTCATTTTTGCATCAATTCTACTAGTTCGTGTACAAGTCCCTTTGCTATTTTAACATATATATATGAGCTTCTTTTATCAGCATCTCTATGCCTTGATTCAACAACAAAACATATCAAAAGTAAACTAAGAAAAGAGGGTGGGTAGAAGGGAAAGTAGATTAATCTTGCCTGTCCAACAAATTGTCCTCCAAAAACCTTCCCAAACTTTGGCGCATCTGGCAAGGTGATCCCTTGGAATATATTCACCTTTAAAAGAAAAGGTTAAATATTTACATAATTAGAAATTAAGATTCTCTCTATGTGAAGATATAACAAACATTTCCTAGAACATTACATAATTTCTACAAGGCAAATAAACGAGAAAATTATGCATATTAGCCCCATAATCTGCACACAGAAATACAAACTTCTAGAATATGTGATCATATCTAAAGTAGACGATCATATTGGCACTTCTCAAGACTGATTTCAAGAAGAAGAAGCCAAAAGCACAAGAGAGGTCCAAAAGAATGCAGTGGAGATGATGTACAACCAGATATCCACTATTCTTCATGCTAGTTTAACTCCATAATGTGTAATGCTCAGCACGTCAAAATAAAAAATAAACAAATAGATTACCAGCAGTAATAGCAACATAGTTACTAAGACAAAACAAGCATATTTAAACTTGTAAGAAGTTTGAACAACCTATGCTAGCAAGAAAAATCAATTTGTAAATGCTGTATCACAGAAGCACAAGCACTCGACATTGAAACAGAAAGTTTGCAAACAACATTTGGAAAACATACTTCTATTGGCTCCAAATGTAATATACTCTCCACAAGTGGGCATGCCTCAAGAGTTTTGTCTGCATTCCATATTGATTTGGCCTGCAGCAAACTGTAATGTTCATGTGGTAGCACTAAGCACGTCAGCTGCCATAACAAACAACACATTAGATACTTGTTTGACAATCTCTGCAGAGATAAACATTAACTGGATCCAATGGTAAATCTTATGAACTAGATCAGTCTGCATATGTGTACGTTATAGGAAACCAACGGACAAGAAAAAAGGAATCACAGTTTGTGTAGTCCCTACCTGAGACAAAGCAATTACATTTGCATGATGAACAGATGTAGACATGCCTGCCAAAAAATGTTCCACATCATTCTCCCACATTATTCTCAGCAGCGTATTGAGGATACATTTACATCAACAAACATAAGACAAGAAGCCATATGTACTTAGGACAGAGTAACTTCTATTAACACCAAATTTTGTCATGATATTTAACAAGAGTCCATAATGAAGCACCAATGTAGAAACTTCCTGTTTTATACGCCCTTTACTGAACAGGATTCTGTTATATTGGAAGGTGTTTTTACTTCCTTAGTATCTGTTTATGTGACATATGAACCGCTCAACACACTTGTGAAGACAACAACAAGAAGAAAAAAAAACTAACCATACAACATGACTAGGTTGGAATTATAACATCTATTGAAAGAGTTAACTGGGTACCGAAATAATCATATTGCTTTAGTTGGAACTCAGGTCGAATTTCTTCATCGGCAGTAACGGATCCATCAACTTCAGCCTGCAAAACAGGATATCAAATTTTCAGTGTTTAATTAAACGAGTAAATCAGTGATTATCTTTAATCTCTGAAGTCCGCCTACCTCTCCTTCCCATATAAAATAAACTCCATCCCCCCTTTCACCCTCGCGGACAACATATTCTCCAGCACCTACACTCCAATTCATACCACAAACCATCATTTCCACAGTCAAAGGAACCTACCTAATTCGATAATTTTCGTAAAATTAGAAACTACAATGAAGGACGATTTCCCTATGATAAACGAAGTACCAAAAGCAAAGCGACAAGTAACAGAATTGGAATTCACCGTAGCGTTTGACTTGGACGAGTTCCGCAACCTTCCTCAGAGACGATCCCGGTAGCCGCTGAAGCAAGGGGACGCCGCTCAAAAACTCAATCACTGCAAAATCAAACACGTGGTTGTTCTTTATTCACTATATATTTTCTTCCTCGCACACTTTTTCCCGAAATCGCAGGGAACCAGGGATCTTCTCACCTGCTTCGGAGCCCATGAAAATGCACGCAAATCGAGGAGGTCAGTCGTAAGGAAGGATGGAAAGTTGTTATATAGAGGAAGCAATGCAACAACCGCTGCACATGAAAATCTGTTTCCTCTGTACACGCATACGTCGTGTGAAGCCCATCAATCCCCTTAACAACTTGTTGAACTTTCCAATTGTTAACCATTTATTGTTACCATTACACAGTTTTTAAATACTTTTTAAGTCACTTAGTATCGTATAATATTGCACTATATGAATAATGCACTTTGATTCGATATTAAAATGATAATTATCTAATATAAAAGGTTAACTTAATAATTAATTAATGAAACTCCTTTTAATTTAAAAAAGTGTACAAACCTATATCTTAATATGATGAGACAGCTTAATAGCTTTGATCGCACTTGATGCTCCCAGAAGATTTATAAAAACTTGTTTTTTGAACTCATTTAAAAGGAGAAAAACTCTATATCCAATATCTCTCTAATTATTCCATGTGAAACTCCACATCATAACAAACTAATATCTTATTCCTCCGGCACATTGAATCATAGGATTCTTAAGTTTACTAACGCACATGCATACACAATCTGTCAAATCCAGCACTTATAATAAAATCTCACAATAAGTAGTTACCCATACTTAAAAAACCATAAAACATATTAAAATCCAACACCTATGTCTAAAATCGCCGCGTTGAATTTGGGCCACATGCCCGTAAACGTGTGGATAGCTTCTCGTTTCACGTATTTGTTTAAATAAAAACTGCGACCCGGTGGTGGCCCAAAAGGATACGCCTTCTTTTTTTCCCATATCTGTTATGATATCCTTGTTTGTATCTTCGCATCTTTTACTTCTTATATTACCCATCCAAGGACTCTCATTCTGGAGAACCAGGTAAAGCACGGTAGAGTGGTAATTTTAGACCAAAATCTCAAGTCTTTTTTATATGTAAAGATATTTTAAAGGAATAAATAGTTATAACGTAGTATTAAACCTTAAGTTTCTAAGTATATTATCCTAGATATATTTTCCTATATTCGAAGTGAAAAATAATACAAATGAGTATCTTACATTACTAGTATCTTAACACAATTCTTCTACTATATGCGATATCCTCTTACATTTTCTTAACAATTGATTCAAGAAGTCTAATACTAAAACCCCACCAGAAATCATGAGTCCAGAAGACACTACTCAGAAATCCAATGCTCTTTTTGTGGAGAATCAGATTTAGGCATGAACCCAAATCATTACAAATTCAATCAAAGGATTTATCACAGCAATAGGCGAAGAAATACCGTATCTTTTATCCTAATACCACGTTGCAATAAAATTATCTTCAAGTTCCAAACTTGGAATAAAGATGGAAGATCGGACGTTCGAAAATGCAGGATTATTATGCCTTGGCTCATCAAAATCAATGAGGGCCATCAGGATAAAGCAAAATTTCTTGAGAAGCAGATTAGATAATTAAAAAGTACAATAATCAGTAAAATTGATTGCACGTGCACAAATTTGAGAAATAATAGAAACAACATCTAGAAGCAAGAGTCAAAATTGTTCTGCAAAGTTAAAAATTTCTAGACCAAAAAAGCTTAAGCTCACTTCTTCTTCTCTCCTCCTCCTCCAGATCTGAGAAAAGAGACAAAAACAAGCCAAAAAGTGTCATAATCCAGCAATTAAAGGAAACAGATAAGATACAAGCAGTAAACCAACACACCACTTAGAAGCTTGTAATGAGTGCAGTTCAGCATAAGGAAAGAAGACCTTTTTAAGTAATTGAACATGTCTTTCAACAGGGAGATTGATAGATATCAATAAGACAATTCAGTAGTCAATTACCTCATCTTACGAAGAACATTAGACATCTCCTCACGCTTCTTCTTGGCCCTCTTATGCGTGCCAAGCTTTCTCTTGCCCACCTTTAAAGCACGCTTATCTTTCCCAACTTTTAGAAGTTCAGTGATCCTCTTCTCATACGGAGCAAAGCCAGCAACCTCTCTGATGAGATTCCTCACAAAATGGACTCTCTTGCTGGTTTTCTATATATAGAAGTGGAAATGATCTAACATCAATAAGCCAAACCATACACATAAAACGGAAAATTTCTAGACAGACAAATAAAAATCTATTACGAGAATGAAAGCAGACGGAAAGTGAAAAGGACGTTCAGAAGCTTAGTCAACAAAATTGTTTCGACAAACTACTTAGCATGAAAATAAGTTAGGCATAAGGCCAGGGTAACTTTACATCCAAATGGTATGTAATGGGTTTTTGTAAGAAAAAGATCTTACCCCTTTTCTATCAGATGGGCGTGGAGCCAGTTCCTTCTTGGTTACAACATGTCCCTTGTTCAGACCTACAAAAAGGCCAGAATTTGGCTGTTTTGGAGCCATCTCCTGAAAGCAAATGCATGATATATTTAATCAATAATCAAAGAAAGCTACAGAATATTATGAAGGAAGAATAATGAATAGGCAGGACGCTGTCCTGCAGATTGAGCAACCACTGGAAAGCAACCTACTCGGATAAGAAAACGGTGTAAAGCACTTGGTCATACAGCTACAACTGTAAAGGTTTATCCGTTTGAAGTTTTTGAAGGTAAACCACTGTAGATTGTTTTCAATACAGTTTCTGTAGTTTTACAGAGCCCAGTGCAATTCGTAAGAGCAAGACTTGCACAGGAACCCATAGGTAATAGTTATTAAACCCACTAACAAAAAGCGACTTCCAAAACAATTCTAAACAAATAGTCCAACATTGTCATACTATCAGCATGAGAAAAAAGAGAGTTCGAAATTTGCATGATGAGTAGGAAAAACATAGTTGCGAATGAAGAACATCTGCTGTGTAATTTTTTTTCTTTTAATTTCATTTTATCACAGGTCAATAGGGTAACTAACCATCAAGAAACAATACAAATGGTTCACTTGATAAACCCATCAAACAAGGAGGCTGAATACCTAGTCAGCTTAATCTAGTGTTCTAGAGCCTTTAATTAATCTACCCAATCAGCTCGCACAACAAATTTTGAAGTAGATGCCCAAAATTGAATCAAACACATCTGTATCTCATTCAATGGTGGAAGCCCATCCCTTTTTTCTGCATGATGACATTACGTAAGAACCAAACATAAATGGGTTGAACAAAATCTAATTCCAAAAACAATCACTAAACTCTACAAAGCCTTCAAGCAACTCCAATGAAATGTTTTTACAAGTCAACGATTAGATACTCGAGGAAGTATTACATTGGAACTTAGAAACAAGGATATGACAAAAAGAGCATGGCATGGATGGAAATACTATACATCAATCAAAAGCAAAATCTTCACAAAACTAATTTACAAACAAGCCTTCTTACAGATTGGGGGCCACAACTTCCCAAGAAGAATCAAGAGAAACGTGTATGATTAAGAAGTTTTTGACTCCTTTACACATTCCCTACATATTAGTTACACATTGGATGTAATGTAATCTCACGAGCCAATTAAAACAAAAGCAATTCCAGCGATATATTATGACAGCCATGTGAAGGTCTAGGATAAAAAATTGACAATTTGTCACCTAACAAAGCCCAACTAAAATTTCGGGTTTATTTGAGTTGGATTTTAGGGAGACAAAATTGAAAAACCATTTTTAAGTCAAAATCTCGCTTTCCTTATTTTCCGTTGTCCACAATAAAATGCGACCAAGTAGACGATAACAAAGAAAAAAAATGAAAAATTCTAGCCTTGAACAAGGGAAGTTTCGAACATATACAGATGTGCTATGTAACAGCCTAAACAACACGCTTCATTCTTTGCTGATAACAGACCACAAATAGACACGGTTTCATTTGTCCACAGGATTTGAAAACTTTTTGACAACGATGCCAACAATCAAACAATAACAATCTTCCCAACAAATATGATAAGACTATTGTTTACAAGTTCGAAACTTTTACCCCTTCCCAAGAACCCAAGACCTAAAAAGCTTTCATTTCTAATTTAAGGATAACAACCATAGCGAGTTTAATGATAATGGAAGACTAAAGGGGGCAAGAAATTGGCAACAAATGGCAGGTAATCAGGGACCGAACCAGTTGAAGCAGATTGTCTCACCAAGAATGCGGCTCCGGCGAAGACCTTCAGGGAAAATTTAAAATCTGAGAAGGCGAGAAGATAATTAGCTCTCGGCATCAAATGAAGAAACATTTGCTAGTAAGAATCCGGAAAAAATAGAAACACTTACCCGCTCCTGAGCACCGGAAGAAAAATTAGGGTTTTGAGAGGGAACTGTATATATATATATATATATATGGATTGTTAGAGACAACCGGACAGGAAATAGGAAAATGACTGAAAGACCCCGGGTATCTTGACTGTGTAACGACCAAAGGGCGGCCCAAGAAGAGAGTTGGGCTCAATATATTAAGTCATTTGGTTAGTTTTACTAAATTTGTTTTGATTTCAGTAAATCAAATGACAATTTCGAAGAAATGTCCAAAGGGATGTTGTTTTGGGCCAGGTTTAAAATTAGGGTCAAGGTTATTCACAGTTGAAGGAAAATCCCTTATGAATTATGTTAAGATTGGAATTTAAACATTCTTCTTCCTTTGAAGAAGTTGTTTCTATTTTTAGTTTTCAACTTGTAAGTTTTTGGTTTTTATTTTTTGTTTTTGTTTATGAAATTATAGTATGAAATTAGGGTCTATAGGTTAAGCTATTAAGATAGTTTTATTAAATTTGTTCTGGTTTTCATAAATGAACGATATAATCTTGAGGAAATATCCAAAATGATGTCATTATGGGTTAGGTTTAGAGTTAGGTTTAAGGTTAATCAAATGTAAAGAAAAACTCATTATTAACAATTTTAATGTTAAGATTGAAACCTAAACCTAAACTCGTTTTGATTTCAATATATGAAACAACATGGTTTAGAAAAATTATCCAAAATGATGTTTTTTGGTTAGAGTTATGTTCCTTAAGGATAAAGGAAGACTCATTATAAATTATGTTAAGATTGAAACCGAAAAGTAGCCTCTATTGAAGAGAAAATTTTTAGTTTTTAGTTTTCAACTTGTAAGCTTTGATTCTTAATTTTTTTTTATTTAAGAAATTTCAGTGTGAATTAACTTTATAATTAAATTAATTTCCCTATTCAATAATATTTTTAGTATGTAGACATGCACATTGTAAGTAATAATCACGAAAGCCGAAAATTGGGAATAATAAGAAAAATAAAACAGTCTAACAATGGAAGCCCAGCCGAATTCACTCCATCGTCATCAACGTTTTAGTCGTCGTCACAAGTTAGCCGTCACCATATTAAAGAAGTTTATTACGACGATGTTTGTTAATGACGTCGACTTGTTACATGAATGTCATTTGATTAGCGCTTTAAAAACAAATAAAAAGAAAACCAAACTTACAAAAATGAAAAAAGAAAAATTTAAAATGTGTACGATTTCTACCTATAGAGAATGAGAGAATGTATTCGTGACTTAATAATTAATTTTATGACTACTTGTCTTCATAACAAATAAATTCCATTCTTTAATTTAACTGCCATATATATATATATATATATATTTACAAGATGTCCTTCAATTTAGGAGTATGGGATGTCAAACCTAGGATTTAGATTCTAGTGGCCACTGGCTAGCCATCAATTACTAGATTGTTGATTTTATAAGATGTGTTTTTTTGAATCAAAATGAAAAAGCGTATTAAAAATTTGATGTGCATCTTATATCACTAATGTATTATATTATATTCTTTACTTATAAATCGACTTCTTATAAGATTTTTTTTTCTTTTGGTAAGTATAAGTTTGGGACATGGAATGCTTAGTTTCACATTCTAAGAGTGTAACTTAACATGTTATCTTAACAACAGAGTATAAGTTTTAAGTAAAATGCTACTTATAAATTATCTTATATAAGATTTTTTTATTAGGCAAATAAATTTTTTTGGTATAAAAATAACTAATTGCTAAGCTATTAGTTTGTTGAACTTGCAAGCAAGATGTGTTTTCCAAATTCAAAATGAAAAAATGTGTTAACATTTGATGTGCATCTTATATCACTAATATATTAATATATTATATTCTTTACTTATAAATCATCTTCTTATAGGATTTTTTTTCTCTTTTTGGTAAGTATAGGTTTGGGGCATGGAATGTTTAGTTTCACGTTATAAGAAAAAAACTGAACATGTTATCTCAACATCAGAGTATAAGTTTTAAGTAAAATACTACTTATAAATTATCTCTTTATATAGGATGTGTTTTTTTATTAGATAAATAAAGATTTTTGGTATAACAATAACTAATTGCTAAGTTATTAGTTTGTTGAACTTGCGAGATGTGTTTTCCAAAATCAAAATGAAAAAATGTGTTAACATTTGATCTGCATCTTGTATTACTCATATACTAATATATTATATCGTTTGTATAACTAGATGTTTCCCTTTCTTACCTATCAATATCAAGGGAAAAAGTGGATTTGTTTATCTTATTTGTTTAGTTTGCTTTTAAGATTCTAGTTCCTTCATCCACGTACCAACTTCACGAGAAGAACAAGCTCACTACCGTGCAAAAAGAGCGGCAACTACTTTAGGTGTATGGAGAGGAACGTTTCTGATAAAAAATTTTACACAGTGGTGGTGAAAGCCTGGATTCCATGGGCAGAGCCCAAGGAAAACTCCGAGAAAACCTTCCCTTGAATGCAAAATAAAACTTACACAGCATCTTCATCCTAAAACCTCTTCCTTATCCTTAACGGTAAAGCTTATTCTGCATACTCTGGACTTCGGTTGGCTGCAAGTACCTTTCGTGACCAGAATCTGCATATATTTAAGCCAAGAAAATGGATACTGTCATCCTTCTTCATGGCCCTAATCCTTCTTGGTTTAGCAATCTCAGCCTCTACGTCAGTCAATCTTAGAAGTCTCCGTCAGTGTTTTGCGTACAAGCTTTGATGTTCAACTCCTTCTGCTTTTCACCTAATCGGAAATAGTCCCTTCTTCCTTAACAAACTGATAGCCAGCCCTCACCTCTTGTCCTACTATATAACTCTCTGTTCACCTGCAGGTCTCATCCATTCGAACACTGCAGCAAAAGCTCTTCGACAGACGCCATGGCTAGAGATTTCTCTGGGTTCATCTTTCTGTTCCTTGGGTTTCTTGGGTTGATCCTTTTTCCGGCTGAAGCTGCCGTGAAGCAGTACCAGTTTGATGTGAGTTTGTGGTTTTCTCTCATTTTTTTTTTCCCCGTTTGTGGGATATCAAATCCAAGATTTAACTGATCATTGAGCTACTGGCCTATAAACAATGAGTTTGTCGTATTATTATATTTAGAAATATAATTTTCTCTTGCATTTTTTCAGGTTCAAGTGAAGAACGTGAGCAGGTTGTGCCATGCAAAGCCCATTGTTACTGTCAATGGGAGATTTCCAGGGCCGACGGTGTATGCCAGAGAGGGAGACAGAGTCATCATCAACGTGACAAACCATGCCAAGTACAACATGTCGATTCACTGGTACGATAATTGCTGGTGACATTTGAAGAAGACAACCCAACTGAAGATTTTTCACTATTTTTCTGATGATGTGATCTTTTACAGGCATGGATTGAAGCAGTATCGGAATGGTTGGGCGGATGGACCCGCTTACATTACACAGTGTCCAATTCAGACAGGGAACAGCTACACCTACGACTTCAATGTAACTGGACAAAGAGGAACATTGTGGTGGCATGCACATATTTTTTGGCTCAGAGCTACTGTCTATGGCGCCATTGTCATCATGCCAAAACCAGGAACTCCATTTCCTTTCCCTCAGCCGGATCGTGAGTTTGAAGTTCTATTAGGTGAGTTTCAAGTAAAGACTACTTTCCATCATCTTTTACAACATTAAGAAAAGAAAAAAACACATAAAATATGCAATATAATTAAGATGCTTATATATTGTTATAGAAAGAATGCATTTTATTTTAAAGACAAATTTCCCGTAGGATTTAATTAAATACATTCTCAAAAGTCAACTTAAGAATATATAGAAGATCTTGCAAAACAAGTATTTTGAGTTCAAATTCCGTTGGTTATTCTTCTGACCTATACATGGCAAAGCTTAGTGAAGTTACCAGTTATTTAAAAAATCATCTTAAAGAAGTGATTTTTATATGAAACATTTATTATACATAACACATAGAAGTCCTGTAATTCTCATACATTGTTCTGCAGGAGAATGGTGGCATGCGGATGTGGAAGAGATTGAGAAGCAAGGAGCAAAGATGGGGTTGCCGCCGAACATGTCAGATGCCCACACGATCAACGGAAAGCCGGGGCCGCTTTTTCCATGCTCTGAAAAACGTAAGCAAGATCGCCTGAGACCAGTCGTTCCTGCCTGTTATATCTTCCTAAGCGTCCTTCTTCTATCGCTTGTTGCAGATACTTTCGCAATGGAGGTTGAATCAGGCAAAACGTACCTCCTGAGGATCGTCAACGCTGCTCTGAATGACGAGCTTTTCTTCTCCATCGCTGGTCACAACATGACCGTCGTCGAAGTCGATGCTGTCTACACAAAACCATTCACCACTCAGGCCATTCTGATTGCACCGGGGCAGACCACCAACGTCCTGGTGAAGGCTAACCAAGTCCCCGGCAGATACTTCATGGCCACCAGGCCTTTCATGGACGCGCCGCTTCCCGTCGATAACAAAACCGCCACGGCGATACTCCAGTACAGAGGCATTCCGAACACCGTTCTCCCCACCCTTCCCCAGCTGCCTGCATCCAACGACACGGATTTCGCCATGGACTACGGCAAGAAGCTCAGAAGCTTGAACTCTCAGCAGTATCCTGCCAACGTTCCTCTGAAAGTTGACAGACACCTCTTCTACACCGTCGGTTTCGGGAAGGATTCTTGCCCAACGTGCGTCAACGGAACCAAAATCCTCGCGACGTTGAACAACATCTCGTTTGTGCTGCCCCAGACTGCGCTTCTCCAATCTCACTACTTCAACCTAACCGGAGTTTTCAGAACTGACTTCCCCGACAAGCCTCCGACTCCGTTCAACTACACCGGTGCGCCACTTACAGCCAACCTTCGCACCGTCACAGGAACACGGGTTGGAAAAATTGCCTTCAATTCTACAGTGGAATTGGTGCTTCAGGACACCAACCTTCTAACGGTGGAGTCGCATCCGTTCCACCTCCATGGCTATAACTTCTTTGTCGTCGGGACCGGTATCGGAAACTTTGATCCTAAAAAAGACCCGGCGAAGTACAACTTGGTTGATCCTGTTGAAAGAAATACAGTCGGAGTTCCCACCGGTGGTTGGACTGCTATTCGGTTCAGAGCAGATAATCCAGGTACCAAAATGTTAACAAACTATATAGCTTTGCATCTCACAATTTCACACACTTTGATTAGCCTTAGTGAAAGTTTAATTTTCCCTATATTTTATTCATGAATTTCAACTTTTGAGCATGAGTAATTTTTCTAATGTGGTATTAAAGTGGAGCTTTAAGCATTGAATCTTCAATTTAATAAACTTTTGGGTAAAAATAAGTTTTCTAATAGGATATCAAGATTAGGTGTTTGGCACAAAAACTTTAACTCATATTGGGTACCTAAAAGGAAATCATCTATGTATTTTTGAATAAATTTTTAAGTAAAAATTATTAAAAATTACTAGTTGTTCAAGACATAAGTCTTGGTTTGAAACCCCATATCCCTAAATCTCCTTTTAACAATGAAAAACGAAAATTTAAGTAAGAATATGCTTTCCAAAAGAATTGAACTGATGCTGACTGTGTAGGTGTTTGGTTTATGCATTGTCATTTGGAGCTCCATACTGGTTGGGGGTTGAAGACGGCATTTGTGGTAGAAGATGGACCGGGACCAGGTCAATCTGTTCTGCCTCCGCCCAAGGATCTTCCACCATGCTAGCCGTTGTTGAGTTTTCTGAGAGAACTTTGTGCTTTCGTCCTGCAGAAGTTGCAGGCGGAAAAAATGACTCGAAGATATGATTTCAAGTCAGAAAAGTAATAAGCTTTATGTAATTTGTTAAGGATAAGAACACTTGTTTTAGTGGACTTTATCACGTCTAAAACAATATATCGAATTGGTACTCCAAAGGCCTTTTCGTTTGCGTGAATCCTTGGTTTGTTAAATTTGTGAGGAATTATTTGGACCAAGCAAGCCTTCGCTGTTATCCGAATTTGGCATGGGAGTTCCTGTTTCTGTCCATTTCTTTCAAGGAAAGAAAAACAACACAATTACGACACTGTTTCCAAATGCAATGACGAAACCCATGCTTGATCGATTCAGCTCGCTTCTAAAACGGAGCTGCTATGAAGAAGATGAAGATGGAAACACACCAAAGCTGAAATACTGTTCAAGAATTCAATTGAGCAAAAACGTATAATATAATTATTGGAATATCATTCAGAAATCAGGACTAGATTATGATCGAAGCCTGACGCTACTTGTAGAACCTGGCAACCTTGTAAAGAGTCAAGCACAATTGGCTCAGCCTCATCACAGGAACTTCCTAACCCGAGCCTGCCATTTTTTCCACTCCCCCAAACCCATACTTCTCCTTCAGATGTGAGAGCAATGGAGTGTACTCGTCCTCCTGACACTGAGACAGGGGTTTCCTCTCCCAATCCTTCAACCACCTGCGGGACATTCTCCGGCCCGGTCCTTCCGAGCTGAGAGCTGTGATTCCATCCCCATGAAACGATGCTTGTGGCATCTCCCACAGAATCCGATGATGGATCCTTGCAAATTGCCAGGGAATGGCCAAGGCCTGCTGATATGGAAACGGGAATGAAGCTTATGTCAACTGGCAACATTCCCAGATCTTGATTTACTCTGCCCAACTGACCGTATATGTTGCTTCCACTGCTCAACAGTGCTCCATTGCCTGAAATTGAATAGCAGAAGATATTTGTTAAAAATGGTGTGTGTCGCACGCTATTTAAACTTTGTTTTAGGATCCTTGTTTATATGAAAAGAAAGAGCCTTCATCCTACCAAACTGGTTTAAAAGAGGAAAAAGTTGGCCAATCTTTGTTACTCAAACCATAAATTCTAATATGGTATTATAAGTCCAACATTCCTTTGTTTACAAACAAAAAAATGATGGTAATATCTCTACACTCAGGATGAAGGAGGATGTTGAAAATGGTACGACTTCCACATTGTTAATCAAACACACAAATTGTAACAAAATTTGCATGCATGTTTCGCAGTTCTACATGCACAAAAACGCATACAAATATTTACTTACGGCAAAGAACCATGGAATGATCAAGCCCACATGCAATGTCTACAACTTCAGTCCCATGTAATTCTTCGACTAAACAAGGCTCCCAAACTATTGGCATGTTTCCTTCTTTCTCCATTCCTTCTAAAACCAGCTTCTCTGCACCTTCAGATGTTGGGACTGAGAGTTGTTCTCTGTTTTCTGATATACCAGATTCCAGGGGAGACCGCTCAAAAGAATTCCCAACCTTTCCCAGCCTAGCATCAGCAGAGTAACCCCATCCGAACAATTTCCCCTTCTGAGTCTGTGCAAGTGCATGCCCCCAACCAAACGACACCTATCAAAAAAACATGCACCTCAACAATGTTTCCTGTCTTATAAAACAAAGTCTGTCAAGATTGCTACATAAAACTCAATCAAATCACATGCAAGCAACTGTTGGTTATGGATTTGAAATTAGAAGTAAAAACATAACGATGAAAGATACAACTTGACAATGTCTCCTGTCTTATAAAACAAAGTGGTTCAAGAATGCAACATAAAACTCATATAAATCACATACAAATAGCTATTGATTATGAAATTAAAATCAGAAGTGAATATAAAACGACCATTTTGTTCTATCGAGTTAACGATGAGTATGACACTTAAGAGAATTCTAATTGTGTTGTGTCACTAGAGTAGGATATCATAAAGATCAAAGAGAGAGCTACGAAAGAAAGAAAATTCCCTCTTAAGGGTATAAAAGCCTAAAAGAGATGTGAAGAAGAAAAATCCTCTAACACTTCTTAAATGTATAGAAGTTTTTATGTGTGGGATGTAAGATAGTTTTGCCGAACACCACACCTTGGCTATCTTTTCTCCCGCAAGCGCTTCAACTCTGGAAGGAACAGCAGCCTCCACAATGCCATCTCCAAGACCAAGCTGTCCACGCTTTGACCTTCCCCAGACCCACAAAGATCCATCATCTCCAATAGCTGCAGAAACGACCCCAGATGCAAATGCAGTGCAAACTCTCACTTGGTCCAACCCCTGCACTCTCTTCGGTTCACCCCATGAATCTCTGCCAAAACCCAAACTTTGGTAACAACTAATGAAAATGATAGAATAGATTGAGTACAAACGTAAATTGTCAGCTTGAATTCTTATCCAGTTGCATCGACCTCTCAGAATTTAGGAGATTCCTCATATGTTACTCCCTTGCTTGTATATATAATACAAACACAAACACAAACACAAACACAAACTCATCATACTGTTGCATCTTCTGCAACGAACTTGCTGAAGAAATAACGAATCCTTCGATATCTTTCGAGGTGAAATTTGATATGAATCCCTCAGGATCAGAACCCATCAAGCACTTATCCATTGATGGTGAGGAAAAATCATAAAAATATTCGCTCTTGATATTTGTTTTTACAGGAGCTGGGACTTATCTAAATGCATTCCTTGGAAGCTAGATACAATTTCACCATAAGTGGATGAGAACGAAAATGAAAGAGAGAGGGAGAGGGATTAACCTGGAAGTGAGAAGGCCACGGCCGAGCTGCGCTTCGTTGTTTCGGCCCCAAGCCCAAACCTGACCTTGGGAAGTGACAGCCAAGGAGTGATAGTGTCCCGCACTCACACTAGTCACATCGGAGGGCAGCCCAGGGACGGGGGTGGGCTCGTAAGCGTCGCCACCAAGCCCCGTCACCGTAGTGGGCAGCCCCAACGCCCCCTGGCTCCCATCTCCAAAGCTCATCACCACGCTGCTCATCCATCTCCCTAATCCTCCCCCAAAAGCTCTAAATTCTCGCAATTTCAGCATTTACTTCAAGGCTTCTTCTTTCTTGCTCTGCTTCTGGTTCAGCAGTGGGACTTACCTGGGCTTCCTCCATGGAAAATTTCCCCAAATAACCCACTCATGCAATGCTATCACTGTTTTTTATATTTGTTTGATGTAAATATCATTGAAATGTCTTATAATATTTTATTATATTGTAAAATTTTTAGATATAAAAATTATCCCTTTTATTAAAAATTTAAAGAGAAAATTATTTTTGTCAACATTATGTTCAAATAAGAATTTAAATAGAAAAGATCATGCTTTTATCCATAATTTAAGAGTTAAATTTTTCATATAATATCATTTATATGAATTACAATTTTACCATATATCATTTGTGAAGAGGATGTTGAAATACCTCACGTTAACTTCTTGTATAGTTTTATATAATATCATATCTTAAAGTTTAAGTAAATAAGGTTATATTGTGCTCTAAAGTTTGAATGTAAAAAATGTTTATTTAATTCTTGAATTAGCTATAGTATTAGACTTTTAGGCTTTATAATGTATTATCAAAGTTCAAATTAATTTTGCTTTGATTTACATGATCTTAAGCTTAAGATGCTTGATGTGTGGGAGAATGCATGCAATAGAAGAATATTATATCAAAAGATAAAATTGTTGTGGACAAGCTTAAATGTTAAAAAAATATCATTTTAATTATTAAATTAACTTTTGAGTTGAATATTTAGACAATCAAAATAATATTATGGTTGTAGTTAACTTTGTTCTATCTTGTATAACCCTATGCTTAAAGACATTAATATTTAAAAAAAAAATGAATATGATAAGAGTCTCCTATAAAAAAATAAAATTTTATCATGAAAAATGTCATCTCAATATGATATCATGACCCAAATTAACTTTGTGATACTTTTATATAACCTTGAGTTTAAAACTTGATGCAAAGGAAACCCCATGGAAGATAAGCATGTCACATATTAAAAGATAAAATCAATGTGGTAAAGCTTAAATGTAAATTTTTTTTTTTTTATCGGGGCAACCTTATGCCAGATAAAAAAAAAAGTGTCAACGAGATGAAAGTCTTGACCACTAAAGAAAGCATCGTATTGAAAGAAAAGATCTTAAGCTTTTTGGAATATACGAACACAAACAATTAACTCTCCTAGAAAACAAAAAGAGAGAATATCCGAATTTTGACAACGCATAAGGCCAACGGCATAAACGACCACAACTGAGTGAGTGAGCTCACAGTAGCAATCCATGTACATCTCACATCACTGGGTGTGTGAATCACAGAAATCTGATTTCAATTTAAGGAGATGGCGATGCTTTCCATGGCATTCTCGCTCCCGACCTTCAGCACTCCTAACCTTCGACGAGCCAACCGGCGAGTCAACCGGTGAGTCAATGTTTCTGTTCAGCTCGCTATCTTTGGGGAATGGAATTCAATCCACGGCCTACAATTGTACAGATTGCCGTGTTGTTTTACGCGTCAATCGATCGACTATGATTTTGATTGAATAGGGCATCTGGCGAAATCTGAGAAATCATGACGGAAACGATCATTGAAACAGGTATTGTCCCGGTATGGCGTATGCAAGCGTGAGCAAAGAAGCATTGGGTGTGCGAGTCACAGAAGGGGAAGGGAACTTGCCCAAGGTTGTGCTTACTTCTTCTAGTGGAAGGTATAATGTTGAAACTGTAGAAATTATTAAGATTTTATGGGCTCTATTTGTTATCATGAGAAGTGTAAGGGGCATCGGTCCATTGTAGAAAAGGTAAAATTTTAAGTTAATTCACTCCATGGTTGACATTACATAATGTAGGCCACGCAATCAAGCAGATTTTGATCCATTACAGTAAATTCAAATCCCTTTTCTTCGTTAACAGATATGGAATTATCAATTTGAGGATAAGCTGAGAATTTCGTAGTTTATTTATATAGAAGATTGAGTCTTTTAGGATAGTATGTGCATATATTGTCTTATAGAGTCGATTTAATTTTCTGTTTGCAGTGACGTTGATGTCTATTTATTTGGAGGTTGTGTAACGTCTTGGAAAGTTGGAAACGGCAAGGACCTCCTCTTCGTTCGGCCAGATGCTGTGTTTAATAAGAAGAAACCAATCAGGTTGTTATCCTGACGCACGAATACCTTCAACTCTTGAGTGGTTTCCTCCATTTCTTATACTTTCTTGCTCCGTTGCTGGATATAGTAGTTTAAGTTATGAGGCGTATCCATTTATGTTTCAGATTTTTTGTTCTTATCTACATATTAGTGAATTCTCCCTGTAATTGAAGTTTCTATTTTGTTCAAATTGAGAACTGATACCAACTAACTGAAGCTCAGTTGGTATCTACTTAGCTTTGCATGTGACCTTAGCTTAAGAAGTAGCAAGTAGAAGCCAGTTAACATTATTTAAGGTAATATGTTTTAAAAAATTATAATCTAGTGAATTTTTTAGGTTTACTAAATTGGAAAAAGATGACTGAAGGAAAAAAAGAATGGGGAGAGGGGAGGTGGTTCATAGATCAGCTTCACTTGGGTTGCATCAGAAGGATAAAAATTCATCTTAAAAAGTTTTAACGGCTAGAGAGAATTTAAGCCCTTCAAATAAAAGTTTAAGGGGTGTTAATGAGACTCAAGAGAATATCTTTCTGTTTTTGTAGAGGTCACATATTTCTGTAACTACTTAATGCAGTACACACCTTGAATCATCCTATAACTACCTGAAAAGTTAGGATACTCGGATACTGACTAATGTTTTTCTTGAATAGTGGAGGCCTTCCACATTGTTTTCCACAGTTTGGACCTGGCCAAATACAGCAGGTATGGCCTTCTATGTTGTTCCTGTCTCCATTACTAGTCTTCCTATTTCTTTCCTTGCATTCCACGTGGGTATAAGTTAATGGAAAAGATTTTAAAAGAAAAAAAGGAAGAAAGTATACTGGATGAGATGATTTAATTTCTATTGGGCTATTGAATACATGATATTCGGAAGCCAGAAAACCCGTAAGCTTTACTATAGCCAACAGTTCACCTGCTGGCCATCTGCGAATCTTTTCAAGTACTAGTACTTGAGATTGATATTAGGTTTGAATTGATCGCTATTTTAATAGTTCGCTAAAAATCATATCTTAATATTGGTAGAAGTTCTAGTCCAGCCAAAAGCGGTTGTTTATTGCACTCTTCCTGAAGTGTTAACTACAAGCCAGCAAGAGCCTGAAGTGTTTCTCTTCAAAAATTTTGTAGAATTTGCTGATAATGACAATTTAGCCTATTCATGTTTCTAATTATGAATTTTACTGAACACTGGAGATGTTTATATAATTAACAGCATGGATTTGCAAGGAATATGGATTGGTCAGTTGTTGATTCTGAAAATGTGGAAGGAAATCCTGTGGTAACTCTAGAATTAAAGGATGGCCCTTATAGCCGTGCCATGTGGGATTTCAGCTTTCAAGCTTTATACAAGGTTGGTTGGTCACTTCTCCCTTATGTATCTTCTGGAGCTTGTTACTATATGTTTACAAGTATGACTTATAATTTGCCCTCAATTTTTCTTGCAGGTCATTCTAAATGCAAAAAGCCTTTCCACCAAGCTGACAATTACAAATACAGACAATAAACCATTTTCATTTAATACAGCCTTGCATACATATTTCCATGTAAGTACTGTAATTTCATGCTCAGGGGATCCATCCGTTTATCATTCTACTGGTTAAAACTAGTGGTGGAAGAACTTAAGTTGAAATTGTAAGAAAGAAGATAAGATGCAATTCCTAAATGATTTCATTTTGAGATCCTGAAAACCACTAGCATAATTCATCCCTAACGTGCATGGTATATGTGAATTTAATTGCATTAATTGTAATGGCAAAGGTAAATACAAATAATGACACTGATTTTTCAACATCATCATGCAGGCTTCTGTGACAGGGGCATCGGTAAGAGGTTTGAAAGGGTGCAAAACTCTGAATAAAGATCCAGATCCTAAGAATCCATTGGAGGGTAAGGAGGAAAGGTGAGTATCATCTTTCATGTATTGAAACACTTATATTCCACTAAGAAGCTACCAAAGTTAAAAGTGTTTTGCTTTTCTTTCAGTCATTAACTCGGAAAAGTCCGCAACACAGATTTCAGTAGCAAAATAGTAGATTAATTAGTGACTGCTGTAACAGCGTCATATGTGATGTAAGGAAATATTAAGCCTGATGTTTAAGAAGGGCTTTTGTGCATAGTCATTCTTAAGAGTGATAATCTGGTTAGGATCCTACTGTTTTGTCAGTCCAAATTGCGTGTGTTGGTTAGCTGCAAATTGTTTGTCACACCTAATTGCAATAGCTTTTTCAGATTAGGGTATTAATTGACCAAACTAAAGTCTGACTGGGACTCTCTGATCAGGCCACTAGTTTGGAGTGGTAAAGAATAATTTGCCAAATTGCTAAAACTATTTTATGAAACTTTTGAGTGGAGCATGAGTTCTGGTAGCTACTTAAATTCTCCACCAATCTCCTAGTTATCTTTTTCAAAAGACTTATCTTTTGATACTCTCAACAACACAGGGATGCGGTCACTTTTCCTGGATTTGTAGATTGCATCTATCTGGATGCCCCTAATGAACTGCAACTTGATAATGGCTTGGGTGATGTCATATCTATCCGGAACACTAAGTGAGTTCCGAACCTGACTTGGTTTCACCAAAACCTGTTGTCAGTATTCCTTTAATTTAGCTTACCTTTCTGTCCTTACCATGCAGTTGGACAGATGCTGTTCTGTGGAACCCATATCTGCAGATGGAAGCTTGCTATAGAGATTTTGTTTGTGTTGAAAATGCCAAGGTAATGAACGACTAGAATCTAAATAGCTCTTATCCACTTTTTCTTTATCATTCAGCAACAAATTGATCTGCTGGTTGAGAATATGCATCCTAATTTTTCTTTTCCATGCCCAACTCAGATCGGAAATGTCCAGCTAGAGCCTGAACAATCTTGGACAGCAACACAGGATCTTGTCATTGGCTGAAGAGTGGCTAATCGGTGTTGCCAAACTTGTTGAACTAATCCTTACTCTCTTGACTTCAGAATCTTAATTTGAGTTCTGCAAAGTTTGGCTTGTCCAAAGCTCTTATTTAGATTTGAAATATCTTTCATTAATATTTCCTTTTCATAAATCATAGATATCATGAGTGTGATGACTTTGAGGTCTCTCTCTCTCTCACACCAGTAATCTCCACAAGACCATCCCTCAAATAAATCTTGGAGATAAGCTTTGCTACTATGCAACAGCCCTCACACACGTAAGATTATTAGGTTATCTGAGTTGAAGTAATCAACTCAAGCGAATCTAGTTTTCATATACATTTAAAATCAATTAAGAAAACTTGAGTCTCCTAGAGAGGAATCATTCTACCAGTAGGCGAAATGATTGAACATATCTGCAGGCCAAAAGCCACTGAAGCAGCAGAAAGATACAAGAAAATCCTTCCATAACCTCCATTGCAGACGAATTTACAGAGCAAGACCACATCCTACCTTAATCAAGAAACTAAAGCAGCAATGACGCATACCAAGATTATAATCAGCACTACAGCGAAGACCCAGTAAACCCATTTGTTGCTCTTCTTCTTCATCTGATGGGCGTAGTAAAGACTGTTAGTTCCACCGCCGATGAAGTTCCCGGCACAGGCCAGATTCTTTTCAATGTCGTCGATCTCTACCCCTTGCGTCTCAACCAGAACAGCCATGTCGAGGAAGACTTGATGAAGCTTGTTCAAGCTTCTCTGAATATCCATCACTGCTTCATGCCTCTCTTTGCTCCTCAAATCCACCTCTGTTTTCCCTTCGAATAACTGAACTTTCACGGACCCTGAAATCATCTTCTCCATCAAGTCCTCGCTCGGTACTTCCCCAGTTGCAGTATAGTATCTCCTCTTGAGATCCTCCTTGTGATGAGATAGAATCTTATCTCTCAGGGACTGGAAATCGTTCATGATTTCCCTGAGTTTGACTCTCAGACCGTTCGTGACCGATATCCTCGTCCGATCAACCGGACTTCCTTCCTTGTAAGCTTCCGAGACCATGCGGTTGTTAATGTTGGATCGATCAAGCGCTTCTAGCCTTGCCTTGACGACGTTGGCTTTCCGGAGAACTGCAACCATGTCGGAGTCCATTCTGTCTCTTAGCCCGCGAAGAACTTTGGCGCTGTGGGTGGACTTTGTCTCTTCATTCAGGTGTTGAAGATCAAGCAAGAGATTGGTGATCTCTTCCATTTCGGCCTTGATTACCTCAACTTCTTCGAAGAACCGAGAGAGGTTCGGTTCGTCGGAGTGATTGAGTTGGTCGGATTCACAATGAAGACTGGCTTCAAGGTCCTTCTGCGCCTGCCTCTTCAGTTCCACATAACTTAAGAACGAATTTGTCATAAGATCGTTCATCTTTGCAAGAATTTGCAAGTCCGCCTGAAAAAATGTAGACAAAACCAAGAAATTCAGGAAGTGTAACCCTTGAAAGGATTCAGTGATTCTTGCTCAATC
The DNA here is from genome assembly GCA_028551475.1 of Casuarina equisetifolia. Lineage (NCBI taxonomy): Eukaryota > Viridiplantae > Streptophyta > Magnoliopsida > Fagales > Casuarinaceae > Casuarina > Casuarina equisetifolia. Next base: position 896,521 of record CM052358.1, on the reverse strand, counting down.
ACTGCTACAGATTTCTGAATCAAAAACATAACTAACAACAAATTTTGAGACCCGTTCCTACAAATCCTTGTAATTTTAATCGTCTAAACAGACAACGTGATGCAAGAGCCAGTAATGGAAACAAGACGAAGGAAAACTCATCAAGAACTCATCCAAAACCAAAAAGTGAAAAGAGAATGTCAAAGCCTAAAGAAACCAAGGAAATCTGCGAGTTCGAGAATGGGTTCGCAACATGAAAATGGGAAAACTCCATATATTTCACAGAATCTATGAAAACTAAGATGAAGAAAGAACTCGAATGGGTCTCTGTAGAACCTTAGAGAATTTGTTATCTCTGCTCTTGTCAAATACAGAAAATCTTCTCTCTCCTCTCTCTCTCTCTCTCACTCCCAAATTCTAGGCCTGTTAAAAGAAGAAGAAGCTCTGCCAGTGGGGGATTTTAAAGAGTTGGAGGGGTTGTGATCGTTCGATCTTGTTGCGGTTCTTTACATACACGTTCTTGTGGTTTGAAATTTCAAACTACCGTTAAGAATTTGAAATGGCCGTTACTTTGTGGAAAGGCGGTGCCACTGGCACCCCCAAATTACCCGGCAGATCCCGTTACAATTTAAACGACAGCGTTTTAATTCTTGGTTTTTCTATTTTGAGTACATCTACTGTAAATTAAAAAACCCCGATTTTTTTTTTTTAAAGCCTCAATCAAGATCATATAACCCAAAGATAATAGGTGATTTTTTCCCTTCCTTTTAATGAAAAAACTTTAGTATTTTTTGTTAATATGCTAATAAGTCAATAATAACATCCCACAATTCCAATCCTCTTTTACCTAACAAAAAAAGAAAAAAAAATAGTGTTTTATATTGCTTATACATTTTTTTAGTTCCTCTATATACAAAAATAATACTTATTTTCTTATATATTGGTTTAACGAAGATTATGAAATTTTTTTACACAGTTCTGCAGCACCTATGTAATCTCCAACATCATCAATTAAACTGTCTCAAGAACTATAAGTAGGAAATTAATTTATTTTGAATGATCTTGTTTGACGTGGATGATTCATTGACAATTTTCATGTTACAACATACTCAGAAGAAATTTCAGCTGCCAAGATTGTTTGAAAAATGAATAACTTGAAAAATGCTGCACTACGATCGTATGAGAACTCTGATCCAGAGGCTTGTTGAACCGGGGCAGCCTCTGGAATCCTCTATATTATTGAATTCAAACACTCCCAAGCAGATTCTTCGTGTCCTAATTCACTCTACCTCTTCTTTCTTGGTCTTCTCGGCCTCAAGCTTCCTTAATGTAGTGGAACTTAGTTTCTCTCCACTTGAATCTTCAGAAACCAGATCTACGACTTCTACCTGCAACATATCCATGATATTCAGGCCTACTTTTTGGACCAAAGTTTCAAGGAGTCAAGAAGAAACAGATGATGATCAACACTGAAGGTCGAAACTCAAACCTTTAGTTGTGATAAGCCTCTGTCTGCTCTCTTCTTATTGACAGACAGCCCACCAGACAGCGTCTCCTTGCTGCCAGAATACCAAAGTCAGTAACTCAAGAATTATCTCATATTCCGTCACCTCTCTTCCTCTATGCTTAATCAAAATCAGAAATGGGCTATGGAATAGTGAGCTAAAGAGAGTGCATTCAACCCAGCCTGGTTAAAAGCCATGCATTTGGTGGATTTGCAAGCAGGCATTAGCTAGATCAACTCTAAAGGAACACAATCAGTGCAAAAGGTCAAAAAGTAACAAACTTGTGAAAGAACCAGAGACTAAATTGTTTCCTCAAGCAAATGCTTAAACCAAACATTTCTCTACGGCCTTATTTGAATTGGGAAACATAGTCATCAAGAGCAAACCTTACAACAATTGCCTCCAAATGTTCATCAACAATCGAAGGGCCATAGGGGTCGGTGATAGGCTCAACTTGCACTACCAGCTCTGGCTTTATAGACTGCACATACATATGCATGACAAGGGGAACAGAATGTTATTGTTGTAAAAGAAAAGCTGCTCGCAATCACGTTGTTAAGAACCTTATGGAAAATTTTATTAATACAAAGCAGCTGAGATGGTGGGATTGATGTTCTCCTCGTTTGGCCACCTACTCCATTCAAAGAACGACTTTCAGTTCAATTGCCTTCCACCAGAACAAAATACCAGCACCTTCTTTTCCCACAACACCTTTTCTTAGCAGGTGGTGATCATGCTAAGAATGAAGCATGACAAGATTGTAATATACGAGGGGAATATATATCCCACCATCTCAGCTACAACACATAAACATGCCCGTATAACCCTTCACAGAAGTATAATATACCTTGATGTAGTTTTCGACGTTATGTATCCTTTCCTCAATTGGCTGTATAAGTTCCGAGAACTGCAAAAGATGGAGCAAGTGATACAATCATACCATCTCTATGTAGAGGTGAAATTTCAGAAAGAGAAACAAGCTGAAGGTTGGAGCAACAAAGTCCATGAATGTTAGAAGCAAGATGGTCATAAATGACACAGAATACTAATTCTGGGGTAGAACTTGATGCCCAATGTTCTCACAACATCAGTGAAAAATTTTCCAATGACAAGGAATTTTCAATTATTGCATAAATCAATTAAATAGTTAGTTTTGAACAAGCATATGTTCAGTATGCTTCTTAGAAAATTAAGCGCTCTTTGCCCTAATATAGGTCATGTAGTCTATGTTGTGGGGTACTACTGCATAAAACATATGCAACATAACACGTTCTAGCTCTCTACAGTATGAATCCTAGAAGAAACCAAAAGAGAAAGCAAGTGTCAAATAAATCTAGTTCTTCCACATTGCCTATAGGGAAAACAAGTCTTGTTCGTCCAATGAGTACTAACCTAATGTCTAAATGAGCATCTAGTTATTGAAGATGGCTTCTAATTACCTTGAAACCGAATGAGGATTTCTACCAGAAAGTTTCCACAGCCCAACTGACAGAGGTTAAATATCAGTAATGGGTATTCATCCAAAGATATAAATATCAAAAGGCTCCGGGAAACAAAAATTAAGACGTAGCGAATCTAGTTGGACCTTCAATGCTTTCAAAGCCAACAAAAATCTCAGCAACACAATGCTGCAAATAACTCAAAAAGCAAAGCATCCATAACCCAGAGTACCCTTCACATCTTCATAAAATAGTGAATTATATACAAATTCTTACACAGACATAGCAGTTCAAGGTTCAACTGCTGAATGCAACAGGGATCCAGATTTCAAACCGCAATGGAAAACCAGTTGAAATGCTTACTAAGCCCGCATAACCAAATGGGCAGTACAGAAAACACCACAAAAGCAATTGTACAATCATATTACTGTTCTCAGTTCCAGTGAAACGGTTTAGCAAAACAAAAGATTACCTTTTTGTTACTCAACATCGTACTAAAGGATTACTCAAAACACCCTAATTGCTGAATACAATGGAGACCCAGATTTCATACAGCCATGGAAAACTAGTTGAAATGTATACTAAGCCAGCATAACCAAATGGGCATTCCACAAAACACCACAAAAGCCCTCGAACTACTATACTACCGTTCCCAGTTCCAGTAAAACGGATTAGCAACACAAAAATTACCTTTTTGTTACTCAACATCGGACCGTCGCAAATTCCAATCACTATCCGTTCCCTCGCCAGCTCCGCCGCTGCCTAATTCACGATTCTCACCCTCGTCAGCCTCATCAAACCCCACACCAACCCCACCGGAATCAACAAATTATTCAGCAATAAACACAGAGAGAGCGGGACCTTGAGAAAGCGGCGGTGGCCGTTGTGCAGCCGGTCAAAGGTACCTCCGAGGACCACGGCTGCGTATGAATTCGGCGGTGAAATCTCGGACTTCACCAACGGATCCTCCGCCAACGACATCGCTGCAGGTAGCCTGTTTCGCACTACGCTTGAAGCGTCGTCGTTTCCAATCAACGACTTTCCATATATAGCTTTCCATTTATTCAAGGATTTGGGAATTTGTTAGGTGGGGCGGCTGCATGGTAAGTTCAATGAACCTGGACTTGGCTTTGGTGTTTGGTGGATACTTGTTAGTTCACATCCACATTTGAGACTTTTAGGTAGAGATTTATTTTCTACGTTCTTTTCAATAAATGCTAGTGTCTCGAACTCCTCCCACTTTTGTTGAAATTTCATAGAAGTGATATGCTCTTTTCAACTTAACTTTGAAAATATAGATTTTTGAGAAATTTATTAGGGTTTAACACAATCCAAATTTTAATTCTTTTAATCCAAAATTAAGTTTTTAATAGTTAGATCTTATTACAACTTATGGTGTAAGTTAAAAGTTGTTTCTTAATAAACTTGAAAATTTATCTTATGCAGTCATAATAAGTAATGTTAAAATGTCTTATATTATTTATCATTTTTTGTAAAAATTTTTATATATCAACAAATTACCATGTTCTTATGAATTGGTTTGAAATAAAAATTATATTTTTTAGTAATTTTTTTTCTATTGGGTAACTTTTGGCCTTGCAAAATCTAAAATTCATGCTTTGCATCATATTATAAAAATCATTTTCACTTAGACTGCTTTAGAAATTTAAAAAGAGAGAATAGATAGAAATCTGGATTTTCTAATATTTTTTTGTGAAAATGCATATACTTTAATGGGGAAGATTTTGGCTTGCCAAAATATAAAAGCCCTGCTTATCAACATACTTTAAAGTTCATTCCTTTTTTAATTAAGTTTGATAAAAGAAAGCCTTCTTTCTTTCTTTCTAAATTTCTAAATTTATTCCAAGTGTAGTCAAAGATTAGCACGTCAAAGCAAAAACATGGCTTGGATAAACTAGCAAATAAAGGCTATAAGTTCCATATTGAACTAATTTCATCTCTACCATCGGCACTTGCAGCACTTGAATACAGCATCATATCGATGAAGGAAAACAGAAAGCCACCTCTGATGGATCTGTTTCAATGTCTCTCAAGTACCACAAACAACAGTGAAGAAGCAGATGAAGATTGAAAGATTCACGACTGCTTAGCCATTGCTAGACACTCGTTCAGGAAACTATGCAGCTCCGATGAATACAAGTTGGGGAAAGTCCGGTAATGGTCAACATGTGGAGAAGTTTTGAAGTTGAAGGACCTCACCTTTCTCCCCATCCTCCTCTGTTCATCAATAAACGACTCTACATTCTGAAAAGGTATGACTTTGTCGGCTGTACTATAGAAGTAAAGCTGAGGGCAGTTTGGTTGGCTCTTTGAGAGGATGGTATAGAACTTTGTTACCCTCCTGCCAAACAAGTACAAATTACTTATCATCTAGGACCAAGTAGATTAGTAAATAATATCGTGCATATATAGAGTACTTACTGTTCTACCTGCGGCAATTTCAATGTAAAAGAGAAAAGCTTCTCCAGCAGTGATATAACCATTGATTCAACAGCTGAAGTTTGATTTTCTTGCTTCTTTGACATGCTCATTTCACTTTTCAATTCATCCTCTTTTCCACCCTCAATTGCAGGGAGTGTTGCAGAGCTGCGTTTCTTCAACAGAGCAGCAGCAAAACCGGCTGCCCACACATGTCATGTTTAACACTAGTTATTGTCTAATATCCTCCTGGTTAAGCATGTTAGAGAGACAAAAAAACCTTGGGGTCAAACGGGTCTCCTCCCGAGGAATCAAATATGGATACTTCAAGCTTGTCGAGCAGGCCATTTTTAGCCACGAAGTTATCGAGAATCTGACTGTAGCTGAGAAAATCAACCCAGAATTACAAGTTTGAAAGAATGGACGATCATAATGATGGAGTTTTGAGTGATCAGACGTACACAAACCAGCCCGTGTTGCTGAAAGCGTGAAGAACCAAGAACCGCTCTCTGCCGTCCTCTTCCCTCTCTGATACCCAGGAGGCGAGCTCGTCGGCGAAGGCCGCCACCCGCGGCTCGAGTCTTCGGCCTAGAAAAAACCAAAACAGCTCTCCCATATCGACCACGAAAGTCACCGCGTGGAGTCCCCTGGCGTTGTACCACTCCGCGTACCTCCTCAGGTGCTTCGTCTTGGCGCCGAGCCATCCCAACAACACCACGGTCCCGACTCGTTCTTTGCTATACAAAGCCTCGGCGTTCGAGGGCCGGCTCCACGCGTGGACGCCGCCATTTGTGCCGGAGAGGAATTGGCTGACGTGATTCTTTGGAACCGGCGGGCCATTAGACTGGGAACGGAAGGAACCTATGCGTGAAAGTGACATCGAAAACCTGGGTCCCGATATGGAGTCGTTCCTGTAAGGGACTGCGAGAGAAGGCAATGGTGCCAGTTTGGAGAAGATTTGGTGGTTGAGGACGGGGTGGCCACGGAGGAACCTCGCCGGAGCTTCTCCGGCCGAAGCCACAACGCTAAAAATATGAACAAACCTCATTAATCCAGTTCCTTACGGTTAAGGATTTGGAAATTGAAGTGGTAGGAACTGTGCTAGTGAGCCACTGCCGTACGTCGTCTTATCGCCGGGAGACGGAGTACGCGTTTGTTTCGGAAGCGGAAGCGGAGGGCAGTGAGAGTTTTGAAGGAAAATCAGTGTTCAGATCGGACCACCATTGCCGTAACGACAACGAAAGTGGTGAAGAAGAATTTCTTTATCCATTAAGAAAACTTTGGCCGCCAAACTCAGAAAACCTCAACCGGAGAAACCAGGAGGATGAAAAAAGAAATTGTTCTTGAATGCTTGATGTTAAACGCTACACAGATCCTATTTCGTGAATGCTAGATGTTAAACACCATACAGGTCCTATTTATAGATGCTAGGTTGAGAACAAAAGATGGAATACAAAAGCTTTACATGGAAGGTTATTCAAGACCAGTCCGACCCCCTTCCGTAATGGCCTGCTGTTGCGAACGGCAGGATTCTCCAGGAAAGGAAAGTGGTCTGAAGTCATTAATTACAGTACGAAACGCTATATAAGGAATGCCATAATTGTTAGAAGTTATTGATCTGACCAAGCTTGACATTACCGGCATGAAGGGGCTTGAAAACGTTTGAGCAAAGGGAATCCTCACAACAGGCTCAAGTGCAGCATTTAGCTCAGTTCGGACAGCAAGCTTTGGAGCAAGGCCAATACTCATGTCAACAAGAACTTGAATACTAATATCAAAACCGAGCCTCTCTCTCTTCTTACCCAAGGCACAGATTTTGGATTACTATAGGCTCCTTCACCACTTGTTGATTTTGCTGCAATGCTACTCGATATGGCCTTGCAGATGATAATATCCAACCCTGCGAACAAGTTGCTGATCATGCAGATTGTTTGGAGCTTTTGAGTGCAGCAAGAGATGAACCCGGAGCAGCTTCGGATGATAAATCTGTAGGCTCGCCGTACCATCACGTGTGAAAAAGGATATGAAGGGCCCACGTATCTGCATGTTCATCTCACCAGCCTTAAGCTTCTGCAAGGTTTACCTTATCTGCAACTAGGTTTATGGAAGTTTCTTTTATTCTTTCTTCTTCTACTACGTTTAAATTAATTGTGTTTCGTTTCAGTTTTTAGCTATGTTGTTGAACATCTTTTACACTTATTTTTTTCAAATGAAGTTCCTCCAACACTAAAAGTTCCTCTAAGAGATTTAGGTTAAATATGGGTAATTCCTAATAAAATGTAATATGGTATGAGAACTTAAGTTCTGCCTTGGTACCCCAATGGATATTGATTAACCAAACCAATGTAGAAACTGGCATATTAGTATGAATGTCGAGACCCATGTTCCAATCATAGGATGCATTCTAGAGTGATTATGCTGTCACACTGTGGTCTGGACATCAACTTAGGCTTTTCAATGTTATAAAGAATGATCCATATTCAACTTAAAACCTTAAGGTATTATGTGGAAGTATGTATGTCCTTATAAGATATATTTTATGTTTCTATGCTTCCCATGTGGGACTAAAAAGTTTGGGATTTGAAAACATTGATTTAAGTTTCATGCAAAATAAGTACTGAATCAAATTATTTAGTCAACATTCTTTAGTAAGCAAATCATTTTAATTTCATGCATTTTGTATTGTTATATTCAATCTTTAGAATTGAAAACAAATATTCTTGATTTATCTTCAAAGAATTCTTCTTCGAATTAATAGGATGTTTGTTTCGAAATCAAGAATGGATTTTGAGTACAAGAAGCTATTAGCAGTCAACTTCTAATCAACCCTGCAACAAGTTTTAATTTAGGATCTAATTTGGCATTTGAGCGGAAATTAAATCAAAATCAGAAATAACAATGAATTTCTATTTAAAAAACACTAATCTTTTATGCACACGTAGGATATTTGTGAAGAATGAAAGCCAGACATGATTCCCATAATAAATATATTTTTAACACAAAGGTTAAGAAAAAAAAATCGTTCTTCCATTAACTAGCTTCTTTTTCTTTTACTCTTTTATTTAATACCAGAGCCATTTGATGCAAGTCTATAATCCAATTGCTTTTCCTTCATTTATAATATTTAGAATCTCAAATCTTATAATATGGCAAACCATTGCTTACCCTATTTTACCAGGATCCAATATATCTAAGTCTTTATTTATATATAAGGAAATTATAATTTTTATAAATTAGTTTAATACTCTTCATAAGTTAATTTTAGAACACTTAAAGCAAAGATATCTACATTGCTAAGATCAGTTCACAATGCATAGCGTTGAAGTTGGTATTTCTGGAACTATTGGATTTGCGATAAATTCATCAAAATATTACACTTGCCGGATTAATTCATCGTGAATCACATAAAATATGAAACTTAGGAGAAGCTAATCAAAAAAGAATTCCCTAACAGTTTCTATGTATATAAAATTCCTAAGTATTGATAAATTGTTATTTCTTATGAACACATCAACTAATTTATCATAAACCACATAAATTTTTATTGTTCTTACATTTGTTACATGAATATGCACTGTAGAAATCACCGACTAAGAGCCTACTTTTAATAAAGTGTATTTGAGAGGCCACCCTTCATTTTGAGTTTTCTTTATGGACATATTCTTTAGTGAATGATATGCGTCTGTTAATGCTTTGGAGTTTGCGTGATTAGTGCACCATTCTAGCTTGATTTTCAGTCCGTAACAAGTATCGGCCTATTTACCGAGAAGATAAAGCCAATTGAGATCCTCTACTTGGATCATAAACTTTGATTTCCGCTATTTGTATTACCAATATGAAGTTTTTTCACTTGTTCATTGCTTTTCCTTTGTTTTCGTAGAATAATGGTGTAATATCAACTGTAGGACTATGCCCCTCTTATCGAATGTCCGGGTTTATAGTTATGGTTTTTGCCTTGTTGAATGAGATTTGATGTAATTTAAGCCAGCTGTTGCGTATATTCACGTAAGCCCAAGTACAATCTCTGCATTATGCATTTAGTTGTCATTCAAGCATTTTGTTTGTTTTCTTGAATCAAAATCAATTATGTTTGCTACATTTATGGACAGAGTCACCTCATAAAAGCCAATGGACAGCAATTGCATATATTTTCAATGTTCTTTTCAACTTAGCCTACCAAAGATACATTTTTGGGGAATTTGTTGGGGGGTTAAGACACTCTAAACTTTAGCTCTTTTAATTAGAGCTTAAACTTTTATTGGTTAAATCTCGGCATGATGTAGAGCTCATTGGGTTATTTTGACCTTTGAAGTTAAATTTGATTTGGTTTACTGTTTTTGTTAGAATGTCATGCATTTCAATCGGGTCTTGATGTGAACCACGTTTTAGTTGTAAAACTTCTCCCATGGAATCACTCATGAATCCTATAATTTTATTTTATTTTTTTAACCTTAAAGTGATTATGAGAAGAAATGTTGAATTGTCTCGTATTTATATTAACACATTATAAAATTAGCATATAAAAATCTAAAAACCATGTCTATCACCACATTTCCAAGGCAATTTATCTTTTAAATTAAGTCCAGCAAAAGAGAACCTTCATCTAATAAATTTCTAGATTATTCTAAGTTTAGTCAAAGATTAACACAACATCAAAGCAAAAACATGGCTTGCATAAACTAGCAACTGAAGGCCATAAGTTCCATGTTGAATTCATTGCATCTCTAGCATTACAAGCATGAATCAATGAACATCAAGAATGTTAGCTGCCATTGGCACTTGCAGCATTCGAACCCAGCAACTGTTAGCTGTAACCGATCCAAAAGGAAGTGAACCATCGTCATATGGATGAGAAAAACAGAAAGACACCTCTGATGGAACTGTTTCAATGTCTCTCAAGTACCACAAACAACATTGAAGAAGCAGATGAAGATTCGATACAGATAGTCTGCCTTTGCAGGATTTACGATTGCTTAGCCATTGCAAAACACTCGTTCAGAAAACCATGTAGCTCCGATGAATACAAGTTGGGGAAAGTCCGGTAATGGTCAACATGTGGGGAAGTTTTGAAGTTGAAGGATCTCACCTGTCTCCCCATCCTCCTCTGTTCATCAATAAACGACTCTACAGACTGAAAAGGAATGACTTTGTCACCCGTACTATAGAGATAAAGCTGAGGGCAGTTTGGTTGGCTTTTTGAGAGGATAGAATAGATCTTTGTTAACCTCCTGCCAAACAAGTAAGAATGAATTCAAATCCCAATCATTTTCTAGAACGGCGTGTTACTTATCATCTAGGATCAAGTAGATCAATAACTAATATCATAGTCCAGTTGCGAATATGCAGAATGCTATCAGATCAACTGCAAAATATGGTAGCAAAGCTGACACATAATCAGAGTACTTACAGTTCCACCTCTGGCAATTTCAGAGCATAAGAGAAAAGCTTCTCCAACAATGATAGAACCATTGATTCAACCACTGAAGTTTGATTTTCTTGCTGCTTTGAATTGCTCACTTCACTTTTCAATTCATCCTGTTCCCCAGCCTCAACTGCGGGATGTGCTGCAGAGCTGCGCTTCTTCAGCAGAGCGGCAGCAAAACCTGCTGCCCACACCTGTCATGTTTTAGCCAAGTTATTGTCTAATATCCTCATGGTTAACCAAATTTGAATGATACCAACACTTGATAAGATATCCTTAAGGAAAATACTAATCCACAAGCAGGGATTTCAAAACTATGAATTCATCATCAGAATAATCTAACGTAGTCCATAAAATCTTATATTCATTTAAAATAGGCAAACGTGGTGAAATAAGTTGAAAAGACAGAAGCAGTCTAGTACCTGGGATTGGAAATCTTTTAGAGATTTTTAATAAGAGAGGAGTTCCTAACAAATACTTGGAGATCATAGGGGACCAATATAAGCATTTTCAACCGCACTCTTGGATGAAAACCATGTTACTGGTCCTGGAATAAAAGATTCCACCCCCACTTATATTAAAGTTGATACTGATAAGTATTTGAAGTTTTAAGAATAAATGAGAAAGCTACGATTAAAGGATTGGAAGAAATTAACTAAATCATTATTAAGAATGGCAACTCTAGTGAAATCACATGCTGAAACAGATTTAATCGTCTCTGAAAGAAAAACTGGACTCATCCAAAGCTGCTCCCAGACCTGACCAGGTGACTAATAACGCAGTGGGATTAGCTAGGTTGACTTGGACAATCGAATGTACTTAAGGCACATAGTCACTGTTTAAGAATTTTGGCTGCTAGGTGCCGTAAACAGAACTGTAGCACTTCATTTAATCGTCTCTTAGATTAGGGAGAACTTCACTGGGAAGAATAGAATGCTATGCACATGAGAATAATCGTCCAGAAAGAGAATAGACTATCGATGAGCATGAAGGACATAAAACTAGCCATGGAATATAAACCAAGTAAAAGTTAGGTGTAAAACCAGAGCGCTTCCAAAGCAGAGCAAAGCAAAGCAAAGGACATTTGACACGTCACAAGCTTTGCTTGAAGAGAAGGAGAGAGGAAGAACAGGAAAGAACCAGTAACTGAAGATTGTAGATTACAAATTAGAAGCAAGGGCAAAGTGGCCATTTTTACTGATAGGGGTAAAATAATCTTCTTGGAGAATTAAGTTTTTTTTTTAGATAATCCATAAATACGAGGCTCACAAAACTTAAGCTTATTGTTGCACAAAGGAGTGATCATACGCCATTAGAGTGTTACAGAGAGAGAAATCGTAAACACCAACCTGTGCTTTGAGGAAATCGCTATTCTGTGGATATAGGATAAGTTACTTAGTGTTCATTGTAATTGTGTGCAGGTTTTGATTTCTGCTGATCACATTTATCTCCCAACAGTAATGCAACAGCCTCTCAAGACAGAAGGAGGCAATAAAGGAAGTGAATGGTTGGCGATGATGGGACCATAGGACATAAAACAGATAAAAATCCAAGTTGCCAAAAGCATTAATAGTAGCCTTGTCCACGTTTTTTTCCTTCTACTATGTTTACAAAATTGGTGCCATGGACCACCCTTTCTAGTGAGCAGTAACTCACTTTAGGCCTATACTCGATCCACTTGTAGCAGAGGGTGTTTTTTGACAGTCAAACTTCACTCTGCTGTGGTTCAGTCCGTCAACTTATCTTATACTTCTTCGTTCATAAGGAACCACACGAAAAGAAATTGCAGAAGGGACATTAAACAGATTAAAACAATCAGAGGAGATCTTCTAAGCATGTTTTCGCTGTAATAGAAGAGTTCAAAAGAGACAAAGAGAAATACCTTTGGATCAAACGGGTCCCCTCCGGAGGAATCAAAGATGGATCCTTTAATCTTGTCGAGCAGGTCCATTTTAGCCAGGAAATTATCCAGAATCAAACCGTAGCTGAGAAAATCAACCCACGATTACATTTGCCAAAACCATCCGCAAGAATAGTAAGAGAACGGACGATCATGATCATGAAGTTTTGACTGATCAACTTACACAAACCAGCCCGTATTGCTGAAAGTGTGGAAAACCAAGAACCGTTCTCTGCCGTCCTCTTCCCTCTCCGACACCCACGAGGCGAGCTCGTCGGCGAAGGCTGCGACCCGCTGCACGACTGCTCGGCCCAAGTCAAACCCCAGCAGCTCTCCCGCGTCGACCACGAAAGTCACTGTGTGGAATCCCCTATCGTTGTACCACTCCACATACCTCCTCAGGTGCTTCGTCTTGGCCCCGAGCCATCCCAACAACACCACGGTCCCGACTCGTTCTTTGCCGCAAAAAGCCCCAGCATTCGGGGCCCGGCTCCAAACGGGTAGGCCGCCATTTGTGCTGGACAGGAATTGGCTAACATGATTCGTTGGAATCGCCGGGTCAACGGACTGGGAAAAGGATAGGGACGAGAAGGGATGGGAACTGATAGGACCGACCCGTGGAACTGACATCGAAAACCTGGGTCCCGATACGAACTCATTCCCGCGAGCGACTACCAGAGAAGGCAATGGCGCCAGTTTGGCGAAGATTTGGTGGTTGAGAACGGGGCGGGCACAGAGTAACCTCGCCGGAGCTTCCACGGCTGAACCCGCAACGCTGAGCATTTTACCAAACCTCCCTAATTCAGTTCCTTACGGTTAACGAAATTGAAGGTGGAAGGAACCTATAGCCACTGCCGTTCGTCCTCTTCTCGAAACCAGCAGCGGGCGGCAGCGAGAATTTTGAAGGGTAAAAGAGGGACACCGTAAAGCAATGGCGAGAGGTCCACAGGTACCTGGGAAATACTCTTCTGATTGGATCCCATTGATGGAATATCAACGAAAGGGGGGAAAGACAGTTTCTTTATTCATTTTAGATAGACGCTTGTGCAGGTTACAGCTCCGGAAGGTAAATTCAACTTTAACTCTTGAATTTGTTTAAGAGTGTTAAAAGATAAGATTTAAATAAGAAAAATAATTTAAATTTTGATTAAGTTTTTAGTAAGTAAATAACAGGCAAATAATTTCCTGAAAAATAGTTTTGGAATTCAAAAATATTTCCCCAAAAATCTTCGAAAAATATCTAGACGACAATTTTAAAGACATCTTTTAACCCAATTTCGAAGCAGGAATCAGTGATTGAGTGGAAGGATTTAGAGGATGGAGGGGAGTCGGCCACAACACCCAAAAGTCCACAGCCACAGAAACTGCAGGCTCTTGCCGAAAGCAGCACTTCTTCAAGAATCTGCTGTCTGCTCTTATAAAAATCTTCCTGTTAATACTTCTGGGTTTAATTATTCGTGGAAGCTTCAATGGCTTCTGCTTCTTCTTCTTCTTCGTGTGCCCTTTCACCTTCGCTTAGAACGCAGCTCTTTGGTCATTTGCCCAACAGATATTATCCGCTTCGTAAGCCATAACATTTGCTTTCCTGTTTTGATGCTGAAATAATGACTATGAACTTACTCGGTCAGCTATCTGAATTTGAAGGAAGCAGGTGCGAGATGAGCAGGAGGGGCTTTGCTTTGAGAGGAATAGTGGCTTCGGGAGTTTCGGTTGTGGGCTCTTCCTTGACGACCAAACCTGTTCAAGGTGAGTTTTCTTCTTTCTTTTGCGCCTGTTTTGAGTGCGGATTTAGGCTGAGTTTATTTCTTGTATAGGGATTGAAAGGTTGCCGTTCAAGCCAGAGGGGTACAATTTTTGGACGTGGAGGGGTCACCGGATACATTATGTGGTGCAGGGAGAAGGGTCTCCGGTAGTTCTTATTCATGGTTTTGGTGCCTCGGCGTTCCATTGGAGGTTTGTTATTTGGACTCCTACATTTCCATATTGCATCAAATCCAATTCTAGTTCTGGTGACTCTCTGTATCTGCATTTCATGTCACTGGTTCACCTTCTTCACCACCAATATATTGGTGACTGTTAAATGGGAGGAGGCTAGGGACAATGGTGATGTAGCATGAGATCAAGATGCAAGTAAGTTGCATGTTTCATTGTAAAGAACCAATCTTCGTACGATTGATTGGGAATTTGAAGTCATAGGTGCTCCCAAGACTAAAAGGCAATGGCTTTAGATCTGTGTGGTTAGTAGTTTATGATACAGATTTTGTCGGCCTGATTTATGAAGAAACGCTTTCTCTTATCCTTATACAGGTATAATATACCTGAGTTGGCCAAGAGATACAAGGTTTATGCCATAGACCTGTTGGGTTTCGGATGGAGTGACAAAGCACTTATTGAGTATGATGCCTTGGTGTGGAAGGATCAAGTAGCGGACTTTTTGAAGGAGATAGTGAAAGAGCCAGCGGTTTTAATTGGAAACAGGTATTGGCCAAGAATAAGTGTTAGTTGTTGCCTCTGTATCTAGTAATAAGTGATTGAATTTTTTGGATACCTGGCACCAATTTGTATTTGGGTTCACTGCGTTTGCTACTTGAAATGACTTGGCTCCTATTGTTTCGATATACTGTAGAGATCACTACATTTTCAGTTCCTTTTTGTATGTATTCTTTATTGAATGATTTGCATATGTTAACACTGTGGAATTTGCATACCAAACGCAGCATTCTAGCTTGATTTTTTCAGTCCATGACAGTGAGTATCAGCTTATTTACTATGAAGAGAAGGTTACCGTATGAAGCTCTTTGACTTGTTGATTGCTTTTTCTCTGTTTTGGGAAAACTAATGGTCAAATATTAACTAATGGACTGACCCACTTTCATCATATCTACGGGTTTTTAGTTAATGTTTGTGGCTTGCTGAATGGGATCTGATGTAACACAAGCCAGTTATTTGATAGTATTTATGTCTTGCTCAAGCCTGAATACAATATCTGTTTTATTAATTTAATTCTTCAAAGCCTTAGTTTCTTTTCTTTGGTGGAATCAACCTTGTTTTGTTCATCAGAGGACATGTGTCTCCGTTTCCTAAAAAAATAATGGTTAAATAAAACACATCTAATTTCTATTTTCTAGTTATTTTGATCTGTCTTTGGTATGGCTTTGATGATTGTCTTTTACCTTGGCTTGGAAATGATCCTTATGTGAATCATGATTATTTTTCAGCCTTGGAGGCTTTACTGCTTTGATTACAGCAGCGGGGTTGCCTGAACAAGTTGTTGGGGTGGCATTACTAAATTCTGCAGGACAGTTTGGAAATCCAAATAGCAAACCTGATGAGTCTGAAGAAAGTATCTTGCAGAAGGTGATTGTAAAGCCGCTGAAGGAAATTTTTCAGCGTGTAGTTCTTGGGTTTTTATTCTGGCAGTCAAGGCAACCAGCTCGCATAGAGTCTGTCCTGAAGAGTGTATGTCACTTTCTACATAACTTGATTTTTGACATTTCATTTCGTTAATCGAGTCTTCTGTACACAAAGTTGAATGATCATTCTGACAAGACAGGTGTATATAAATACCTCCAATGTAGATGACTACCTTGTGGAATCAATAACAAGGCCAGCAGCTGACCCCAATGCTGGAGAAGTTTATTACAGGTACATGTCTTTCCATGCAAGAACTATGCCTTCAAAGCAATGCTGACCAAAAGCTTTGTGTCTTAGCTTCACCTCGTGTTTCTCCTCAACCACCATATCTATCACATCTGTTAGTTATTGAGTCAAAATTAGGGGCAACAGTGAAATGAAAGTTTCTTAATCAAGGTTTGTCCTAAGTTGCTTAGAAGCATGGTGCTTTAGAAACCACTATCTGAAAGAGAGTGAACAGCCAAAAAAGGAAAAAACTCTTTGGCATCTCCTAGGTGTATGAAAACCCTGAGAAATGAGAGAATTGCTTCTCTCTCTGGACGTAAAGAAATCATTGGTCTCAAACCACATAAAATCTTTGATGTTGATTTGTGATTGTTGTGTATGTTTGTTGCTCGATCCACATAATCTCCCAATAATGTCATATCTTGTTAACAGGTTAATGACAAGGTTCATGATGAACCAAAGCAAGTACACGTTGGACAGTGTATTAAGCCAACTGTCTTGCCCATTGTTGTTGCTATGGGGTGACTTGGATCCGTGGGTTGGTCCTGCGAAGGCCAACAGAATCAAGGAATTCTATCCGAAAACATCTCTTGTCAGCTTACAAGCAGGACACTGTCCACATGACGAAGTTCCAGAACTTGTCAACAAGGCGTTAATGGAGTGGTTATCAAGTCTAACACCTGAAGCTTCCCTACAGTCACTGTAACTTGCACAATTTTACAGGCTCATAGTAAGGAAAAGGTCATTCTTTACGTAAATATAGTTCAAAATGAGATACTCAATGAGAACAGATACCTGCGTATAAAATATTTTCATCTAGAGGTTGTGGATTTTAGTGTTTTGTTTTGTTCAATATGATAAGGGTTTTATACTCTTCATGTGTCCAAGGGTGTGTACAATTCCAAGCTTGATCTTTATAGATTATGATGCAAACTTGCTTGCTTTGTAAGGATTAACAGTTTGTTAATGATTTGGCGAACATTGACAAGAGCAATTATACTTTCCATTCATATGTATAAAAAGAAGATGTTATATTAATTGTAAAATATTAATTTTTGTATTTTTTCTTGTGTAAATGGGGTGCTCGAGAGTTAGGTGTCAAATGCAATATAGGGACTTTTCTTTAGGGAAGGTTCAACTTCTATACATAGCATTGGTCAAAAATAATTTTGTACAATAACTTTTTACCCAAATAACCATGAGTTTATCAATTTTCACTAAAAGTAGTAGAAAACATCCAATCTCAAACCATCCTATAAACTTGAAATCCTAATCCCCATGCTATATAATCCCAATCCCTTGCCCAACCCGAAGAAAACTTGATTATTTAATTCAAAATGAAAAGAGATATGCAAATCACACTGCTATATTCTGTATCGCATGATATCTATCGAGGGCTTGCAATGCCATCACAGATTTTTTTGGGCCATGCTTGGTTCATCATGGACCAATAGTACAATATAAAAAGTTCAACTAAACTCAACAAGAGAAAACAAGTAAATTTTGTATTGAAATGACAAATCAGTAATTGAATAACCAAACCATCATATGCTGCCACAAGTTCCCCAAAAGCATTACAAAAACCTTAAAATGCTAATCTAGATGTTATTTATTTATGCACGTATTCAAATTTATATACATAAGTATGGTCTCAGATCTTCCTTAACTTTATGCTGAATTAGCAACGCAAACCATTGCCCCAAAAGTCAAAGAAAACGTGATTATTTAAAGTAAAATAGAAAGAAATATGCAAATAATATTGGCTATTGTCTGTCGACAGGAACCACTCAATTAAAATAGACTCAATCAGAGGCCCTTGTCGGGCCTACTTGCAGCTGTGAAGTTCTTGTCTGCGTAGTCAAGAAACTCTGCTTTCCTCGAGATAGTCGCAGATCTCTTCCTGAATGGCTGAAGAAAGCAAGATTCTGGTCATCGGAGCGACGGGATGCGTTGGGAAGTTGTTAGTGGGGGCAAGCAGAAAAGCTGGACACCCAACTTTTGCGTTGATCAGAGAAAGCACAGCTTCTAATCCTGGAAAGTCCGAGCTCATTGAGAGCTTCAAGAGCGCCGGCGTGACAGTCCTCCATGTATGTTTTCAAGACGTTTCGGGTGGGATTAGCGATCTGGTTTTGTGTATAATCTTGAACATTATGCTGGGTTTTCACAGGGAGACACCTACGATCACGAGAGCTTGGTGAAGGCTATCGAGCAAGTGGATATAGTGATCTCTGCAGTTGGGTCGAAACAGATAGCTGACCAGGTGAAGATCATCGCTGCCATCAAAGAAGCTGGGAATATCAAGGTAGGCTTTTTCAACATTTCTTCACGGATCTCTCTTTCTGAATCTGATTTAATTCATGAAGTCAAAGACCCATAAATGGTGTAGCCTAAGTTTTAAATTGCTTAAAACTTGCTTGAGAATATAGATAAGACTTAACTTTCCACCATAACACCATTGACCATGTTTACCCATAACATCCTCTTTTTTTTTAAGATTTTTGTAAAAAATATTTCTCACACTCAAAATAGGAAGTTAATTTAAAAATTAAATAAATATTTTTTTTATTATGTAAGTATAGAGCATACTTAACTTGAAATATGATATTATTATCAGAAAATAAAAAATTCAACCTAAAATTAGTTCAATAGTTGAGGGAACATTTTTTTCATTTAAATTTTAAAAAGATATGTTGAGAATTATGTGGATAAAATATACTTCATTCAAATTTAGCTTGGAAAATCTTTTTATATGAAAGAAAGACTTCGTACATTTTTTTCATTTAAATTTCAAAAAGATATGTTGAGAATTATGTAGATAAAATATACTTCATTCAAATTTAGCTTGGAAAATCTTTTTATATGAAAGAAAGACTTCGTACCTTTGAATATAATTTGGAATAAATTGGACTTTTTAACGATAACCGGTGGATTTTAGAGATTCCTTCCATCAGAGTTTGGAACGGATGTGGATCGGGTCCATGCAGTCGAGCCAGCTGCAAGCTTTTTCGGGATCAAATCTAAAATCCGGAGGTCCGTCGAGGCTGAGGGAATTCCATACACCTACATTGTCTCCAATGGCTTTGCTGGGTACTTTATGCCTAACTTTGCACAGGCAGGAGCAACAGGTCCTCCCAGAGAAAAAGTTGTGATACCTGGAGATGGAAATACCAAAGGTGTTACTGTAAATTCAATCATCTTCTTAGTTATTACTTTCTTTCTTATGCTGATTAAGTGGATGTTACTTCCATGTTAACAGCAATCTTTGTCAAGGAAGAAGACATTGCAGCTTATACCATAAAAGCAGCGGTTGATCCAAGAGCCTTGAACAAGATCCTGTATATGAGACCACCTCTCAATATTTTGTCTTTCAATGAGCTTGTCTCCTTGTGGGAGAAGAAGATTGGCAAGACCCTCGAGAAAATATATATTTTAGAAGACGACTTGCTTAAGAAAATACAAGGTAAGTACAATTTGGAAACTTTAAAATCTTAAAGAAAAGATTCTTCTACCCTATACTTAATTATATATTTCATGACAATCCTAAATAAGACACCAACTATTTATTATAGGTTGAGCTAAGGACTGTTAGTTAGATTTTTATTCTAATTATAACTCCTATTAGAGAATTTAGGATTTTAAAGTTTTGACTTTTTAGTTTCTTCATTGTTCATTGCACATTTTTCTTTCTTGCACAACATTATTAGTGCATAATTTCCTATTGTATTTTGCACTTACATAATTCTTGGATAATATCACGATGAAAAAAGTTAAACTATACTTAATACTTGTTTTACATTCTTTTGCAGGTTCTCCATTTCCCTCAAATTTGTTTCTATCCCTTAGTTACTGTGCTTTTGTAAAGGGAGATAATACCAACTTTGAGATTGATGCATCTTTTGGTGTAGAAGCTTCTAAGCTTTATCCAGAGGTGAAATATACCACAATAGATGAATATCTCAATCAATTTGTCTAAAACTTAATATTCCCTATGGGAATATGTTGTATTTTACTATGTACAACAAAATACAGCTTGAATTTCTTTGTTTGGATTGAATCTTTTCTACCATTGTTTTCATTCCAATGTATTGGTGATATTGTGCTTCAAAGGATGAAATAGACATTGTCCTTGTTGTTAGGTTCTTTTATTCATAAAATAAATTGATTAAGAGAATTCGAAAAATATTCAACTAAAATCCCTCTACCAAATACATGAACTAAAACCTTAATCTATAAACAAAAATTAAAAAAAAAGTCTCTACATGTGATGGGGGTGCTTCTTCATCAATCTTGATATAATCAAGAAACTCAATGAAATGAGATGACAACAATGTCATTTTCAAAGCGATGTCATTTTCAATTAAATGAGGTGACAACAATTTGCTAGGCATGAAATCGTCCATCTTAAAGTGTACCCAACCAATAACTTATAAAAAGAGGGACAATGAGCTACTTATTTTTGTTTATTGGGTGATAGAAATTCACCCTTTTTCAATCCGTGAGCTACTCCACTTTCATTTGAAGTTCTCTCGGAATGGCTCAACAAAGCAAGATTTTGATCATCGGAGGGACGGGGTACATCGAAAAGTTCATAGTTCAGGCAAGCGTAAAGGCTGGCCACCCCACTTGTGCGTTGACCAGAGAAAGTACAGCTTCCCGTCCCGAGAAGTCCCAACTCATTGGGAGCTAAAAGAGCTCTGGGGTGACGATTCTGCACGTATGTTTTCAAGCTGTTTCGTGCGTGATTACGAATTTAGTTTGTATAATCAATCATAGAGGACATATTCACACTACAAACACAAGATCATTAAAAACTTTAGGTCATTTATGATAAATTAATCCATGCATTCATTTCGTACTCATAGGAATGGCCAGAGAATTTTCCTCTTTCATAGCTTTATCCCAAGCCTCCTATTTATAGGGAAAAAAAGAAAGAGAAATCCAGTTGATAAAATTACTAGTTTGACTTTTTTGTACAGGGAGACATCAACCATCATGAGAGCTTGGTGAAGGCAATCAAGTAAGTAGATATAGTAATCGGTACTGTTGGGTCAGCACAGCTAGATGAGCAAGTGAAGATCATTGCTGCCATCAAAGAAACTGGAAATATCAAGGCAAGCCTTTCAACATTTCTACAGTTCTATTTTACTCCATCGGATATTGATTTTGAAACAAAAATACTGACAAACAAGAACTTGCATAAAATATGGTGTGATTTCAGAGATTCCTCTCGTCAGAGTTTGGACCAGATGTGGATCGTACTGAGGCACTGGAGTCGACTGCAAGCTTGTTCAGGGCACAGGCTAAGATCAGGAGAAGAGTCGAGGCTGATGGATTTCCACACACCTTTGTGGTTTCTAATGGCTTTGCTGGGTTTTTCTTGGCTAAATTTGGACAGGCAGGTGCAACAGCACCTCCAAAAGAGAAAGTAGTGATAATCGGAGAAGGAAATAGCAAAAGGTTCTAGTCTAAATTTAACCATCTTTTACCTGATATGACTTTTGTTTATTGAAAACATATTTATATGTTTTTTTTTTCAATCCATGTTATTAGCAATTTTTGTGAAGGAGGAAGACATTGCAGATTATACCATAAAGGCAGTACTTGATCTAAGAACCTTTAACAAGATCGTTTACATGAGACCCCCTGGCATATTTTGTCTTATAATGAGATAGTTTCCCTGTGGGAGAAGAAGAATGGGAAGAGCCTTGAGAAGATATATTTTTTGGAGGATTAAATTATTAAGAAAATACAAGGTGGGTAAACACAACTTTTGCATGGAATTTTGAACATAGAATTTTGCTAGATTAGTGCAGCTAGCATATATTATTAATTCTATTACAGATATACTAAGAAAATGATTTCTACATAATTTTAGATGTTTTTGTTAAATCAAGTTATTATTTTCAAGATAAAAAACTTACAACAAAACTTCACACTAAAATTAATTTATGCCCGTGTTCATATAATGCACAAATTCTTTTTGGTAGGTTGAACTAAGAACTCTTAACATGATATTATTCTAGTTATAGCTTGTGTGAGATTAAATCACCTATAAGCAAACAATCGCCAAATTAAAATCATGGATAATGCTAAAAGAATTTACCTTCTACACTTCCTCATTAGTTGAAACTTGAAACTAAGAAATTGCATTACTTTCTAATTTCATTAACATTCATTGCTCATATGCTTTTCTTTTCTTGACACAAAACAATTAAACATGATCTTAGATAATGATATGATAGATTCAACAAAGGTTCCATTGTTTTAATACTTGTTTTGTATCTTCCTGCAGAATCGACTAGTTTTTTAAGCCTTATTCTTTCAATCAGTCACTGTACCTCTGTGGAGGGTGATGCTACCAACTTTGAGATTGATCCCTCTTTTGGAATGGAGACTTCTAAGCTTTACCCAGAAGTAAAACACACCACCGTGGATGAATACCTCGATAAATTCGTCTAAAACTTGACTTTCCCTTGTGTTTATATGTTATGTCTTACCATGTAAGATTGAAATGCAACCTCATTCTTTGTCGTTTCCATGGGCTTTGCGCCTTGTCCCTGTTGTGTTTGGCTTTGATACCTGTATGGAGCAGTAACATGATTCAACTAATGATCCTTAATCATTGGTTCTTGTGGCTTGTTTTCTTTCTTACTTCCTTCACTTTCTTGACAAGCAATAGATAAGACACAAGGCCATCCATTTGAAAACTAACATCAGCATGTTAGTTGGTGCCATGGTCTACAAAAGGGTCCATCAAACAAGCTACGGATGATTCAGATGTCACTTAAAACCAAACATGGACAATGAATCGCTTGTTTCTGTTTATTGTGTGTAATTGAAACCATCTATTTAATCCACACAAACAAATGAAAATTTACGAAAAAGAAAAGCGATGCAGGCCACGAAAAGCAGATGCAAAGGCGCCATTTTTTTTCTTGGAAGTAATTTTAATGTCTTGCTAGCTTATTTACTGCATACATGATGAAAGTTCACAAAAAACTTAAGCAGACTTCTTGATTAGGGCAGTTTGACGGCTGCTTTCAGGAGTAATGGAGGGGCGAACGGATTTCAGCAATAAAACATAACATCCTTCACATTATCCTTGATCGCAGGAAGAAGCCTCATCTCCACACTGCTCTCCCCCCCACTTGCAGAGCCGCTCTCTGATGTTTCGCCCTCAATGTAGTATCTGGCTCGAAAAGCTGCCAAATGGGCATAATATGCCGGAGGAACTGCATATGCAATAAAATTTTCGTTGGTGTAAGTATCATCCAAACAATTTAAATGCTAATTTCGCTAAAAATAAGAAGGAAATGCGGGAGGGAGATCAAACCTATGGAAACTGATCGAGTGCACCTTGCATACCTGAAAAGGATGTTGTGAGTAACAAAATACAGAACACAAACGTTTTTGCAATCCTTTGTGTAAACTCAAAAGGATGAGGTTTAAAAGGACATTACGTATAGCATAAATTGTTGGTTAACATTTGCAGGCCATCCGCAGTGAATCCGTTCTCATCATACAGCACATGGTAGTGTGTAGGCCGGCTAGTTCCCTATAAGTGCAATACAGATGAAAGAACTAATTATTTCTTCCCAATCAAGCTATGTGTTTGCGCATGCTTTGAAAGATAATTTTACCACGTGGCTCTAGTTTTACCTGAATTCCAGCATGGCTGTTAAGGTAAAAGTCAAACTCTGTTGGATGGCAGATCTTGGTGTCAACAACGGTACCTAGACAGAGATTCTGAAACAATAAATGGTGTCCTAGAAACAATAAACTGTAATTGACCACAGGAAGATAAGGCATAAGAACCTGGAAGAATATTGCCACTCCGGTCAGTCTGATCACGATTTCTATGATCTGCAGGAAAAAGTCGCGTGTGATGTCCTTTCTGCACCACGACAAAGGTAACAGGCGGTAGATATTCATCCTCCAGAGAGAGACAGGCCTGGAAGAAAGTCTTACATATAAGAGTCGCCCCAAGCTAAGCATGCTCAAATCAAATCATAGAAACAACCATAGTGATTAAAAACTTCTTTATCTCTTTGGGATATGTTCATTCTTATTACAAGCTTTTGAGGCATTCTTGTTCCATCATATCTTGGCATCCCTAAGACTCCTAAGTTCACAGCAAGATCTTGAATACCTTTCTTATTGCTTCCATCTCATAAAGCAGAACTTGACTGAACTGGCCTTCACTGACACCATCTCTGCCAAGGAAAGGAAATGATACTAAGATAGGACATACAGGATAGATCTATTCTTTCCATGATTGAAAGCAAACTTTACCTGTAGAATATAATTCTTTCGGGTTTCCGCTTAGTTGATCTGTAGAATGCAAGGAGTAGTTCCCTGCAAAGAGGCAATGGACTACAGGGTGAGGCAAGAAAATGATCCTACAGCAATAAAGCACTGTGCCTGTCAACTTCCTACCTAATCATTCCTCCATGAACTAGACCCCCTTTAGGATCCTGGTATGATTTATAGAGATCTTGTATAATTTCTTCACGATGAGCCTGTGCAGAAAAAATTCCTCTGTACTTGGTAACCTCCGGCCAATCCATGGAAGCCACTACCTATGTCAACCGATTGAACCATTCAATACAACAAAGTTATAAAATGGTCATGAAACTACAGAACATACCGCTGCTATTGAAGGGGAAGAGTCCTCTCCAGGCTGTGGATGTGTCACATCCGCTCCAAATATAATTGTAGGGCGATCAGTCACAAGAGGAATATTTCTTTGAATAGTATCATTTAACACGGTGTTACGTCCACCAACCTGTTAAAAGGCTTTATTCCTCGGTTCAAAGATTGAAAACCAAATAATTTGACAGGAGGCAACCGGCAATCAAGTAAAACAAACCTTAACATTTATTTTTAGGGAGATGTTCTCAAGATACTGCTCATTGTTAGACTTTGCTGCTTCCTTCGGCCGACAACATTGGGAAACAATTCCAAGTTCTGTTTCACAGACTCGTTTAATTTTCCCTGCAGACATAAGCTAATCTTTTAAGAGAATCCTATTCTTATCCAAATCTGAATTCCAATGAAATCACTCACCATATGACCCACTGACATCAGGTAATATAACTATCAATAACTGAAGCTGTTTTCCTGCTGCCATACTTCGCCTGTGAATATCCCTTAGAGCCATCTCAATTTGACCAGGATGAGCTGAATGTACAGGAAGCAAAGGGTTCTGATTGAAAAGCTGGCAAGATATTCAGAGGTGCCCACGAGTCAATTTACATTCTGGACAGGAACTATGTATATCATGCAAGCAAAAGTAGTCATTGGACGATGAAGACATACCATTCCTCTGCTGTTGCACATATTGATCAACTGATCACAAAATTCTACTGGAAAATTTCCGTTTATTGTTGCAGAGAAGTTCACACAAGTCCAAAAGTCCACTTTACCGCCATTGATCATTTTCTACACATCAGCATTTCATAGGATAATCAAGCTTACAATATTTTTATGATTCTACACCATTTTCAATGAAATTGCAAGACAAACCCAGTCCTTAGCAAACCACACCCCCTCCCCTTTTTCCCCCCTTCCTCTTTTCTCCCTTACAACCACATTATTTTGTATAGAACTTTCTGTATGACTTAGTAATGTGTGCAGTCTCTTGAGAAAATCAGATTTGGTTTGCAGAAAAATCACTTCTAACGTAAGAAAATCACCTTTAAATACAGTTGTAATGCTATTTAGTAGTCATTAGTGGGAGAAAGCCATTTGTTGTAAGATACTAAATGCCTCTAAAGCAAAGCTCTCTTAAATAATAGTAGACATATGTATGCACTTCCTCACATTTATCTCTCCAAAAAGTTTTAGAACGATTTTATGAAAATTCTCTCTCGACCAACTATCCCCATATTAACAATGTTAAATTCTGCTACTCTCAGAGGTCCTTTTTAGATAAAAAGGTCCAACAAGTGAGATAGCATTCATCCATTGCAATCTATCTATTCCTTTGGGAATAGCTCTCAATTTAAAAGAAAAAATATATTATGTATCTATGGAAAAAAAAAAAAAAACTTTACAACCACTGCAGTTTACAGAAATAATCAAACTGCGGATCCACACGAACAAATCACTGGAAAAAAATGTTTAGTAATATTTCAAACAAGTCAAAGAAAACATTATCATATAATGAAAGAAAGAAACAGAACCATGAAGAAGAGTTTAAAAATATAGCTTTTGAAGTACAGGCACTCACATGGTAGTGATGAAGATCTTTGTCTGCAACTTCCGCCGCAGTTGAGTCTGATGATCTTGGAGCCACCGGAACGGAAGTGGCCATTGGTGGAGCTGGCTGGTCCTGGCGAGAGTCAGGCTGTCTGCCACCACCCCAACGTGACACTGTGATCAGATGAACGGAGAAGCGGGAAATCACAACGCTTCAGAGACAAGAAACACAGACAAACAGACAAACAAGGCCCGCGACCTGAGGCTGGGAGGGGAGCCAGAGGATGTCTATATATAGTATAAAGGTGGCTAAAAAACTTCGCGTGTGGGAAAAAATCAGAAATGTGAACGCTCCCGAGTCTCCCTGACGTTTCTACCCTTTTTGCCACCATATTCTGATATATTAAATCTAATAATACCTATAATCCCATTTATTGTTAAAAAAAAAGAAGTCCAAAATGTGAGACTTCATAAATCCACATTTTACATATACAAGTGACCTAGATATCCCAAGTTAATGCGAAGCTCAATCTAATGGAAAAAGTTGGTGGTATTCGTTTTATATTGAATAAGAGTAAAAATATCCTGATGTTTATAAAAGACTTAATTACTCATTTTAGTAAGGTTGGATTTTTATATTAGATCCCAAATTCAAGGAGAAAGTGGCCATATCAAAAACGACATAAATTTAGAGGAGTAAAAATATTACAAGCTTAGTGAGAAGCCCCACCCAATAAAACGGGTTAACAACATTTGTTCCTTATAAAGATATTATTGACAGAAAGTAAAGAATAACAAGGAAAATAATTTTTTATATGGTATTGACTTATAGACTTGATGTATTATAGACTTATCTATATTATTGCATTTATAAAATTAAAAAATAATAGAATAATGATACCCATTGGTATAATATATACTATCCAAGATGCAAGGATTTTATACTAATATTAAGGCAAAATTTCTAACGCTTATTTTAGTAGGAACTGTTCGTTTAATAGTATTCTTTAAGTTAAATCCTTATATGATAGTCTTAAGTTTGAGTCTTCTTCTCTCTTGAGGGTGTGCATCCAGTTTTTCAATTAAAAACCAAATCCGTGCCATAAAACTTTTTTTTTTTTTTTTTGTTGTCTAATCGTCTAAATTTCTAAATGACAAAAGTCAATTCACTAATTCTTAGCTTAATCCTCAGGCAACCGCCGCCAACTTATATTGCGTACGTTCGCATGGTCGTTTGTTCCCGAGAGATGAAAAAAGGCTTGTGGGCCCATATTCGTGGGGCCATTTTTACTCACGATGCCTCCTGCCATGCATTTCTTTTGTAAAGTCTGACATCCTTCGTAGTCCCCGCAAAAGTTTGTCGTCTTGGTTGTACGAGGTAGGGAAAGGAAACCCCGAGACGGGGGCAAGAACACCAGGATCAAAAACAATAATAATGAAAGTCTTAAGTTCATGAAAATCCAGGGGTAGCAGCTCTTAATCCTTCTCATGCTGCAGCGTAGAAACATTATACGAGGCTAGGCTCCTTTTGACATGTTCTTAAGGCCTTTACCCAAGTTAATCATCAAGGACAATGGTTATTTGAAGGGATGAAATTTATTAGGACCAAACCTAGCCATATTAATTAAGGAAAGATTTATTTAAATAATCTAGGACAAAAAATTTCTTTAGCTTCAACTCTAAAGTTTTTATAACTTTGATAGAAATAGTTAATCAATCGTCTCGTATTATTGCTCTTTGATTACTTTTGGTTATTGGAACTAATTTCAGATAGTTGACTTAATTAATGAGGTATGAAAAAGAAGGGGTAGAATGTAAAGAAATCATGGATTACTTCAAAACTTAGTCGTTAAGCGATCCTTCATTGAAGGTAACAACAAATACACGTGAAATCATGCAGGCATGGACCATTTCTTTCTTTCTTTCCTTCCTTTTGTTTGCAAAGCTGCCATATCTTTTTTTCTTTCTGGCGAAAAAGTTGCAGTCGTCGTGGCAAAAGAAAAAGAGAGAAAGCTCCCGGCGGCTGGAAGATCGGGATTGAGAAAACTGTTGAAATAGCTAAGTTTTTTTTAGTAATTTATTTAAAAAATTATCTATTATATTTAAAATTTATTATAAATTTTCTTTTGACATTATAAAACTAGATATTAACACGTCAATTCATCTTCTCACATTCGACGGAATCATTTCAGCTACTACTTTAACTGTATATATTTTGGAACTTATTCATATTTATAAAGATATTGAGATAAACTAAACTGTAATACTATACTATAAAATTCAATCCGAATAACTTTAACACTCTTTATATTTTAACTAGACTTTTCCTTAAAACGGGTGACGGTAAACAAAAGCAAAAGTGACAAACAGAAACGCTATCAGCATATGCTTTGCCCAAGGAGGGTCCAGGCTTCCTTTTACATGTGGGGTACTTTTGATAAGGTTTTGGTACATTTCTTTCCTGTGATAAATTCCAACACCACGTCACTAGCTGGTTTACCCACGAATAACTGAACCCTAATCACAAACAAGATAGATTTGCTCTAGTACCATATAAAACGTTCATATTCACTTCTCTTAAGATGCTTTATTAAAGAGAAGAGTTATTTAAATTTATTAAATATATTATAAGTATACTTCTTACATGCCTAAGACTTTAACATTTAATCAAGAGAGAATCCCAAGTTATCACGTCATGGAAAGGGTTCGTCGTGATAGCGAGGAATTGAGGTTGTGAGAATTGATGGTTCCAAGTGCATGCAGCGCGAAGTTCCTTTTTGCTTTACTTTTGCCTTTGCCAAAACATCTTTGTTCTCTCTTTGTGCAGTGTTTCTAGTGAACGGGACAGGGACATGGACGTATTGGCCGTCTTCTCTTCTCGAAGGATAAAAGAATCCATCTCTACGTTCGAATCCTCGAATTGACGGCGATTTCCCGATACTAAAATAGCTTGCTCACGTGCAATACGGACACCTGCCATGTGGAAATAGAAACAACGTAAAATGGAAAGACGATACAGGCATGTAGTATGGTCAGCCTTCATACTATTCATTCAAACTTGTATACAGTATGAAAAGTTGTCACGTGAGTGACATAAAAACCCATGATTTCTCTTCTTTCCTGTGCCTACTGTTCCTTTTACTACACTACTTCTTTTATTGTGGCAGACTAGGCATGGTGACTGAGCATGGATTATATAATAATGGAAAGTTATGTGTTAAGTTTACGAATCTTCTTTGTAAAACTGACAATATATCTCAATATATTTGATATAAAAAGTAAAATGTGGTATTTACTGTTATGTGTTCAGTTGCTTTATTATCATAGTATAATTAAATGTCAAAAGTTGAAAATACCTTCCCAATGAAGTTGTCCCCCGGTGTATTATAAGCAATTACAGTTCTTATATCATGTCAATGGGAGCTCGGGCGCCAAGCAATGGGGATAATGCATTACAATCTAAACACAAACTTTCCATGCTTTAGAAGATTGAAAGATCCTTTATACATTTTTATGCTGGAACTAACTCAAGAAGTGTTAAAGACAGAATAAAGAACTATTTCATTTGAGGCACCTACATTTTTGTAAATTTGAAGAAAATTCTTTTGCTCATATTTGGAAGTTGCTCAACATTGGTTGCGGTTGAGAATATTGGTGTTGCTTATGTTGACTTCTTGTGTATTTGCTACTTTCTTTGTAATGGCAACCACCTTTAATTTGGCATTTTATTGTTTTAGCCCAGTTCGATAGATTAAATAATTTTTTTTTCTTTTGCTTTGTAAACTGTATAGAATTCATGATTCATTGAGCAACTATGAATAAGTTTTGGCATCTCCGCCATGTGCGTTTGAGTTTTAATTCATTGATCAGCGCTTTATTACAAATATAACATACTGGATTTATTGCCCTTTCTCAAACCTATTTTAATAGGTTTTTTGGTGAAATGGTAAATTGTATTAATAAAAATATTTTGA
This sequence comes from Casuarina equisetifolia, assembly GCA_028551475.1. Classification (NCBI taxonomy): domain Eukaryota; kingdom Viridiplantae; phylum Streptophyta; class Magnoliopsida; order Fagales; family Casuarinaceae; genus Casuarina; species Casuarina equisetifolia. Next base: position 866,024 of record CM052358.1, on the reverse strand, counting down.
TAGGTTATATTCACATAAAATATATCTACCTACTCTTGTAAGCTTCTATTCTTTCTTTATACTACTATATTTTGTTGAGGTGTCTTGAGTGCATAAATATTGTGTTTACTTCTCAAAATCTTCACAAAGTGTTCAAATTCATTATTTTCTAATTTATTATCATGGTATGCTCTTATACAACTTGTTTTTTTTAAAAAAAAAAAAGTTATTTTTTTTTCTTCAAACTCAGATTGTTTATCCTCGTTTTCACTAAATACTTTAATTTCTTCATCATACTTAGATTGTTTATCCTCATCTTTACTAAATGCTTTAACTTCTTCATCATAATTAAAAAATTGATTATCTTCTTCGTCGAAAAGTAGTAAATTACTTCCAAACTTAAGGCATTAAGGAAACTTTGGTTTTAGTCACCAAAAAACACATAGGTAGTTTTAGGTACCATTATCAGTCTAGAATGACATTTCCAAAAAATAGATTGTATAGAAACTTTACTAAGTCATGATAATCATATTTCTTTTGTACCATCCTACCGAAACTAATCATTACACAAGCCTCCTTGTATCTATCAGTCGCTCTGTTTTTGCGAAGGGTGATGCCACCAACTTTGAGATCGATCCCTCCTTTTGTGAAGGGCGATGCCACCAACTTTGAGATTGATCCCTCTTAAGGAGTGAAGGCTTCTAAGCTTTATCCAAAAGTGAAACACACCACTGTGGATGAATACCTCGATCAATTCATCTAAAACCTGAATTTCCCTTGTGTTTTATATGCTATATCTTACCATGTAAGATCAAAATGAAACCTCATTCTTTGTCGTTTTCATGGGCTTTGCAGCTTGTTCCAGCTGCGTTTGGTTTTGAGATGTATGGAAGCAGTAATATGATTCAACTAATGAAAATTACATGTATCCTCAATCTTTGGTTCTTGTGGCATGTTTTCTTACTTCTTTTACTTTCTTGACGAGCAATAGATAAGACACAAGGTCATTGATTTGAAAACTAACATCAGCACGTTAATTGGTGCCATGCTCTACAGAAGGGTCCATCAAACAAGCTACGCATGAATCAAAAGTCACTTAAAACCAAACAGGGACAATTAATCGGTTGTTTCTGTCTAGAGTGTGACGGAACCACCTATCCTAATCCACACAAAAAAATAAAAAATCTACAAAAAAGACGAGCAATGCAGATACGAAGACGCCATTTTTTCTTTTTCTTTTTTTGGGAGTAATTTTAATGTTTTGCTTGCGTATCTACCGCATGCAAGATGAAAGTTGAAAAAAATTGAACCAGAGTTCTTGATTAGGGTAGTTTAACAGCTACTTTCGAAAGTAATGGAAAGGCCAACAGATTCAGCAGTAAAACATAACATTCTTCACATTGTCCTTGATCATAGGAAGGGGCCTCATCTCCACACTGCTCTCCCCCCCACTTGTAGAGCCGCTCTCTGATGTTTCACCCTCAATGTAGTATCTGGCTCGAAAAGCTGCCAAATGAGCATAATATGCAGGAGGAACTGCACATGCAATTATATTGTCAGTGGTATACATAACATCCACACAGCTTAAGTGCTGATTTCGATAAAAACAAGGAAACGCGAGACGGAGATCAAACCTATGGAAACTGATCGAGTGCACCTTGCGTACCTGAAAAAGATTGTTGTTAGTAACAAAATACAGGACACAAACGTTTTTGCAATCCGTTGTGTAAACTCAGAAGGATGAGGTTTAAAAGGAAATTACGTATAGCATAAACTGTTTGTTAACATTTGCAGGCCATCTGCAGTGAATCTGTTCTCATCACACAACACATGGTAGTGTGTAGGCCGGCTAGTTCCCTATAAGTGCAATACAAACGAAAGAACTAATTACTTCTTCCCAATCAAGCTATGTGTTTGCGCATGCTTTGAAAGATAATTTTACCACATGGCTCTAGTTTTGGTGAATTCCAGCATGGCTGTTAAGGTAAAAGTCAAACTCTGTTGGATGGCAAATCTTGGTGTCAACAACGGTACCTAGACAGAGATTCTGAAACAATAAATGGTGACCTAGAAACAATAAACTGTAATTGACCACAGGAAGATAAGCCGTAAGAACCTGGAAGAATATTGCCACTCCGGTTAGTCTGATCACGATCTTCATGATCTTCAAGAAAAAGTCGCGTGTGATGTCTTTTCTGCACCACGACAAAGGTAACAGGCGGTAGATATTCATCCTGCAGAGAGAGACAGGCCTGGAAGAAAGTCTTACATATAAGAGTCGCCCCAAGCTAAGCATGCTCAAATCAAATCATAGAAACAACCATAGTGATTTGAAACTTGTTTATCTCTTTGGGATATGTTCATTCTTATTACAAGCTTTTGAGGCATTCTTGTTCCATCATATCTTGGCATCCCTAAGACTCAGGTTTACAGCAAGATCTTGAATACCTTTCTCATTGCATCCATCTCATAAAGCAGAACTTGACTGAACTGGCCTTCACTGACACCATCTCTGCCAAGGAAAGGAAATGATACTAAGATAGGACATACAGGACAGATCTATTCTTTCCATGATTGAAAGCAAACTTTACCTGTAGAATATAACTCTTTCGGGTTTCCGCTTAGTTGATCTGTAGAATGCAAGGAGTAGTTCCCTGCAAAGAGGCAATGGACTACAGGGTGAGGCAAGAAAATGATCCTACAGCAATAAAGCACTATGCCTGTCAACTTCCTACCTAATCATTCCTCCATGAACTAGACCCCTATTTGGATCCTGATATAATTTATAGAGATCTTGTATAATTTCTTCCCGATGAGCCTGTGCAGAAAAAATTCCTCTGTACTTGGTAACCTCCGGCCAATCCATGGAAGCCACTACCTATGTCAACCGATTGAACCATTCAATAAAAAAAAGTTATAAAAGGGTCATGAAAGTACAGACCATACCGCTGCTATTGAAGGGGAAGAGTCCTCTCCAGGCTGTGGATGTGAGACATCCGCACCAAATATAATTGTAGGGCGATCAGTCACAAGAGGAATATTTTTTTCAATAGCATCATTTAACACGGTGTTTCGTCCACCAACCTGTTAAAAGGCTTAATTCCTCAGTTCAAAGATTGAAAACCAAATAATTTGACAGGAGGCAACTGGAAATCAAGTAAAACAAACCTTGACATTTATTTTTAGGGAAATGTTCTCAAGATACTGCTTATTGTTAGACTTTGCTGCTTCCTTTGGCCGACAACATTGAGAAACAATTCCAAGTTCTGTTTCACAGACTCGTTTAATTTTCCCTGCAAACATAAGCTAATCTTTTAAGGAAGAGAATCCTATTCTTATCCAAATCTGAATTCCAATGAAATCACTCACCATATGGCCCACTGACATCAGGTAATATAACTATCAATAACTGAAGCTGTTTTCCTGCTGCCATACTTCGCCTGTGAATATCCCTTAGAGCCATCTCAATTTGACCAGGATCAGCTGAATGTACAGGAAGCAAAGGGTTCTGATTGAAAAGCTGGCAAGATATTCAGAGGTGCCCACGAGTTAATTTACATTCTGGCCAGGAACTATGTATATCATGCAAGCAAAAGTAGTCATTGGACGATGAAGCCATACCATTCCTCTGCTTTTGCACATATTGACCAACTGATCACAAAATTCTACTGGAGAATTTCCGTTTACTTCTGTAGAGATTACTTCTGTAGAGAAGTTCACACAAGTCCAAAAGTCCATTTTACCACCATTGATCATTTTCTACACATCAGCATTCATAGGATAATCAAGCTTACAATATTTTTTTGATTCTACACCATTTTGAATGAAATTGCAAGACAAACCCAGTCCTTAGCAAACACACCCTCTCCCCTTTTCCCCCCCTCCTCTTTTCTCCCTTACACACCACATTATTTTGTATGGAACTTTCTGTATGACTTAGTAATGTGTGCAGTCTCTCAAGAAAATAAGATCGGGTTTGCAGAAAAATCACCTTTAAATACAGTTGTAATGCTATTTGGTAGTCATTAGTCGTAGATAGGTGAAAAGGGACAAGCACAATTGCTACAAACAAACACCCAACTATAGAGTTAAACTTCACTCACCTTATTCTTCATATTCCATTGCCCCCTTGTAGGATATTCCCATTGTTCTCTCCCAGTTTGATGATACAAAAGCTACAAAAGTGGGCGTAAGATTATCTTTGTGCTTAAGATTGCCAAAATAGCTTAAATGAACACAGGACCAGAAATTACCATTGGAGAAGGCAAAACTCGAGCATTAACCGATGAAAATTCTTCCGTTACTTGAATTCCAAACTCTGTGTTTACAAGCTTGTTGTCATTGAATTTGTTTCGCCTGACCATCTTTACAAAAAAAGATAAATCCCTTAACATTTTAATATTGGCATAACCAAATATCCATTCAATTTATTGCAGTAAAGCCAATTGAGGTAAAAACAATCTATCACCAAATTAACAATATTGAAATACCTTTATGATATTATTTTCCCTCACATTAGGCCTCTGACAAGTTGCTCTTAATAAATTCCTAACTTGTCCCTCATTCATTCTTTTTGAGTATCTCTGTCCAGCAACAATCCTACAAAGCTAAAGCACAAAGAAAATTCTACATAAACAATGCTAAAAAAAAAGAAGAAAAACTTACAATCCTATCACTAAGAAATAAAATAAGTTTTAGCAAACATGCTACCTCCATGGGCAAATATATAGGCTTGTTATCACTCCCAGCTTGAAGGGCAGGCAAATAAACATGCTGCAGCTTAATGTCATACTTCATATGATAATATTCAGCAACTGACATTCTTGTTCTATTGTCATCGGGAATAAACCTATAGGAAACAAAACACTAACAGTAATTAGTAAATGCAACTACCACAAAGACATGCTCGAAAGATGAAGATAAAGATAATAATAATCAATGATGGTAAGTCATGTAATCATAAAGCAAGTGAAAATGGAGCTGGACAAAAGAATCATGGTGCTTACATTAATTGATTAATTGGTTGTGTCGATACGCCAATAACTTTATAACTTCTGGGAAACTTTGTGTAAGTAACCTCTACATTTATTCCCTTCAATGCTTTTTTGATCTAAGAATCACAAAGAAAGAGATTTCCTCCATAAACTTGAGACATAAAAAATAAGAAAGCAACCAATAGAGAGAATGCCTTATGCATGCATCAATATAGCAAAATCTTTCTCAAAGGAAATGGCTGAAAAGAAGATCAAAGATAGCATATGTAGTTCATACGAAGGCACAGCATCCTACTACAATTATAGAAAGAAATAAGGGAGAAAGCCATTTATCCTAAGATACTATATGCCTCTAAAGCAAAGCTCTCTTGTAGACTAGTAGATATATGCGTGCACTGCCTCACATTTACTAGAACGATTTTATGAAAATCTCTCTCTCGACCAACTATCCCCATATTAACAATGTTAAATTCTCTTCCTCTCAGAGGTCCGATTTGGATAAAAAGGTTCAACAAATGAGATAGCTTTCATCTGTTTCAATCTATCTATTCCCTTGCGAAGAGCTCTCCACTGGGTTATAGCCGTTGTACTTGCATCTATCATTCGAACTCACAATTAAATAACCAACTACCAATTTTATAGTAGGAAATGTTACCTTCAAACAATCATGATCCGAGAGAAGTGTTGAAAATTCGAAATTGAAATGTTCGGAAATAAACTCCGTCACAAGAATTGGTTCATAGAAAGCTCTAGCTGACACATCTGCAAAATGAAATCAAATGTCAAAAGCAAGCTGATGTTTGTGTAATTCCTACATAAACAAATTATTCCATATTTCTCCCTAAGGAGAAGAAGGAAGCAAATACCAATATTAAGGGAAAGTCCCATTTGGGTCGCACGAAGAGACTGATAGTACCCTCTCCAGTATGCGACACCATTACCCAGCTCACCAACTGGGCCCAACTCAGGATGGTAAAATGACCTCCCGACAACGTTATACCTATAGCCGAATTTTCAACAAGTTAATGCATCCAAGGGATTCTCAGCAACCCCATATACCTATTATTTAACCTATACATACGAGGATAATAAAAATGTACACAGCTCTAAGATGTAAAACATAGATTACGTTTCTGATGGTGCTGCTCGTAGAACTACATCAAGAACTTGTATGGTTTCTTGGGGAGCATCGGCCTTAGAAGCGAACTTGATTGTAACTCTGAATTGACGTTCTCTTCTTCACGTAAGCAGAGTAAAGCCGCTCAGATGAATGAAATATTTAACGTGCAAAAGGCGAGATTGAGTAACCTACACGCACACACACTCCACGAAGAAAATACCTCGCTTCGCCACTTCCGCCATCATCGTTGTCAATTAGCATGACATCAAACTTTTTTGATGTAAATGGCAATGGCCCTGCCGTGTACAGGTTCTTCCTGCCATCATATGCAGGTTTTCGCTTACCCAAGTGTGACTCTCCGTACAAGTTAACTAGCTCTCTCATTATATCTCTGCAAATTTTCTTTGAAGCGACCGCAGGTGAAATGGAAACCTACAGCAATTCAAATTAAAAGAAAATATATTATGTATCTATGGAAAAAAAAAAAAAACTTTACAATCACTGCAGTTTACAGAAATAATCAAACTGCGGATCCAAAAGAACAAATAACTGGAAAAAAATGTTTAGTAATATTTCATACAAGTCAAACAAAACATTATCATATAATGAAAGAAAGAAACAGAACCATGAAGAAGAGTTTAAAAATATAGCTTTTGAAGCACAGGTACTCACATCGTAGTGATGAAGATCTTTGTCTGCAACTTCTACCAATAAATGATTTGCTCGGACAACAGTTTCCTCACCAACTTCTCCATACCCGGGCCTTTTCGGAAGGCTCAATGCCTTTGATGACATCGGCTGCGCCGGAGCTTGCATCGTAATCTTCTCCTTAACTTCATCACTCAAAGCAGCCGCAGAGGTCGAAGCCGAAACCGGTAACTGAGTTGAACTCGACACCGCAGTTGAGTCCGATGATCGTGGAGCCACCGGAACGGAAGTGGCCATTGGTGGAGCTGGTTGGTCCCGGCGAGAGTCAGGCTGTCTGCCACCACCCCAACGTGAAACTGTGATCAGATGAACGGAGAAGCGGGAAATCACAACGCTTCAGAGACAAGAAAAACAGATAAACAGACAAACAAGGCCCGCGACCTGGATGTCTATATATAGTATAAAGGTGGCCAAAAAACTTGGTGTGTAGGTAAAAATCAGAAATGTGAACGCTCCCGAGTCTCCCTGACGTTTCTACCCTTTTTGCCGCCATATTCTGATATATTAAACCTAGTAATACTTATAATCCCATTTATTATTAAAAAAAGGTCCAAATTGTGAGATTTCATAAATCCACATTTTACACATACGAGTGGCCTAGATATCCCAAGTTAATGCAAAGCTCAATCTAATGAAAAAAGTTGGTGGTTTTTGCTCAATCTAAGGAAAATAATTCTTTATATGGCATTGACGTGTAGACTTAATGTATTATAGGCTTATCTATATTACCGCGTTTGTACAATTGAAAAAAAAAAATAGAACAATGATACCCCATTGGTAGAATATATACTATCCAAGATGCAAGGATTCTATACTAATATTATTTTGGTAGATTATCATTAGATCCAGTTTTTGAATTAAAAACCAAACCCGTTCCGTAAATTTTTTTTTTTTTTTGTCTAATCGTCTAAATTTCTAAATGACAAAAGTCAATTCACTAATTCTTAGCTTAATCCTCAGGCAACCGCCGCCAACTTATATTGCGTACGTTCGCATGGTCGTTTGTTCCCGAGAGATGAAAAAAGGCTTGTGGGCCCATATTCGTGGGGCCATTTTTACTCACGATGCCTCCTGCCATGCATTTCTTTTGTAAAGTCTGACATCCTTCGTAGTCCCCGCAAAAGTTTGTCGTCTTGGTTGTACGAGGTAGGGAAAGGAAACCCCGAGACGGGGGCAAGAACACCAGGATCAAAAACAATAATAATGAAAGTCTTAAGTTCATGAAAATCCAGGGGTAGCAGCTCTTAATCCTTCTCATGCTGCAGCGTAGAAACATTATACGAGGCTAGGCTCCTTTTGACATGTTCTTAAGGCCTTTACCCAAGTTAATCATCAAGGACAATGGTTATTTGAAGGGATGAAATTTATTAGGACCAAACCTAGCCATATTAATTAAGGAAAGATTTATTTAAATAATCTAGGACAAAAAATTTCTTTAGCTTCAACTCTAAAGTTTTTATAACTTTGATAGAAATAGTTAATCAATCGTCTCGTATTATTGCTCTTTGATTACTTTTGGTTATTGGAACTAATTTCAGATAGTTGACTTAATTAATGAGGTATGAAAAAGAAGGGGTAGAATGTAAAGAAATCATGGATTACTTCAAAACTTAGTCGTTAAGCGATCCTTCATTGAAGGTAACAACAAATACACGTGAAATCATGCAGGCATGGACCATTTCTTTCTTTCTTTCCTTCCTTTTGTTTGCAAAGCTGCCATATCTTTTTTTCTTTCTGGCGAAAAAGTTGCAGTCGTCGTGGCAAAAGAAAAAGAGAGAAAGCTCCCGGCGGCTGGAAGATCGGGATTGAGAAAACTGTTGAAATAGCTAAGTTTTTTTTAGTAATTTATTTAAAAAATTATCTATTATATTTAAAATTTATTATAAATTTTCTTTTGACATTATAAAACTAGATATTAACACGTCAATTCATCTTCTCACATTCGACGGAATCATTTCAGCTACTACTTTAACTGTATATATTTTGGAACTTATTCATATTTATAAAGATATTGAGATAAACTAAACTGTAATACTATACTATAAAATTCAATCCGAATAACTTTAACACTCTTTATATTTTAACTAGACTTTTCCTTAAAACGGGTGACGGTAAACAAAAGCAAAAGTGACAAACAGAAACGCTATCAGCATATGCTTTGCCCAAGGAGGGTCCAGGCTTCCTTTTACATGTGGGGTACTTTTGATAAGGTTTTGGTACATTTCTTTCCTGTGATAAATTCCAACACCACGTCACTAGCTGGTTTACCCACGAATAACTGAACCCTAATCACAAACAAGATAGATTTGCTCTAGTACCATATAAAACGTTCATATTCACTTCTCTTAAGATGCTTTATTAAAGAGAAGAGTTATTTAAATTTATTAAATATATTATAAGTATACTTCTTACATGCCTAAGACTTTAACATTTAATCAAGAGAGAATCCCAAGTTATCACGTCATGGAAAGGGTTCGTCGTGATAGCGAGGAATTGAGGTTGTGAGAATTGATGGTTCCAAGTGCATGCAGCGCGAAGTTCCTTTTTGCTTTACTTTTGCCTTTGCCAAAACATCTTTGTTCTCTCTTTGTGCAGTGTTTCTAGTGAACGGGACAGGGACATGGACGTATTGGCCGTCTTCTCTTCTCGAAGGATAAAAGAATCCATCTCTACGTTCGAATCCTCGAATTGACGGCGATTTCCCGATACTAAAATAGCTTGCTCACGTGCAATACGGACACCTGCCATGTGGAAATAGAAACAACGTAAAATGGAAAGACGATACAGGCATGTAGTATGGTCAGCCTTCATAGTATTCACGTGAGTGACATAAAAAACCTGATTTCTCTTCTTTCCTGTGCCTACTGTTCGTTTTACTGCACTACTGCTTTTATTGTGGTAGACTAGGCATGGTGACTGAGCGTGGATTATATAATAATGAAAAGTTATGTGTTAAGTTTAGGAATCTTCTTTTGTAAAAGAAACAATATATCTCAATATATTTGATATAAAAAGTAAAATGTGGTATTTACTGTTATGTGTTCAGTTGCTTTATTATCATAGTATAATTAAATGTCAAAAGTTGAAAGTACCTTCCCAGTGAAGTTGTCCCCTGGTGTATTATAAGCAATTACAGTTCTTATATCAGGAGCCCGGGCGCCAAGCAATGGGGATAATGCATTACAATCTAAACACAAACTTTCCATGCTTTAGAAGATTGAAAGATCCTTTATACATTTTTATGCTGGAACTAACTCAAGAAGTGTTAAAGACAATAAAGAACTATTTCATTTGAGGCACCTACATTTTTGTAAATTTGAAGAAAATTCTTTTGCTCATATTTGGAAGTTGCTCAACATTGGTTGCGGTTGAGAATATTGGTGTTGCTTATGTTGACTTCTTGTGTATTTGCTACTTTCTTTGTAATGGCAACCACCTTTAATTTGGCATTTTATTGTTTTAGCCCAGTTCGATAGATTAAATAATTTTTTTTTCTTTTGCTTAGTAAACTGTATAGAATTCATGATTCATTGAGCAACTATGAATAAGCTTTGGCATCTCCGCCATGTGCGTTTGAGTTTTAACTCATTGATCAGCGCTTTATTACAAATATAACATACTGGATTTATTGCCCTTTCTCAAACCTATTTTAATAGGTTTTTTGGTGAAATGGTAAATTGTATTAATAAAAATATTTTGATAGGTTATATTCACATAAAATATATCTACCTACTCTTGTAAGCTTCTATTCTTTCTTTATACTACTATATTTTGTTGAGGTGTCTTGAGTGCATAAATATTGTGTTTACTTCTCAAAATCTTCACAAAGTGTTCAAATTCATTATTTTCTAATTTATTATCATGGTATGCTCTTATACAACTTATTTTTTTTTTAAAGAAAAAGTTATTTTTTTTCTTCAAACTCAGATTGTTTATCCTCGTTTTCACTAAATACTTTAATTTCTTCATCATACTTAGATTGTTTATCCTCATCTTTACTAAATGCTTTAACTTCTTCATCATAATTAAAAAATTGATTATCTTCTTCGTCGAAAAGTAGTAAAATACTTCCAAACTTAAGGCATTAAGGAAACTTTGGTTTTAGTCACCAAAAAACACATAGGTAGTTTTAGGTACCATTATCAGTCTAGAATGACATTTCCAAAAAATAGATTGTATAGAAACTTTACTAAGTCATGATAATCATATTTCTTTTGTACCATCCTACCGAAACTAATCATTACACAAGCCTCCTTGTATCTATCAGTCGCTCTGTTTTTGCGAAGGGTGATGCCACCAACTTTGAGATCGATCCCTCCTTTTGTGAAGGGCGATGCCACCAACTTTGAGATTGATCCCTCTTAAGGAGTGAAGGCTTCTAAGCTTTATCCAAAAGTGAAACACACCACTGTGGATGAATACCTCGATCAATTCTTCTAAAACCTGAATTTCCCTTGTGTTTTATATGTTATATCTTACCATGTAAGATCAAAATGAAACCTCATTCTTTGTTGTTTTCATGGGCTTTGCAGCTTGTTCCAGCTGCGTTTGTTTTTGAGATATGTATGGAAGCAGTAATATGATTCAACTAATGAAAATTACATGTATCCTCAATCTTTGGTTCTTGTGGCATGTTTTCTTACTTCTTTTACTTTCTTGACGAGCAATAGATAAGACACAAGGTCATTGATTTGAAAACTAAAACATCAGCGCGTTAATTGGTGCCATGCTCTACAGAAGGGTCCATCAAACAAGCTACGCATGAATCAAAAGTCACTTAAAACCAAACAGGGACAATTAATCGGTTGTTTCTGTCTAGAGTGTGACGGAAACCACCTATCCTAATCCACAAAAAAAAATAAAAAATCTACAAAAAAGACGAGCAATGCAGATACGAAGACGCCATTTTTTCTTTTTCTTTTTTTGGGAGTAATTTTAATGTTTTGCTTGCGTATCTACCGCATGCAAGATGAAAGTTGAAAAAAATTGAACCAGAGTTCTTGATTAGGGTAGTTTAACAGCTACTTTCGAAAGTAATGGAAAGGCCAACAGATTCAGCAGTAAAACATAACATTCTTCACATTGTCCTTGATCATAGGAAGGGGCCTCATCTCCACACTGCTCTCCCCCCCACTTGTAGAGCCGCTCTCTGATGTTTCACCCTCAATGTAGTATCTGGCTCGAAAAGCTGCCAAATGGGCATAATATGCAGGAGGAACTGCACATGTAATGTATATTTTCACTGATGTAAATATCATCCACACAACTTAAATGCTACTTTCGATAAAAATAAGTAGGAAATGAGATAGGGAGATCAAACCTATGGAAACTGATCGAGTGCACCTTGCGTACCTGAAAAGGATGTTGTGAGTAACAAAATACAGAGCACAAACATTTTGCAATCCATTGTGTAAACTCAAAAGGATGAGGTTTAAGAGGAAATTACGTATAGCATAAACTATTTGTTAACATTTGCAGGCCATCTGCAGTGAATCTGTTCTCATCATACAACACATGGTAGTGTGTAGGCCGGCTAGTTCCCTAGAAGCGCAATAAAAACAAAAGAACTAATTACTTCTTCCCAATCAAGCTATGTGTTTATGCATGCTTTGAAAGATAATCTTACCAACTGGCTCTAGTTTTACCTGAATTCCAGCATGGCTGTTAAGGTAAAAGTCAAACTCTGTTGGATGGCAAATCTTGGTGTCAACAACGGTACCTAGACAGAGATTCTGAAAAAATCAGTGGTGTCCTAGAAACAATAAACTGTAATTGACCACATTAAGATAAGGCATAAGAACCTGGAAGAATATTGCCACTCCGGTCAGTCTGATCACGATTTCTATGATCTGCAGGAAAGAGTCGTGTGTGATGTCTTTTCTGGACCACGACAAAGGTAACAGGTGGTAGATATCCATCCTCCAGAGAGAGACAGGCCTGGAAGAAAGTCTTACATATAAGAGTCGCCCCAAGCTGACCATATGCTCAAATCAAATCATACAATCAATCATATTGATTTGAAACTTCTTTATTTCTTTGGGATATGCTCAAATCAAATCAATACAATCAATCATATTGATTTGAAACTTCTTTATTTCTTTGGGATATAGCTTCTGAGGCATTCTTGTCCCATTATATCTTGGCATTCCTAAGACTCCCTAGTTCACAGTAAGATCTTCAATACCTTTCTTATTGCATCCATCTCATAAAGCAGAACTTGACTGAATTGGCCTTCACTGACACCATCTCTGCCAAGGAAAGGCAATGATAGTAAGATAAGACATATAGGACAGATCTATTCTTTCCATGAGTGAAAGAAAATTTTACCTGTAGAATATAATTCTGTGGGGTTTCAAATTAGTTGATCTTCTGAATGCAATGAGTAGTTCCCTGCAAAGAGGCCATGGACTATAAGGCGAGGCAAGAAAACAATACTACAGCAATAAAGCGCTATGCTTCTCAACTTCCTACCTAAACATTCCTCCATGAACTAGACCCCTTTTAGGATCCTGATATGATTTATAGAGATCTTGTATAATTTCTTCACGATGAGCCTGTGCAGAAAAAATTCCTCTGTAACTGGTAACCTCTGGCCAATCCATGGAAGCCACTACCTGTGTCAATCGACTGAACCATTCAATACAACAAAGTTATATAAGGGTTATGAAACTACAGAACGTACCGCCGCTATTGAAGGAGAATAGTCCTCTCCAGGCTGTGGATGTGTCACATCCGCACCAAATATAATTGTAGGGAGATCAGTCACAAGAGGAATATTTCTTCGAATAGCATCATTTAACACAGTGTTACGTCCACCAACCTGTTAAAGGTTTTATTCCTCGGTTCAAATAATCGAAAACCAAATAATTTTACAGGAGGCAACCAGAAGTCAAATAAAACAGACCTTAACATTTATTTTTAGGGAGAGGTTCTCAAGATACTGCTTATTGTTAGACTTTGATGCTTCCTTGGTCCGACAACACTGAGAAACAATTCCAAGTTCCGTCTCACAGACTCGTTTGATTTTCCCTGCAAACATCAACTAACTTTTGAGGAAGAGAATCCTATTCCAGTCCAAATCTGAATTCCAATGAAATCACTCACCATATGACCCACTGACATCAGGTAATATAACTATCAATAGCTGAAGCTGTTTTCCTGCTGCCATACTTCGCTTGTGAATATCCCTCAGAGCCATCTCAATTTGACCAGGATGAGCTGAATGTACAGGAAGCACAGGGCTCTGATTGAAAAGCTGGCAAGATATTCAGAGGTGCCCACAAGTCAATTTACATTCTGGACAGGAACTATGTATATCATGCAAGCAAAAGTAGTCATTGGACGATGAAGACATACCATTCCTTTGCTGTTGCACATATTGACCAACTGGTCACAAAATTCAAATGGAAAATTTCTGTGCACTTTCGTCGAGAAGCTCACACAAGTCCAAAAGTCCACTTTACCGCCATTGATCATTTTCTACACATCAGCATTACATAGGATAATCAAGCTTACAATATTTTCAGGATTCTGCACCATTTTCAATGAAATTGCAAGACAAACCCAGTCGTTGGCGAAATGCCAGCCCCCTACCCCCCCTCTGTTTCTCTCTCCCCTTTTCTCCCTTACACACCACATTATTTTGTTTGGAACTTTCTGTATTACTTGGTAATGTGTGCAGTTTCTCAAAGTAGGCAGATTGGGTTTGCAGAAAAATCACTTCTGATGCAAGAAAATCACCTTTAAAAACAGCTGCAATGCTATTTAGTAGTCATTAGTGGTAGATAGGTGAAAGGAGACAAGCATAGTTGCTATAAACAAGTACCCAGCTATAAAGTTAAACTTCACTCACCTTGTTGATCATATTCCACTGCCCCCTTGTAGGATGTTCCCTTTGTTCTCTCCCAGATTGATGATATAAAAGCTACAAAAGTGGAAGTGAGATTACGTTTGATTAAGATTGCCAAAATAGCTCCAATGAACACAGGACTGGAAATTACCATTGGAGATGGCAAAACTCGAGCATTAACCAGTGAAAGTTCTTCCTTCACTCGAATTCCAAACTCAGGGTTTACAAGCTTATTGTCATTGAATTTGTTTCGCTTGACCATCTTGTACAAAAGAGAACAAATCCCTTACCATTTTAATACTAGCACGACCAAATCTCCATTCAATTTATTCCAATGAAGCCACTTGCAATAAAAACAAAATGAGATAAACAATTTATTATCAAATTAATAATATTGAAATACCTCCTTGATATTATTTTCCCTCACATCAGGCCGCTGACAAGTTGCCCTTAATAAATTTGTGACTTGTCTCTCATTTAATCTCTTTGAGTATCTCTGTCCGGCAACAATCTTACAAAGCTGTAATGCAAAGAAAATCCTACATAAACAATGCAACCGGAAAAAAAAAAAAAAAAAAAAACACTTACAATCCTAAGTAAGTTTTTAGCAAAACCACTACCTCCATAGGCAAATATATAGGCTTGTTATCACTCCCAGATTGAAGGGCAGGGAGAGAAACATACTGCAGCACAATGTTATACTTCATACGATAATATTCAGCAACTGACGTTCTTGTTCTGTTGTCATCAAGAGTAAACCTATAGGAAACAAAACGCTGACGGTAATTAGTAAAACCCAACTACTACAAAGAAATGCAAGAAAGAGGAAGATAGAGATGATAATAATAATCAATGATGATAAGTCATATAATCACGAAGCAAGTGCAAAGGGAGCTAGACAAAAGAATCATGGTACTTACATTAATTGATTAATTGGTTGTGTCGATACACTAGTGACTTTATAACTTCTGGAATACTCCATGTGAGTAACCTCTACATTTATTCCTCTCAAGGCTTTTTTGATCTAAGAATCACAGAAAAAGAGATTTTCTCCATAAGCTTGAGGCATAAAAAAAAAAAAGAAAGCAACCAATAGAGAGAATAGCTTATGCATTAATATAGCAAAATCTTTCTCAGAGGAAATGGCTGAAAAGAAAATCAAAGATGATATATGTAGTTCATAAGGAACACCATCCCACTACAATTTTAGAAGGAAACAAGGGAGAAAGCCATTTGTTGTAAGATACTAAATGCCTCTAAAGCAAAGCTCTCTTAAATAATAGTAGACATATGTATGCACTTCCTCACATTTATCTCTCCAGAAAGTTTTAGAACGATTTTATGAAAATTCTCTCTCGACCAACTATCCCCATATTAACAATGTTAAATTCTGCTACTCTCAGAGGTCCTTTTTGGATAAAAAGGTCCAACAAGTGAGATAGCTTTCATCCATTGCAATCTATCTATTCCTTTGGGAATAGCTCTCAATTGGATTATAGCCACTGTACTTGCATCTATCATTCGAACTCACGGTTAAATAACCAACTGCCAATTTTATATTAGGAAATGTTACCTTCAAACGATCATGATCCGAGAGACGTCTTGAAAAGTTGAAATTGAAATGCTTGTAAATAAACTCTGTCACAAGGATTGGTTCGTAGAAAGCTCTAGCTGACACATCTACAAAACGAGAATCAAATGTCAAAAGCAAGCTAATGTTTGTGCAATTCCTACATAAATAAGTATTAAGGGAAAGTCCCTAAGGAGAAGAAGGAAGCAAATACCAATATTAAGGGAAAGCCCCATTTGGGTCGGACGAAGAGACTGATAGTACCCTCTCCAGTATGCGACACCATTACCCAGCTCGCCAATTGCGCCCAACTGAGGATGGTAAAATGACCTCCCCACAACGTTATACCTATAACCAAATTTTCAGCAACCCCTACCTACGATTAAACCTATACATACGAGGATAAACAAAAGCATACGCAGCTATAAGATGTAAAACATAGATTACGTTTCTGATGGTGCCGCTCGAAGAACCACATCAAGAACTTGTATGGTTTCTTGTGGAACATCGGCCTGCATACCGCACAAAAATTGTCGAAGATGATGAAGGTCGGCCATAGAAGCGAACTTGATCGTAACTCTGAATTGACGTTCTCTTCTGCAATAAGGCAGAGCAAAGCCATTCAGATGAATGAAATATTTAATGTGCAAAAGAAGAGATTGAGCAACCTACACGCACACACACTCCACGAATAAAAATACCTCGCTCCTCCTCTTCTTCCACCATCATCGTTGTCAATTAACATGACAACAAACTCTTTCGATGAAAATGGCAATGGCCCGGCCGTATACAGGCTTTTCCTGCCATCATATGCAGGTTTTCGCTTTCCCAAGTGTGACTCTCCGTACAACTTAACTAGCTCTCTCATTATATCTCTGCAAATTTTCTTAGAAGCGACCTCTGGTGAAATGGAAACCTATAGCAATTCAAATTGAAAGAAAATATATTATGTATCACGGTGTACACAAATGATCAAACAGCGGACCGGAAATAAAACATATTTACGAATCAACGGTAGTGTAACATCACGGAAACGACCAAAACTAAAAATAAGAACAGAACACAGGAAAAATGTATAATAATATCTCAAACAAGTCAGAGAAAACATTAAAAACTGCGAGAGAGAGAGAGAGGGAGAGAAACATTTAAATGTAATGAAAGAAAGAAACAGAACCATGAAGGAGAGTTTAAAAATTAAGGTTTTGAAGTACAGGCACTTACATCGTAGTGATGAAGATCTCTGTCTGCAACTTCTACCAAGAAATGATTTGCTCGGACAACAGTTTTCTGACCAATGGTTCCAAACCCGGGCCTTCTCGGAAAGCTCAATGCTTTTGATGACATCGGGGGAGCCGGCGCCGGCGCCGGCGCTTGCAATGTGAGCTTCTCCTTAACTTCACCACTCAGAGCAGCCGCCGAGGTCGAAGCCGAAACCGGTGACTGAGTTGAACTCGACGCCGCAGTTGAGTCCGATGATCTTGGAGCCTCCGAAACGAAAGTGGCCGTCGGTGGGCTGGAAGGGATGCCTGAAGAAGCATCTCGGCCTCTCCCTCTTCCTCCTCCACCTCGTCCACCGCCACTTCCTCTGCCTCTTCCCCTACCTTGGTGAGTAGCCGGAGACGGCTGGTCCCGGCGAGAGTCAGGCTGTCTGCCACCACCCCGACGTGACATTGTGATCAGATGATCGGAGAAGCGGGGAATTACAACGCTTCAGAGACAAGAAAAGCAGACAAAGAAGGCCCGCAACCTGAGCCTGGTACAGAAGCCGGAGCATAATATATAGGTAGCCAAACAACTTAAGAGGAGTGGAAAAGAATCAGCAACGTGAACGCTCCCGATTCTCTCTCCGTGACGTTTCTACCCTTCTTGAGAGACTCAATCTAATGAAAAAAGTTGGTGGTTGATGTTTATAAAAAGATTTAGTTACTCATTCTAATAAGGTTGATTTTTTGAATTAGAACCCAAATTCAAGAAAAATGTGGCCATATCCAAAGCGACGCAAATTTAGTTTAGAATAAATATTATGAGCTTAATAAGAAGCCCCACCTAATAAAAAGTGTTAACCACATATGTTCCATATAAAAGATTTTATTGACAGAAAGTAAAAGAATAACAAGGAGAAGAGTTTTTTTATATGGTATTGACTTGTAGACATAATGTATTATAGGCTTGAAAAAAAAAACCATAGAATGATAATATCCTATTTGTATGATATGCACCATCCAAAATGCAAGAATTCTATGGTATATGAAAAGAACCAATATTATGGTGGGATTTCCAACGCTTATTTTGGTTGATTATCATTAGATCCATTTTTTTGAATTAAAACCCAAACCCGTGGCGTAAAACTTGATTGGTCTAATCGTCTTAAATTCTAAATGACAAAAGTCAATTCACTACTTATTCCGTACCTCCTACCATGCATTTCTTTTGTAAAGTCCGGCATCCTTCGTAGTCTCCGCAAACGTTTGTCGTCTTGTTGCCGCCAGGTAGGAAAAGGAAACCCCGAGATGGGGGAAATAACGAGTGCATTGCTTAATGCTTCCCATGCTGCGACGTAGAAACTTTTGACAGCAAGTGCATCGCCCAAGAAAGGTCTCCTAGCCATAAGTGTCATCGCATTACGAGTCCAGGCTCCTTTTGACATGTGGGTTGCTTTAGATATGGTTTAGGTATATTTCCTTTCTGTAATAAATACCAAATCAAAATGCAGTAAACCAAAGTTTAGCTGTTTCAACATTAATTAAGGCTCATCTCATGATGACTGAGTATGAAAGGCGACACTATCCAGGATTGATTGATGTCAACATTTATTGGGGCTCATGATGACTGGCTACGGAAGATCATAAATTCATACTATTTCAATCAAACTTATATACAGTCTGGAAAGTTGTCATAAAAAAGAAGTCACTATTTTTCCTCTTTCCTATATAGAATAAACATGTTTAATTATGAGAGTATAAAGAATGAGTGAAAAGAAGGGATAGAATATAAAGAAGTTGTAAGTTACTTCCAAACTTAGTCGTTAAGCGAATCCTTCGTTGGATAGAACAAACATACAGGCATGGAACTATTGCCAATAGGGGACCATGCAGGGCCTGGAGAAGTTGCAGCCGTCGTGGCCAAAGAAAAAGAGAGAGCTTCCCGGCGGCTGGAAGATCGGGATTAAGGAAACTGTCGTAAAGCTAAATTTTTCTATAAAAAAATGATTTCAAAAAGTATTTCTTATATCTAGACTTTATTAAAACTTGTGACGGCAAACAAAAGCAAAAGTGACACATAGAGACGTTATCAGCAAAAGCATTGCCCAAGAAAGGCCCGGGCTTCTTTTTACATGTGGGGTACTCTTGATATGGTTTTGATACATTTCTTTACAGTGATAAATACCAACTCGGAATGCAGTACTACTGTTTCTTTTTATTTGTTTAACTAAAGGTTTAGCTGTTTTTAATTTAGTCGTTGTCTACGTTTTGACGCGTACATTTGTTGACGCTCATGATAGGTCAATAAAAAGTATAAGTCAATAAATCATATAAAACGTCCATATTCCCTTCTCCTTAAAGTATATTATCAATGTTCTTCTTGCTTACCTAAGACTTTAACATTTAATCAAGAGAGAATCCCAAGTTACCACCTCACGGAAAGGGTTCATCTTGATAGCGTGGAATCGAGGTTGTGAGAATTGATGGTCCCAAGGGAATATGGCAGTACAAAGGTTCGTGGAATAAACATTTGGCCTTGAGAGTTGAAAGGCAAAGCATCCACGGAAATTCGGCTCCCAATGTGAACGCAGCGTGAAGTTCCTTTTTGCTTTGCTTTTGACTTTGCCAAACAGCTTTAATCTCACTCCGTGCAGTGTTTTTGCTTTTGACATGGACATATTGGTCGTCTTCTCTTCTCGAATGACAAAAGAAACCATTTCTACATTCGAATCCTCGAATCAACAACGATTTGACGATATCAAAGTAGCTTACTTACGTGTGATACTGACACTTGCAATGTGGAAATGGTTTCTTTTGTATCCCCATTGCTGATCCATTATAGACATATAGTATTGTCAGCCTTCATCCTATTTCATTCAACGTACACAGTATGAAAAGTTGTCACGTGGGTGACATAAAAATCCATGATTTCTCTTCTTTCTTGTGTTTAATGTTTCTTGTATTGTAATAGACCAGGCAAGATGACTGAGCGTGGATTATAGAATGATGAAAAGTTGAGGCAACAGTGTGATTATGAGAAGATAAAGAATGAGGGAAAAACTTATAATTTGTATGGGGAAGAAGGGGTAGACCATAACGAATCCATTAAGATTGTGCTTCTCTTGAGACTATCTTTATATGTAAAATAGGTAAGAAAAAAAATTTATTGTTTGAAATAAATCAATGCCTTTAATTTCACTGGTCTAATATAAAATCAATTACTTTTTTTTTTGTGAAAAGTCAAAAATTATATATCAATTACTTTTATACGTAACAAAGTCTCACTGAAGAGTGTAATTAGTATGATTGTCTTCTTCTTAATATGTAACAAAAACTACAAAAATCTTAATCTATAAAGAGAAAATTCAATAAAAAGCAACCCTAATCTCTATACATGATGATGATGCCGCTACATCAATCCAAGATCATAAGAACAGCCAACAATCAATCGAGAATTTTCCTAAACTCGATCGAATGCCATTGTCATGAACTGAAACGGTGTTGTTTTTGGTTAATTCCGGAATGACATAGTCCAGCTTAACAGTGTGTCAAACCAGTAACTTATAAATAGAGGGACAATGCACTGTTTGGTTTTGTTTACTGGGTGAGAGAAAATCGCCATTTTTTTCACCCGTGAAGAAGGAAAAGTTGAGAGGTATTTACAATACAATGGTGAGGGTAGGTGCCTTAGGGTCCTGGTCCGAACAGGGGAAAGGCTGCTGTTGGCACCTACAGAAAGTCCATTGAATGTGTCAAATTTCTAGGAAAGCAGCCCATGACGTTGCTTTCTTGATAATGGAAAGTAATGGGAGGAATTTGATGTCAAAAGCAACGATGAACTTCAGGGAAGACCGAAGGAATAGTCAGACCAAAGCAATTAGAAGTCCATGTATGTGAATTATTTATATAAAGAACTCGGTATTCCTTTGCTTGGAACTGGGGACTACTCCACTTTCATTTGAAGTTCTCTATAGATTTTGATCATCGACGGGACGGGGGTACATCGGAGGGTTCCTAGTTCAGGCGAACGCAAAGGCTGGCCACCCCACTTTTGCATTGGTCAGAGAAAGCACAGCTTCCAGTCCCGGGAAGTCCCAACTCATTGAGAGCCTCAAGAGCTCTAGGTTGACGATTCTGCATCTATGTTTTCAAGATGTTTTGTTTGGGGTGTGATTAACATTGAAAATTGTACGTGATTTCAAACAAATCAATCTATGCATCTGCAAGAGACAATAATCTATTAATATTTGGATATTTCACATACATTGGAACCGTGAGGGAAATTACTTTTTTAGCAGCTCATATCATAATTTTGTACGAACTCTAATTTTTACTTCATATTTAATAAATACTGTGCTTCTTTTTGCACAGGGAGATATTAACGATCATGAGAACCAGGGGAAGGAAATCAAGCTGGTGGATATTAACGATCATGAGATGCAGTTGAAGATCATTCCTGCCATTAAAGAAGCAGGAAATATCAAGGCAAGATTTCTAACATTTCTTGATAATTCTCTTTTTCTCTGCCAAATTTCAATTTTGAGACCAAGACCGATGAAAAAAAACACTTCCACCATGAAATATGGGATGATTTCAGAGATTCCTCCTTTCAGAGTTTGAACCAAATGTGGACCATACGGATGCAGCCGACCCTGCTGCAATCTTGTTCAAGGATAAGGCTAAGATCAGGAAATTAATCAAGGCTAAAGGAATTCCACACAACTTCATTGTTTCTAATGGCATCGCTGGGGTTTTCTTGGCTAAATTTGGACAGGCAGGTGTAACGGCACCTCCTAGAGAGAAATTAGTGATAATCGGAGAAGGAAATACCAAAGGTTTTGTCTAAATTCAACTATCTTTAACTTAATTGACTTTCTTTTATCAGAAATATATTTAAGTCAATTTGGTAGTAGTCCAATATAATTACTAGCAGTTTGATGTTTCTTGGTCTAAAAGATTTTAGATTTGACACTTGTATATTTTCATGTTAACAACAATTTTTGTCAAGGAGGAAGATGTTGCAAATTATACCATGAAGGCTGCAACTGATCCAAGAACCTTAACAAGATTGTTTACATGAAACCCTCTAGCAACATTATGTCTTACAATGAGATTGTTTCATTATGGGAGAAGAAGATTGGAAAGAACCTCGAGAAGATATATTTTTTAGAGGATCTAATTCTTAAGAACATAAAAGGTGGGTAAACACAATTCTTACTAGTTAATGTGCAGTTTGAACATAAAACTTTACTAGATTAGTATAGGTAGCATATGTTATTAATTCTATTACAAATGTACAAGGAAAATGATTTCTACATAGTTATAATTGTTTTTGTTAAATTAAGTTATTCTTTTCAAGATAGAAAACTTACAACAAAACTTCATAGTAAAATTAATTTATGCTCGTGATCATATAATGTAAAAATTACTTTTGATAGGTTGAACTAAGAGCTCTTAAAGGGATATTAATCTAGTTATAACTTATATCAAATTAAATCACCTATAAGCATACGTTCAACAAACTAAAATCACAGATAATGCTAAAAGCATTTACTTGAAACTCCGTACTTCCCCATTAGTTGAAACTTGAAACCAAGAAATTGCATTACTTTCTAAATTCGTTAACGTTCATTGCTTATATGCTTTTCTTTTCTTGACACAAAACTATCAAACATGATCTTAGATAATGATAAAGATAGATTCATTAGAGGTTCCATTGTTTTAGTAATTGTTTTGTGTCTTCCTACATAATCTACTTCTTAACCTCATTCTATTAGTCACTCTACTTTTGTGAAGGGTGATGCTGCCAACTCCGAGATTGATCCCTCTTTTGGAGTGGAGGCTTCTAAGCTTTATCCAGAAGTAAAACACACCATTGCAGATGAATCCCTCGATTAATTCGTCTAAAACTTAACTTTCCCTTCTGTTTATATGTTATGTCTTACCATACAAGATAAAAAATCAACCTCATTCTTTGTCGCTTCCATGGGCTTTGCGG
This sequence comes from Casuarina equisetifolia, assembly GCA_028551475.1. Lineage (NCBI taxonomy): Eukaryota > Viridiplantae > Streptophyta > Magnoliopsida > Fagales > Casuarinaceae > Casuarina > Casuarina equisetifolia. The sequence goes on along the minus strand of CM052358.1, from coordinate 842,604 downwards.
CTTGTCCCCGTTGTGTTTGGTTTTGACATCTGTATGGACGCAATAACATGATTCAGATAATGAAAGTTACATGCGTCCTTGACCTTGGGTTTTTGTCCTTGTTTTCTTACTTCCTTTAATTTATTGATAAGCAACGGATAAGATACAGGGCCATTGATTTGAAAACTACCACGAGCATATTAGTTGGTGCTGTGTTCTCCAAATGGGTCCCTGAAACAAGCTACGTATGAATCAAGGGTCACTTCAAACCAAACAGGGACAATGAATGAAAACCAACTGGTTTCTTCCACAAAGAATGAAAATGTTAGAAACAATCTAATTTTTAAGTTGGACATTTTTAATACAACATCACAATAATAAAGTAAAATCAAGAAAATCAAGTCAAAAAGTAATAAATTGTCATATTCTTTGAGATCATGCTAGAAAGGGTTTAACTTCCTTCTTTAAAATTGATTGTTAAGAGATAAGATAGTTGAACATTATAGAAAATATCAAGTTATGATACAAGTAATATAATATTTAAAAGAAAAAAGAAAAAAAAAAGAAAAGGAAAGGTATATAGTAGAGAATCTTAGTTCGAGGAAGAGGTAGCCATAGTACAAAAAATGAAAAGCAATAGAGATGATGGGTGTATGGAATATTATGCTCACTTTCTCTCCTTTTCTTGAATAAAAAAGGAAGCAAATTAGAAGTAAAAATAATCATTTTTGTTAAATTAAGTTATTCTTTTCAAGATAGAAAACTTACAAAAAGAATTCAAAGTAAAAATATCTTATACCAATGTTCATATAATACTCAAGTTCTTTCTATTAGGTTAAACTTAAATGGATTACATGTGTTGTTTCTTTAGTGTGAAATCATCTATGATGTTGGTGCTTCAAACAAAAATGCTTTTGGGCCCCTAAAGAGAAAAGAAGCATCTTAACATATGACTATATAATTTGTATATGATTAACTTAAAACTAAATGACATATGTATAGAAATTTTGAGGAATCAAATAAGTTCTTATTTATTTAGATATAAGTATCCATATGTTAATGTTAGTGGATTTTGTGACATTGAGCATGGAATAAACTACATTCATTGATTATGTTTGATCCAATTAAATTAAAAATAAAATTACTAAAGTGTTGAAAGTTTGAGTAAAACAATAAAACATTGTATAATGACAAGATTGTCTTCTTTTCATTACTTTATTTTAGTGGATCTATCATCATGTAATAGTCACTTACAAATATTTTAAATATAAAGGGACCTAATGAAAAATTAGCATGAAATGGAGGGGCTAATCTTAAACTCAATTTCTTCAAGCCTTGTCAAAAAACTAAATTTTGGATTAAATTGCTACTTTCAACTTTGCTTTTACTACTAACAACTTGAAAATTTACTTATGTTGATTACTTTTCTTTTGATTCATTTAAAAATCTTTTAGATGTTATGATTGATTACGCACTTTGGATAGATATGAAGATTCTTTGAATTGTCCCTTTGTCTAATATCACATAGATTTCCTTTCATCCAACTTCCAATCAAATGGTCTTGTATACTTCAAACTTTGTCAATGCCACATCAAATAGCATCTAATGAAAGGAAGTTGAGAGTTTCATTAGTACAAAAGCAACATGGAACCCTCCGCATAATTGCACTACAATTATATTTGACTTTGTGCTTTATTAAAAATAGGTTCAAAATCCGATTAAAAAACTTGCTCATTAATTAGAAGAATATTTATATATTTGAATATTATTTAAAAATAATATATTTTTAATAAAATGATTTTATCTTTGACACGCCCTAACCTTAGACTCCTCCCAAGACAAGGCTGCCATTGGCACCCAAAGAAAGTTCATTGAATGTGTCAAATTTCAAGTTCTTGTGTTAGCCCTTTTCATTAACATTTCTAGTTTTTGGTTAAGAAAATAATGGCACGTGTCACATACTGAGGCTGTGTAGTTGGACCGTTCTTTTGTGTTGTTAATACCTTTTCACCATTTACCAATAGATTAGGCGTTTTCTTTCGCTATATTATCCCATTCAGCTTGTATTTATATTTTATCTTCTTGTATTTGTATTGTTCTCTCAAGTTGAATAATTTTGCATCATTTCCATGTGCAAATCTTGAGCTTTTATCACCTCCATTGCTTGCTTTCCTTAGCCATGACACGAGGGTTATTGGGTGGAGTTTTTATGTGCCGTTTGATGACCAGAGCCATGATGTGCTTGTGATGGAGACCTAAGAAATAGTCAGATCAAGGCAATTAGAAGTCCATGTACATCTATCGTAAGAAAAGGAGATATTGAGAGAAGCAGCAAGTGAACGAATTAATTTTATGATTGCTATATGACTAGTTATACAATATTGTGACCAGATATATGGATTGGAGCCTAATCTATGATGGTAACTATGATAACTATAGGCAATAATCTAGAATTGCTACCTAAAACTTACATAATTACATGATTAATTGTAGTAACCTAAACATGGTAGTGTATCATACATTTCACATCTATTATCTATATAAAGAACTCAGTTCCTTTGTTTGGATCTGTGAGCTACTCAATTTTTTTTTTTTTTTGGATAACTCAAAACCTCCATAAAGCTTACTTGATGGCTTAAAAAGCTAACTTGCCTATAGCAGATGGGCCACTCCTAATTATTGCAGAATTTCTCAAAAAAAAGGATATGTTGAAAAAACTAAAATCATGGATAATGCTAAAATAATTTACTTAAAAGTCCATAGTTCCCAAAATTACATGCCTATCTAATTTCATCAATGTTCATTGCATACATACCTTTTCTTTTCTTGCACAAAACTATCCAATATGATTTTAGATGATGATAAGATAGATTCAACCAAGGGTACATTATATTAATACTTCTTTTGTAGCATCATACAAAATCTAATCATTACACAAGCCTCTTTCTATCCATAAGTTTTTTTTTTTTTTTTGTGAAGGGCGATGCTACCAACTTCGAGATTGATCCCTCGTGGGAGTGAAGATTTCTAATCTTTCTCCAAAGTAAAACATCACTGTGGATGAATATCTCGATCAATTTGTCTAAAACTTGACTGCCCCTTGTGGTTCTATATTATGTCTTATCGTGTAAGATCAAAACGCAACCTCATTCTGTGTCACCTCCATGGGCTTTGCTGCTTGTCCCTGTTGTGTTTGGTTTTGTTGACTGTATGGAAGCAGTAACACGATTCAACTAATGAAATTTACATATATCCTTAATCTGTGGTTCTTCTGGCTTGTGTTCTTACTTCCTTTACATTCTTGACAAGCAATAGATAAGACACAAGGTCATTGATTTGAAAACTAACATCAGCACGTTAGTTGGTGCTATGTTCTACAAAAGGTTCCATCAAACAAGCAACACAAGAATCATGTGTCACTTAAAACCAAACAGCAACAATGAGTAAGTTGTTTCTGTTTATTGTGTGTGATGGAAACCACCTATTCTAATCACACAAAAGAATGAAAATGTTAAAAATGATATAATTTTTTCCATCATGTTCAAGGAAAAGGGTCTGAAGAGAATGACTAAACCAGTGATGTGAACCGAAGAAGGCATACAATCTGTTTGTGTTTGATTTGGGTGGGAAAGACTGGGTTTATGGATTCTCGCTTCAACGGGTAGCTTTCTGGGCATGTGATGCTACTAAACAGAGGATGGATAGTCATGGTTGTAAGAAGAGGGATATAGGCCATGTAATGCAGAAGCATAGACCTTTTGTTTTTGCTTTTTTTCTTTTTTTGGTAATAATTTTAGTTTCTCTGCTTGTGTATTTACTGCATACAAGATGAAAGTTTACAAATTATTTAACCAGGGTTCCTGATTAGGGCAGTTTAACAGCTGCTTTCAACAGTAACGGAGAGGCCAACAGATTCAGCAATAAAACATAACGTCCTTCACATTGTCCTTGATTACAGGAAGGGGCCTCATCTCCACACTGTTCTCCCCCCAGCTTGTAGCCCCCCAACTTGTAGAGCTGCTCTCTGATGTTTCACCCTCAATGTAGTATCTGGCTCGAAAAGCTGCCAAATGGGCATAATATGCAGGAGGAACTGCACGTGCAGTTATATTTTTAGTTGTATAAATATCATCCACACAACTTAAATGTTAATTTCGATAAAAATAGGAAGGAAACGAGAGAGAGAGATCAAACCTATGGAAACTGATCGAGTGCACCTTGCGTACCTGAAAAGGATTTTGTGAGTAACAAAATACTGAAAACAAACGTTTTGCAATCCGTTGTGTAAACTCAAAAGGATGAGGTTTAAAAGGACATTACGTATAGCATAAATTGTTTATTAACATTTGCAGCTCATCCGCAGTGAACCTGTTCTCATCATACAACACATGGTAGTGTGTAGGCCAGCTAGTTCCCTAAAAGTGCAATACAAACGAAAGAACTAATTATTTCCTCCCAATCAAGCTGTGTTTATGCATGCTTTGAAAGATAATTTGACCAGATGGCTCCAGTTTTACCTGAATTCCAGCATGGCTCTTAAGGTAGAAGTCAAACTCTGTTGGATGGCAAATCTTGGTTTCCACAACAGTACCTAGACAGATTCTGAAGAAATCATTAGTGTCCTAGAAACAATAGACCATAATTGACCGCAGGAAGATAAGACCTAAGAACCTGGAAGAATATTGCCACTCGGGTCAGTCTGACCACGATTTCTATGATCTGCAGGAAAAAGTCGTGTATGATGTCTCTTCTGCACCACGACAAAGGTAACAAGCAGTAGATATCCATCCTCCAGAGAGAGACAGGCCTGGAAGAAAGTCTTACATATAAGGTCGCCCCAAGTGTGTCATTAGTTCGTAGCAAGATCTTCAGTACCTTTCTTATTGCATCCATCTCATAAAGCAGAACTTGACTGAATTGGCGTTCACTGACACCTTCTCTGCCAAGGAAAGGAAATGATACTCGGATAAGACATACAGGACAGATATAGTCTTTCCATGATTGAAAGCAAATTTTACCTGTAGAATATAATTCTGTGGGGTTTCAAATTAGTTGATCTTCTGAATGTAATGAGTAGTTCCCTGCAAAGAGGCCATGGACTACAGGCTGAGTCAAGAAAATGATACTACAGCAATAAAGTACTATGCTCGTCAACCTCCTACCTAATCATGCCTCCATGAACTAGACCCCTTTGAGGATCCTGATATGATTTATAGAGATCTTGTATAATTTCTTCACGGGTTGCTAGCGGAAGCTTATAAGACCAGGCTCTCCTGTCGCCTTATCCAATGTGGGACTGGATATTTTAATCCTCCAACACTCCCCCGCAGTCTCACGTTGGGCGTGGTGAGAGGTGGAACCAGTCTAGAGGGACCACACCAAGGTAGGCAGGACACAGGGCCGGCTCCGATACCATATTAGAAATTGAATGGCCCAACTAAAACACAGAACTGTGCAATAGTGGGTTGCTAGCGGAAGCTTATAAGGCCAGACTCTCCTGTCGTTTTACCCAATGTGGGACTGGATATTTTAATCCTCCAACAGCTGAATAAGTTCCTTTATACCTGGTAACCTCCGGCCAGTCCATGGAAGCCACTACCTGTGTCAATCGATTGAACCATTCAATACAACAGAGTTAAAGGGTTATGAAACTACAGAACGTACCGCTCCTATTGAAGTGAAAGAGTCCTCTCCAGGTTGAAGATGTGTGACATCCGCACCAAATATAATTGTAGGGCGATCAGTCACAAGAGGAATATTTCTTTGAATAGCATCATTTAACACTGTGTTACGTCCACCAACCTGTTAAAGGTTTTATTCCTCAGTTCAAAGATTGAAAACCAAACAATTTGATAGGAGACAACCAGAAATCAAATAAAACAAACCTTAATATTTATTTTTAGGGAGATGTTCTCAAGATACTGATTATTGTTAGACTTTGAGGCTTCCCTGGTCCGACAACACTGAGAAACAATTCCAAGATCCGTTTCACAGACTCGTTTAATTTTCCCTGCAAACATCAAGTAATCTTTTGAGGAAGAGAATCCTATTCTTATCCAAATTTGAGTGCCAGTGAAATCACTCACCATATGACCCAGTGACGTCAGGTAATATAACTATCAATAGCTGAAGCTGTTTTCCTGCCACCATACTTCGCTTGTGAATATCCCTGAGAGCCGTCTCAATTTGACCAGGATGAGCTGAATGTACAGGAAGCAAAGGGTTCTGATTGAAAAGCTGGCAAGATATTCAGAGGTGCCCACAAAGTCAATTTTCATTCTGGACAGGAACTGTGCATATTATGCAGCCAAAACTAGTCATTAGACATAGAAGACATACCATTCCTTTGCTGTTGCACATATTGATCAATTGGTCACAAAAATCCACTGGAAAATCTTTGCTCACTTTCATAGAGAAGTTCACACAAGTCCAAAAGTCCACTTTACCGCCATTGATCATTTTCTACACATCAGCATCAAACAGGATAATCAAGCTTACAATATTTTCATGATTCTGCACTATTTTCAATGAATTTGCAAGACAAACCCAGTCCTTAGCAAACCACCCCCCCCTCCCTCTCCCCCCGAGGGCCCTTTTTTTTTTTCTCCCCTTTTCTTCCTTACACACCACATTATTTTGTATGGAATTTTCAGTGTGATTTGGTAATGCTTGCAGTCTCAAAGTAGGCAGATTGGGGTTGCAGAAAAATCACTTCTGATGCAAGAAATCACCTTTAAAAATAGTTGTATGATATTAGCAGTCATTAGTGGTAAGTAGGCAGAAGGGGCATAATTACTACAAACAAGCACCCAGCTATAAAGTTAACTTCACTCACCTTGTTTATCATATTCCACGTCCCCCTTGCAGGATATTCCCTTTGTTCTCTCCCAGTTTGATGATATAAAAGCTACAAAAGTGGAAGCATAATTACGTTTGTGCTTAAAATTCCCAAAATAGGTCAAACGAACACAGGACAAAAAATTACCATTGGAGATGGCAAAACTCGAGCATGAACCAATGAAAGTTCTTCCTTTACTCGAATTCCAAACTCCATGTTTACAAGCTTATTCTCAGTGAATTTGTTTTGCTTGACCATCTTTGCACAAAAGAGAACAAATCCCTTATCATTTTGATACTAGAACAACCAAATCTCCATTCAATATTCCAATGAAGTCGAATTAGGTAAAAATAATCTATCACCAATTTAACAATACTGAAATACCTCCTTAATATTATTTTCCCTCACATTAGGTCGCTGACAAGTTGCTCTTAATAAATTCACGACTTGTCTCTCATTCAATCTCTTTGAGTATCTCTGTCCAGCAACAATCTTACAAAGCTGTAACACAATGAAAATCCTACATGAACAATGCAATAACAATAACAATAAAATAATTACAATCCACATGAAAGAAGATAAGTTTTAGCAAAAATGCTACCTCCATAGGTAAATATATAGGCCTTCTATCATTCCCAGATTGAAGGGCAAGCAGAGAAACATACTGCAGCACAATGTTATATTTCGTATGATAATATTCAACAACTGACATTCTTGTTGTATTGTCATCAAGAATAAACCTATATAAAACAAAACAGAGACAGTAATTAGTAAAACGCAACTACCACAAAGAAATATAGGAGAGAGGAAGATAGAGATAATAATAATCAATGATGGCACATCATATAATCACAAAGCAAGTGTAAAAGGATTTGGATAAAAGAATCACGGTGCTTACGTTAATTGATTAATTGGTTGTATTGATATGCCAGTGACTCTATAAGTTTTGGGATACTCTATGTAAGTAACCTCTACATTTATTCCTCTTAAGGCTTTTTTAATCTGAAAATCACAAAGAAATCTTTTTCTTCCATAAACTTGAGACATAAAAAATAAGAAAGCAACCAATAGAGAGAATAACTTGTGCATGCATAAATATACAACTGCAAGCAAAACCTTTCTCAAAGGAAATGGCTAAAAAGAAAATCAAATATAGTATATGTAGTTTATTTGAAGGAACACCATGCCACTACAATTTTAGAGGGAAACAAGAAAAAAAGCCATTTATCCTAAGATATTATATGTCTCTAAAACAAAGCTCTCTTAAATAATAGTAGACATATGTATGTACTGCCTCACATTTATCTCTCCAAAAAGTTTAAGAATGATCTTATGAAAATCTCTCTTGACTAACTATCCCTATACTAAAAATGTTAAATTCTGTTACTCTTAGATGTCCTTTTTGGATAAAAAGATCCAACAAGTGAGACAACTTTCATCCGTTGCAACCAATCCATTTCTATTGGATTATAGTCCATTGTACTTGTATCTATCATTGGAACTCATAGTTAAATAATCAACTACCAATTATATATTAGGAAATGTTACCTTCAAACGATCTTGATCAGAGAGAAGTGTTGAAAAGTCGAAATTGAAATGTTTGGAAATAAACTCTGTCACAAGAATTGGTTCATAGAAAGCTCTAGCTGACACATCTGCAAAATGAGAATAAGATGTCAAAAGCAAGCTGATGTTTGTGCAATTCCTATATAAACAAGTTATTCCACATTCCTCCCCGAGGAGAAGAGGGAAGCAATTACCAATATTAAGGGAACTTCCCATTTGGGTTGCACGAAGACCCTGATAGTACCCTCTCCAGTAAGCAACACCATTACCCAGTTCACCAATTGCGCCCAACTGAGGATGGTAAAATGACCTTCCCACAACATTATACCTGTGGCCAAATTTTCAACAAGTTAATTCATGTAAGGGATTTTCAGCAACCCATATACCTACGATTCAACCTCTACATACGAGGATAACAAAAATGTACACAGGTCTAAGGTGTAAAACATAGATTACGTCTCTCATGGTACCGCTCGAAGAACCACATTAAGAGCTCGTATAGTTTCCTGTGGAGCATCGGCCTGCATACCGCACAAAAATTGTCGAAGATGATGAAGGTCGGGCCTAGAAGCCAACTTGATCGTAACTCTGAATTGACGTTCTCTTCTGCACGTCAGGCAGAGCAAAGCCATTCAGATCTATTAAATATTTAACAAGCAAAAGATGAGATTGACCAAAATGCGCGCGCACACTCCACGAAGAAAAATACCTCGCTGCTCCTCTTCCGCCATCAGGGTTGTCAATTAGCATGACAACAAACTCTTTCGATATAAATGGCAATGGCCCTGCCGTGTACAGGTTCTTCCTGCCATCATATGCAGGTTTTCGCTTACCCAAGTCTGACTCTCCGTACAACTTAACTAGCTCTCTCATTATATCTCTGCAAACTTTCTTTGAAGTGATCCGAGGTGAAATGGAAACCTACAGCAATTCAATTTAGAAGAAAGAATATATTATGCATCTATGGACAAAAACTTTACAACTACTACAGCGTACATAAATGATCAAACTGCGGACCCAAAAGAAAACATATTTACGAATCAACAATAATGTAACATCACCAAAACCACCAACACTAAAAATGAGAACAAATCGCAGGAAAAAAACGTATAGTAATACCTCATACAAGTCAAAGAAAACATTAAAAACTGCGAGAGAAAAACATTAAAATACAATGAAAGAAAGAAACAGAACCATGAAGGAGAGTTTTAAAATGTAGGTTCTTAGAGGGCATTTCTGGCGAAACGCCTACTACTCACATCGTAATGACGAAGATCCTTTTCTGCAACTTCTACCAGAAAATGATTTGCTCGGACAACAGTTTTCTGGCCAACGGTTCCGTACCCGGGCCTTTTCGAAAAGCTCAATGCCTTCGATGACATCGGCCGCACCAGGTCTTGCAATGTAAGCTTCTCCTTGACTTCTTAACTCAGAACAGCCACCACCGAGGTCGAAGCCGAAACCCGTGACTGAGTTGAGCTCGACGCCGTAGTTGAGTCCGATGATCTTGAGGCTACCGAAACAAAAGTGGCCGTCGGTGGGGCGGGAACGATGCCTGAAGAAGCATCACGGCCTCCCCCTCCTCCTCCTCCTCCACCTCGTCCGCGGCCGCCGCCGCTTTCTCTGCCTCTTCCCTCACCTCGGTGAGCTGCCGGAGACGACTGGTCCCCGTGAGATTCAGGCTGTTTGCCACCACCCCGACTTGACATTGTGATCAGATGAACGGAGAAGTGGGAAATTACAAAGCTTCCGAGGCAAGAAAAACAGAAAAAGAAGGCCCGCAGCTTGAGCCTGGAAGAGGAGCCAGAGCATATACTGTTAGAAAAACAGAGCTCTAAAAACCCAAGATCTTGCTACTACTCATCTAGAACACAAAGTTCAACAAAGAAAGAAACGGGCGTACCTGATCTGGAAGTCGTTCTACCCGTAGAATAATTCATCCTAACTCAAGTATGATTGCTCGATTTACTCCTTTGTTCTCTCCAGAAATACTGGCTCGACGAGGAAGCACAAGAAGAAAGCTCAAGACAGGCACTGCGATAGGTGCTCGTACGTTGTTCTCTTTTGTTCTTTTAGCTCTTTAATTATAAAAGTGAAGTTACTGTGCACAGTACCGAGTTACTGTGTAATGTGCAGAATGTTTGTATAACATATTATTATGTTCCAACGTATAAATATAATTCCAACGCCTCCTAATCCACCAAATACAAACTTATATAGTGTATGTATTGAAAGACAAACGAGAGATTTAGTCATTTACAAAATGTGTTACTAATATAATCTAACTAGTTTTATATTTAATAATGATGAATTCAATATATATAACACATCCACCCTTCTTGCCACCATACTCAGATATATCTGATCTAATAATACCTATTACCCCATTTATTATAAATAAATAAAAAATCTAAGATGTGAGGTTTTATAAATCCTCATTTTACACGTATTGATGACTTAAATGTCACGGGCCTAGTGTGAGTCTCAATCTAATGAAAAGGATTAGTTATATTTATCTCCTGTTGGGTAAAAATATGATGATCTTAATATATTTATAAAGGACTTGGATTACTCATTCAAATACAATCAATTTTTTATATTAAAACCAAAATTTAAAAAGGACATGGCTATATCAGAAGTGACGTAAATTTGATTAGGAAAGATTGTTATGAACTTAGAGAGAGGCCCAACCTAATGAAAAGGATTAATGACATTTGTCACACGTAGAGATCTTGTTATTCACCATACGGTTGATTACCAAAATCCTAATAAAACCGAATTTTTGAACTAAATCCCAAACCCCTGACGTAAAACTTCTTCTGGCCATGTCGTCTTAAATTTTAAATGAAAAATGTCAATTCAATAGTTATTCCTGGTTTAATTGTCAGGAAACCGCCGCCAGCTTGTATTCCGTACGTTCCGAGTGGTCGGGGAAAGAGGATAAAGGCTTGTGGGCCCATATTCGTGGGGCACAGGGTACGACCACTTTGACCCACGGTCCCCTCTGCCATGCATTTTCTTTAGTAAAGTCCGGCATTCTTCGTAGTCCCCGCAAAAGTTTGTCGTCTTGTTGGTGCCAGGTAGAAAAAGGAACATCGGATTAGAAACGTCAACAATAAAAATCAAGTCCATCAAAGCCCAAGGTTAACACCTCTTAACTAACCCCTCTCGTGTGGTAAATAGTCAGGGAGGTAAATTATTCTAAAACCCGAAATCTCCTTCTTGTAATGATTCAAGGGAATCATGTTGTAATATCATATAACTTCTTTTTAATATTATAATACATGTACCTAATTCATGTATATAATATATCAAATTTTAAACTTGATGATTATAATTTTTATTAATTCATTATTGAATTAGTTAGTTAAGTGACACAAAAACATAATTGACAAATCAAGCAATATCAATTGATCCTCCTAATGGCATTGATGAGGACACGATTTGCAGGAGATGACAAGTTAAGGTGGATGGGGATTACCATAAGTCTAATGAGCTAATGCAATTTTCATTGGATTAGAAAAGTGTGGTATAATTTTCAATAGTCAATTCTAAGAAAAATCAGAGTTTGTTCTATTGTGCAACATGATAGTGTTGGACTTGAGTTTATAACCTTTTGTAATTTGGACTAAACTGAATCAAAAAAGTAACATGCCTATAACAAAAGATACAAAACAGATAATACTAAAGCAGAAACATAAATGATAGAAATCAATTTAGTCAAAACAACTTAAATATAAATAAGTATAAAATAAACATAATAACATCATAAGGAGTTTAAAAATCATGATCGCATGGCCTAAATACCTTGCTACATCTTTACACAAAATGCAACATATTTGAAGAGTAATATACTATTCCATATGCAAAGAGAGAGTTTATTGTCTTAGAAACAAGAAACTCATACAATGATTTTAACTGACTGTACAAGAGTGCCTTAGGTCTTATTTATACGAAGAGTTGCTAATGTAACAAGATAACATAAAGAATGAAGGTGGCTTGATACAATCCAACGGCTTGGCAAATTCTTCAAGATCAGCAAAGGATAACATTCTTCAAGTTGGTTGATGCACATTCTTCTAAGGTTAGGCGGCTTCATCCTTCCTGAGAACTTGTTTCTTCCATCATGTCAGTTCTGCACAATTTTCCGTCAGCTGCAGTGTATTGCGCGCCGCATTCCTTTAGCTTCGTGATATCGTCAATTCTGCACAATTTACCATCACGCCTTCTTAAACTATCAATCGCATAATGCAACAGATTTGAATCTTTCTCTAACACGCCCCCTCGAACTAGGCATGGTGTTGACCAAGCCAATTTTGCACTATTAATTGTCCAAGTACTGAGGATATTCCTATTGAATCCTTGATTGTTTGAGATAAAGCAATGTAGGCCTTTTCTTTGGGATGTAAATTGTGAAGATATTCTTTGCCCTCCTTGTTTCGACAACTTTGTAGTTTCATGCAAGTGAGCTTATGATATTCCTTGCTGCAACGTGGCCTTGATAGTATTAACATCAACTTTTATGTTGATGTTTGGTGGAGATTCATTGTAATTGGCTGAATTTGGTTGTTACCATCAGAAAATGTTGTTGACTCATCAACATTCTTAAGAATGTTTGAGTTGTGACGAGGTCCCTTGCTTGAGTCCAGCAAATTGAAAAGATGCCCATTGTTTTGAAGATGGGTTATTTACTGTTGTGGCTTACTCATCAACATTCTTTGAGAATGTTTGAGATGTGATGAGGTGCCATGCTTGAGTCTTATGGAGTGAAAGACCCTATGTATTGAAGAAGGGCTGTTTATCATCTCACGCTAGCTCTCGAGGATGGGTTATTGGTGTTGTGATGTCGTAGATAGTTGTTAGTTGTCTACTTCTTTCTTTTCTTCTTCTTCCTTCTTTCTTCCTTCTTTTTCTTTTATTCTTTCTTTTTTTCTTTCTTCCTTCCTTCCTTTTACTACCCAAACCACCCCCCCACCCTTTTTTGTGTGTGGCCATCGTCTCTAGCAAGGAGATTTGAACTTGTTTGTAAAAAGATTTGAGTGCATTCTAGAGAGATCCTTCAAAATATAGCATCTTGCTTTGATAAGCAGTTAAGATACAAATTTGCTCTTAAACATTGTTCCTGCTTCTGGATGATCCTACCTTGCCTCAACTTGCCTCAGCTCTTAATGATCCTACCTTGCCTCAGCTTAATCCACCACCATTTGGAGCTCATATCTCCTACGTTCAGCATGACTTGCTTGCTGATACGAAAGCTTCTCATCCTCATGTACGTCACAGCATACATGAGGTCCCACCACTGCACCTTTTGCATGAAGGTAACTTCCTTGACTTAAACTTACGTGCTGCCATGTCAGATTATATCCCTTGCAGGTTACATCAACATTCAGGAAGTCAAGCTCATGCTAACATAAGCAGCAAGCTCAAATTGGAACCGATGACACCTCCCTCGTACATCGATGAGCCTGGTTGGATATCATCTCCACCTCCTCCGAAGATAGACTTTCTTGGAGACCCTTATGATGATGTTGGACTAAGTCACACACAATATGATGACACTCGGATCGGTAAACATTATCCAAGACGACAATATTGACCTGGTGTGATGATAGACCGATGGTGGTCATGATGTTACTCTAGAAGGAAGCGAAGCATTGAATCGATAACAAGATAGAAGATGCCTTCATGATGATCTTTTGTTTTATTATGTTGAGAAGCGTGGTTATCCTATGGTTTGTAATATAATATGTTAAGAACTTGAACTATAAATAGAGGCCGTAGCCTCCATGCAAAACATAGGGCGCTTTTGCATGAGTCTTGTTTTGTAAAACATAAATCGTATGCTTTGAACTTTACGTTGCTTATACAACGTGAACTCATGGAGGTGGGACCGTTTCTTTCTTTCTTTCTTTCTCTCTTTCTTTTCTCGCTTTCTTTCTTTCTTTCTTTCTTTTTCCTTTTCTTTTCTTTTTTAAAAAAGCTGCATGTTTTTGTCTCTGTCGAAGTCCCACGTTCTGGCAGGGCCTGGAAAAGTTGCAGTCGTCGTGGCCAAAGAAAAAGAGAGAAAGCTCCCTGACGGCTGGAAGGCAGTGGATTAAGAAAACTGTTGTAAAACATTCTAATTCTGAAACTAAAATACCGGTAAAATAGAACTTGCATGAACTATGGGATTATTTCAGAGATTCCTCTCGTCGGAGTTTGGAACGGATGGGGATCGTATCGAGGCAGTCGAGCCGGCTGCAAGCTTGTTCAGGGCACAGGCTAAGATCAGGAGGTTAGTCGAGGCTGAAGGAATTCCACGCACCTTCCTCGTTTCTAATGAATTTGCTGGGGTTTTCTTGGCTGGATTTGGACTTGCACCTGCGCCTGCACCTGCACCTGCACCAGCACCTCCTAGAGGGAAAGCAGTGATAACCGGAGAAGCAAATACCAAAGGTTTTATTCTAAATTCAACCATCTTTTATCTTAATTGACTTTATTTTATTGAAAACATATCTTAGTAAACTCACTGGTAGTTAATGGAGTTATTAAAAATTTGAGGTCTCTAAGAGCTTTCAAGATCAACACTAACTTTTCATATCCTTACCTAACTAAAAAAAAAATTAGAAAGAAAACTAATGTATTTATTTCCATGTTAACAACGATTTTTGTTAAGGAGGAAGACGTTCAGCTTATACCATAAAGGCAACAGGTGATCCAAGAACCTTGAATAAGATTGTTTATATGAGACCTTGGCAACATTTTGTCTTATAATGAAATTGTTTCCCTGTGGGGGAGGAAGATTGGCAAGACCTTCGAGAATACAAACTTTTTAGAGGATCAAATTCTTAAAAAATACAAGGTGAGTAAATATAATTTTATCTATTAATGAGACGTGCAACTAGTGTATATTATTAATTCAAGCACAAATTTATAAGGCAAATAATTTCTACATAGTTCTAATTATTTTTATTAAATTATGTTATTCTTTTCAAGATAGAGAACTTATGACAAAATTTTAGAGTAAAAATAATTTATGCCCATGTTAATATAAGACACAAGTTCTTTTTGGTAGGTTAAACTAAAGACTCTTAGTGAGATATTATTTTAATCATAGCTTATGAATGTGACTCACCTATAGCAGATAGGCGACTCTTAATTTATTGCAGAATTTCTCACAAATAAGCATATGTTGACAAAACTAAAGTCATGGATAATGCTAAAAGAATTTACTTAAAAGTCCATACTTCCTAAATCGTATGCCTTTCTAATTTCATCAATGTTCATTGCATATATGCCTTTTCTTTTCTTACACAAAACTACCCAATGTGATTTTAGATAAAGATTAGATAGATTCAATCAAGGTTACATTGTTTTAATACTTCTTTTATGCCATCCTACATAATCTAATCACTACACATGCCTCTTTCTATCTATCAGTTACTCTATTTTTATATAGGGCAATGCCGCCAGCTTTGAGATCGATCCCTCTTGCCATGGGAGGCTTCTGAGCTTTATCCAGAAGTGAAACGCAAAACTGTGGATGAATACCTTGATCAATTTGTCTAAAACCTGAATTCCTCGTGTTTATATGTTCTATGTTACCATGTAAGATCAAAATGCAATCTCATTCTTTGTCGTTTCCATGGGCTTTGCAGTTTGCCTCTATTGTGTTTCGTTCTGATATCTGTATGGATGCAGTAACGTGATTCAACTGATGAAAATTACTTATATCCTTAATCTTTGGTTCTTGTGGCTTGTTTTCTTACTTCCTTCACTTTCTTGACAAGCAATAAATAAGACACAAGGTCATTGATTTGAAAACTAACGTCAGAACGTTAGTTGGTGCCATGTTCTACAAAAGGGTCCGTCAAACAAAGCTACGCATGAATCAGTTGTCACTTAAAACCAAACAGGGACAATGAGTCGGTTGTTTCTGTTTATTGCGTGTGATGAAAACCGCCTATTTTAACCCACATAAAAAGAATGAAAATGTTAGAAATGATCTAATTTTTTCCATCATGTTCAAGGAAAAGGGTTTGAAGAGAATGATTAACCAGTGATATGAACTTAAATAAACTGAGCAGTCAAATCATTGGTATACCACATTTAATTTAACTTGTTAGTTGCATGGTTGCTTAGCATATGCCAACATAGATCAGGTAGTAAGAACAAGAGTTCTAAGAAGGCATACGATCTGTTTGTTTTTGACTTGGGTGGGGAAGACTGGGTTTGTGGATTCTCTCTTCGGTGGGTTGCTTTCTGGGCATGTGATGCAGATAAACGAAGGTTGGATGGTCATGGCCATGTAATGCAGAAGCATAGGCCTTCTTCTTTTTTGGGAGTGAGTTTAGTTTCTCTGCTTGTGTAATTATTGCATACAAGATGAAAATTTACAAATTATATAACCAAGGTTCCTAAATAGGGCAGTTTAACAGCTGCTTTCATTAAGTAACGGAAAGGCCAACAGATTCAGCAATAAAACATAACATCCTTCACATTATCTTTGATCACAGGAAGGGGCCTCATCTCCACACTGCTTTCCCCCCCACTTGTAGAGCCGCTCTCAGTTGTTTCATCCTCAATGTAGTATCTGGCTCGAGAAGCTGCCAAATGGGCATAATATGCAGGAGGAACTGCACATGCAATTATACTTTTAGTGTACATATCATCCACACAACTTAAGTGTTGATTTCGATAAAAACAAGAAGGAAATGCGAGATGGAGATCAAACCTATGGAAACTGATCGAGTGCACCTTGCGTACCTGAAAAGGATGTTGTGAGTAACAAAATACAAAGCACAAACGTTTTGCAATACGTTGTGTAAACTCAAAAAGATGATGTTTAAAAGGAAATTACGTATAGCATAAACTGTTTGTTAACATTTGCAGGCCATCTGCAGTGAATCCGTTCTCATCATACAACACATGGTAGTGTGTAGGCCGGGTAGTTCCCTACAAGTGCAATACAAAAGAAAGAACTAATTACTTCTTCCCAATCAAGCTATGTGTTTATGCATGCTTCGAAAGATAATCTTGCCAACTGGCTCTAGTTTTACCTGAATTCCAGCATGGCTGTTAAGGTAAAAGTCAAACTCTGTTGGATGGCAAATCTTGGTGTCAACAACGGTACCTAGACAGAGATTTTGAAAAAATAAATGGTGTCCTAGAAACAATAAACTGTAATTGACCACAGGAAGATGAGGCATAAGAACCTGGAAGAATATTGCCACTCCGGTCAGTCTGATCACGATTTCTATGATTTGCAGGAAAGAGTCGTGTGTGATGTCTTTTCTTCACCACGACAAAGGTAACAGGCGGTAGATATCCATCCTCCAGAGAGAGACAGGCCTGGAAGAAAGTCTTACATATAAGAGTCGCCCCAAGCTAACCATGCTCAATTAAGTGCGTTATTAGCTCGTAGCAAGATCTTCAATACCTTTCTTATTGCATCCATTTCATAAAGCAGAACTTGACTGATTTGGCCTTCACTGACACCATCTCTGCCGAGGAAAGGAAATGTTACTAGAATAAGACATACAGGACAGATATAGTCTTTACATGATTGAAAGCAAATTTTACCTGTATAATATAATTCTGTGGGGTTTCAAATTAGTTGAACTTCTGAATGCAATGAGTAGTTCCCTACAAGAAGGCCATGGACTAGAGGCTGAGGCAAGAAAATAATACTACAGCAATAAAGCACTATGCTCTTCAACTTCCTACCTAATCATTCCTCCATGAACTAGACCCCTTTTAGGATCCTGATATGATTTATAGAGATCTTGTATAATTTCTTCACGATGAGCCTGTGCTGAAAAAGTTCCTCTGTACCTGGTAACCTCCGGCCAATCCATGGAAGCCACTACCTGTGTCAATCGATTGAACCGTTCAATACAACAAAGTTATAAAAGGGTTATGAAACTACAGAACATACCGCTGCTATTGGAGGGGAAGAGTCCCCTCCAGGCTGTGGATGTGTCACATCAGCACCAAATACAATTGTAGGGAGATCAGTCACAAGAGGAATATTTCTTCGAATGGCATCATGTAACACTGTGTTACGTCCACCAACCTGTTAAAGGTTTTATTCCTTAGTTCAAAGATTGAAAACCAAATAATTCGACAGGAGGCAACCAGAAATAAAATAAAACAGACCTTAACATTTATTTTTAGGGAGATGTTCTCAAGATACTGCTTACTGTTAGACTCTGATGCTTCCTTGGTCCGAAAACACTGAGAAACAATTCCAAGTTCCGTTTCACAGACTCGTTTAATTTTCCCTGCAAACATCAACTAATCTTTTGAGGAAGAGAATCCTACTCTTCTCCAAATCCGACTACCAATAAAATCACTCACCATATGACCCACTGGCATCAGGTAGTATAACTATCAACAGCTGAAGCTGTTTTCCTGCTGCCATACTTCGCCTGTGAATATCCCTAAGAGCCTTCTCAATTTGACCAGGATGAGCTGAATGTATAGGAAGCAACGGATTCTGATTGAAAAGCTGGCAAGATATTCAGAGTTGCCCACAGTCAATTAACATTCTGGACAGTAACCATGTATATCATGCAAGCAAAAATAGTTATTGGAAAATGAAGACATACCATTCCTTTGCTGTTGCAAATACCGACCAACTGGTCACAAAATTCTACTGGAAAATTTCTGTTCACTTTTGTAGAGAAGTTCACACAAGTCCAAAAGTCCACTATACCGCCATTGATCATTTTCTACACATCAGCATTCCATAGGATAATCAAGCTTACAATGTTTTCATGATTCTGCACCATTTTCAATGAAATTGCAAGACAAACCCAGTCCTTAGCAAACCACATCCCCACCCCTCTTTTTTTCTCCCTCCTCTTTTCTCCCTTCGACACCACATTATTTTGCATGGAACTTTCTGTATTACTTGGTAATGTGTGCAGTCTCTCAAGAAAATCATATTAGATTTACAGAAAAATAACTTCTGATGCAAGAAAATCACCTTTAAAAACCGTTGTAATGATATTTAGTAGTCATTAGTGGTAGATAGGTGAAAGGGACAAGAAAAATTGCTACAAACGAACACCCAGCTATAGAGTTAAACTTCACTCACCTTATTCATCATATTCCAGTGCCCCCTTGTAGGAATTTCCCTTTGTTCTCTCCCAGTTTGATGATACAGAAGCTACAAAAGTGGAAGTCATATTATGTTCGTGCTTAAGATTGCCAAAATAGCTCAAATGAACATAGGACCAGAAATAACCATTGGAGAAGGCAAAACTCGAGCATCAACCAATGAAAGTTCTTCCCTTACTCGAACTCCAAACTCCGTGTTTACAAGCTTATTCTCAATGAATTTGTTTCGCTTGACCATCTTGTACAAAAGAGAACAAATCCCTTAACATTATATTGGCACAACCAAATCTCCATTCAATTTATTCCAATGAAGCTACTTGTGATAAAAACAATCTATCACCAAATTAACAATATTGAAATACCTCCTTGATATTATTTTCCCTCATCTCAGGTCGCTGACAAGTTGCTTTTAATAAATTGGTAACTTGTCTCTCATTTAGTCTCTTTGAGTATCTCTGTCCAGCGACAATCTTACAAAGCTGAAATATAAAGAAAATTCTCCATAAACAATGCAAAAAAAAAAACACAAAAACTTAGAATCCAAACACTAAGAAAGAAAATAAGTTTTAGCAAACATGCTACCTCCATGGGCAAATATATAGGCCTTTTGTCACTCCCAGATTGAAGGGCAGGTAGAGAAATATACTGCAGCACAATGTTATACTTCATATGATAATATTCAGCAACTGTCATTATTGTTTTGTTGTCAGCAAGAGTAAACCTATAGGAAACAAAACACTGACGGTAATTAGTGAAACGCAACTACCACAAAGAAATGCAAGAAAGAAGAAGATAGAGATAATTATAATCAATGATGATAAGTCATATAATCATAAACCAAGTGCAAAGGGAGTTGGACAAAAGAATCATGGTGATTACGTTAATTGATTAATTGGTTGTGTCGATACACCGACGACTTTATAACTTCTGGAATACTCCATATGAGTAACCTCTACATTTATTCCTTTGAAGGCTTTTTTGATCTAAGAATCACAGAGAAAGATATTTTCTCCATAAGCTTGAGATATAAAAAAATAAGAAAGCAACCAATAGAGAGAATACCTTATGCATGCATTAATATACCAAATATTTCTCAAAGGAAATGGCTGAAAAGAAAATCAAAGATAGCATATGTAGTTCATCTAAAGGAACACCATCCCACTACAATTTTAGAAGGAAACAAGGGAGAAAGCCATTTGTCCTGAGATACTATATGCCTCTAGAGCAAAGCTCTCTTAAAATAATAGTAGACGTATGTATGTACTTCATCACATTTGTCTCTCCAAATATTTTTGGGACGATTTTATGAAAATCTCTCTCTCGACCAACTATTCCCATATTAACAATGTTAAATTCTCTTACTCTCAGAGGTCCTTTCTGGATAAAAATGTCCAACATGTGAGATAGCTTTCATCCGTCGCAATCCATCTATTCCTTTGGGAAGAGCTCTCCATCGGATTATAGGCCATTGTAGTTGCATCTATCATTCGAACTCAGTTAAATAATCAACTACCAATTATATATTAGGAAATGCTACCTTCGAACGATCAAGATCCGAGAGACGTCTTGAAAAGTTGAAATTGAAATGTTTGTAAATAAACTCTGTCACAAGGATTGGTTCATAGAAAGCTCTAGCTGACACATCTGCAAAACGAGAATCAAATGTCAAAAGAAGCTGATGTTTGTGCAATTCCTACATACACAAGTTATTCCACATTTCTCCCTAGGGAAAAGAGGGAAGCAAATACCAATATTGAGAGAAAGTCCCATTTGGGTCGGACGAAGACTCTGGTAGTACCCTCTCCAGTATGCGACACCATTACCCAGCTCACCAATTGCACCCAACTGAGGATGGTAAAATGACCTCCCCACAACGTTATACCTGTAGTCAAATTTTCAACAAGTTAATGCATGTAAGGGATTTCAGCAATCCCATATACCTACGATTCAACCTATACATACGAGGACAACAAAAACGTACACAGCTCTAAGATATAAGACATAAATTACGTTTCTGATGGTGCCGCTCGAAGAACCGCATCAAGAACTTGTAGGGTTTCCTGTGGAGCATCGGCCTGCATACCGCACAAAAACTGTCGAAGATGATGAAGGTCGGCCTTAGAAGCCAACTTGATCGTAACTCTGAATTGACATTCTCTTCTGCACGCAAGGCAGATCAAAGCCATTCAGATGAATGAAATATTTTATGTGCAAAAGAGAAGATTAAGCAACCTGCACATGCATACACTCCGCGAAGAAAAAATACCTCGCTTCTCTTCTTCTTCCACTATCATCCTTGTCAATTAGCATGACAACAAACTCTTTCGAATCAAATGGCAATGGCCCTGCCGTATACAAGCTCTTCCTGCCATCATACGCCGGTTTTCGCTTACCCAAGTGTGACTCTCCGTACAAGTTAACTAGCTGTCTCATTATATCTCTGCAAATTTTCTTTGAAGTGACCTCAGGTGAAATGGAAACCTATAGTAATTCAAATTAAAAGAAAAAATATATTATCTTTCTATGGAAAAAAAAAAACTTTAGAACCACCACAGTTTGCACAAATGATCAAACTTCGGATCCAAAAGAACAAATCACAGGAAAGAAAATGTTTAATAATATTTCATACAAGTCAAAGAAAACATTAAAAACTACGAGAGAGATAACCATTAAAATATAATGAAAGGAACGTAACCATGAAGAAGAGTTTAAATATGTAGGTTTTGAAGTACAGGTACTCACATCATAGCGATAAAGATCTTTGTCTGCAACTTCAACCAGGAAATGATTTGCTCGGACAACAGTTTTCTGACCAACGGTTCCATACCCAGGCCTTTGCGGAGAGCTCAGTGCCTTTGATGACATCAGCGGCACCGGAGCTTGCAATGTAAGCTTCTCCTTAACTTCACCACTTAGAGCAGCCACCGAGGTCGAAGCCGAAACCGGTGACTGAGTTGAGCTCGATGCCGCAGTTGAGTCCGATGATCTTGTAGCCGCCGAAACGAAAGTGGCCGTCGGTGGGGCGGGTGTGACGCCTGAAGAAGCATCATGGCCTCTCCCTCTTCCTCCCCCACCTCGTCTACCGCGGCTTCCTCTGCCTCTTCCCCTACCTTGGTAAGCTGCCGGAGACGGCTGGTCGTGGCGAGAGTCAGTCGGTCTGCCCCCACCCCGTCGTGACATTGTGATCAGATGAACGGAAAAGTGGCGAACAAACAAAGAAGGCCCGCTGCCTGAGGCCAGTAAAGAAGCCAGAGCATGCATATATATAGGAGTGAAAAAGACTCAGAAATGTGGACGCTTCCGAGTTTCTTCTTGCCATGATTTATTAATCAAATAATACCTATATGTCACTAAGATGTGAGGCTTCATAAATCCACACTTTACATATACCAGTCGCCTAAATGTCACCAACCCAATGAGAAGCTCAAACTAATGAAAAAAGTCGGTGGTATTTGTTCTACGTTGAATAAGAGTAAGGAGATCTTAATGTTTATAAAAGACTTAATTACTCATTTTAATAAGGTTAATTTTTTTATATTAGACGAAATTCAAGGAGAACGTAGCCATATGAAAAGCAACACAAGAATTCACGAAGCCAATAACCAATATTGTGCGGTATTTCTGACACCCATTTTTTGAATCAAAACCCAAACCCGCGCCATAAAACTTGTTTTGTCTAATCGTCTTAAATTCTAAATGACAAAAGTCAAATCACTACTTCTTCCAAGCTTAATCCTCAGGAAGCCGCTGCCAACTTGAATTCCGTACGTTGGCGTAGCCCTTTTTCCCCCGCAAGGGAGAGAGAGAGAGAGAGAGGACGAAGGGTGTGGGTAGAGATTCGTTGGGCACTAGTTGCGATCACTTTCACCGACGATACCTCATCCCATGCGTTTCTTTTGTTAGATCCGATATCGTTCGTAGTATCAGCAAAAGTTTGTCGTCTTGCTGATGCCAGGCAGGCAGATGGAAACCCAGAGATGGGGACAAGTACAATAACGATAAAACTCAAGTCCACGAAAAGCCAGGATTGGAATCTCGTAGTCCGTCTCATGCTGCGAGGTAGAAACATTATTAGCAAAAGAATCGCCCGAGAAAGGACCAGTATCATCCAATTATGAGTTCAGGTTTCTTTTGACATATGTGGTACTTCTGGAATGGTTTAGGTACATTTCTCTTTAGTAATTAATACTAACTCAGAATGCAGTAAATGTTTTTAACCGAAGTTTAGCTGTTTTACCATTAATTAAGGCTCATCTCGTGATGACTGAGTATAAAAGGCAGTATTATCTAGGATTGATTGATGTCAACATTAAACGGGGCTCATGACAACATTTATCGTCCCGTCGATGAGATAAAAATCCATGATTTTTCTTCTTTCCTATATTTACTTTTTGGTGTAGACTAGGCATGATGACAGAAAGTAAATTGTAGAAAGTTAAGGTGGAAAAAATAAAGAATGAGTGAAAAGAAGAGATAGAATATATAAAGAAGTCATGAATTACTTCGAAACTTAGTCATTGAGCGATCCTTCGTTGGACAGAAAAAACATGCAGGCATGGAAACAAGGGAATTTTACGTAGCATAAAACGTCCATATTCACTTCTCCTTGAAATATAAAGAAAGGGTCCATCGTGATAGCGTGGAATTGAGGTTGTCAGAATTGATGGTCCCAAAGGGAATTCGACGGTACAAAGGTGCCTGGAATAAACATTTTTCATTGAGAGTTGAAAGGGCAAGGGAACCGACTTTTTGCTTTTCCCCTTGCCTTTGCCAAAGGACAAGGACATGGACGCATTGGCCGTCTTCTCTTCTCGAATGACAAAATACACCATTTCTACATTCGAATCCTCGAATTGATGACGATTTGCCGGTATTGAAATAGCTTGCTTACGTGTGATACCGACACTATGTATCTTTTGCATTACCATTGCTGATCCATTATAGACAACGTAAAATGAAAAGAGGAAATGAATGTGACCACCTTTCATACTATTTTCATTTAAACGTATAAACAATATGAAAAATTGTCACCTGGGTGACATAAAAGTCCATGATTTCTCTTCTTTCCTGTGTTTACTGTTTCTTTTATTGTAGTAGACTAGGCGTGATGACTGAGCGTGGATTATAGAATGATTAAAGTTAAGAAAAATTGATGACGAACTTATCATTTGTAGGAGGAAGAAGGGGTAGGATATAAGGAAGCCATTAGGTCCGTGTTTCTCTTGAAACTGTCTTTATTTGAGAATAGTAAAGAAAAAAATATAATCTATTATTTGAAATCAATCAACTCCTTCAATTTCATAGGCCTAATATGAAATCAATTACATTTACACGTACCAAAGTCTTACTGAAGAGTCTAACTAGGGTTATTTTTGTCTTCATTTTAGTATCTAGCAAAAGAAAAGAAATGTTATTTAATTGAAAAAAAGAATTATACGTTTCCAACCAATTTGTCACAAGTTTATTGAATTGTTGATTTGAAGAGGATACTATATGGAGAAGTTTAATTGAAAAGACAAAATCAAAACTTATGTGTTAAGCTTGAATTAATTCCTTGAATCTTCTCTCATATTAAACGATAACTTATCTCAATATATATTTGATGTAATTAGTGGAATATTGTATTTATCGCTATGTGCTCAGCTGGTGTACTATCACATTATAATTAACTGCTAGAAATTGAAAATACCTTCCCAATGAAGTTGTCCTCCAGTGTATTATAAACAATTACAGATCTTGATAAATGTCAATGGAAGCCGGCTGCCCAGCAATGGGTAAAATGCATTGCAACCTAAACAAAAACTTTCCATGCTTTGGAAGATTGAAAGAACCCGTTATATATTTTTGTGCTGGAAGTAACTCAAGAAGTGTTAATTTCATTTAAAGCGCCTGCATCTTCGTTAATTTTAAAGAAAATTCTTTTGCTTATATTTTAAAGTTGCTCAATGCTTTTGAGAATATTGGTGTTGCCTATGTTGCCTTCTTGTGTATTGTTACTCTCTTTGTAATGGGCAAGGCCTGACTTTAATTTGAAACTTTTTTTTTTTTGTGGAAATGTAAGTGTGCATTAATAAGAAGTAGCGTACAAAAGCATATGGGCATACCCCAGAATTACAAGAATTACGAAAATACAGAGATTGTAAGCCTCCAGATCTCACTCAAAATGACATTTCCTTGTGAGGATTTAATATTTTTAAACAAAGAAACTCTCACTCGTACAATTTTCCTTATTTTAGCTATCATGATTGGAATGTCTACGTTTTTGCTTTGAATTCGTCTTCTATTACGTTCTGCCTATATATAATAAATGCAAGCTAAAAAAGATAACTTAAGAAGTTTGACAGCCAAATCCTTTCTTTTAGTTGCTCTGATCATCCATTGCAATTCTTCATTCTATCCTCCAATATCACGTCTAATTCCATTTTGAGCAAGAATAGTTTTCCAAACTCTCATTGTCCATGGACATTTAAAAAAAAGATGATTCCTGTCTTCAATATGGGACTGACAAAAATCACAATATAAGTTAATTGAAAGGAGCCATCGTACCATTCCTTCTGCTGTAGAAAGTCAATTTTGATATACTAACCATCCAATGAAATTATGTTTACTGATGCCACTAGTCCAAATGAGATTATACCAATCCACTTTTTCATTTATTGGTTGAAGGTGCTAATAATTTTTTTTACAATAATAGATAGATCGGTTAAGAATTGAGGTAAGTGCAGGCCTTAATTTAAAAAGACCTCTCCAACTCCATGTTATAGAACCTTTGATATCAAGCTGCATTACTGAAGTTCATTTACATTTGATACTGTGGATCCATTTACTTCATAAAGAAACATCTGGAAGATTTATAAAGTTCTAAAGCATACGTCTCAAAAGGATTTTATTCTAAAGTTTAAGATTTAGTAATCCCAATTCTCCTTCCTTCTTAGGTGAACAAAATATTTGCCACACTATTTTGTGAGAGCGTCCTATATCTCACACGATAAAGATCTTTGTCGGCAACTTCTACCAGGAAATGATTTGCTCGGACAACAGTTTTCTGACCAATGGTTCCATACCCAGGCCTTTGCGGAGAGCTCAGTGCCTTTGTTGACATCAGCGGCACCGGAGCTTGCAATGTAAGCTTCTCCTTAACTTCACCACTTAGAGCAGCCGCCGAGGTCGAAGCCGAAACCAGCGACTGAGTTGAGCTCGATGCCGCAGTTGAGTCCAATGATCTTGTAGCCGCCGAAACGAAAGTGGCCGTCGGTGGGGCGGGTGTTATGCCTGAAGAAGCATCACGGCCTCTCCCTCTTCCTCCTTCACCTCCTCCACCGCGGCTTCCTCTGCCTCTTCCCCTACCTTGGTGAGCTGCCGGAGACGGCTGGTCGTGGCGAGAGTCAGTCGGTCTGCCCCCACCCCGACGTGACATTGTAATCAGATAAACGGAAAAGTGGCAAACAAACAAAGTAGGCCCGCTGCCTGAGGCCAGTAAAGAAGCCAGAGCATGCATATACGGAGGAGTGGAAAAGACTCAGTTGCCATGATGTATTAGTCAAATAATACCTATATGTCACGAAGATACGAGGCATCATAAATTCACATTTTACACATACTAGTCACCTAAATGATACCAACCCATTGAGAAGCTCAAACTAATGAAAAAAGTCGGTGGTATTTGTTCAACGTTAAATAAGAGTAAGGAGATCTTAATGTTTATAAAAGACTTAAATACTCATTGTAGTAAGGTTAATTGTTTATATTAGACCAAATTCAAGGAGAACGTAGCCATATCAAAAGCAACACAAGGATTCACGAAGACAATAACTAATGTTGTGCAGTATTTCTAACACCCATTTTTTTGAATTAAAACCCAAACCTGCGCCATAAAACTTGTTTTGTCTAATCTTCTTAAATTCTAAATGACAAAACTCAAATCACTATTTATTCCAAGCTTAATCCTCAGGAAGCCGCCGCCAACTTGAATTCCGTACGTTGGCGTAGCCGTTTGTTGCCCCGCAAGGGTGGGAGAGGGGGTAAAGGGATGTGGGCACAGATTCGTGGGGTCTAGATGCGACCACTTTTACGGACATCCATGCGTTTCTTTTGTAAGATCCGACATCATCATTCGTGGTATCCGCAAAAGTTTGTGGTCTTGCCGATGCCAGGTAGGAAAAGGAAACCCAGAGATGGGGCAAGTACGAAAACGATAAAACTCAACTCAATGAAAAGCCAGGATTGGAATCTACTGGTCCGTCTCCTGCTGCGAGGTAGAAACATTATCAGCAAAAGCATCGCCCGAGAAAGGACCAGTGTCATCCACATGCCCGAGGAAGGACATGTGGGGTACTTTTTGTTATGGTTTAGGTACAGTTCTTTTCATTAATTAATACTAACTCAGAATGCAGTAAATTTTATTTTTATTTTTATTGATTTAACTGAATTTTATTTGTTTCAACATTACTTAAGGCTCATCTCATGATACTCAGTATGAAAGGCAGTATTATATCGGATTGATTGATGTCAGCATTAAATGGGGCTTATCACAACATTTAGTGTCTTTCTGTGAGATAAAAATCCATGATTTTTCTTGTTTCCTATATTTACTTTTGGTATTATACTATTTCTTTTATTGCAGTAGACTAGGCATGATGACAGAACGTAAATTATATAACGATAGAAAGTTAAGGTAGAGATGAATAACAATGTGTGGCCATGAGAAAATAAAGAATGAGTGAAAAGAAGCGATAGAATATATAAAGAAGTCATGAATTACTTCGAAACTTAGTCATTAAGCGGTTCTTTGTTGGACAGAAAAAAAAAAAAAAAACATACAAGCATGGAAAAACAAGGGGATTTTACATAATATAAAATGTTCATATTCACTTCTCTTTAAAAAGTTTTATCAAAGAGAAGAATTACTTAAAATTTTTAAATATATTATAAGTGTACTTTTATTTTTATGAATATGTGAATTTACTAATCAAAAAATAAAAAAATATCTTAATATTGCAATTTATTTTTAAAAAAATTAAATTTAAAATTAAAAGAAAAAATTATTAATTACTAAATTCACTAGAGTAATTATTACATATTAAGATTTTAACTTTTAATCAAGAGAGAATCCCAAGGGACCACGTCAAGGAAGGGGTTCATCGTGATAGCGTGGAATTGAGGTTGTGAGAATTGACGGTCCCAAGGGAATTCGACCAGGTACAAAGGTGACTGGAATAAACATTTTGCCTTGAAAGTTGAAAGGGCAAGGGAGCCGACTTTTTACTTTTGCCTTTTTGCTTTTCCCTTTGCCTTGGCCAAACAGCTTTGATATTTCTTTGTGCAGTGTTTCTAGAGGAAAAGGACAAGGACATGGACGCCTTGGCTGTCTTCTCTTCTCGAATGACAAAACACACCATTTCTACATTCGAATCCTCAAATTGATGACGATTTGCCGATATTAAAATAGCTTGCTTACGTGTGATACTGACACTATGTATCTTTTGCATTACCATTGCTGATCCATTATAGACAACGTAAAATGAAAAGAGGAAATGAATGTGACCACCTTTCATACTATTTTCATTCAAACGTATAAACAATATGAAAAATTGTCACCTGGGTGACATAAAAGTCCATGATTTCTCTTCTTTCCTGTGTTTACTGTTTCTTTTGTTGTAGTAGACTAGGCATGATGACTGAGCGTGGATTATAAAATGATGAAAAGTTAAGAAAAATTAATGATGAACTTATAATTTGTAGGAGGAAGAAGGGGTAGGATATGAGGAAGCCATTAGGTACGTGTTTCTCTTGAAACTGTCTTTATCTGAAAATAGTAGAGAAAAAATTTAATCTATTATTTGAAATCAATCAACTCCTTCAATTTCATAGGCCTGACATGAAATCAACTACGTTTACACGTAACAAAGTCTTACTGAAGAGTCTAACTAGGGTTATGTTTGTCTTCATTTTAGTATCTAGCAAAAGAAAAGAAATGTTATTTAATTGAAACAAAGAATTATACGTTTCCAACAAATTTGTCACAAGTTTATTGAATTGCGTATTTGGAGAGGAGACTATGGAGAAGTTTAATTGAAAAGACAAAATCAAAACTTATGTGTTGAGCTTGAATTAATTCCTTGAATCTTCTCTCATATAAAACAATAAATTATCTCAATATATATTTGATGTAATTAGTGGAATATTGTATTTATTGCTATGTGCTCAGCTGGTGTACTATCACATTGTCATTAACTGCTAGAAGTTGAAAATACCTTCCCAATGAAGTTGTCCTCCCAGATCTTGATAAATGTCAATGGAAGCCGGCTGCCCAGCAATGGGTATAATGCATTTCAACCTAAACAAAAACTTTCGATGCTTTGGAAGATTCAAAGAACCCGTTATATATTTTTGTGCTGGAACTAACTCAAGAAGTTTTAATTTCATTTAAAGCGCCTGCATCTTCGTTAAGTTTAAAGAAAACTCTTTTGCTCATATTTTAACGTTGCTCAAATTTGGATGCTTTTGAGAATATTGGTGTTGCCTATGTTGCCTTCTTGTGTATTGTTACTCTGTTAATGGGCAAGGCCCAGCTTTAATTTGAAATATTATTGTTTCGGCCCAGTTCGGTAGATTAAATAATTTTTTTTCTTTTTTCTTTATAAACTGTCTTGAATTGATGATTCATTGCGCAACTATGAATGCCTTTGGCATCTCCAGCATGTGCGTTTGAGTTTTTAATTTCTTTCTTATGGGCCAGTTGAAGAAAGATAATCCATTATTCAACAAATACAACTTCAAACTTCTCGGTCATTGTCCACAAAGTCAAAAGAGTACTTTGAAAAGGGGAGCCATCTTAACCCTTTTGATATACTTGAAAATTTTCGTTAGGAAAACTCAAAACGGGTATCGACTCCAATAAGCACCTCCACGACTTTTGATGCTTTGCAAACCAGTACACTTGTTGATCCTAAACTTCATAGAAGCATGATGGGTTTGTTGTTGTATGTCACAACATCTAGGCTTGACATTCAATTTACTCTATGCTTATGTGCATGTTTTCAATCTTGTCCCAGAGAACTTCACGCCATTACTGTAAGAAGAATACTTAAATATCTTGAGGCACACAAAACTTAGGACGATGGTATCCTAAAGACACGCCAACCACTATTTATGCATATTGTGGCTTCGACTATGCTAGTTACATTATAAATTGATAGAGTACAAGCAAAGCATGTCAATTCTAAGGCCTTATGCTAGTATCCTGGTTTTTCAAAAAATAGAATAGCATAGCTATTTCTAAGACTGAGGGTGAAGAAATAGCGATGGAAAGTTGTGTCAAAGTTATTACACTTAATAATAGTGAAGATCATTTGGAGTTTGTTGGTACTAAACTTCAATTGGTTGACATCTTTACCAAGCCACCTTCTGCAAAGAGATATATGAATCTTACGTCAATTGGTTTTGTTTATTGGGTGATAGAAAATCACCATGTTTTCACCTGTAAAGGACGAAAAGTTAAGAGATGTTTACTAAACAACGGTGAGGGTTGATGCCGCAGAGTCCTCCGAAGAGCAGGAGAAAGGCTGCTGTTGGCACCTAAAGAAAAGTCCATCGCATGTGTCAAATTTCTAGGAAAGCGGCCCACGGCGGTGCTTTGTTGATAAGCGAAAGTAATGGGTGGAATTTTATGTGTCTTCATCTCTCTCGTTGATGACAGAAGCAATGATGTACTCCGTAAGACCAAGTAACAGTCAGACCAAAGCAATTAGAAGACCATGTACATGAATTATCTATATAAAGAACTAGGTATTCCTTTGTTTGCAACTGCGAACTACTCCACTTTCGTTTGAATTTCTCTCGGAATGGCTCAGAAAAGCAAGATTTTGATCATCGGAGGCACGGGGTACATCGGAAAGTTCATAGTTCGGGCGAGCGCAAAGGCTGGCCACCCCACTTTTGCACTGGTCAGAGAAAGCACAGCTTCCAGTCCCGAGAAGTCCCAACTCATTGAGAACTTCAAGAGCGCTGGGGTGACGATTCTGCATGTAAGTTTTCAAGGTGTTTGTTTGGTGTGTGATTAACATTGAAAATCGTACGTGATTTCAAATAAATCAATCTATGCATCTACAAGAGACAATAATCTATTAATATTTAGATATTTCACGTACATTGGAACCGTGAGAGATTACTCTTTTAGCAGCACATATCATAATTTTGACTTCATATTTAATGAAAACTGTGCTTCTTTTTACACAGGGAGATATTAATGATCATGAGAACCTGGTGAAGGCAATCAAGCAAGTGGATATAGTGATCTGTACCGTTGGGTCACCGCAGATAGAGGTGCAGTTGAAGATCATTCCTGCCATTAAAGAAGCGGGAAATATCAAGGCAAGATTTCAAAAATTTCTTGATAATTCTCTTTTTCTCTACCAAATTTCAATTTGAATCCAAGGCTGATAAAACAAACTTGCACCATGAAATATGGGATGATTTCAGAGATTCCTCCCTTCAGAGTTTGGACCGGATGTGGATCATACCGATGCAGTTGACCCCGCTGCAATCCTCTTCAAGGCTCAGGTTAAGATCAGGAAATTAATCGAGGCTGAAGGAATTCCACACACTTTCATCGTTTCTAACGGCTTTGCTGGAGTTTTCTTGGCTAAATTTGGACAGGCAGGTGCAACAGCACCTCCTAGAGAGAAAGTAGTGATAATCGGAGAAGGAAATTCCAAAGGTTTTAGTCTAAATTTAACTCTCTTTTAATTGACTTTCTTTCATTAAATATATGTTTAAGTCAATTTGCTAGTAGTGAAATAAAATTACTAGTAATTTAAGGTTTCTTTGTTTGAAAGATTTTAGATTTAACACTCATTTCTTATACTCAACTTGTCTAAGTAAAAAAATTTAATAGAATTATTATTTTCATGTTAACAGCAATTTTTGTCAAGGAGGAAGACGTTGCAAATTATACCATAAAGGCAGCAGTTGATCCAAGAACCTTGAACAAGATTGTTTATATGAGACCTCCTGGCAACATTATGTCTTACAACGAGATTGTTTCATTGTGGGAGAAGAAGATAGGGAGGAACCTTGAGAAGATATATTTTTTAGAGGATCAAATTCTTAAAAAAATACAAGGTGGGTAGATATTATTTTGCTCATTAATGTGTAGTTTGAAGATAGAGTTTTACTAGACTAGTGCAGCTGCCATATGTTATTAATTCTATTACAATTGTACAAGGAAAATGATTTATAAGCATATGATCACAAAACTCAAATCATGGATAATACTAAAGGAATTCACTTAAAAGTCTATACTTCCCAATTTGTTGAAACTTGAAATCAAGAAATTGCATATGACTTTCTAATTTTATCAATGTTCATTACATTTATGCTTTTTCTTCCTAACACAAAACTATCAAACATGATTCAACAAAGGTTACGTTGTTTTAATACTTGTTTTTTTACCTTCTTCCAGAATCTCCTCGTTCCTTGAGCATGATTCTATCGGTCAGTCACTCTGCTTTTGTTAAAGGCGATGCTACCAACTTTGAGATCGATCCCTCTCGCGGAGTGGAGGCTTCTAAGCTTTATCCAGAAGTGAAACACACCACTATAGATGAATACCTCGATCAGTTTGTCTAAAACATGATTTCCACTTGGGGTTATACATTATTTCTTACCATGTAAAATAAAAATGCAACGTTGGGGTTGAATGTTATGTCTGACCCATGGGCTTTGCTGCTTGTCTCTGGTCTGTTTGGTTTTGATATCTGTACGGTAGCAATAACACGATTCAAATAACGAAAATTACATGTATCCTTAATCTTAGGGTTCTTGTGGCTTGTTTTCTTACTTCCTGTACTTTCTTGGCACAAGTTCATTGATTTGGAAATAACATCAGCACGATCGGAGGTTCTATGTTCTGCAAAAGAGTTCTTGAAAAAAGCTACGTATGGATCAGGTGTCACTTCAAACCAAACAGGGACAATGAAATGGTTGTTTCTGTTTGTGTAGTGTGGTGGAACCCCCGTTTTCATCTACAGAAAATGAATATGTCATAATTCTAACGTAGGAAAACCAAAGACAAAAAAGGGAAGGGAGATAACGTAGAATCTGAGTAATTCCGAGGAGGAGGGAGCCATCGTACGGAAGAAGAAGATGTCGTTTTCTTGATGAGGGAAGGAGTGAGGTCAGCAGGGCAACATGAGTCGGACATAATATATATTATATCCAAATTTTAGATAACCAACACTGAAGACTTTTTTTTTTCTTTTAAACTCAGTTTATACAGAATAAATATATATCTTGAAAATGTTTTCAAACAGCATTTACATAATATCTCTTTGTACGTCAACAGTTAGAATCTCATTTAGAAAAGAGTCAAGGAATGGCTGAATCAGTCTCAAACTATTAATAATAATGGTTGACTTCCTTGAAACAACTTGGAGATGGTAGACCATTCAAGCCTGTTCCAGAGATGAATGACTACTTTCAAAACTGTTTAGAAGCATACAACGAAAGATGGTTGGATTTCAGAGGTTCCTCCCGTCGGAGTTTGGAACGGACGTGGATCGTTCCCGAGCAGTTGCACCACTAGCAAGCATTCTCAGGCTCAAGGCTGCCATCCGGAGAGAACAATTCAGAATGAAGGGATTCCTTATACCTTCGTCGTCTCCAATGGCTTTGCAGGGTTGTCTGTGGCTGGCTTTGGACAGCCAGGTGCAACAGCTCCGCCTAGAGACAGCGTAGTCATGCCTGGAGAAGGAAATACCCAAGGTATCGAGGGGAAATCTCATCGACTTTGATATATGGAAAAAAAAATTAAATTAAATTAAATTAAATTACATTAAATATTTCTGAAATATAAAAATTAGTCTTCCAACATATATCAGATGTTACAGTTAGATATGACTACATGTTTTTCACCCACGGAAACAGCATTTGCTGTCAAGGAAGAAGACATTGGGACTTACACCATTAAAGCAGTGGATGATCCGAGGACCTTGAACAAGATTCTCTATATGAGACCTCCGGCCAACATTTTGTCCTTCAACGAGATGGTCTCCCTATGGGAGAAGAAGATAGGTAAGACCATCGAGAAGATTTATGTTCCTGAGGATGTAATTCTCGAGCAAATGCAGGGTGAGTAAGAACAAATCTGATATAGAATGTGTTTACTAATGGATAAAGTTTTTAGGATAATCTTTCTCACGTCATTTTTTTTCACTTGTGTAATTGTATTATCTTATTTTTATAATAAGTTTATACATGGATGTTGTTTGATTATCTCATGAGTAGTGGGATCATGAGGTGAAGTCATCAAAACCCAGTACGTAATAAAATGTCGTAGTTGAACTTAAATTCTAAAACTCTTGTTGAATTTAGCAGTTAGATGTCCAGTATACAATGAAGGTGAAGCTCTACCAGTTTTTTATTTGCAGAACCTGCCGCCCTTACAAACAATATCTAGCCATCAGCCACTAGGCGTTGGTGAGGGGCGACGCTGGAGACTTTAAGTTGATGCTTCCATTGGCGTGCAGTCCTCTAAACTTTAGCCAGAATTGAAATACACCACCACGGATGAGCACCTAGGCTAGTTTGTCTGAGAGCAGAGACACCTAATGCTGCAGTGTGTTTTATCTTACAGTGTTCAACAACGATTACAACCTCATGAAGTCTCCGTGGTCTATGTTGTATTTGCTACTTGTGCTTTTATTGACTCTTTGTCACCTACAATTTATGCATGTTCAACGTTATGTGTTAATAAAGTTAATGGATATCGGTTTTTCCGACATTTCCATTTTTATAGCTTCTCGTATAAATGATACTGTAATAGCATATTAAGTCAAAGTAATCTTAAGAATAGTGTAATATAAGTCGATAGATATTCCTATTTTTATTGTGAATGTTGGAATTTGACATAAATCAATAGGGGAAAGAAGTTAAGGATTTTGACTTTAAAAAATTATTTATTTCGTTTGATTTATTCAAGTAATAACTTGTTATAAAACTTTGATTTATACTAACAACTACTATGCCATTGTTTTGATGTCAATGTTGTAGTTATACTACGCTTCAAATCATAAGTATCCTTAATCGTAGGTTCTTGTGACTTGTTCTCTTATATTCCTTGTACCATGCTTTACTATGTCCTAGCAAATATACTTTATTATATTTTTTTAATGTACTTGGACTAACTAGATTTTGAAAAATACTCTAATACAACAAAGCCTTTGTAAGAACATTGATGATTAAAATTCTAAACTACAATGGATAATTAAAGCAACTAAGAAAAAATATTTGATTGCAAAACTTCTTAAACCTTTTTTCTTAGCATATTTCTATTATATATGGTTTGAATATAATCGTAAATGTTTTTAAAATAAAACTGTTGAAATACTAATTTTATTAACTAAAATCAGGTTCATAGAAAAGCATTTCTTTTTAGAAACATTAAACTCTTTCATGAAAATATTTTATTGTATTATAGTTGGAGAATTTCAAATTATATTTTCTTTAAGATAAATTGTACTGTTAGGGTATACTCCTCAATTTTTGTATTTTTTTATTTGATAAATAAACTCACATATTTATTAATATATATATATATATATATACTTGATTACTTTAAAAGACGAGTCAACTATGTTTTAATTCTTTTTAAGTTCACTTATATATTTTGTACTAAATCATCAGAAAATATCATCGATTTTGATACTTAGCCCAAATTTCGGCCAACATTTGTATTGAGAGACTTTTGCTTATGAAATCTTCTTCGCGAGTGAGGTAATGGTGAGAATTAAGTACAGCAGAAGTTTCTATGAAACTCATCAGTTTCGGTCACCATCTATAGGTTAAAATCTTGTAACATACGTACTGCTTCCCAAAACATAGGATTCTTTTTTTTCTAGTGAAGTAAATTGGAATGTAGTAAATGCATCATGCAAAGATGGAGGAGGTTCGTTAATCATCAAGCAATTTGTCTATTACATATATCCCAACTAAGTCAATATGTTCTTAACTCAATTAGAAGCAAGTACTCTATAGAACCTCTTAAGTGTGTGCATAAAAAAATAAAAAATCCTAACAAATCAACTTTTAATGGTCATTGATTTGGAAATTTAAATCACAACGTTACTTGGCTCTTGTGTGATCCAAAAAGGATCCTTCAACTTTAGTAAAATTTTTAGCTTCTGATCTTAAGATTTGGTTTAAATCTCTTAACCCTTTACCCATTAAAAAAAGAAAAAGAGAAAAGAAAAAGAAAACAAGAAACTACATATGAATCAATTGTCACCTCAAGCATCCTTTCTGCAATGGTAGTGGGAGAATTACAGGATGGCGTACAAGGAAAAGGAGGCAATCCATTTGCACCTAAGAGAGCCCATTGAAGGTGTCAAATTTCTAGTTCTCCCCTTATTTGTAGATTTCATTTCTAGCGTCTCTGTTGCCATGATAGTTGAGAGAATTGCGGGATCATACAACAAACATGCATACGCAATAATACCAAGATTTACATGACTTAGGAGAAATAGTATGCTCCTTTGCTTCTCTTTTTCAAACAAAGCAAATAAGAGGAGCTGAAAAAGTGGCGGTGGATGGAATAGTACGCTCCTTTGCTTCTTTTTGTCAACAAAAGCAACTAAGAGAAGCAGCTTTAGTCACACCAAAAAGTCATTCACCTACGGCGTGTACAGAAGACTCTTAAGGAATAGTCAGGCGACTACAAAGGAGCCTTGAACTTTCAGTGAGCCATGGGAGGCTATTTATGCGCTTTATCTGTTCTAAGAAACTGTGAGCCATCGCCAAGATAGTCACAGCTCTGCTTTCCTAAAACCCATTGCCCATCCATCTTCGTTTCAAGTTCTCTCTGAATGGCTCAAAAAAGCAAGATTCTGATCATCGGAGGGTCTGGGTACATCGGAAAGTACATCGTGGAGGCAAGCGTGGAAGCTGGATATCCCACTTTTGTATTGGTCAGAGAAAGCACAGCTTCTAGTCCTGAAAAATCCGGACTCGTTGAGAGCTTCAAGAGCTCTGGAGCGACAATTCTCTATGTATGTTTTGAACATCTAGCGTCTTTGTTTGATTTTATGATTTGGTCTAGTATATTGAGAATTGTTGAAAATTACGTCCCGTATTATGTTCTTTATATATGCAGAAATTCTCTCTTATAACTCGATTTTTATCACGATATCCAAATTAAAGTTTCAAATAAGATAACTCTTCAGCTATAAACTATATGTATATAAAAAGTATTTCTTTATGCTTAGAACAAATCAGTGTATTGAAATCTAATATGGCTTATATTATTAATATAAAGGTGCTCTTGATTCTTACAAATTGATTTAAAAAAGAAAATAGATAATCGTATCAGAACCATGTTGGCCTTCCACAGGGAGATATTTGTCATTATGAAGGATTAGTAAAGGCAATCAAGCAAGTGGACGTGGTGATCTCTACAGTCGGGTCATTTCAGATTGCTGAACAGGCGAAGATCATTGCCGCCATCAAAGAGGCTGGTACTATCAAGGCAAGGCTCTCTACCCAGTAACTTTTCAACATTTTCCTGGAAATTCCTTTTTCTTTTCGGATTCTTCTTGTTGATAAGGTGACTTTTATTGGTGGAAGAACTTAAGAAGATATCATGCCGCCACTGCCATTCAACCCATATGTTCTGAAAGTTGCTTAGTACACCGCCCGCCTTTCTTGACCAAGTCCTTCGTCTCTTTTGGCTGTTCTGAGTGCAGTCTCTTTCATGATAGCAAGCTAGTTTTTAGCTGTGTTTTTCAAGAGCCTTTTAAACTAGACAAATCCACGCTAAGCTGTTACCCAGTTCTGTTTGCTGAGATTATGATTTATAATCATTACAATTTCTGCATGTGAAAGGGGTTTTAGATTGTTAAGAATAAGGTGACAAAAACGTTGGTTTCTATAAATATTGTTGGATATAAGGTATTTTATACAATGAAATGTGGTTGGATTTCAGAGATTCCTCCCATCGGAGTTTGGACCGGACGTGGATTATGCCCATGCAGTTGAACCAGCAGCAAGCTTTTTTGGGCAGAAGGCTGCTATCCGGAGATCAATTCAGAATGAAGGGATTCCTTATACCTTCGTCGTCTCCAATGGCTTTGCGGGGGCCTTTCTGGGCGGCTTTGGAGAGCCAGGTGCAACAGCTCCTCTGAGAGACAGAGTAGTAATAACTGGAGATGGAAATCCCAAAGGTATCAGTAAAAAATCCCATCAAATTTTCACCCCAAAATGACTTTTTTATTAAATAATAAAGTTTAATATAAAAAAAGGAGACACTTATAATGTACTGTATAAAAATTCTCAACTCCTTTTCTTAATGAGGCCTTTTAAGGAGAAAAAGATTGGTATCAAAATATTCTTTTTTCTATGTAATTTAATTCAATCTAAAAAATGAACTAATTTCACATTAGATAACAAAGTTTCACATTAAAAAAAAGAGCACTTATATAAGCCGTATTGAAAGAAGAGATGAACATGGACCTCTCATACTTCTTATTTTGTAATTGATATACTAGATACTGCAGTTATGGATGATTACTTATTTTTCACCCATCGAAACAGTATTTTTTGTCAAGGAAGAAGACGTTGCAACATACACCATAAAAGCAGTAGATGATCCGAGAACCTTGAACAAGATTCTCTATCTAAGACCTCCGGCCAACCTTTTGTCCTTCAACGAGATTGTCTCCCTGTGGGAAAAGAAGATAGGGAAGACACTCGAGAAGAGTTATGTTTTGGAGGATGAACTTCTCAAGAAAATCCAGGGTGAGTAAGAACAAGTTTATTCTCTTAGCAAGAGATAAATTTACTAGGATACTCATTGTCACATCAGAACCTATACTTGCGTAGTTGGATTATCTTCTATTTCACTGGCAGTCCAACCTACAAACTATGATACTACGAGACTTCTACTCATGGACTTGGTTTTACAATGTCTGCAGAATCTCCTGCCCCTATAAATCTCTTTCTAGCCATCAGCCACTCCGTGTTTGTGAAGGGCGACGCCGGAGACTTTGAGATTGACGATTCCACCGGCGTGAAGGCTTCTGAACTTTACCCAGAAGTGAAATACACCACCACGGATGAACACCTAGACCAGTTTGTCTAAAAGTAGGGACACTCATTTTTGTAGTGCGTTACATCTTACAGTGTTCAACAATAATTACAACCTCGTGTAGTCTCCATGGTTTGTGTCGCATTTGCTACTTTTGTTTTTGCTTGATTCTTCATAACTTACGCTTTTTGCTTGTTTAACGTTATGTGTTAATAAAGTTGTTTTGATATTACAATTTTTCTAATCTCTAATATGTATGATACTGTAGAAGAAGTGAAAAAAAGAAAGAAAAAGATTATGGCAAAGTGACTCTAATAGTATTTTAAGTCAAAGTTATCATAAGAATAGGCTAATGTAAGTCAACAAATATGCATGCACTGTACGATAAAATCAAGTCATATAATCAAACTATATTCCTACTTGTATGGTGAATGTTGGTATTTGACATAAATCAATAAAGGAAAGCCGTTAAGGATAGCAACCTTGAATGACGTTTTATTTCATTCATTTGAATTCAAGAAATAACTGTTATGGACCCAAATTTATACACTACATAGGTCTATCTTCACAAGCAATTTCCGTCAACAACCCATGTGAACAGTGTGTTTTGCAGACTGCATACTTCATATTTTAAACAATGAACATAAACCTCTTGAGTTGAATTATCTTAAATTGTTTTTTGCTCCTTTATATTGTAGTAAGTAGTTCATAATCTGAATTCTTACGATGGTAAGCACTTGATGGTAGAAGCTTAAATGCATTCTACACCCATGAAGAGAATTGTAGGCTGCAAGTTGCTCTGTTCTGTCTACAAAGCTACTTTTTCTTGACTTGTAGGAAGCTGGTTTGACCACTTAAGCTATTGCAAGTTGCGTGGTATAAATTTCACTTGTAACTCCAATCAGGTGATTACACAAGTGCTGAAGTGGACTGAGAAGCAGCAGTGGTGCGGTTAGCTGCTTAAGCTATGGAGAAGCAGAGAAGATATAACAGCAAGAAAAAGAAGAAAAAAAGATCAGAAAAAAGTGAGAAAAGAAAGACTGCCTGAAAGAAAGAGTGAGAAATCTATGAGGTTGGTAAATAAAGGTTGTATTTACTAAGCCTTGTAAAGAGTCCGGAGATTTGTACTGTAACAAGATAAACTCTGTTTTACTCTTGCATGCAGGCAAAGTTTTGTCCGGACCATGTAAATTTTTTTAACACTTGTTTTGATTGCGTATAGTTTATTAGTTCTCTTGCAAGTAACACTTAAGTCACAAAGCATCATAATATCAAGCTTCTAGACTATATATTGCTTGCTGTGACAAACATATATTACAGATTTTAATTTTGTGTCATATTTGAGTATAGCAACCAGCCAAAAAGGCTATGGAATTCAAACCTTGGTATAATCCATAAAACTATTCACTTTTAATATAAAACTTCGAGAATGCATGATTGCTGTTAAAGAGAAAACAGCTGTAAAAAAAAAAAAATTGGAAACTTGCAACCCGGCTTGAATACGCTGCACTTGTGTTGCTCCTTTGAACTAAACAATCATAATAACATAATTACATCCACTGTCTTACCGAGATAACTTGAGCAGATGCATTGTTTTTGTTGGTTTGTGGGACTTGCCATCACTAATTTTCAAAGTTACCTCACTGATGCATTGAACCAACGGATGGTGGAAGAGTATAGAAGAAGATCCAGATTCATTATTAAGATTTTATTAATTTTCAAGCTCCTTCAAGCTTGCTTGCAGCATCTGAGCAATTTGTTTTTGAGGATTCTTCATTTGGTTGTTGGTTTGGACATTAATTTGCAATATCTGTTAAATAACTCTTAACAATATCAAATAGTTAGGTGGTAAAATTTTTGTACAATTCAAATTAAATCCAACATTGATTTTTTTTATAGATAATTTTGATAAATTATTACATAAAAGTTTCAATAGAAACTCTAATAGTACAAATCTGGCTAGCATTTTTTTTAGAGTTGGTTCTTAACTTTACAGTTTGCCTCAAGTTCCATAAATTTATTCTAATGTTAGTTATATTATTCTACACGAATTTAACTTGTGGAAAATATTAGATTATTTCAAACTGGATTTACCAACTATGAAAACTATAAACTAAGTCAACCACAGGAACTCGCTTAATAGTTTATTAATTCTCTTGCAACATAATATTTTTGTCTAATATTTAAGTCACTGAGCTTCTTAATATCA
Source organism: Casuarina equisetifolia (assembly GCA_028551475.1). Classification (NCBI taxonomy): domain Eukaryota; kingdom Viridiplantae; phylum Streptophyta; class Magnoliopsida; order Fagales; family Casuarinaceae; genus Casuarina; species Casuarina equisetifolia. Next base: position 800,832 of record CM052358.1, on the reverse strand, counting down.
GGCTTCCAATCCATATATTTCCTGCTTTGACGACACAATTATATCCAACAATGATATTTTTACAGATAATTTTTATAAATTATCACATAAAAGTTTCAATAGAAACTTTAGTAGTATAGCTAGCATTTTTTTAAAGAAACTTTGATAGTCCAGCTCTCGCTAGCATTTTTTTAAAGTTACGGTTCTCATGTTTATTCTAAGTTTAATCCTAATGTTCTAACTAATCTAATCTAACTCGAGGGAAATATTAGATTATTTCAAACGAGTACTACCAACTATAAAAACTGTAAACTAAGTCGACCAGAGTTCTGTTGGGTTTTGGATATGGGATGGAAGAGGAACAAGATACGGAAGAAAATTGGGAAAAATGAGGAGGTAAGGTTGGTTGAGGCAAAACGTCACACACGTTGTAGGCAGATAGTTGGACACTGAAAAACAGCTTTTAATGGAAATGAAATTCTTCCTTTTATACAACCAATCAAAGTTACAAGGGACACAACAAAGGAAACTCAAGAGAATTTTAGTCTCTTGAATACACAAGCACGAACTAACACATACAACAACACTTGAGGGAAAAGAAACACTCACGGTTTGAGCAACAAAGAAAACAACTTGGAACTGCCGTTCCTGGAGAACTCTTGCTGGAGGACTCTGTTCACTCTCTTGCTTCACTGTCTTCTCTCTACAGTTCTGCTCCTCCATGTGCTTCATGGTATTTATAGCTTCATACGGACTTCAAGCTTGTAGTTTGGAGAAAGCTTGATGTCAGAGATCTTCTCCTGGTGTCAGAATTTTCGGTGGACTGAAGATTCTAGTTTTTTCCGGTGTTTTCTACACATTTGCGTCGTCGGAAAGGAGAAGGGAGAAGGGGATGATGAATAGTCTTTATGGGCCTTATTTGGGCTGAGCAAGTTTAAACCCAACAAGTTCTACCAACTCGGCCTTACGGAAACAACTCTCTGCTTTGACCAACCTCACTGCCGGATCCATTTCAGCCGAAGTTTTCTCCCACGGCTGAAAAAAGCAAGATTTTGGTGATCGGAGGAACTGGGTACATGGGAAAATATGTAGTGGTGGAAAGTGCGAAGGCTGGACATCCCACTTTTGTGTTGGTCAGAGAAAGCACAGCTTCTGATCCTGGAAAGTCTGGACTAGTTGAGAGCTTCAAGAGTGCCGGAGCTACGCTTCTATATGTATGTGTTCAACATCTTACTCGTTCGTTTACAGTTTTGGTTTTGATCTTGAAAGCCATTGGTGATTTTTACAGGGAGATATCGGCCATCACGAGAGCTTGTTGATGGCAGTGAAGCAAGTCGATGTCGTCATCTCCGCTGTCGGGTTTCAACAGATAGCTGATCAGATGAAGATCATTGCTGCTATCAAAGAAGCTGGGAATATCAAGGTAAGTCATCTTATTAAACAAGTTTTCAATTGTTTCTTGCCATGAATTTTGTGTACGTTTCAGAGGTTCCTTCCGTCGGAATTTGGAGCGGATATGGACCGTGAGCATGCCGTTGACCCCGCCGCAAGCTCTTACAAGCTCAAGGCTAAGATCCGAAGAACAATTGAGGCTGAAGGCATTCCATAGACGTACATCGTGTCGAATGGCTTTGCTGCGTACTTTTTGAGTAACTTTGCACAGGACGGTGCCACAGCTCCTCCCAGAGACAAAGTAGAAATAATTGGAGATGGAAATCCCAAAGGTTACCTGAATTACCTTTCTTATCTTTGTTCCAAGCTCTGTGTGTACTATTTCCTATTGCTTCCTGGTTTACATAAGATTAAGTCATTGTTATTTTCTGCGTTAACAGCAATTTTTGTCAAGGAAGAAGATGTTGCAACATATACCATAAAAGCAGTGGACGATCCAAGAACCTTGAACAAGACACTCTATATAAGACCCCTGCTAACATTTTGTCCTTCAGTGAGATTGTCTCTCTGTGGGAGAAAAAGATCAATAAGACCCTTGAGAAGACCTATCTTCTGGAGAATGAACTTCTTATGAAAATCAAGGGTGAGCAGAAATATTTCTTGTTACCTTTGGCTGTCATTGTAATAGGATCTCTTCTTTAGTACTTACAAACTATTAATCCAACCAGTCTACTGTAACATCACAGAAGTAAAATTAACGCAGTAGTACAAGCATCTACTTTGAGTTTCTGCCAGAATATTGGTTGAAACTTGAAACCCAAAAGCTGTATTTGGCCTTCTTTTTAGCTTTACACTGTTGAGTGCATACATGGTTTTTGTTTGTTTCCGGATAAAGTTATTGGTGCAGTTCTAGATTGAGCAGTTTCCATGTATTCTCCTGAGCATTCAATGAAGGTTGAGCTATTCTGATACATATTTTTCTTTTCTGCAGCCGCTCCCATCCCCTTTGATCTGTTTCTATCCATCAGTCATTCTGCGTTTGTGAAGGGAGATTGTACCAACTTCGAAATTGAGGCTTCTTTTGGGGTGGAGGCATCTGAGCTTTATCCAGAGGTGAAATACACTACCATAGATGAATACCTCGATCAGTATGTCTAAAACTATTGATTTTAATTTATGGCAGTATGTTATGCATTACCACCAGCAATAAAAACACAACCTCGTGAAGCTCTGTAATCCCTATCTCCTTATTCTAAGTTGCTGTAGATGGCAGAACATGTTTAACTCTGTGTTTCAAGTTAGAATCTCTTACGCTTTTGCTGGGGGAGGGCCGTCAAAATTTTCCTGTCTCTAGTCTTTAGGTAACGGTTAGTGCAGCAGAATCTGCGCTACCAAGCGCGGACCATTTGTTAAGAAAAAATTTTAAGAGGTTTTGTGAAGGTCATCAGAGGCAGCATCTGTAGTCTTGAATTACACAGGCCTTTTTTTCTGGACTAGGTGAATTTGAAAAACTTGGAGTATGGATAACAATTAACGATAACTAAATAGGTTCTCAAAAGGCCATTTCTTCATCTGTTTTTTGACATAAGCTGGGTAATGATTTGAAAGCTAATTAGCAAATCAGTAGGTGCCCAAAGCGGGCGTAAAATGCTATCAGTTCAACATTGAAGACTTATTATTGAGAGAGAACATATCAAACAAGCAAGCTAAAAAAGTAGCTTCCTGGTATTGATAGAATTCCTAACTGATAAAAAAAGAAAAAGAAAAAAGATGCCTCACATTACCCACAATTTAGTCTCATATTCACTTATATGTACAAGTATCTTCCATTTTTAATGATCAGTTTCAAAAAAGGTTGGGTTCTCTCTAATATTAGTTTCAAACTCCAGATTTAAAAACACCAACTTATTACTCATAGATAAATCATTAAAATTTCATCACATCTCTAGTAGTCATCACTCTTAGACTAAGTTATCGTGAGTTTTTCACATATGGATAAAAAACCATGTTGAAATTAGTAACTATTTTACATTACTAACTTCTTGACTTCATAGTATTTTTATATATTGGAATCTATATTTCTTATTTATGACCAATTTTAGAGCAGAAAGTTTGGTTTTTTCTAATATTAACAAAGTAGACATGAGATTTGTAATTTTGACGGTTATATCACTAACACGTAATCAGCATTAAAATAACCATTTAGATGTTTCTTTATATTTGAGGATATTGTCTTTCCAAAGTTTATGTCAATAATATAGATAACCATTTTCAAAAATTTATTAAGAGAATTTCTAACAATATATAAAGGAAAGAGTCAACCTAAATGGTTAAAAAAAACCTAATGTTATAATATGGGGTTGTAAGGCTAATGTTGATAATAATTAATGTAGAGCCTTTCACATAGCACATCATCACCTTAGAATACAACTATCCATGAATGAAGTATGATGTACTGGTAATAAAGTACATCCAATGATCATGTTTGGTCCAATTAAATTAAAAGTTAAATGCCATCTTGTTATATCCTTTTAATGCAAACAAACAAACACCGATGAATTTGACCAAAAAATGAACAAAAGTTACATGACATAAGTGTTGAAAAATTTGAAGAAAAGATAATGAAATATTGGATAATGGAAATATTATCTTCTCCTTGTCACTTTCTTTTAGTGGATTCATCATTGTGTGTTAATCTTTCAAAGATCTTTAAATATAAAGGGATCTAATGAACGCTAGGCACCCAATGGAGGGGCCAATGGCCCAAAGCTATCCAACTTGTTCAAGCCTTGTTAGAAAACTAAATTTTGAATTAAATTTGATTCCTTTGAAAACTCTTTTGAAGGCAACTTGGTAATGCGTTATAGTTGTCATATAAGTTTAGAGGAAACTTTGAAGTTTCATTTGCTGTAAAAATCCTAAAAATTTCCTTATATTGACTAATTCTTCGCAACATTCATTCATTTGAAAGATCTTCTAAATGTTTTGATTATATACTTTAAACAAATATAGAGATCCTTTAAAATTATTATGAGTGATATCACACAAATTTCAGAAAGGGATCTTTGAAATTTCATTTGTTATAAGGATTGCAAAAAATTCCTCATGTTGACTACTTCTTCAACATTGACCCATTTGAAGGATCTTTTAAATATTCTAATTGATTTTGTACTTTAGATAGATATAGAGATCCTTGCAATTTACACTAAACAATATCACATAAATATGCTTTTGTCCAACTTCAATCAAACATTCCTATATACCTAAAACTCTGTCAAAGCCACATCAAACAGCATCTAACGAAAGAGAGCTAAGAGTTTCCCTTGTACAAAACCAGCAGGGAATATTCAGCATAGGTTTTTTTACAGTTAAATCTTTTTTTGTGTCCTATTAGAAATAGATATAAAATCTCACCTGAAAGTTCCCATAGGTTAAGAGAATTTTTTTTTTTTTTTGTCTTCAACATGCTTCCACTTCAATGAACTTATACAAACATTCGGAGATTGCCATTGGCACCTAGAGACGGTCCATTAATTGTGATTGTGCCAAATTTCAACTTCTTCTCTTATCCCTTCTCCTTAACATCTCTAGAACCTTCTATTAAGAAAAATAATGCCACGTGTCAAGCATTAATGCTGTGTAATGAGCAACCCTTGCACTCAGTGGACCATTATTTTGTATAGCTAATACCTTAGACATTTTCCAATAGATTAGGCCTATTCTTTTGCTATATTATCCTACACTTCTATTTTTATTGTTCTCTCTCAAGCTCAATATAATTTGCATGTTATTGTGCTATCTGCAAATCTTGAGCTTCTATCACCTTCGTTGCCTGCTTTCCTCAGCCATGACATAAGGGAAAGTAATGCGAATAGTTTTTATGAGCCTTTGTCTCTTTCATTGATGACCAAAGCGATGATGTGCTTCAGATAAACACTGAAGAAATATTCAGACCACAGCAATCAGAAGTCCATGGGCATGCAGTGTCTATCTAAAGAACTCAGTAGCCCTTGCTTGGAACTGTGAACTACTCCATTTTCATATCAAGTTCTCTCGAAATGGCTCAAAAAAGCAAGATTCTGATCATCGGAGGGACTGGGTACATCGGAAAGTTCCTTGTTCTGGAAAGTGCAAAGGCTGGCCACCCCACTTGTGCACTGGTCAGAGAAAGCACGGCTTCCAGTCCCGAGAAGTCCGAAATCATTGAGAGCTTCAAGAGCGCTGGAGCAACGCTTATCTATGTATGTTTTCAACATCTCAAACGCGTTCGTTTAAGTTTTGGTTTGGGTTTTGATCTTGAAAAGAAGTGGCAATTTTTCACAGGGAGATATCCACCATCATGAGAGCTTGTTGAGGGCAATTAAGCAAGTCGATGTCGTCATCTCCTCTGTTGGGTTTCAACTGATAGCTGATCAAATGAAGATCGTTGCTGCTATCAAAGAAGCTGGGAATATTAAGGTAAGTCATCTTGTTAACCAACTTTTCAACAGATCCCTGCCATGAATTTTGAGTGCGTTTCAGAGATTCCTTCCGTCGGAGTTTGAAGGGGATGTGGACCGTGCGCATCCCGTTGAGCCCGTTGCAAGCGCTATAAAGCTGAAAGCTCAAATCCGAAGATCAATTGAGAGTGAAGGAATTCCATATACGTACATCGTGTCGAATGGCTTTGCTGGGTACTTTTGAGTAACTTTGGACAGGCAGGTGCCACAGCTCCTCCCAGAGACAAAGTAGAAGTAATTGGAGATGGAAATCCCAAAGGTAACCTGAAGTACCTCTCTTATATTTGTTCTACGTTCTGGGTGTAGTGTTTCCTACTGCTTCCTGGTTTTCAGAAGATTAAGTCATTGTTATTTCCCATGTTGACAGCAATTTTTGTCAAGGAAGAAGATGTTGCAGCTTATACCATGAGAGCAGTGGACGATCCAAGAACCCAGAACAAGACCCTCTATATAAGCCCCCCTGCCAACATTTTATCCTTCAATGAGATTGTCTCTCTGTGGGAGAAGAAGATCAACAAGACCCTTGAGAAGACCTATGTTCTGGAGGATGAACTTCTTAAGAAAATCCAGGGTGAGCAGAAATATTTCTTGTTACCTATGGTTATCAGCCTAGTGGGATGTCCTTCTTTATTACTTGTAAAATAGTAATCCAACCATTCTAAACGTTACATCACAGGATTAAATTAACGCAATAGTACAAGCATCTACGTTGAGATTCTGACTGCATCCTAGTTGAAACTTGAAACCCAAAGCTGTATTTGGATTTTTTTAACTTATATAATTTTTGTTTTGTTTCTGAATAAAGCTATTGGTACGCAGTTCTTGATCGAGCAGTTTCCATGTATTCGCCTTAGCATTCAGTGAAGGTTGGGTTGTTCTGATACCTATTGTGCTTTTCTGCAGCTTCTCCTCACCCCTTTGATCTGTTTCTATCCATCGGTCATTTTGTGTTTGTGAAGGGAGACTTTACAAACTTTGAGATTGAGGCTTCTTTTGGCGTAGAGGCATCTGGGCTTTATCCGGAGGTGAAATACACCACCATAGATGAATACCTTGATCAATATGTCTAAATCTGGGGATTTTCATTTGTAGCAGCATGTCATGCTTTACTATCAGCAGTAAGAAACACAACCTCGTGAAGCTCTGTAATCTCCATCTCCTTGTTCTAAGTTCCTGTAAATGGCAGAACATGATAATGTCTTCGTGTTTCAAGTTAACCGCCAAGTAAATGGCAGAACATGCTTTTGCCGATGGAGGGCCATGAAAATTTTTCTGTCTCTAATTTTTACTTGGTGATTACTGCAAAAGAATTTGGTGTGCTAAAAATCTAAAAATTTGCACGTACTGAGGTTGAGGATCATCAGCTTGAGCCAGCATCTGTAGTCAGAACTTACAGAAGCCTTTTTTATTCTAGGCTAAGTGAATTTGAAAAACCTGAGGGTGGATGACCATTATCGTGAAAAAAAGAGGTTCTCAAAATGCCATTCTTCTCATCCCTTTATCGACGTAAGCTGGGTAATGATTTCAAAGCTAGTTACCACATCGGTAGGTGCCTAAAACGGCTCTAAAATGTTATCAGTTCAAGATAGGGGAGTTACAAGATCCCAAAAGCTCAGTTTTTAACTGTCCCCTGACTTGTTTTTGAGAGAGACCATAACAAACAAGGAAGCTAAAGAGGGAAAGAGGTTTCATTGACAGAATTCTTAACAAAAAATGAGAAATACTCTATGAACAACGTAAATTGCTGGCAATGTGAGACATCTCATTTTTAATGAGATTTCATCATGTTGCTCATAGCCATCACTCATAGATTGAATTGTCATGATTTATTCACACTGGAATAATATGCATGTTAAAATAATGACCTATCTCAAGTTACCAATAATTTAATTACATTTTTTTTATATATTCAGTTATCCTTATCTCTTAAGGATCAACTTTGAGACAAAAAGCTGGGTTTTTTTCGAACATTAACAAAATAGACTTCTAAGATTTGTAATTTTGATAGTCTGTATTATTACCAATCAGTCATTGCTAAAGTAATTGTTTAAGTATTTCTTTACATTTGAAGATGTTATCTTTTCCAAAATCAATGTCAATAGTATAGATGTTCAATAATTTATCAAGAGTTAGATCCTGAACAATATATAAAGGAAAGAGTCAACCTAAATGAGTAAAAAAATCAATGATAGAATATCATATTATAAGACTAATTTTGAGACTAATTAATGTTAAAACACTCGTATCACATCATCACCTTCAAACACAAACTTCTTTTCACGAACGAAGTATGATGCACTAGGAATCTCTGCCAAGCAAACATTTTGTCGTCTTCAGGTTATCTTTTGGAAAATTAACTTTTATTATGATGCCACTGTTATCTAGCAACCCTGTTCTGATGATGTATAAGAGAACATGACGCATACAAAACATATGCAATGCCAATTAAGTTACAGCTTTGTGCAATCAGCTGGCTTGAAGGATAATGTCTTCTTCTCGGTGTCATAGCCGACCAAGAAGTTCGTCTGCGCCAAGTTACCATAGATTGATACTTGTGGACCGAATTGTTTTGGAGAAACAAAACTTCCTTACTCACTCTAATGAAGGTGTTCACCGGATTCAGTTTCATGTCGGCGCCGGTGAAATGCGCCGTGATAACTGGAGCGCCGATATCATCGGATTCAGACTTGTAGCAAAGACTTAGTAAGTGATACGGATCGGGATAGGGTTCTAAAGCAATTGCTTTTTTCACTGCCGATTCAAGATTTTCGTAAAACTCATTTGACAAGAATGTCAATGTCGTCCCGGATCGATGATGATGTTGCCCTCTGTGACTTTCGACGTGGAAGCACCGACCAAATCCAATCTTTCGTTGCCTACACTCAGACCCTCCAGTGTTAGGGAGTAGAAAGTGCCTGGCGTTGTCTGGACTAAGGGTGTGGAGACCGCGCCGGGGCCGGAAACCACAGCGTCGGTGCCGAAACTCAGTTTGCTGGAGTTTCCATCCTGGTAGGAAAGCGGGAACAAGCAATAGGAAAACTTGCCTCCAATGGAGGGACCCAATTGGGAAACTAGAGAAACGGCGCTGCCTCCGAGGCCGACGATCTGTCACAAAGGAAGAAGAAAGGCATAGATTTGTTGGAATTCTTGTATTGCTTTCTTATGTAAAACTGTACATATGAAGGTCCTTATATAGTGTAAGGAACAAACTATAAAGGAAACAATATACAAATAAAGAAAGGAAATAACCTCCTATATACAATAATAGTTTCCCAAAAAAATAGAATAATAAAGAAAGAATAAATGTAACAATTCGAGGAATTAATCCCCAAATATATTAACGTATCTCCAACACTCCCCCTCAAGCTGGTGGTTTAGGTGGCTTGTAAACATCAAACACACCAAGCTTGTTCAATAGATATGTGTGTTGTCGATGACAAAGTGTTTTGGTGAAGATGTCTGCAGGTTGTTCCGTAGTGTTAATCTCATGTGTCTTGATGATGCCTTCTTGAATTTTGTCCCTTGTAAAATGACAATTCACTTCAATGTGTTTGGTTCTTTCATGATTGGATTTGCCACGAGTTTTAAAGCCACATCATTGTCACAGAAGAGTAAGGTAGGACTCTGTATCCATACTCCAAGGTCACGTAGTAAGCCCTTCAACTAAATAATTTCACAGGTAGTTTTAGTTATAGCACGATATTCGGATTCAGCAAAAGATAATGATACAGTTGACTGTTTCTTGGTCTTCCAAGACAAAAGAGAATTATCGAGTTTTATGGCAAAACCAGTTGTCAATCGTCGGCTCATAGGACATGTGGCATAATCAGTGTCGTAATACCCCTTCATTTCCATGTTGCAATCTCTAGAGAGGAGCAAGCCAAGACTCGAGCATCCCTTCAGATATTTTACAACCTTTAAAGCTGCATTCATATGGGATTATTTCGAGGCATGCACAAATTGACTAAGAATGTGAACAGCATAACAGATATTTGGTCTTGTCATAGTAAGGTAGATAAACTTTCCAACTAAGCATTGATACTTAAAAGGATCCTTGAGTGGTTAATATTCTACTGAGGACGATGTTCCCATATTAAATTTTGGCGTAGTGAGACTCAAGTTTTGTTCAAAGGGAATGATAGCAAGCTTGCAACCAGATAGTCTAGCCTCAGAAATAATTTTCAAGACAAATTTTCATTGATTGAGACAGATGCCCTTGTCCGAATAAGCAATCTCGATACCTAGGTAGTACTTAGGGGGGCCTAAGTCCTTGATGTGGAAGGTAGAGTGAAGGTATGACTTAAAACAGGCAATCGCTGAAGCATCGCTACCCATAATCAAGATATTATCCACATATATGAGTAAGTAAATAGAGGAAGTACCTTAGCACCATGTGAAAAGGGCATAGTCATGACGAGATTGGCGAAACTAGGCTGAGAGAAAGGCTGATGTGAATTTGGCATACCATTGCCAAGAAGCTTGCTTGAGACCATAGAGGGACTTTCGAAGACGACAAACCCGAGACTCCCCCTATCTACGAAGGCCCGGAGGAAGATCCATGTAGATTTCTTCATCTAAAACACCATGGAGAAAGGCATTATTGACATCCATATGATGTAGAGGCCAATCACGAAAGGCAGCAACGGCGAGGAAGGAACGAACAGTGCCTGCCTTGGCAACAGGTGATAAAGTGTCCTGATAGTCAAAACCTTCTTTCTGGGTGTAACCTTTTGCAACAAGACGGGCCTTATATCGCTTAACTGAGCCATCGGTTTGATGCTTGATCTTGTATACCCACTCACAACCAATAGGATGCCTATGAGCAGGTCGGGGAACAATATCCCAAGTGTGATTATTGGCAAGGGCACGGAGTTCAGCCTCCATGGACTATTGCCAACGGGGATCACTAGAGGCCTCCTAATAACAAGAAGGTTCGGTGGTAGCAGAAATCTGACTGATGTAGCAAAGATGGTCTGGAGATAGATGGGCAAAGCTGACATAGGACGTGATGGGATAATAAAACCCAATGTGTTTAGTGCCAGAACAAATGTAGTCCTTGGTCCAAGTAGGGGGCCGAGTAGCACAACCAAAACGCCGAGGAGGAGGAGCTGAGACTGCAACAAGAGGTGGGACATAGGGGACAATGGCCAATGAGTCATCAACGGAGGCCTACAACGGAGAAGGCGGTGCAGAGGGAGGCACTGGAATGGATCCCATAGAGACTGATGGAGGAGTTGGGGGCGCAATAAGGACCACAGGTGGTGGTAAGGGATCTGAATCATCAGGGAGAAATGGTCAAGAGCCCGAGGGGGGCATAGTGTTAGCCTCCGATGAAGGCACAACCTGAAAAGGAAATACGTCTTCATGGAAAATAACATCGCAGCTGATAAAAAAGGTACATGTAGCCGAGTCATAAAGATGGAAGCCTTTTTGAAGGGAAGGATAACCTATGAAGATGCAACGGGTGGCCCGAGGTGCGAGCTTGTCACGATGGCCCGAGGTGCGAGCTTGTCACGATGGCCCACAGTAGTAGCAAAATACAAACAACCAAAAACTCAAAGGTGACCAATATCTGGTGGCTTGCCAAAGAGGAGCTCAAAAGGTGTCTTCCCATGAAGAACCCGAGTAGGCATCCAATTGATCAGGTAAGCTGTAGTGACCACATAATCGCCCTAAAAATTTTCAGGAATAGAGGCTTGGAATTTTAGGACTTTGGCAACCTCGAGAAGATGGCGGTGCTTGCGTTCTACAACCCCATTTTGTTGAGGAGTGTAAGGACAAGAACTTTCATGGAGGATGCCATGAGTAGAAAAAAAGGAAGAGCAATTATGATTAAAGAAATCATGAGCATTATCGATGCGAACACGTTAAACAGAGGTGTGATATTGAGTGTGAATAAGTGCAAAGAAACAGGTGAGATGAGAGAAGACTTGGGTTTTGGATTGCATTAAGAAAACCCAAGTACTAAGAGAAAAATCATTAACAAGAGTGAGGAAGAAGCGGGACCCGTCACAATGTGGGGTGTGATAAGGCCCCCAAATGTCAATGTGGAGGAGGGAGAAAAGGGAAGGAGCTCAAGAAAAGCTAGTAGGGAAGGAAGAGCGAGGTTGTTTCGCTAAGGGACAAATCGGACATTTTGGATGGGGGTAAGAGGCACTATGACCTAAACGTTGGTGAGAAAGTAAAATATTATTACTGAAATGGGAATTACAAAAGGAGCCTGTATTGGGAGAAATACATGAATTTAAATTGAAATTTGCGAGAATAGAAATCCAAAAATAAAGTCCTTGTTGAGCATTACCCAAGCTCATCAATTTGCCATTCGAACGGGCTTGAAAGAAACAGAAATTAAAGTCCAAAATGGCTCGACAATGATTATTTTCACAAACTTTAGAAATAGAGATGAGATTAAATTGAAATTATGGAACATAAAGAACATTTTTTAGAATAAAATTAGGGCTAAGTTGGACATCACCAATTTTGGTGACGGAAGTAACACTTCTAGTGGGGAGACGTACAAACATGGAAGATTGGGTAGTATGAATTCTAGAAAAAAAATTTTGGTCACAAATAATGTGGTCACTAGCACCTAAATCAATAAGCCAATCAGAGGGTAAGATGGAGCTCATAAAACAAAAGGAAGTACCTCTAAAACTGGCAATCTTTTCAGGTTGGCCCATCTGATTGAAGGCCTAGATGATCTGCTGAAGTTGGGCCTCACTGAGAGGTGAATTAGGCTTATCTTGAGAAGAAACAAAATTAGTTAAAATATTATTATTTTCTTTAGAGTTGGAGTCCCCTAGTCTGCCATGTAATTTCCAACATGTGGCCTTTGTATGGTTGGTCCGCTTACAGTGGTCACAAAATAAATGATTGGGCCGAGTCCATGAAGAAATTAGGTTGTTGAAGCTGTTATTAGGCCCATTGGACCGGTGAAAACGAGACCCATTTACGTTGAAGTTGATCCCCTGTGGACAAGTGCACTGAAGCTGTGCTGAGAGGCGTCGATCTGCGAGGCCGAGATTGGATAGAGACCGTCAAATGGAGGCGCACCCGTGATGAAGGAGGGACTGTCTAATCTAGGGTATTGAGGGGAGCTGTCTGATCTAGGAGGGATTGAAGGGTTGCCCTCAAAAAACCCTAAAGAGCGCATATGCACCACAGAGCCGACGCCACCGCCTACTCCAAGCACGCCTCGCCGCCGCCACCGCCACTATTGCCGCCGCCGCCACCATGACCAGCAAGAGCTTTTTGAGTAGAAGTGGCTCGAGCAGCCAAAATAACTAAATCTCTAACACAGAGATACTCGACAGAGGCGAGACGGTGGTTCTCCTCTTAGACGGCGAGAAAAAGAAGGCGACGCAGAAATGGTGGCAGATCCATAGTGAGGATTTGGGAGCAGAAGGAGGAGAACGACTCGTTTAGGAGCAGGAGAAAATGAGTAAGGCATCGTTCCTCCGTTAGCTAGTGAAATTGGCAGAGAGTGGCATCGGGGCTTTCGAGAGGTTCGACCGTCTGGTTGAATTCATGGCAGAGAGCCATGAATCGGTTGAAGACGATGGCAATGGCGAGGTTACCTTGCTTCAATTCAGAGAGCTTCTGCTTGATTTGGAAGAGGCGGACGCGATTGAGGCAGCCGTAAAGCTCGCGGAGGGCGTCCTAGAGAACTTTCGGGTCATCGGTGGGCAGAAAAGCGGTGGCGACTTCTAGGGTGAGAGTGTTCCCAATCCATATACAAACCAATTGGGAACATTTGCACCACTATCGCACAAGGCAGATGGTGGTGGGAGCCGGGATAGCATCGTCGAGGAACCCATCCTTGTCTTTGGTGACAAGGGCGCAACAGAGCTCGCAGGACTAAACCGTAAAAGTGTCCGCGCTGGTGAGAGGTTGGGTGATAAGCCGCAATTCAGGGCCATCGGAGGCAGCGGTGTAGAGAGGATCGCCAGGTTCCGGGCGGCCAAGGCAAAATAAGGCAAAAAAATTAGGGGCAAATTCAGGTAGGGATTGGACCCAAATCCAGCATAAGGGTATAGGTTAGGGTCCGAAAGCAGACCCAAAGATCCGAATGAGGGCGAGCTGCCCATGGGTGGGTGGGTCGGGGTAGAGGTGTGAGACGAGCTAGGGAAGGGAGAAAAAGCAGGGCCCAGAGAAGAGGGAGTTGGGCCAAGAGGTAAGGCCCAGGAGAGGGTAAGGTATGGCTGGCCAGCGAGAGAATAGGGAGCCTAGGAGAAAGGGGGTCTAGAGATGGGTAAAGACTCAGGGAACCTAGAAGAAAGGGCAGGGCCAGGGAGAGTAAGAGATGGAAGAGAGGTGGAGGAAAGGGGGACATCCTCGATGATGGGAGCATCGGGGTTAAGTGGAGAAGACATGATCACAAAGGAGGGGAGAAAAAAGGCGGAAGCTTGAGGTCAAGAAAAAAAAAAACTAGGCTTTGATACCATGTCACAAAGGAGGAAGAAAGGCATAGATTTGTGGGAATTCTTGTATTGCTTTCTTATGTAAAACTATACATATGAGGGTCCTTATATAGTGTAAGGAACAAACTACAAAGAAAATAATATACAAATAAAGAAAGGAAATAACCTCCTATATACAATAATAGTTTCCCAAATAAATAGAATAATAAGAAAAATATAAATGTAACAATTCCAAGAAATAATCTCCAAATATATTAACGTATCTTCAACATATCCCCGAACCTTTCGCATCAAAGGTTCCACCGTTACTGTGTCCACAGCCTATGACAGCATTTTGCACTGACACAGGCGTACTCGAAGTTGACCCCAACGTGAGAGTGTCGAAAGCAAGGTTTCCAATTGAGTAGGAAGAATCGCCATAAGATATCTGATATTTGCAAAATGATCCATTCTCTGACGAGCACGACGTGTATCCTAGGGATTGGCATTGCTTGGAGGAGCATGGAACGTTTGTGTACGTTTTCGACTGACCCGGGTCGAAAAAGGGTTCAGTTTGACTGTAACACTCCGTACAAGGCTTGCACTGCAGCCAAATCAGGTCACTTCCGGTGTCGGCAATGCCCAGGACTTTGAACGGTGGCGTGCCGATGCTGTATTCCATCAGATATTCTCCTTCGCTTCCGGTTACTTCTGATTGAGCTTCAGTGGGAGAGCTTAAGGCTGGCTTAAAATGGTTGACGCGGCCAAAGGAACGGCGCACCGCGTCGGCCACCCGCTGCCACGGCGTTGCAGAAGGGTTGAAGAACGGAGAGCGTCTGGATTCTCGATGGATGAGATCCACGCTAAAGCCGCCATTGAGAGCTTCAGCGAGAGAGAACACTGTTACTAGGGCTGCAAAAGAGAGAAGAGAGCGGTGAGACGCCATGGTCGACCTTTGAAGAAACTGTTGCTTCTGTGCAAATTTATAGAGAAGCGACAATATCCATGCACAGAAAGAAATAAGTGCATGCAAAGGTCAGCAGCCAACGAAGAAGTACGATTGTTTACAAAATTGACGTTATTTCCATTCTTGAATGGATTTTCTTTGATTTTTAAGTATGTTACTAAAAATCTAATGATTTTCGTCATGGGAATGTATCGATTTTCCACGAGCTGGCAGTCTAGCTGTTAACATAAGCAACATTATGACGAAACCTCAGTGATTGGCAACGAAAAAGGATACTATTAATCTTTCTCAAGTCCAATATACTATGTATGTTATTGTGCCATCTACAAATCTTGAGCTTCTATGCCTTCATTGCTTGCTTTCCTCAGCCATGACGTGAGGGAAACTAGTGCGAGTAGTTTCTATGTGCCTTTATCTCTTTCTAATGCGATGATGTGCTTCAGATAAACACCGAAGAAATAGTCAGACCAAAGTAGTAGGAGTCCATGTGCATGTACATCGTGTCGAATGGCCTTGCGGGGTAGTTTTTGAGTATTTTTGCAAAGGAAGGTGCCACAGCTCCTCCTAGAGACAAAGTAGAAATAATTGGAGATGGAAATCCCAAAAGTTTACCTAAATTACCTTTCTCACATTTGTTCCAAGTTCTGTGTCTAGTGTTTTCCGCTGCTACAGAAGATTAAGTCATTGTTATTTCCCATGTTGTCAGCAACTTTTGTCGAGGAAGATATTGCAGCATATACGATAAGAGCAGTGGACGATCCAAGAGCACTGAACAAGGCTTTCTACATGAGATCCGCCGCCAACATTTTGTCCTGCAATGATATTGTCTCTTTGTGGGAAAAAAGGATCAACAAGACCCTTGAGAGGATCTATGTCCTAGAGGATGAACTTCTTAAGAAAATCCAAGGTAAGCAGAAAAATTTCCTGTTACCTTTGGTTATTAGTGTAGTGGGCTTTTCCTTCTTCGTTACTTGTAAACTATCAATCCAACCATTCTAACTTGTAACATCACGGGATTAAATTAACTGGTAACTATTAGTGCACATATGGTTTTT
Organism: Casuarina equisetifolia; assembly: GCA_028551475.1. NCBI lineage: Eukaryota > Viridiplantae > Streptophyta > Magnoliopsida > Fagales > Casuarinaceae > Casuarina > Casuarina equisetifolia. The sequence goes on along the minus strand of CM052358.1, from coordinate 784,541 downwards.
GTTTGTTTCTGAATAAAGATATTGGTAAGCAGTTCTAGAGTCTGAGCATTCAATGAAGATTGGGCTGCTCTGATACTTATTTTGCTTTTCTACAGCCTCTCCCGCCCCCTTTGATATGTTTCTGTCCATCGGTCATTTTGTGTTTGTCAAGGGAGACTTCTCTAACATTAACAATGTCAACATCTAATATTTGAATTTTGTTGATCAATATTACCACCACGTAATCATCATTGAAGTAACTATTTAGGTATTTCTTTACACTTGAGGATATTACCTTTTCCAACATTAATGTCAATAGTTTCCAATAATTTATCAAGAGTTAAATCTCAAAAAATACATAAAGAAAAGAATCAACCTAAATGGATAAAAAAACACGATGCTAGAATATAATGTTATAAGAGTAATTAATGTTAAAACTCTGTCAAGGAAACATTTGTCGTCTTTAGGATTTTTTTTTTTTTAGAAAGTTAAGTTTTATTAATACTACTGTTATCTAGCAACCCTGTTCTAATCATCATAAGAGAACATGACGCATACAAAAGATATGCAATACCAATTAAGTTACAGCTTTGTGCAATCTGCTGGTTTGAAGGACACTGTCTTCTTCTCGGTGTCATAGCCAATCAAGAAGTTTGACTGCGCCAAGTTACCATAGATGGATATTTGTGAAACTAGTTGTGGATCGGAAATAAAAGCCAAGCACAAAACTTCCTTACTCACTCTAATGAAGGTGTTCACCGGATTCAGCTTCACGTCAGCGCCGGTGAAATGCGCCGCGTAGCGCCGATGTCATCGGATTCAGACTTGTAGCAAAGATTTAGTTCCTGAAACGGATCGGCATAGGGTTCTAAAGCGATTGCTTTTTTCACTTCTGATTCAAGATTTCCGTAACTCATTTGACAAGAATGTCACTGTCGTCTTGGAATCGATGATGATGTTGCCCTCTGAGACTTTCGACGTGGAAGCACTGACCAACTCCAATCTTTGTTGTCGTGATTCTTTCACACATGGATAAAAAGCCATGTTGAAATTAGTAACTATTTTACATTACTAATTTCTTGACTTCATAGTACTTTTATGTATTTGGAATCTATATTTCTTATTTATGACCAGTTTTAAGATAGAAAGTTTGGTCCTTTCTAATATTAACAAAGTAGGCATGAGATTTGTAATTTTGATGGTCAATATCACTAACACGTAATCAGCATTAAAATAACCATTTAGATGTTTCTTTATATTTGATGATAATATCTTTCCAAAGTTTATGTCAATAATATAGATAAACCATTCTCAATAATTTATTAAGAGAATTTTCAACAATATATAAAGGAAAGAGTCAACCTAAATGGATCAACAAATCCAACATTATAAAATGGGGTTGTAAGACTAATGTTGATACTACTTAATGTAAAGCCTTTCACCTACCACATCATCACCTTATAACACAATTGCCCATGAATGAAGTATGATGTACTAGAAATAAAGTATGTCCAATCATCATGTTTTATCCAATTAAATTAAAAGTTAAATGTCATCTTGCTATATCCTTTTAATGCAAACAAACAAACACCAATGAATTTGACCAACAAATGAAGAAAAGTTAAATGACATAAGTGTTGAAAATTTGAAGAAAAGATAATGAAACAATAGATGATGGAAATATTGTCTTCTCCTTGTCACTTTCTTTAATGGATTTGTCATCCTCTGTTAATCTTTTAGAGATCTTTAAAATATAAAGGAACTTAATGAAAGCTTGGCACCCAATGGGGGGCCCAATTGCCCACAGTTACCCAACCTATTCAAGCCTTGTTAGAAAACTAAACTTTGAATTAAATTGTTTCAACTTATTTTTATTGCCAACAACTTGAAAATTTAGACATGTTGATTACTTTTATGTTGATTCTTTTGAAAGCTCTTTTGAAACTCAAAAACTCTTTTGAAGGCAATGTGGTAATGCATTATAGTTGTCAAATAAGATTATAGGAAACTTTGAAGTTTCATTTGATGTAAGAATCCTAAAAATTTCCTCATATTGACTAATTCTCACAACATTGAATCATTTGAAAGATCTTCTAAATGTTTTTATTATATTCTTTAGACAAATAACGAGACCCTTGAAACTATTTTGAGTGACATCACATAAATTTTAGAAAGCAATCTTTGAAGTTTCATTTGTTATAAGGATCATAAAAATTTTCTCATGTTGACTACGTCTTCACTATATTGACTCATTTGAAAGATTTTTTAAAAATTCTAATTGATTATGTACTGGTTGAGACTGAAGCAAAAAGAAAAATCAAGGTACTTCACACTGATCAAGGAGGGGAGTACACATCAAGTGAATTCAAAAAATTTTGTGAAAAAGAAGGTGTTTTCCATCAACTGTCAGTCAGCCATACTCCAGAGCAAAATGGAGTTTTAGAGAGGAGAAACCGCACAATCATGGAAACGGCTAAGGCCATGATGAAAGAGAAGAGAATGCCAAAAGGATTTTGGGCAGAAGCAATGTACACAACAGTTTATCTACTAAATCGAAGTCCCACCAGAGCAATTGAAGGGAAGACTCCAGTTAAAGCATGGACCAGAAAAAAAAAAAACCTTTATAAGCCATCTTAAAGTCTTTGGTTCCTTATGTTTTGTTCATGTTCTAGCACAAAAGAGAAGTAAGCTAGACAAAAAGGCACACAAAGGTGTAATGTTAGGTCACAGCTTAAGATCAAAAGGTTACAGAATCTTTGATCTGGAAGAAAACAAACTGGTGGTGAGCCAAGATATGGTTTTTGATGAAAAGGCAGCATGGAACTAGGAGAATAGTCAAGTTGAAGTCTAAAACATGCTTGTTCCAAATATCTAGAATGGAGAATCCAAGTGTGAAGAAGCAATTCAGGTTGCTGAAGGGAGTACCTCACATTCTACTCCCATTACTTCTCCTTTTCAGCTTGAGTATCTTGAGGAAACTAAGCTTAAAGCTAAAACATCAACTCCAGTAAGGATGAAGCCTCTTGAAGCTATTTATGAATGTTGTAACTATGTTGTTAATGAACCATTAAAATTTGAAGAAGCTGTGAAGCAAGGTGAATGGAAGAAGGCCATGGAGGAAGAGATTGAAGTCATTACCAAAAATCAAACCTGGGAACTAAGTGACTTGCCTTAAGGGAAGAAAGTAGTAAGTGTGAAGTGGATCTGCAAGCTAAAGATGGATGGAGAAGGAAAAGTGCAGTGTTACAAAGCTAGATTAGTGGCCAAAGGGTTCACTCAAGTGCCTGGAATGGATTATTCAAAGACTTTTGCACCTATTGCCAGACTTGAAACCATCATACTCATTGTAGCGTTAGCTGCACAGAATGGGTGGAAAGTTCATCAGCTTGATGTCAAAGCTGCATTTCTGAATGGTGAAATTGAAGAGGAAATGTATGTTGAGCAACCTAAAGGTTTTGAGAACAAGGAGTTTCCAGAAAAAGTCTTAAGGCTAAGGAAGGCATTGTATGGACTCAAACAAGATCCTAGGGCCTAGTACAATAAGATATGCAGTTATTTCCTTGAAAGGCAGTTCAAGAGAAGTCCTAGTGAACCCACTCTTTTCATCAAAACTCAAGGTAACCATTTCTTATTGGTTTCTTTATATGTAGATGATCTTATATTTACTAGTAGTACTGAGGAGATAGTGCTAGCCTTTAGGAATGATATGATGAGAACTTTTGAAATAAATGATTTAGGATTGATGAAGTATTTTCTTGGGTTAGAAGTATGTCAAAGCAAGAGGGGGATTTTTCTATCCTAGGGTCAGTCCTTAGAAAAATTACTGAACAAATTTCATATGAGAGCCTGTAAGTCAGTTAGCACCCCGCTTGCCTCAAATGAGAAATTAATGGTGGATGATGGTTATACTAAAGTAGACAACACCTTGTTTAGAAGTCTTATTGGGAGCCTCCTATACCTAACAGCTACCAAACCAGATATTTCATACTCTGTTGGCCTGCTCTCACATTTTATGCAACAACCCACACAGACCCATCTTAGCAAAGTCAAAAGAATTTTGAGGTACCTTCAAGGAACACTTGAGTTTGGGTTGCTGTTTGAGTCCACAAATAAGTTTCAACTAATAGGGTATACTAATAGTGATTGGGGAGGTCTTGTGGATGACTCTCTAGAGCACATCTGGGTACATATTTAATATTGGATTTGCTACCTTCTCCTGGAAATCTAAGAGGCAAGAATCAATTACATTGTCCTCATCAGAGGCAGAATATGTAGCAGCAGCAATAGCAGCTAGTCAATGTGTGTGGCTAAGAAGGATTATGAAGGAAATGGGGTTTGAGCAAAAGAATGCAACTACCATTTATTGTGACAATCAATCAACAATAAGTTTGGCAAGAAATCCAGTGCATCATTCCCGTCCAAAGCACGTCTCCATCAAGTTTCATTACATAAGGGAAGTTATGAGTAATGGAGAAATAGAGTTACAGCATTGCAGTAATGAAGAACAAATTGCTGATATTATGACAAAAAGTCTTGGGAAAGAATTGCATGAGAAGTTTAGAAGCCTCCTTGGAGTGACCGTGAACTCCATTAAGGAGGGGTGTTACACGTAACGGAGTGTCACTGTGCACTTAAGTGACGTGTAGAAAGAATGGATGGTGGCAAGTTTCTCTTTCACGCTGCCCCACTCTTTCTCTCTCCTCTGAAGAACCCAAAAGCTGGAAACGTAATTGTGGGTGGAGTATTCAGGAAGCCAAGGTTGCATGAGGGCATCTCTGGGAAGTTGAAGCTGAAGCACTGGAAGCATGGAAGACTATCCAAGGTCCAGTGGAGAAAGTGTGTAGGTTTATCTTTGCTAGTCTATATATTTTGTTGTATTTCCATTGAAGTTGAATCAAGTGTAGGAACTATCCTTGTATTTTCATACTCTTGTTTATCCTAATGAAAAACGCCAAATCTTTGGCAAATCTGTGTGTTCTTGTTGGTTATAAACTGTTCTTGCTTGCTGCTTGAATAGTTTTTTCAAATCTGTTCCTATTTGCTTGTGATTCCGAAAATCCCCCAATCTCTCCTCTGTTTCTGATTTCTGCAACGTGTATATCAGAAACAGTTGGTTAAGTTTTTTCTTTAACAATCAGATGAAGGTAATTGCTGCTATCAAAGAAGCTGGGAATATTAAGGTAAGTCATTTTGTTCAACAACTTTCAACAGTTCCCTGCCATGAATTTTGACTGCGTTTCAGAGATTCCTCCCGTCGGAGTTTGGAGCGGATGTGTACCGTGCGCATCCCGTTGAGCCCCTTTCAAGCGCTATAAAGCTGAAAGCTCAAATCCGAAGATCAATTGGAGTGAAGGAATTCCATATACGTACATCGTGTCAACTGGCTTTGCTGCGTACTTTTTGAGTAACTTTGGACAGGCAAGTGCCACAGGTCCTCCCAGAGACAAAGTAGAAATAATTGGAGATGGAAATCCCAAAGGTTACCTGAATTCTTTCTTATATTTGTTCCAAGTACTGGGTGTAGAGTTTCCTACTGCTTCCTGGTTTACAGAAGATTAAGTGATAGTTACTTCCCACGTTAACAGCAATTTTTGTCAAGGAAGAAGATGTTGCAGCGTATTCCATAAGAGCAGTGGACGATCCAAGAACCCTGAACAAGACCCTCTATATAAGCCCCCCCTGCCAACATTTTATCCTTCAATGAGATTGTCTCTCTGTGGGAGAAAAAGATCAACAAGACCCTTGAGAAGACCTATATTCTGGAGGATGAACTTCTTAAGAAAATCCAGGGTGAGCAGAAACATTTCTTGTTACATATGGTTATCAGTCTAGTGGGATGTCCTTGTTTATTACTTGGAAAATATTAATCCAACCATTCTAAACGTAACATCACAGGATTAAAATTAACGCAATAGTACAAGCATCTACGTTGAGATTCTGCCTACATCCTAGTTGAAACTTGAAACCCAAAGCTGTATTTGGCTTTTTTTAACTTTTCACTGTTTAGTACATATATGGTTTTTGTTTTGTTTCTGAATAAAGATATCGGTATGCAGTTCTAGATTGAGCAGTTTCCATGTATTCGCCTTAGCGCTCAATGAAGGTTGGGTTGTTCTGATACTTATTTTGCTTTTCTGCAGCCTCTCCCCACCCCTTTGATCTGTTTCTATCCATCTATCATTTTGTATTTGTGAAGGGAGACTTTACAAACTTTGAGATTGAGGCTTCTTTCGGTGTGGAGGCATCTGAGCTTTATCCGGAGGTGAAATACACCACCATGGACGAATAACTCGATCAATATGTCTAAAATTGGAGATTTTCATTTGTAGCAGTATGTTATGCTTTACTATCAGCAGTAATAACTCAAACTCGTGAAGCTCTCTAATCTCTATCTCCTTGTTCTAAGTTGCTGTAAATGGCATAACATGATAAAGTCTTCGTGTTTCAAGTTAAAATCTCTTAAGCTTTTTCTGTCTCTAATTCTTAGGTAATGGTTACTGCCGAAGAATTTGGTATGCTGAATGTTTAAAAATTTGCACGTACTGAGGTTTTGTGAGGGTCATCAGCTTGAGCCAGCATCAGCAGTCTAGAACTTACAGAAGCCTTTTTAATTCTAGGCTAAGTGAATTTGAAAAACCTGAAGGTGGATGACCATTATCATGAACAAAATAGGTTCTCAAAATGCCATTTCTTCTCATCCATTCATTGACGTAAGCTGGGTAATGATTTAAAAGCTAATTAGCACGTCGGCAGGTGCCTACAAAGGCTCTAAAATGTTATCAGTTCATCGTTGAAGACAGGAGAGTTAGAAGATGCCAAAAACTCACTTTTTAACTGTCCCTTGACTTGTTTTTGAGAGAGACCATAACAAACAAGGAATCTAAAGGGGGGGGAGAGGTTGTATTGACAGAATTCTTAACAAAAAATGAGAAATACTTTATGAATAGAGTAAATTTTTGGCGATGGAGACATCTATGTTTTAATGTGATTTCATCATGTTGCTCATAGCCGTCACTCATAGATTGAATTATCATGATTTCTTCACATTGGGATAATAGGCATGTTAAAAATAGTGACCTATCTCATGTTAGAATATTTTAATGACATATTTTTTTTTATATACTCAGTTATGCATATCTCCTAACAATCAATTTTAGGATAAAAATTTGGGTCTTTTCTAACATTAACAAAATAGACATTTAAGATTTGCAATGTTAATGGTCAGTATTACTACCAAACTATCCTCATCAATGTAACCATTTAGGTATTTCTTTACATTTGAGGATGTTATCTTTTCCAAAATTAAAGTCAATAGTATTGATGTTCAATAAGTTATCAAGAGTTACTAATTAATGTTAAAACACTCATATCACATCATCACCATCTAACACTACTTTTCACGAACGAAGTATGATGTACTGGGGATCTCTGTCAAGCAAACATTTTGTCATCTTCAGGATATTTTTTGGCAAATTAACTTTTATTATGATGCCACTGTTATCTAGCAACCCTGTTCTGATCATGTATAAAAGAACATGACGCATACAAAACATATGCAATACCAATTAAGTTACAGCTTTGTGCAATCAGCTGGCTTGAAGGATACTGTCTTCTTCTCGGTGTCATAGCCGACCAAGAAGTTCGTCTGCGCCAAGTTACCATATATGGATATTTCTTGACTGATTTGGTTTGGAACAGCAAAAGCCAGGCACAAAACTTCCCTACTCACTCTAATGAAGGTGTTCACCGGATTCAGCTTCACGTCAGCGCCGGTGAAATGCGCCGTGATAACTGGAGCACCGATATCATCGGATTGAGACTTGTAGCAAAGATTTAGTTCCTGAAACGGACCGGGATAGGGTTCTAAAGCGATTGCTTTTTTCACTGCCGATTCAAGAATTTCGTAGAGCTCATTTGACAAGAGTGTTAATGTCGTCCCCGAATCGATGATGATGTTCCCCTCTGAGACTTTCGACGACGAAGCACCGACCACCTCCAATCTTTCGTTGCCTACACTCAGACCCTCAAGTGTTAGGGAGTAGAAAGTGCCTGCCGCTGTCTGGACTAAGGGTGTGGAGACGGCGCCGGGGCCGGAAACCACAGCGTCCGTGCCGAAACTCAGTTTGCTGGAGTTTCCATCCTGGAAGGAAAGCGGGATCAAGCAATAGGAAAACTGGCCTCCAATGGAAGGACCCAGTTGGGAAACAAGTGAAACGGCGCCGCCTCCGAGGCCGACGATCCCCGAACCTTTCCCATCAAACGTTCCACCGTTAGTGTGTCCACAGCCTATGACAGCATTTTGCACAGACACAGGCGCACTTGAAGTTGACCCCAGCGTGAGAGTGTCGAAAGCAAGGTCTCCAGATGAGTACGAGGAATCGCCATAAGACACCTTATATTGGCACAATGATCCATTCTCTGACGAGCACGACGTGTCTTCTAGGGATTTGCATTGCTTGGAGGAGCATGGAACGTTTGTGTACGTTTCCGACTCACCCGGGTCGAAAAAGGGTTCAGTTTGATTGTAACACTCGGTACAAGGCTCGCACTGCAGCCAAATCAAGTCACTGCCAGTGTCGGCAATGCCCAGGACATTGAACGGCGGCGTGCCGATGCTGTATTCCATCAGATATTCTCCTCCGCTTCTTGTTACTTCTGATTGAGCTTCATTGGGAGAGCTTAAAGCTGGCTTAAAATGATTGGCGCGGCCAAAGGAACGGCGCACCGCATCGGCCACCCGCTGCGACGGAGTTGCAGAAGGGTTATAGAACGGAGAGCGTGGGGAATCTCGATGGATGAGATCCACGCTAAAGCCGCCATTGAGAGCTTCAGCAAGAGAGATCACTGTTACTCGGGCAGCAAAAGAGAGAAGAGAGTGGTGAGACGCCATGGTCGACCTTTGAAGAAACTGTACGTGCTGTGCGAATCTATAGGGAAGCGACAATATCCATGCACAGAAAGAAATAAATGCATGCAAAGGTCAGCAGCCAACGAAGATGTACGATTGTTTACAAAATTGACGTTGTTTCCGTTCTTGAATGGATTTTCCAGGAGCTGGAGAAGAAAAACTAGACTCAGAGGAAAGAAAATGGAGTGACCTCGAAGCTCTACTCTTTACTCAAATGAATGGCTTACAGAATTACAGCTTTGAGATCCATTTATTAGAGTTTACATGAGGCTTAACATAAGTAAATTACGTTACAACAGCTTAACAGAATTTGGTAATCCTAACAGCCCGACAGTCAATTGTGTTATGCTTATCTTGATGCCTAGTTGGTCTTCTTGCTTTTATTACCTTCATTGCTTGCTTTCCTCAACCATGACGTGAGGGAAACTAGTGCGAGTAGTTTCTATGTGCCTTTATCTCCTTCTTTAATGACCAATGCGATGATGTGCTTCAAATAAACACAGAAGAAACAGTCAGACCAAAGCAAGTAGAAGTCCATGTGCATGTACATCGGGTCGAAATCGCTTAATCAATTAATTCAATTGTGAGTTAGTAAGAATTCCAACGGTGAGGATTAAGTTCGACACTCGGTGTGCGTAACTTTGTTACTTTTTGAGTATTTTTGCACAGGGAGGTGCCACAGCTCCTCCCAGAGACAAAGTAGAAATAACTGGAGATGGAAATCTCAAAGTTTCACCTAAATTACGTTTCTCACATTTGTTCCAAGTTCCATGTCTAGTGTTTTCCGCAACCTTGTTTACAGAAGATTAAGTCATTGTTATTTCCCATGTTGTCAGCAATTTTTGTCGAGCGTGAGATTGTTGTTTCCCATGTTTACAGAAGATTAAGAGCAGTGGACGATCCAAGAACCCTAAACAAGGCCCGCTACATGAGATCCGCCGCCAACTTTTTGTCCTGTAATGAGATTGTCTCTATGTGGGAGAAAAAGATCAACAAGACCCTTGAGAGGACCTATGTCCTAGAGAATGAACTTCTTAAGAAAATCCAAGGTGAGCAAAAAATTTCTTGTTACCTTTGGTTATTAGTGTAGTGAGATTTCCTTCTTTATTACTTGTAAACTATTAATCCAACCATTCTAACTTGTAACATCACGGGATTAAATTAACTGGTAACTATGAGTGCATATATGGTTTTTGTTTGTTTCTGAATAAAGATATTGGTAGGCAGTTCTAGAGTGAACAGTTTCTGTGTATTATTTTCCTGAGCATTCAATGAAGATTGGGCTGTTCTGATACTTATTTTGCTTTTCTGCAGCCTCTCCCGCCCCCTTTGATATGTTTCTATCCATCGGTCATTTTGTGTTTGTCAAGGGAGACTTCACAAACTTTGAGATTGAGCCTTCTTTTGGCGTGGAGGCATCTGATCTTTATCCAGAGGTAAAATACACCACCATAAACGAATACCTCGATCAATATGCCTAAAACTGGGGATTTTCATTTGCACCAGTATGTTACGCTTTACCATCAGCATGAAAAGCACAACCTCGTGAAGCTCTGTGATTTGCATGTCCTTATTCTAAGTTGTTTTAGATGGCAGAACAAGTTAATCTCTTTGCGTTTCGCGTTAAAATCTCTGATGCTTTTGCTTATGGAGGGCAACGAAAATTTTACTGCATTTAGTTTTTAGGTAATGATTACTGCATAAGAATTTGCTATGCTAAATGTTTAAAAATTTGCACCTACTGAGATTTTTTGACGATCAATAACTTGAGCCAACATCTATAGTCTAGACCTTACAAAAGCCTTTTTTATTATAGGCTAAGTGAATTTGAAAAATCTGAGAGTGGATGGCCGTTGTTGGAATGCCCCCACATCAAGTGCAAAAAGCAAAAGATGTGAACTTATAAGTATGAGAACTCCACATCCTTATGAGTTAGTTTTTAAGGAATAGTGGGGTCTAATGACAAAATCAACAAGTGGTATCAAAGTCCAATAACACTAAGCTAAAAATCAATAGATTAAGTACAATTAATAATCTTGACTCAAAACCAACTGTGTGACAAGAGAGTGTTAAAATGCTCCCACATCATGTGCAAAAAGAAAAAGATGTGAACTTATAAGTATGGGCACTTCACAATATTTAAGGAATAGTAAGGTTTAGTAACAAAGTCAACAAGTGTATGGAGCCCAATAAAACAAGGCTAAAATCTAAGGGTTTAGGACCAATTAGCTATTCTAATTCAAGATCCAATGTGTAATGGGAGAGTGTTGGAATACTCCACATCATGTGCAAAAAACAAAAAAAGTGAACTTATAAGTATTGGCACTCCACATCTTTAGAGCCAATTTTTAAGGAATAATGGGGACCAATAACAAAATTAACAACCCTTAACATGAACAAAAGACATTCCCAAAATATCATTCCTCTCATCTATTTATTAACATAAGCTAGGTGATTATTTCAAAGCTAATTGGCACACCGGTTAGTGCTTAAAATGGCTCTAAACTGTTATCAGTTCATTGTTGAAGACATGAGAGTTACAAGATGCCTAAAACTCAGTTTTTAACTACCCCTAGACTTGTATTTGAGAGAGACCATAACAAACAAGGAAGCTAAAAACGGAAGAGAGGTTGCATTGACAGAATTCACTAAACATTATGCAGGATATGAAACTAAATTGTGGGAAATGTGAGACATCTACTTTTTCAATATGATTTCATCAGAGTGCTCATAGCCATTACACTCGTAGACTAAATTATCGTCATTTCCTCACACTAGGATAGTAAGTGTGTTAAAAATAATGACCCGTCTCACATTGTCAATATTTTAATTCAATGTTTTTCTTATATATTCAAGTATTTATATCTCTTAGTAACTAATTTTAAGACAAAAAGTTGGTCTTTTTTAACATTAACAAAATCGACACCTAAGATTTGAAATTTTTTTTATCAATATTACCACCACGTAATCATCATTGAAGTAATCATTTAAGTATTTCTTTACATTTGAGGATATTACCTTTTCAACATTGATGTCAATAGTTTCCAATAATTTATCAAGAGTTAAATCTCAAACAATAAATAAAGGAAAGAGTCGACCTAAATGGATAAGAAAACACAGTGCTATAATATGATGTTATAAGAGTAATTAATGTTAAAACACTGTCAAGCAAACATTTTGTCAATCTTAAGGATTCCTTTTTTTTTCTTTGGAAAGTTAAGTTTTATTAATATCACTGTTATCTAGCAACCCTGTTCTAATGATCATAGAAGAACATGACGCATACAAAACATATGCAATACCAATTAAGTTACAGCCTTGTGCAATCTGCTGGTTTGAAGGATACTGTCTTCTTCTCGGAGTCATACCCAATCAAGAAGTTTGACTGCGCCAAGTTACCATAGATGGATATTTGTGAAATCAGTTGTGGATCGGAAATAAAAGCCAGGCACAAAACTTCCTTACTCACTCTAATGAAGGTGTTCACCGGATTCAGCTTTACGTCGGCGCCTCTGAAATGCGCGGTGATAACTGGAGCGCCAATATCATCGGATTCAGACTTGTAACAAAGATTTAGTTCCTGAAACGGATCGGGATAAGGTTCTAAAGCGATTGCTTTTTTCACTGCTGATTCAAGATTTCCGTAAAACTCATATGACAAGTATGTCAATGTCGACCCGGAATCGATGATGATGTTGCCCTCCATGACTTTAGTCGAGGAAGGACCGACCAACTCTAATCTTTCGTCGCCAACACTCAGACCCTCAAGTGTTAGGAAGTAGAAAGTGTCTGGCACTTTCTGGACTAAGGGTGTGGAGTCGGCGCCGGGGCCGGAAACCACAGCGTCGGTGCCGAAACTCAGTTTGCTGGAGTTTCCATCCTGGAAAGAAAGCGGGATCAAGCAATAGGAAAACTTGCCTCCAATGGAGGGACCCAGTTGGGAAACGAGAGAAGCGGCGCCGCCTCCGAGGCCGACGACCCCCGAACCTTTCGCATCAAAGCTTCCACCGTTATTGTGTCCGCAGCCTATGATAGCATTTTCCATAGACAAAGGCGTGCTTGAAGTCGACCCCAGCGTGAGTGTGTCGAAAGCACCGTCTCCAATTGAGTACGAGGAATCGCCATAAGAAATCCTATATTTGCAAGAAGATTCCTCCTCTGACGAACACGACGTGCCTCCTAGGGACTGGCATTGCTTGGAGGAGCAGGGAACGTCTCTGTACGTTTTCGACTCGGCGGGGTCGAAAAACGGGTCAGTTTGGTTGTAACACTCCGTACAAGGCTTGCACTGCAACCAAATCAGGTCACTTCCGGTGTCGGCAACTCCCAGGACTTTGAACGGCGGCGTGCCGATGCTGTATTCCATCAGATATTCTCCTACGTTTCCTATTACTTCTGATTGAGCTTCATTGGGAGAGCTTAAAGCCGGCTTAAAATGATTGGCGCGGCCAAAGGAACGGCGCACCGCACCGGCCACCCGCTGCGACGGAGTTGCAAGAGGGTTATAGAATGGAGAGCGTGGGGAATCCCGATGGATGAGATCCACGCTAAAGCCACCATTAAGAGCTTCAGCAAGACAGAACACTGTTACTACCGCGGCAAAAGAGAGAAGAGAGTGGTGAGACGCCATGGTCGACCTTTGAAGAAACTGTAGGTTCTGTGCGAATTTATAGAGAAGCCACAATATCCATGCACAGAAAGAAATAAATGCATGCAAAGGTCAGCAGCCAACGAAGATGTACGATTGTTTCCAAAATTGACGTTATTTCCATACTTGAATGGCTTTTCTTTAATTCTTTATTATGTTATGAATATATCTCCATACTAAATTCTGATGAGTATGTATGGATTTTCTTCGAGCTGGCAGTCTAGCTGTTAACTCGAGCAATATTACGTTAAAATCTTGGTGATTGGCTACGAAAAAGGATACTTATTAATCTTTCTGTCGTTCATGACTGCAAGCAAAATGGAAAAATCAAGAAGAAAAATCTTGTAAAATTATTAGAGATGATACTGTAAAACAAAAAAAAAAATGTAGAAAGAAGGGAAGAGAAATAAACAGGGAGATGAAGTAGGTGATGTAATGGTAGCTTAGAAGTGAATAGATCAAATTAGCAGCCAAGTGGAAAGAAATAACGTTAACTATTATGGAAGAATAAGTAACTGGAATGTGGACAGGAATTTCATAGATATACACGTACAAGGAAGATATCAAACTTGGGAAAGGTGGGATCAGCAATTGCATTACCAAATATTTAAATACAAATGTGTCCGCAATTGTGACTCCACCTTTGAGTACTCCTCATGTGGGTTGTAAGCATGCTGTATGCTCCAATCCATAAATTTGTTTGAAACATAGGAATTCCTTGGAATTCCTTCATTCAATCCTATCAATAAATGGAAGATCATATGTTTGTTTGAAAAATAGGAATCTAAGAAAAGCATTGGGATAAGAAAATGACTAAATAGATTTAGTTGTTTCTTACGGCTTCAAATGAATTGAACCACAAGATGTTTGGTTATGATGAAAATTAACTGAGAAAAAGAAAATATTTACATAATTCAAAATAAGCTTTCCATACAACTATATAGAATAATTACTTAGTTCAACTTTAGAGTTTTTATTGTTTTTCTTTCTTAGATTTTCACACTTGAATTCTCTCTTGACAACTAAAAGTTCCTCTCAACTTTGTGACCTTATATTTATAAGCTACTTTAGAAAATAGTCTAAAAGATACTTTACTTGAAAGGATAAAATTATCATTTTGTTCTTATAACTAATTGAACTATATAGATTATGTAACTATAATCTCATATTGCTAAGGCATAAATATTTGTATCTAATTAAATATATAAGTATGTTTCTCTACTTGTTCATGTAAGTATACACCTTTTAACGTAATATCGCAGTATGAGTTTTTCCTTTGACATATTTATAAATAAGAATTAGTACAAAATTTGCTCAAACTATTAAAGTGAAAATGATAGTTCCTTATTGGCAAGATATGAGTTAAGCTACTTCTTATGACCACAAATTGCCCCAAAAGCAAAACAAAACAAAACCAAAAAAAAAAAAAGGGAAAAAAAATATTTGAAGACAAAGGCGCCGTTTTGTGTACTTCCAACCAACGAAGAACCGTTGATATCTGAAAGTTAGTTTACACCGCCATAGCTGCCACAGCGCGAACGTATTCCATCTGATTCAAACTCTCTTTGTCTGGTAGCCCAGAGATGAGTAAGAGGACAAAGCATCCTCGATGGCGAGCTTGGTTTTTACAGGAAGGGCGACGAGTTTTTGTAGTTGTAAATTCATTGGAGATCAACCCGATTTGCTTTCCATCGATCATCTTCATCGCCATCACCGATAAGTCAGTCTGTCATCTTTGTAAGCATCGTATTCCTGGATTTAAGTACCTCGTCTTAAATAGATGCTTTCGGTTCTAGCGTATCCGGATACCGAGTTTCGGCCATTCCTCGATCTTCTTCTCTTTTATTGAGTTGTTGCTGCAGCGCCCCACTGACTTCCATGTCTACAGTTCATACAAAGCCTGTGAAGTGCTTGATTTAAGTCTTTGAACCGGTGGTAATACTTTCTTGAAGAGAGATTCTTGAGTTTCGATAGTCGGGATGGAGAAGTCGCCACGGAGAACGAGGAGCGGTTATGAACCGTCTGATACAGAGAACGAGGAGCATGGAACTCCATGGCGGGAGACCGATCTCAAGTTAAGAAACGCGATGCCCAGGAATGTCAGCCCATTGAGATTCATCCGGCGGCAGTCGTCAAGGCTCGAATGTGAAGTCTCGCCTCCAGCCACGGGTTCCATGGTAAGCCCTCCTCGGAGGAGACATCTCAGTACTAAGTCCCCATTGAAGACGACGAGAGATGATGGCCGAGCTGTTTCGCCGTTACCGGGTTTGGATCTCCAGAAAAATATCAGTGCCTTGCCAAGAGCTGAGGGAGGAAGACGTAAGTCTCCGTACAGAGGTGGTGCAGAGGAGAGTAATTTGGTTAAGAATGATTTCGTGGGCTCAAGTAGAAGGCATAGTCGCAGAACACCAACTAGAGATGGCCATGGAACTTATCCAAAGGTTCTCGAAGTTACCGGAGTTAGTGAGAAGACGAACCATCGGCGGAGATACGCGACTGCTCCGAGACTGAGAGGGAGAGAAGAGGACCGCAAAAAGGAATATGGTCAGACGTTGCAGAGACAAGAGATTGCTCCCACACCATCGCCAAACATGACTTGGAAAGATCAGGAAGGAGCTAGTCACCCAAAAGAACCTTCAATTGGGGAACTCAATGAAATGGTAGCCACGGTAAGGCTTGCTAGCGACAGAAGCAATGCACTAGCAATGGAAAGCATGGACTCCATTTCAGCGGGAGATATCTTCTTTTCTCGTGACCACACGGTACTGGCTATGCAGAAGAGTGTCTTATCCGTAAAGAACGGTTTTCCAGGTCATTTCAGCTCAAATCCTGATACACTTTCCTCAACAGAAGCTGCTGCCATTGATCCACAACTTAAAGCAACTGACAATCTTGACCTGAGTGTCCGGGATAGTTCAACAAAAATGGGTTTGTCACAAACAACTATTACCTCTAGCTCTGCTAGGAGTAGGAAGAACAGCAGTAAACTTACCAAGCCGACCAGTAAGCGGAGTGATGCTACTGGGACAACGAGCGGGAGCTTCAGAAAATTCACGGACAACATGATGAAGAGCCAGAATGATGGATGGCTTGCTTGTATTAGGAAGGGGAACTGCAGAACTTCCAGATCACCCGAGCGCCGACCGATTGATGAATCTGCATTTATTGCAAGGGCATTTGTGGTTGAAAACTTGAGAAAATTTTGGGCTGATGAACATCAGCCAGCATCATTGAATGGATTCACTTGCCACAAACAAGAAGCTCAGCTTCTTCTGAAGATTGTAAGTCATTTCAGGATTTCCTATTCTCAGTTCCTGTGATATTTGTCCCATCGACATAATTGTGCTTTTTCTGCAATTAATTTTATGTTATGCATCTTTTTGGTATGCTTTACCAGCAAATCATTTCCAGAATAACTCAGGGTGTTAAATTCTTAGGTATCTCGTGATGTCTGTCCCAATATTCTGTTCAAGGGACCATTGGGTTCTGGGAAGAGAGCACTAACAATGGCTCTTCTACGCGAAATTTATGGTGATGCATGTTGGAATGTAAGCTCATTATCACCAAAGCAATAAGTTTGAAGTTGCTTTTTCTTGGACTTGCTTCTAGATGTCTAAGCTAGCTTTGCCGAACTGATTTGCAGCTAACGCATGAATTGAGATACATCCTGATTCAGGTATGCTCTACTCTGATAAACCTTAAAGCATTACTTCCAATGATCAGTCTGGGAAATATGAGTTAGATCATTCAATCTGTGAGTAGTTATTTATTTTAACTATTTACTCCAAACCCCTTGTGACCTATCATGGTTACATATATAATGGAAGAGCCAGACATAAACTTTCATAGACTGATATCGTGACATATCTGCATCAATGGAATGACAGTTAATTTAACTTTCTTCATCCTTGAAGGGATTTCAAAAATATCCTCCTATGTTATGGAGCTTAAGTGTAAGCGGAAAACATTTCTTTCCAAGAGAAAGTATATAAAATGCTATTCATTGTTAAATAGTGCAGTGACAGTACCTGTGATGAAGGTTGTTTAATGTCCAAATAGCCACAACTTGTTGAATTCGATGACCAATTAGTAGTTTTAAATTCAGCACCAGAGCTTGTGTTATCTACTGACAGGAAAAAAGGCCAATGGAAGTTGTGGTTCCAATAACATCCAGCACCCACCATGTGGAGTTGAATATAAAGCGGGAAGCACATGCTAGATATGCATTGATGGGTATAGTCAAGGAAATAAGCAGTAAATATGCAATTACCCCTGAAGTCAGCAATGTTAATCCCAAACCAGATTATAAAGGTTCATCTCAAACGCATGCATCATTCCTCCTGATGGTTTAAACCACTCTTTCAAAGATAACATGCTTCCTTCTTGCTTCCAGTGATAGTCCTCTTTGATGTTGACAAAGCCTCAGAGAACCTTCAACACTTGATAAAATGGATTATGGACTGCTATCCAGACGCTTGTAGACTCATTCTCTGCTGTGAAGATGATGCAGAAATCCTTGAACTTGTGAAAGCCCGCTGCAAAGTTATCAAGGTTGATGCTCCTGTTACTCATGAAGTAAGTTTCAGATTACTTTGGATTTTATCAACTTTGTTGTACAAGATGGTGTCAAGAACAGAGTGGGTATCCCACGTTTCCTATATTCTGAATCGGATCAAAAAAAATCACTTACTTCTAAATTGACTTGTGGGTAGAACTTAAGCTTTTCAACATGATACCAGAGTCCAAATTCAGGAGGCAGCACCTCCAAGCACAAAACTCCACCCATAATACTTTGCAAAGGGTTGTAATCCCTAATACAAAGCCCGCAGTCCATATTAGCAACAAAAGGGTGTGTTGAAAACGGTATATGTTGTCCATTATTGGGATCTTTAACAACTGTACACTTGCGTGCTTCCATCTTCCACACTTCTTACCTCTCTACTAATCCTCTTTCAAATGTCTAATTTCCTAGATCATAGATGTTCTTACTCAGATAGCAAGAAAGGAGAACTTTGATCTGCCCACTAACTTTGCTGCTAAGATTGCTTCAAAGTCAAAGCAGAACCTGAGACAAGCAATCATGGCACTTGAAGCATGCAAAGCACACAAGTTAGTTCCTGAAGCCAAAAAAACGTGCTTAAGCTTCAAATAAGCTAACTATACTTACAAGGATAAATGTCACTGTGCAGCTACCCATTTATCTATGACCAACCAATTCCACTCGGGTGGGAAGAGGTTCTTGTGGAACTTGCTGCAGATATCCTGGCTGATCCATCACAACAGAGGTAGGTTTTTCTCTTTAAGGCAAGAAAAGTTCTTTTGAGACAAATGGTAAAACTAAGAAAGGAGGACAAATCTGATAGAACTTGATTGAAGTAAAGAGTTTAGTTTTAACCTTATATATGGTAACTAATTGGCTTGAAAGTTTAAACGGTAAATCATACAATTTCTCTATTTGATATGGTTTGATGTAATTCACTTAGAAATGCTTAAATTTCTTAAACAATAAGTGGTTTAAAATGGAACTTAAGAAACATATCACAAGTGGCGTACTTTTGATTGCTTGAAAAGAGATTCTAATATGACGTTCAATATTTTTGGTTTTGTTAGATTGTATTTAGCACGGGAAAAGCTTCAACAGCTTCTTTTGGATTTTGTTCACCCAAATCTAATCCTCCAGGTGATACATTTACCATGCCCAAATGAATTATATATATATATATATGTGCACATCAAAATAATGTTATGTGAGAATTGTGTTTTACAACATGCAGAAACTTGTGGAACAATTCCTTAAGCGAGTGGAAGGGAATACTAGGAGGGAACTTTATTACTACCATACTTATTATGTAAGTACTACCATTTTGATCTTTTTTCTCGTTGACAACATGATTGTTGTTGGGAGATTAATGCGATCTTGTAACAAATCACATACATATAGATAAGTATAAAAAAAAAAATGAAAATTTACGTGATTTAGAATAAACTTTTTATATTTCAACATAGCAACAACTTTCTTTGAAAATTAAAAATTGCTTTCCATTTTCTTTCTAAACTTCATATTTATAGGTTCTTCTAAAAAACCTGATTGGAGAAATCCTACCACAAGCTTGCTAATATATTGGTTCACGCTTTCTTTGTTATATTGTGTTGTTGGCAAGGTGATAGTAACTCAAGTACATTGTTTGCAGAGTAAGAAACTCCCAACAGGAACAACTGCTTTACTGAAACTAGAAGGTATGATATACAAAGCACTGCAAATACTCCATGATTTCCAATGCATCCACTACATTTTGCCAGTATACAGGCAGTTCATCGGTTACTTTTGAATATTTTTGTGCAGAATTTGTAGCCAAGTTCATGAGCATATACAGGAGGAGTTCTAATAATCACCAATATGTTTAGTTTTCACAGTTCTACATATCTCCTGGTCCGTGTTATCAGTGTCTGCAGCTGCCACTCAATTCTGTAAAGGATAATGAAACTGTGATGTGCTACACCTGTTGTCTTTTCCTTTCTTTCTTTCACAAAGTTTTGCTTCAAGCAATGATCCAAAGGGGTAATCATCTTCAAATCACTTGGACAATATAAGAGAATAAGCTTTTAAGAATTTGGGTTACCAACAATACCAGGCAGTAATTGTTTTAAGTTCAGTTTCATCTTAAAACTGACTCGTAAGAAATGAGCAATTCCCCTGTAAACAAAAGATCCTACAATAGTGCATAGCTTCACGGAAAAGTGAGAGAGATCCAACTCTGCCATCTCACCTAAAAGTTTAATAGTACTCCAACTCTGCCATACTTTCAGTATTTCAACTAATATGAACGAAAACTTGAAAAGACCAGACAATTCCTAATCATCCATGGCAGGTTGTAGCACAGAAAATTTTGTGAGATCTTGCCAAATAAAATCGTAATTCAACATGCATACACCGTTAAAGCAATATCACAACTTTGGTTTTTGCTCAACGACAAGAGCAAAGGTTAGTGATGAACCTTCTGAGTGGAAATGATTTCTCAAATTCAATTATAGACAGTGATGTTCACGTTTACTAAGAACGTTCAAATATCTACAACCATGTTCAAAGTCCAAATTCTTCATCTCTCCTAGAACGATATACAGGTCTTCAGCATCTCTTTTCTTCTTTTGTTTGAATCAGCAATGGCTTTTAGTCTTTACTTAAACCGCTACTACTTCCAGCGGACTTCTTACCAGTATACCTCTGTTCAAATAAACGGCAACATGTCAAGGACAACAGATGAACTGAAAAGGACCAGCAAGCAAAAACTTTCTACTGTAGGATCAGATGATGAGATAAGATAAGATAAGATAAGTTAGCTCACCTGCTTTCCCATATCGAATGGGACATATTTGTACTTCAACATGTGTATGATTTGCCGTTTCATCGTGAGAGCAAATAGAACAATCCAGTAGCAGACCAATATTGGCCAGAACACAGGAACATCCAACACAGAAAAGAAGGTCATGATAAAGGCAATAATAAAAGCCTTTGTGATGGAATACCTGAGATCATTAACGAGACAAAAGCAAAATTAACTCAAATAGTAATAGTTACAGAAACTATATATAACCAAAACAATGAAAGTTTTCAATCAGACACTACGTGCAGAGAAAAGAGCTAACAATGGCTAACACATCAAAATGCATGAACTAGATCACTGCATTAACGCATTAAACAGTCTATGACAAAAATGATAATAACACACAAATCAAAGTCGCTAGATTAACAATTAGAGATCATGGGCCCAGGAAATTAGAATCTAAACACGATGATTCCTATAACACCGAAAATCAGAACCCCCACCACCAATAGGAGTTCCAAACACCAAGATGACGACCAAAACAATAAAATGAACCAAACAAGCTTAAGTAGGCCTATGCTAAATTACCAGAAGTTAAATTCCGGAAGCCGGCGAACGAAAGGCTTGAATTCGTCAGAACCTTTTGTCGGCAAAGAAGCACCATCCAAAGCTTCAAGCTCCGGATCAACTTTAGGTGACAGGAACCCAATCAGGAGGTTCAAAACATAGATCGCCAGACCGTAGGAAACAACATAGAATCCTTTTACATAATAAACACGCAAGACGTAAATCATAGCAACTGCAAGTGTTCCCAGCCACCTCTGAAGCGGGTGAGGCCTCGATTGGTCCAAATAGTACTGAAACGCCCTCGAAAAATCGCTTCTCCACTTGGCGAGCGGCGCCACCGTGGTCGAATCACTTCCCGCTCCCTCCATCAGAACTAGGGTTTCGACTTGCACAGCTTAGTTCTACGAAACGCATTAAAAAACCACAAAAGCTTACGATTTTCATGAATGAATAATCGCATGATAAGAGAATTACAACAAAAAATAACTAAACCAAACCAACACGGAATTTTCATTTTCGAATCTCCAGTAGAACACAGAATATCAACATTTTCCTCCTCCATCCTTCCCCTCAGCAAACAAGCCCAGATTTTCACAGAAAAACGTAAATCTAAAACAAAAAGAAAACAATGTAAGCAAAATTTTTTGCACGCTCGGTTGTCGGATTCGTCGACACAAAGAACGGACCGAAAAAATAGTTATAAATCTTCCTTTCCACCAAATTTTCCCAGCGACCAAACGGAACGCTTACGCGAAAATGATTTAGCAACAGAAGATAAGATTAGGAATTTACCGGGTGATCTTTCTGAGATTGAAAACCGGAATAGGAAGACAACAAATTTACAAATCTGAAGATGCGATGCGTTGAGTGTCCTCAATGCCTAGGAAATGGAATTCGAGAGACCGTCACACAGGACAGGGACTTTCAGAGCATATTCCTCTAACCAACTTTATACGACATTTCAATGGAAATGCTTAAGTGTACACATTAACACATGCAAGCGAAACTCGGCCAACAAAACAACAGTATGTAAGACATTGATACTTCTTGTAAATTACTTGTTTTTTGGTCTGTATAATAATTTTTTTTTCTTAACAATGAATTTTAAGACATGGTAAGCCTTTTTATTTTTTTTAATATAATATTTAATTTTAAATTAAGATATATAAGACATGACTAATTGTTAAAATATTCAAAAGTTAAACTAAAAAAAAAATTCCTTCTTTACTTTAAATTTCACCTTAATTTCCAAGACCTTTTTACATACCAAGAGATTAATGAGTTTAGAATAAAATATTAACTTAAAGTTTAAAAGTCTAACTCAAAATTAATTTAAGAATTAATTTTTTTAATTTAAACTTCACATTACCATCTAATGTGAAACTAATAATCTCCACCACTAATAAACGTGACTTCTTACCAAAAACCATGTGTATTAGATATCATGTGTGTTTTAGTCTAATATTATCTATACATGAAAATTCATCATTTTTTTTATTAATTTTAAATAAGAAAATATAGATATTTTAATATAATATCATAACTCAAGCTAATATTATATAAAACATGCCTAAAAAATGTAGATCTTGATTGGAAACAATTTGTATCTCATACTATTAGTATTATGGTCTAACATTCTATGTACATGACAATTTATATTTTTTATTTATTAATTGATTTCAAAGAAGGGAATTTGTGTTTTCCAAGGTATCAAAACCTTAGTTAATACATGTAAAAGGTGCAGAAAATTCATATTGAAAATAATATGTATTGCATATCACTTTTTATTTTAACCTTTTCATTATCTTTTTTTTTTACATAATTACTTTCAAA
Organism: Casuarina equisetifolia; assembly: GCA_028551475.1. NCBI lineage: Eukaryota > Viridiplantae > Streptophyta > Magnoliopsida > Fagales > Casuarinaceae > Casuarina > Casuarina equisetifolia. The sequence goes on along the minus strand of CM052358.1, from coordinate 761,284 downwards.
GGTTGAAATAAGTATTTTGGTGATTTATTCACACTTTGGATGTGGTGTATATAAAAAATAGTATATTTCAAATTATTGATATTTTAGCTTAAAGTCTTCAATACATGTGAATTTATCCTTCTTTTTAAATGATTGGTGTCTTTTCTAATAATTCAAAAAAAAAAAAAAGAATCTCATCTTGTATTCTATACTTTGTTATGTCGTACTTATATTAAGATTTATATTTTTAATATACAAGATCCATCCTTCTAAATATTCCTTTTACATCATTTTTCAAATCTTCATCACTATAATTATAAAAATGATTATTAGTGCTATCATTATCATGATCTAATCTAATAAATTAGGAATAAATGCTTTCCCTTTGGGTTTTCACAACACCCCACGTGTTTGTATCTTTAAAAAAATAAAAGCTCAAAAAGAATTCAGAATATTACAAAGTGGACAGGCATATCCAACTACCCATGTCCACAAAAGCCATAATAATAAAACAGGAAAGGTTCTCTTGACGACAAAAGACACACGACTCTTGGCTCGTCGTCGCCTGACAGCTTTGACTACCCCTTGACGTGTCAGCCTCTCATTAGGCCTTGACGATCGTTGCGGAACTGCCGAGGAATCAAAGGTCTAAGACATGCCCGGGGCTGCGCCGTCGGATTCGCTCTATTCACATCGGACGACGGGCGCTGACTTATGACTGGCAGCTGGGAAATGACGCCACTTTCTTCTCAATTCAAGCTCGCCGTGTCTGGCTCTGAGCTAAAGCTCCCACTATAAGTAGAGGCTTCAAGAAACGCTCGGTAGCCGAAGATTCGTGATCTCATTTTCAGTGGCTGCCTGTGAGCGCTCCTTATCCCTTTCCTAGTGCTGTAAAGTATTCTATCGCTTTTTTGAATCTGTTTTCTGCTGTTGATTTGTGGTTAGTGTGTTGCATTTGTATGTGTTTTGTTTGTTTGATGGAGTAGGTTTGGTGGATATTCCTTCGAAGAGACTAAGCTAGACGTAATTTCATGTGTGTGTTTTTCAGGGATCTTTTGATTGTTTGCATGTCGGTTTCCTGCTCTGGATGTGACTGAGCTTGCATGAAGACTGTGATTGTTCTGTTTACTGCTTTTCTTAAGCTTAATTATTAATCATGTTTTCTTTGGTGATAATACTTGTATAGATTTCTTTGGATGTTACCCTTGTTAAGAGTGCTTCCCAACTTTGTTTCTTTTGCTTTGATCTGAACAATTTATGATGCATGTGCTTCTAAGCACTTGTACGCTATAGTAATTCGCTGTTAAATGATAGGGGATTGCTGTTGGAGAAATGCTGAGTTTCTTTTTTAATTGTTTTGTCTCTATGATCGTTCTTTTCATTCATTGGCTTGATCATGAAGCTAACAGTGCTTGTCCAATGTCGTGTGGTATCTTTATCAATTGACTGACATATATCATTAATCTATCAGTCATGAATTTGGTTGATCTGTTGTGCATGACTAGTCCCCGCGTGTGCTTGCTTATTGATTAGAGTTTGTATGATTTGTTCTTTATCTGCCATTGTAGACGCTTTCCAGTTATTTGAATGATTTTTTTTTTCTCCCAAGTGAAACTCATTTCTACTTCCAAATAATTTAATTGGAATAAACTTTTGCTTACTCAGGGTGGTTATTTGATTAGACCCTTTATATTTCTTTAGCTGTCTGAAGGTTGAATATGGCTAACCATAGTGGAGAAGCGAGTGGGAAAAATTCGTCAGGGTTCCCACAAGTGGCTCTAAATGAGAGAATCCTTTCTTCAATGTCACGAAGATCTGTCGCTGCTCATCCCTGGCATGACCTGGAGATTGGTAAACTTCTGTGTACCTTTTAGTCTACTTATGACTTAATTTACTGTTGTGCTCAATGAATCAATCAAAATCTCACATACTCATAGTAAGTACTTTTTTAAATTGTCATCCAGACTTTGCATATTCCAATTGTATGTATTTGGGTACTAATGCTTGATTATTGTATTTTTGCAGGACCGGGGGCACCATCAGTTTTCAACTGTGTAAGTTTTGTTTCCTTAACCTGCATTGTTATGAACTTTATAAAGAGTTATCAGTAAAAATTTCTTTCTTCTGGTTTTGTGAGGCTGGAGATATGTACGGTATATCTTGCTGCTTTCACTCAGTGATCCATCAAACTTTTGTACGAACATCTACATTTAGGAGAATTGGTTGAGAGTTTGTATTTATTCATCCAAATGGAACTAGTTTCTTTAATCTAAAGGAATGGTATGTTCTATCTCAAATTATTACTAGCTTCTGAAACCAACTCTGAATTTCTGCGGCAGGTTGTTGAAATTGGAAAAGGTAGCAAGGTTAAGTACGAGCTTGACAAGGCAACTGGCCTTATAAAAGTATGACTTTTCTTCCCCTTTAAACTTATCTGTTATGTTCCTGTCCATAAGCTTTATTCATAACGGCAAACTTGCTTGATGTTCTTGTTTACTTTACACAAAATATTCTATTTTATCACATCTTGAAGTAAGTCTAGTTGTCAGGAGAATTTTGATGTACCCTTAAAATTTACCCTCATGTTATAGCCTATCATTTGACTTTTGTTTTGTTGATAAAAGAAGCTGACCATTTATCTCTTTGACAAGGTTATCAAATATCATAATTCATAAGATACTGGAGAGTTGTGTTTAATTGATCATAAAACAATTGATGCAACGCTGTTCTCTCTTTCTTACACATTAGATGAGTGTAAATTCCATGATACAAAAACCATATTAGTGCTTCTAACAGTCTTGCTTGGTTGGTGGACTTTAATGTCGACTTTGTATATGTTATACATGAAGGAGATAACTGAAGCATATGAGTTCTAAAATAGGTGGATCGTGTTCTCTACTCATCAGTTGTTTATCCACACAACTATGGTTTCATCCCAAGGACCATTTGTGAAGATAGTGATCCTATGGATGTCCTGGTCCTGATGCAGGTAGCATGTTTAGACTCGTCTCACCTTTGCCACAATGACATATTGTTTTATAATAAAATTTCTGAACTTAAAAGATGGTGTTTCTTGGACTTCGTACTTGTGTAGGAGCCTGTAGTACCTGGTTCTTTCCTTCGTGCACGTGCTATTGGATTGATGCCGATGATTGACCAGGTAAAGAACATTTGTTTCCTGCTTGTGTTACTGTGACTTCAATTTCTCATTTCAGTGACACATGAACTCGCATTTAAGGGAAGGTTGGGCAATATAACAATATCTATTCAAGGATTAACTGGGCTATTTTTCTCCTTTCCCAGTCTTATAATGGGTCTCTGTTCGTGCAATTTTTTCTTTTTCTTCCCCCCCAACCTATATTTTAGCCATGTGTTTCTTGGATTTCTTGATGTTGGCTTGATGTTGAGGTCCAAGTGGGTTGTCCTACCGTTGGCCTTTCATGGAAGGGTGATTGAATATATCTGCTGTTGGAGTGTCATTAATAAACTCCATCGGAGTATCACATTGCTCTCAACCCATCAAAAGCCTGTTTCATATGTGATCAGGAGCATGTGGTCAATCTAATTGCGAGTTAAAAGACACAAACACTTGATAAGGATCTGGTATGTCTAGGTGCCACCCTTCAGGGGTGGTCGGTGATATTGAGAATGGTACAACTGTGCAGGGTGTTCAGTGATGTGATGTAATAGCCTAGGAAGTTTCTGCTCTTTTTTATATGATTTTATGAGCTACCTTCCAAACTTTTCAAATTATAACGTTTTCTTACTCAGAAACCTCAAAGAGGAATTATTAATTGCAACAATCATTATGCAGGGTGAGAAGGATGACAAAATCATAGCAGTCTGTGCTGACGACCCTGAGTTCCGCCATTACAAGGACATCAAGGAGATTCCTCCGCATCGCCTTGCTGAAATCCGCCGCTTCTTTGAGGACTGTATCCTTACTAATTTACTGCGCAACTATGCTTAAGAATTTCATTTTGTTTTCTCATTTTATTAGCTTTCAAGGTTCACGTGTTCCATTGCTGTTGCTTGTACCCAATAAATTCATTGTAAAGCATTCAAAATAACTCTCACTAATTTGGATTAATCTCTGCCCCCTGTATCCTTCACACGTAATAAATTATAGACAAAAAGAATGAGAACAAAGAAGTTGCTGTGGAAGACTTCCTGCCAGCTGAGGCTGCCAATGATGCCATCAAGTACTCAATGTAAGTCACTTAAATATTTCCTTCTGTTTATGAATGAATTTATATTCTTCTGAAACTTATGCCTATCATTTTCTATCTTACATGAATGTTTTCTCGTGCAGGGACCTCTACGCTTCTTACATTGTTGAAAGCTTGAGGCAGTAACTTCTCTGGAAGCCAAGTATAGTGGCATTGACCAGGAAGTTATCATAGGCTGATAGACTTCGTTCTGTATGCATGTATGCGCAAATTTCAAATCACTAAATACTTGTCATAAAAATGGTGCTTATGCTCTACCTTTGCTATTACAAACTTTTCTGATGGATGCTACTCCTGTAAAGAGATACCCTGAAGTAGTTATGGTGTGATAATTAAAGAACAAGAACCGACCATGGAACCTGAAGGTGTTGCTAAAACCAGTACCTACAGATGTATAGTGCTCATATATGATTGAATCGATACAAAGCATGTCATCCAGTGAGGGAGTTAAAAAAAGTCTAAAAAGATTTCGTAAACTCCTAAGAAATGTATTGAAGATAGAAATGGAACATAATGAATGTGTTTGCAACAGCGTAGGCGTTTGAACACCAGTGGTCCAGGATTTAAGTCTTGGGTTTGAAATTTAATATTCTCAAACTTTTTTATCTTAAAAAAAAAAAACAAAATAATAAGAGGAAATAAGTTGTCAACAGGTCTGTGAGTAGTTGGTAGTATCAAAAAGCAATACCCGATTTTCCCATTAATGTATTTACTAAAGAAAAAGACTAAGGAAATATGTTTATAAGAAAAAATTAATAATAATAGTGTTGTTTTTTACAAAATTTTGAACAATTTTTTTATGAAACGTTTTAGATACAAGTAAACCTTTTTTATGAAATGAAATAAATTTTTTTACATAGTATCATAATTAATGATTCGGATAAATGAAAGGTAGAATTTTTATTATGATATCAGTATAAATTATGTAAGGATAAAACTGAGCTACCGAATATGTCTGCTAGCAAATTGCTTTTCCTCCTACGTGGAGGCTTACCTGGCAAAAATTTGACCATCTGAAACGTGGTGAAAGACCAATGATCACTCGTTGAAATTGCAGGTAAAGAAACTGTAGAAAAGACGTCCTCCATCTCCGAGGCACAACTTGTGACGCACACTAGAGCCTGCACTGGTCATCCAGGAACGAGGCCCAGTCTGACAGTTCATTCTTGAGGGGAAGATGGGAACGCTGGGAAAGGCTGTTTACACCGTCGGATTCTGGATCCGCGAGACCGGCCAGGCGCTTGATCGTCTCGGCTGCCGCCTTCAAGGGAACTACTACTTCCAAGAACAACGTGAGTAGCTTTCAATTCGTTTCTTACTTTCTTTTTGGCTGATCCCTGGGAATTTTAAACCCTAGGAAGCCTGAAATTCCATGATAGAGTTAACCGGGATCAGTGAAATTTGAAGTGATTCCTGTAAGCTGAGAATTTGAAATCCGAAATGTGGCTGTTTTATTTGATAAAATTTTCTTTTGAATTCGTATATGTGCGGCGTCTAGTTAGCCGGTAAATTTTGTTGCATTTAGGCGTGGTTGTGTTGGACATTAAGCTTGTTTATATGTTTTTCTCAACGTCCTGTGAAATGTATGGTTGAAAAGGTTATCATGTTACATTTGTGACGGGAAAAGGTATGACGCAAAGGAAAGAAGAGAAAAGAAATCTAAGTTTTTTGTACGTATAAGTATAGAAGGAGGTCTGAGGGGTTCCACTCAGGCATAATATAGGTTTCCATTTGTAATTTGATGACAAAGGGCTATATGTAAGTACTTTTTGGATATTATTGGATTGTAGGACTTGCAAAATCTTGTATGGATTTCACTGCTGATCACAGTCTCGAAAGTTGTTGGAGTTCTTGCTAGTGTTTATTAGTTTTGTTGTCCCTTTTGCTTTTCCTCCTAGGACTTGGTGTGTATGGACCGTGATATATAGAATATCAATTTGGATATGGTAGTAGGATGCTTTTGGTTTCATTTTATCCAAAGGAAATTGTAACTTGATAATAGCTTGTGTGGGAAACAAGTCAGTAGAGAATCCTTTTTCTTTTTAGTTTTTATTTTCTGTTAGAGATTACTTTCTATGTGAAATAAATTTTTGGTATTGTTAGTTATCTTCTTGCAAGGTATTGCTTCCTTTTCCATTATGGGCTTGAGAGCACTAGGCTTTATCTGCTTAGTTAAATGCTTTCCTGAAAGTATGTCTGTCTAGATGATTATGCATAAGATTCTTTATCTTCAGTAGCTTTTGTAGTTTTTACTCTTATTCGTCTCAAATTTGCATGCCCTCTAAAAGTTATTAGCTTGTTTTTATGACTGCTGTTTATATATTTCTTTTCTTGCTAGTGTCCAGGCATAGGACTCTCATGAACATATTTGACAAAGCTCCTGTTGTCGATAAGGATGCGTTTGTGGCCCCAAGTGCATCTATCACTGGTGATGTTCAGGTGGGACGAGGTTCTTCCATTTGGTATGGATGTGTTTTGCGAGGTATGCTTGCTTCAACAAAATGAAACTTTAAGATGTTTAGGTTGCCTAAATCTCCAAGGGAAAGGCTCTAATTCTTGGATTCTGTTTACTTTCTTTCCCATTCTGATGCTTAGATAATTAAGTAGCATAATTGAGGATTGTTATATGCATTTTCTAATTCATATCATAATCTCTAAATATTCCATTATAGAGCTTGTAATTACTAAGTTAATGTTGAAATTCTGTTCAAAGCACTGCATCGTACTTGATGACATAATCATTCCTATTTACTGATTGCAGGGGAAAAGATGACAAATAACACATAATATGGAAAGGAATTCCCCGCTCCTACAATTGTAATTCTTGTTAAGAGTAATAAACTTGAAAAAGTTAATAGCAGCTGGATTTTGTGTATATCTTACCGAAAGAATGGCATGTATTAAATATAGAAGCGAAAGGTAGTGAAATTTAGGAATATTTAGTTCTGTAATCATCTTTGGTTATAGAATGAAGAAAGAATGAAGAGCTGGGGAAATGAATAACAGAAATAGTGAAAAAAAAAAAACTTTAGGAATATTTAGTTCTATAATCATCTTTGCCCAATGAAACAATACTACTTGTTACAACCTTACATCTCATAGTGACTTTGTGTCATACAAATAGCATAACAACCTTCTTGCCCCTATATTTGATGTACAGAACTGGCAATTTTTGAAACCCATGCATTTGCATCAAGTAAAATTTGAAAAGAATCTGGGAAAATCAGAGCACATTGTGTCACAGTTACAACATAACGTGTTCTATGTTGTGCGTCTCAATTAAAAGTAACTTATTTTTTGTCTCAGATTTCGTTTCAAATTTGTCCAACTGATTAATGTTACTCTCTTGAAACAACTCAAATTGAGTCGTTTCTGTCTGTGTGACTGTGTGTATGGAATAAGTTATTTATTCTTTTCTGACTGTAATTTCTTCTTTAAAGGTGATGCCAACAGCATCAGAATTGGGTCTGGTACCAATATACAAGACAACTCCCTTGTTCACGTGGCAAAATCTAATTTGAGTGGGAAGGTTTTACCAACTATAATTGGTGACAATGTTACAGTTGGTGAGTGACATGTGATTACAATGCAAGTGACATCAACATGGTCCAGAATGGGTTTGTGAGGATGTGTTATAGTTTCAGTTTGAAATTTGCAGGTCATAGCGCTGTATTACATGGATGTACTGTTGAGGATGAGGCATTTGTTGGTACGGGTGCAACCTTGCTTGATGCAGTTTATGTTGAAAAACATGCCATGGTTGCTGCCGGAGCCCTTGTAAGACAGAACACAAGGATTCCTTGTGGAGAGGTTTGTCCACATTGCCTTCTTGTGCCTGGAATCTGCATTAGTTTTTTGTCTTGTAGTATTCTATAATCATGAATCTTATCTCGAAGCTTACATGGAATGTTGCCAAAGCTTCAACCATATTGGGCTTTGAGCCCAATGCTATTATTATGTGGTATAACATGGGATACCTTAAACCCAAAGCTCGGGTAGACTCAACATGTGGCATTTAGATGAGTAAGCACAATTCCACTCCGATGAGAGATGTTAGACCCCTTAAAGTAGGCAAAAGAAATTTGAGTCTGTTGCTATTAACCCAACTGCTGCTCTTCATCTTTCACGTAAGTTCACCAGTTGTGAGACTGTGCTTATTGTAAATAATCATCTTTGGTTCACTCAGACATCTGCCTGATATAACTGTTCATACTAAATTCTTAGCATTCACGGAAACGTCAAGTTTTAGCTTTATATTCTCCTAGAAACTGTAGCTTTATTTGTTTGTACAAGTAGATGGACCTACTTAACACATGGAAATTGTTATTGCAGGTCTGGGGAGGTAATCCCGCAAGGTTCCTCAGGAAACTAACCGAAGAAGAGATGGCTTTCATATCCCAGTCAGCTGTAAACTATTCCAACTTGGCACAGGTTCATGCAGCTGAAAATGCCAAGGACTTTGACGAGATCGAATTCCAGAAGCTACTTCGCAAGAAGCTTGCTCGCCGTGACGAGGAGTACGACTCAATGCTGGGTGTTGTTCGTGAAACACCTCCAGAGCTTGTCCTTCCTGAAAATATCCAGCCAGATAAAGTACAAAAGGCTGCTTAAAAAATTGGTTACCGTGAGGAAGTTAATACCTCATCAGATTTGCTGTCAAGGTAATGTTTTTGTTATATTCGGCTTCATGGAGAACAGCTGCTTTTCGTTTCCAATAATTTTTGGGATCTGGGCTGGAGTTTGTAGTCAGTTCATGGTTTATGTTCTGGCCTACGGCTCTGCTTAGCCATGAGAAAAACGGCTAAAATGGAACATGTATTTTCTTGCTCATGTCATGCCTGTAGCTCTCACAAATCTGTAGTCGTAGAGTTCAATTGCTTTACAAATGTTTTTCTCAGAATAAAGCACTTGGAATATACTGGAGATTATCATGCCTTTTTGCAATGACTATGTTGCCCCTTCTCCCCCTCTTAACTCTTGTTCATTCCTTGTTCATTCATGATGAGTCCTTCTAATAACCAAGGAGAGAGAGATTCGACTAGGAGGGAAAAAATTCAAATTCTTTGAGAGCCATATATGAAATGAGCAAATCATGATAAATTGTTGCTCTTGTAAGCGCTAGGTTGTTAATCTTTGTTGAGTGATCCACATTAGTTGAGGAAAAGGGGACAGAAAACAACATAAGAACTTAGATCCTAGATGTATATAAGCAACATCTTTTTAAGCTATTGGTGGAAGATCTTTAGGTTTTGGGTTCAAATCAAGTCCTACCAACAAAAGAAAACAGATATCTACGAGCCTCAGCCCAAGAACATAGACCATAGGATATTAGTAAAAAATCCTAAGATTCAACAGTCTTGGCCATATTCCTGCAAATTTCATACTTCTGCGGCACTAAGATCTGCGTAATTGGCTCAGTTGAGAGCCATTATTGGTTCGCCCGTCAACCCTACCGAGCCTGCAATTTGCCGGTGGAGCCATCATCAACGACCTTACGAATGATTCAAGCATCGTGTTAAGCTAATAATGACCTATTCTCCCTACCGTCCCCCTCAAAACTGTCGGCAAAATGAGTATGGAAGTGACGGTATAGATTGCCAACCAAATACACTTGTCTGCGTACGTCGGAAATAATTGGGCAAACAAATGTGGCCTTTGTTTATTCTGGCGATAATTCTAACAGTTGCCATTATCATTACTATTTGTCATTGGCAAATCAGAAAGATGGATGGTATGATGATTCTCTTGAAGATTCATGAAGCAACTCTTAGAACTTCCTACCCTTTTACCGTATCATATGTTTTTGTAATACTTTTTTTGGGTCGAATTGTGAGATAAGGTTTAATTCCTACTTTTCCTAAACTTATACAAAGATAATAATTAAAAGTATATTCATATCCAAAAGTTAATTCAATAAAATAATAGCAGTCTTCCTTTCTTATAAGACAAATTTCAAACCAATATTTATATAACGTAAAATTTATGAGAATATGGATGACCCTAACTCGTAAAAACATATTACAAGTATTCATTTATTTAATGTGAGACTCTTTGTTTAATATTTTTATGCAATAAAAGAGTCGGTCTTTTTGTTGACAAAGAATAAGCTTGGTTTAAGAATTAAGTTCAATCACATAGAGCAAAAATTGACTCTAATACTATGTTAAAGGCTTATTTTCACTTCTTCTCAAAATGTCTTACTAAAGAGAGTAATTTTTTTAACTTTTAAAAATACATTACTAAGTGTTTTTTTTTCCCTTTTCAATGTAAGACTCTTTATTTAATATTGTGTTACATTGTTTTCAACATACCATTTTATCCCAAATTTAAAGAGATGCTTTCTATGGGGATTTTTATTCTTGAATGAATGAGTATCATTCTCGAACATAAAATTCAATAAAATACTAAAATAGACGAGTCTTTCTTCAACTATTATATTGTTGGTTGATTGAGTCTTGAAATAAAAATTTTATTGTTTCATATGGATTTGAGAAATGAAAATATCTTTTTGCAGTCTTATTGGTGTAGCTTGTTTAATGAATAGTCTAATTCGTTTGATTAATATATTTGCTCTTGTCGGACTCTTTAAATTTGTCAATAAACTATAACCTTATTGAATTTTTCCATGTGTTTGTTTTTATATATTTATTTTGGTGATCGAACTCCTTAACCTTTGTTTACTGCAAATAGTATACGCAACACGCTTTATATAATCTAGTGTGGCTTCATTTCCAACTACGTGCCTGCCACTAAGCATGCCCACCAAAATCATCAATACCATCAAATAATTTCTATCTAAAATGGGACCAATCTCATACTACGTGTGCCACGCCCCATACGGTACACCACCAAGAAAATGACCCGAATGAACAAAGGACCCACAGCAGTTGATCAATCATGGTTGTCAATTGGTGGCGAGCATGCAATCCATGGTTCAGTGTACAGAGCCTGATGATGTTGTGTGAAGACATTAGCATTCTGCATAATGTAGGTGAGGAAGGGATTATTGTATGCTGGGATGATGAGTTTTGAAGGCTTGTGTGATTGTGACTGATAAAAAGTGGCCAACACCATGGCCCCATTAGAGCCTCCCTTTTTTATGTTTTGGCAAATGGAAATTGGCATGAAGCTTGCTGATGGGACTACCTTGGATTTCAATAATTCCACTCTTCTTTTTCGGCTTCAATTACACAAGTACCCATCCCATGTAATGTAACCTTTAGAAACAATAATAGGAGTATGCATTTCGTATCACTTATAAGCTAATTAATATGCTACAAGAGTCAGTTTGATTCACTTCAACTCATGTTTAACTTTGAACCATTTAAATATGTTTGATGTGTGGAAAATAATTTATTGTAACTTATTTTGACTTTCGGTCAAAAATATATTTGATGTATGAGTGAGTATTGAAAATAAAAATTTTACACATGACATATACAATTATTAATTAATATTTAAATATAAAAATTCTCTCTCTAACTTATAAATTAATTTTTGAATTAAATTTTAAGTTTTATAACAAAATTTATGTTCTTCCTATATATAACTATATTCTCTTGTCTTAACAATCAATTTTAAATAAGGATGGAACTTTCTTCACAACAAACCATATTAGTTATTTCTTGTTTTAACATGAATATTACATGTGGTGGGAATGTTTCCTCATCTCAATGATCCATTTAAAGAAGGATTAAGCATTTCAACTATTTCCACCTTAAATAAAGTGTCTTTATATGAATAATTTTTAATAATTAGATTACTTTAATAAAGTTTTTGACCCAAAAAAAGAAGAAGAGAAGCCCCCTCTTTTTTCCTGTTAAGAATTCTACGTAACCGAAGAATCATTGTGGAGACAAGTATTCATCATCACATCTCTTGTAATCGTCGCAACTTAGTCTTATTTCAAGTGAAGATTTTTGCATAGGATTATCCGGTTCTTCGACAGTAACAATCCGTTGCTATATCCCTAATTGTTCATAAAGTTTTGGGACTTGAATCTCTCACTGGCTTTTCATGGCGGTGCCAGGATTTGAAAATATTCAAAATTTTGCCTTGAATCTTTGAACCAGAAAAAGGATGGGTTCTCGGTTAAAGAAAGGAAAACAGTGGCGCTTCATGCGGGGACAAAAGCCAAAGAAAGGAAAAGAAGATACTGTATGTGTCATTGTTTAGATTAAACTACATTCGCATTCCGAGAACATTGTTTTATTCCTTCTTGTTCTTTTGTACTTTCGAGGAAGAGCAAGAGACACGCTTGTTTCTAACATTTGGCATGCCCTCCTAAGTTTTCCATGGTCGGCAATGTTCTGTGGTCAGATTCTGATCCATTTCAATCTCCGTCGATTTCTGTTTATATCTTAATTTATGAACTATTTTTTGGTCAAACTTTGATATACTTCTAAAATGTATTGTTATTATTATTATTATTATTATTATTATTATTTTACAAATTTACTTTCCAATAGTCTTCCTTTAAAATCGTGCAAACTCATGCGTATATAGAATTACAGTGAAGTATTGAGGACATGGTATAGGTATTTGAGCTCTTTTTAGCATGCCTTTTTGTCTCGAGAACTAGAAAACATCTCGTACACACATTTCCAGCATTTATTGCCGTTAGAAACTTGTAAAAAACAAAAGGGGATTCGAATAATGTTTTGTTGCTTGTCTTGAAACATGACACTGGTGTAAAGACAATGATTGTTGAAGTTTCATACAGACATGTGATGTGTTCCTTGGGAGGTTGGACAAAAAAGAAGATAGAAGCTCAGACCCAAGAGTTCAAACTTGGTACAATTCTGCGAGATGTCAGTAATTTATTATCTACTGTATGCAGAGGCTTACCTGGCTGCCTTTTCTTATCTGTCTCCCCTTGGAGCTCGACTTCAACTAGGTACCTAAACGGGGCTATGCACCTAGGGTCAGACTATTTCACCTGAGTCAGAAAAGCAGGTGGTAATTAGGAGAGAGTTGTTTTATCCCTTAAACTAATAAATTAGTAATAAGAGACACAATAAAGTTTGACATGCTTTGTCGTCTCTATTGTAAAAAAACACTTCTATCAAAACTTAGACATGATATTATTATCAGTATTCGAAAATAAGATATATGTTTTAACTATCAGTTATAGCTTATAAATTCAACCGATATTATCATCAAACTGTAGAAGGGTATGTCTAGAGAAATACATTTACATCAAAATTCGTGAAGCATGGGAAGTACGGTAAGTCAAATTTTCTTATTCAATGCGAAACACTTTGAAATTTCAACAATAATGCAGTGGGCAGCAGCTTGGGAATGAGATGATGCAAGCAAAGTGAATGAGTGGACATTGGTAATCCCACCTGCCACCATTTGCGACAGTTCGGCTTCTACGTGATGCTATCGCTTTCAAAGCAGTCTTGTTGTGGTCAGCCCCTGCATGTCATCCACGTTATAAATTGTTCCATCTACCCACTTTATTGCATGTGGTTTATTTCAAAACACACTCCTACCTAATTTTGATGCCGCTGCTGAGCCAAGTTGTAATGTTGGTCATTCTTTTGGACTCCATTGGTGGACAAGATATCTTGTAATCTTTACCTTCTTATCATCTCCACTCTTATCACTTCTACTTAAACACTCTACTTAAGAATGGAACCAGACTAGATTACATTCATTTTCAATCCATTTGCAAGAGTTGTTGATTTAATGTAGAGAAATATGATATACTGATTAGAGGATAATGAAGCAAGAAATAACTATAATAGCATTGTATTGTCAATAGGTTATTAACTTCGTAGTTGACTACTAAGCATCTATGACTTAATTCTTGAGTTCAATAGTCCATATATTCGAACCCCATTTAACAATTTTTTATGTTCTTCAAAAATGAAAGTTCAAATATGGCATTGATTGGAGTTGTTTCAAGCAATACTTGTGATGGTATCATGATGCCTTCAATATTGTGATTCACAACTTTTGGCCCATTATGATGAATTTTCAAGAAAGCAACATGTTCATGGTTGTAGCGCATACGCCATCCATTCTTGGATAATTTGTCAATTTTTCAAAAAAGGAAAGGAAAATCAACAGTTAAAAGATTCTAAAACATTATTTAATCCAAGATTTCTCGAAACTTTACCAACAAACCCACCATATCGAACATAACCATCACGATTAGATATCACAGCAAAAATAAACATAAAAGTGCTGGTTTGGAAAATAACATCCCAACAACCCCATATTACTTTTATTTCTTTTCTCCTAAAGAAAACCATTAATTATTTTGAGCACAAGAAGCACATTTACATACTATTATAAGCAAATGGTATGTAATGCCACCGCTGAGCAACAGTCTCCAAATGGGAACAAGGTTAGCATCGAGCCCCGATTTCATATAATATAGCATAAGATTCGAACCCAAACTCAAGTTCCCAATGCCCCTTTTCCTCATCCCTGTCGGTTGAAATATTTATATTAGAACACAATAAACTAATATCTTAATAATACAAGATATTAATATTAATATACACTTGTTTGATAATACAAAATAACCATTGTTTTCAACTTGTTAGCTTAGTTGAAGCTACAAAAGATTTTGATTAAATGGTTGAGGTTAGAGACACCACTTATCCTTTTTCTTTTACCTAACAAGAAAATAAAAGATAATTATTATTTTCAATATATCTATTATATTGAGTATTAGCTAGTCACAAAATTATAATTAAACTATGTATCTAAACCTGATTTTTGATAATGATTTATCTTCTTAAAATAAGCACGCCTGTATATGTTAGAGTAAAAATATTATTTTATTGATTTTTTTTATTATTAGAGAGGAAAATAAATAATTATTTTAAAGATTCTTACAAGAATAATATAATGACATTATGAGAGAAGTAACTTTTGAAGGAAAAAATTGGTGTGACAAAGATCAGAAGCACCGAGCCCTTTTTGGTCATTTCATAACTTTCCTTTTTCCATTTCATTTCTTTTCTGTCTCTTTCTCTTTCTCTTTCTCTCTCTCTCTCTCTCTGTCGTTCTGCTTCTGACTCTGCACTCTCTGCCGCAGAGAAGCAGAGGAGGAAAACAAAATCTCAGGCGTTGGAAGGAGGTTTTGTGGAGGAAGAAAGCACACATATTGGAAGAAGCAAAGCCCTAGGGGCTCCATTTTCATGGAAAATCTTTCGCATTCTCGCTACCCAAACAGGGCCAACGCCGCCGGTAAGGTGGCGAGAAAGGCCTGCAACAATGGCGGTGGCTTAGGAGGCGGCGGTGTAATGTTCGACGACGTGTACGGTGGGCCGCCAAAGTTCGGAGTCTCGTCGACGCTCTCGCCGCGCGCGGAGGACTACGGCGAGATTTTCGAGAGCTTCCACGCGTCGCGCGCCTCCTCCATTCCGGTTCTGGATCTTCCGGAGGTCGACGAAGCCGAGGTGTTCTTCGACGTGCGGAGCTCTGGGTTCGACTACGCTGAGGTCTTCGGGGGCTTCGACGGTCTGGACTGCGAGCTGTCGTACGAGGACTTGCTGTTTGACCAGTCCAAGGGTGGGGACCGCGATTCCTCTGAGGAGGAGGAAGCTTGGTGCGTATAACCGTGTTCCAAGTTCTCTGCTTTTTGTTCTTTTGTTTGGTAAACTTTGGAATGGCATGCATGAAGTAATTTAAAATTTTTGTTTGTCTTGTCTGGATTTTGCTAGCTTGTGTTTTGGGTATAACGGTAATGCCCTGCTTCTATATATGACATCCCAGGAAGTTCTTTGCAGTTTCTGAGTGTGGTAGGCGACTTATAATGCGAGTTTCAGAGTTTGGTTTTCTGGGTTTCAATGGAAAGTGCGAAACCAGTCTTGTAGATTCTTGGTTTATTGATCCGGTTGTTTTATGTATACATTTTCTTTCCAATTTGTAAAATGTTACCCCATGATAGTCCGAAGTGATTCTGTTTAACAAAGTGGAGGGAACTTCGATTATTAAATGTTCCGAAGGAAGTCTTGGAAGCTTTGGCTGAAATTGGGGTTTTATTTGGAGTGACTATGTTTTTGTTGAAATCTGCCGGGGAATTTGGGGTTTAGTGAGATTATGTAGTAAATTGAATCGAGGCCTTCTCTAATACTTTGGCCTGTTTCTTTATTCATAGGACTCCAGCAGGAAGTGTTTCTCTTTCAGAAGAGTCGGATCATTCGCAGAAGAATCATGGCTTGTTCAACGGGGATTCTTACCATTCAATTGATGATAGTATGGAGTTCAACATTTCTTATCATAAGGCTAATCAGATGCATGATGACCACATGTCCCAAGGGATGACACACATAACCGAGCTACATGCTGTCCCTGGATTCAGTTTTGTATTGAATGAAAATTCTCCCTTGCAAAGGACAGAAGGTGGGGATCCATTCTTGCAGGTGACCGATGATGACAATCTCAGTATGGATTTTAGTGTAGGAATGGTGAAGAGAAAGCATCTGAAGAAAACCATGTCACAGCCCCCCAATGCTACTGCCAGAGGACAGACTTTTGGAAATGATCTTGAGTCTGAAAAAGCATATCGCAGAAGTGGTTCTCTTCCTAACGAGACATTTCTAACTGTATCTGATATCAGTCTTAGAACAGAGCCTTCTCAGTTGCCACCACCTTCTCGACCACCACCACCTTCTCGACCTCCACCTTTAGCAGATGTCAAGAAGGGCAGTTCTAGATTGACACCAAATGGGAAATGTGTTGATCCTGAAGAGACTTCAGGTGATAGTTCACCCCCTTTCTTTGATGTTGAGGTTGATGCAAGTTCATCTGCTGCAGCATCTGCTGCTGCCATGAAGGAAGCAATGAAGAAAGCTCAAGTGAAACTCAGAAGTGCAAAAGAGCTTATGGACAGGAAGAAGGAGGGATTTCAAGGCAGTTCAAAAATTAGTTCAAGGAGTCATGCAACTAATAAGGAAGAGAAGGAGAGTAAGATTGTTGATGATTGTGCTATTTTGAGAGATTGTAGTGAGCAGAGCACTTGTGGCAGAGAAGACAACAGGGAGGAAAGGAAAAAGGTTACAAAGACAGCGCGGGGAGTTCAAGATTCAATTGAAGAAGGGAAACTGCAAAACATGGCTTCAAAATCAGCAGATAGAAAGCATGATGAGGACTCCTGGTCATCCCTGCAGTCTAATGAAATTGATGGAGATAGTGAATGGAAAGAAGCATCCCAATTTTTTGAATTGGTGAGAACAGATGAGTCTGGTAAGGATCCTCAACAGATGACTCCTGTACAGATTTCGGTAAACAATGCACAAATTCATGAGCAAGGGTGGAAGGAGAGAAAAGGAGCTGTGGGAGTTTTTGAAGAGCTGGAAGCTAATATCAACGTGAAACCAGCTAGAGGAAATCATGAACTGGAGTATGAGAAGAAATCTAAAGTAGTAGAAGAGGCTTGTAAGCAGGAGGAAAATACTGGAAGATCAAAATCAGTTAAAGAGGGCACCAGGCAAAGAGAGCTTGAGAAGAAGGTAAAAACGACTCAAGAGGGTTTTGAGCTTGTAGAGAATGAGAAGAAAGTTAAATCAGAGCAGAAGCGTTTAGAAACTGCTAAGAAGTCAACTGGAGTTGACTGCAACAACCTGGCTGAGTTCCGGAAGAGAGAAAGTAAGTTTGAAGTTGAGCACACCATAAAGCAAAAGGAGAATGAGCCGAAACTGAAAGAAGCGAAAAAACAGGTGGAAGAGGAGAAAATATTCGAGGAGTCTTGTGAAAGGGAAAACGTTGAAAAAAGAAACATCAAGGCTTTTGAGCAGGAAGAAAATGAGAAAAGCCTTAAAGAGGATCGAGGACGAGCAGAAGATGAGAAAAAACTGATGGAAGCACTTGAGCAGAAAGAAAGTGAAAAGAAATTAAAGAGGGAGGTTGTTGAGAAGGCTGAAAATGAGAAAAAGCTAAGAGAAGCTTGCAAAAGAGAAGAAGATGAAAAGAGATTAAGGGATGCTCTTGGGCTGGAAGAGAATAAAAAGAAGCTACAGAAAGTTCTTGAGCAGGAAGAGCATGAGAAGAAACTAAAAGAGTCTATTGAGCAGGACGAGGATGAGCAGAAACGCAAAGGAATTCATAGAGGAGAAGAAAATGAGAAAAAACAACAACAGGCTTGCAAAGTAAAGGAAAATGAAAAAAGACTCGATGGTACTTGTGACAAAGAAGAGGAAAAGAGTCTACGTGGAACTTCCAAGCAAGAGGATAAAAGTGAAAATCCGGAAAGGGCTCCAGAAAGGATTGAACCGAACAGGAGATCCAAAAAGGGATTTGACCAGGAAGAAATCAAGAAGGCAGTAAAAGAGGGGAGTATTTGGGAAGGGACTGAAGAGAGGCTCACAGATGCTGGTGGGAAGGAAGAACAGAAGAAACTAAAGAAATTGCATGACCAAACTGAGAGGGTTGAAACCAGGAAGATGCCAAAACTTGCTAAAGGGACCTTTGTGTGCTTGGAGGGGGAGAATCTTGGGGTTTCTGGTGGAGTATCAAAGTTGAAGGATTGTGAAAACCTTCAAGCACCTAATATAACTTGCACAAATGATAAAAACAATGGAAAGATGAAGAGAACGGAAGATGCCCCTGCTCGTGAAGATGATGGATCGACAGACTCTAAATCCAAAGATAAAGAAAAGGATCCAGAAGCAGTTGAAATTGCAAATGTACCAGGTGAAAAATGCAAAGCATCTGAAGTCGCACAGGGAGACTTGGGACTTGGACAGAACGGGATTAGGATGGAAGATGATAAAAAGTTGCCTCCGTTCAATGACAGTGTGAAGAAGGCAGGTGGACCTGGCTTTGGTGTTGGACAAACTCAGACATACCAAAGCAAGAGCCCCTCCCCACTGGACTCTGACCCTATAAATCAAGAGAGGAAATTTGCTCATGAATTGGGAGAGAGAGGAAGTGATATCAAGCAGGTCCAGACTGTTCTGGACCAGGAAGAAAGCAAGGATAGATTCATGTCAAGTCATGTGAAGAAAGATGGGATTGAAAATGGAAGGAAAAAAGAAGCAGCTCAGCCAGCTACGTCAGAAGTGAAAGGAAACATCCAGAAGACTTCTTTGCCTGTTAATGCAAGACAGACTACTGAAAGAAAGGAGAAGAGTCTTAATAACACATTAACATCTGAAGATGCAGAAATGGAGCGGATGAAGAGAGAAAGAGAGTTGGAGATGGATCGCCTCCGAAAAATAGAAGAAGAGAGGGAGAGAGAGAGGGAAAGAGAAAAGGATAGGATGGCTGTTGATAGAGGAGCACTTGAAGCTCGGGAAAAGGCATATACTGAAGCCCGTGAAAAGGCAGAAAGGGCTGCCGTGGAGAGGGCTATGGCAGAGGCTCGTGAAAGGCTAGAAAAGGCATGTGCTGACGCTCGGGAGAAGTCTTTCACTGAGAAGGCAACGATGGAAGCCAGGCTTAGAGTAGAACGTGCTGCAATAGAAAGAGCAACTGCAGAGGCTAGAGAGCGTGCTTTGGAAAGAGCAATGTCTGAGAAGGCTGCTTATG
Organism: Casuarina equisetifolia; assembly: GCA_028551475.1. Classification (NCBI taxonomy): domain Eukaryota; kingdom Viridiplantae; phylum Streptophyta; class Magnoliopsida; order Fagales; family Casuarinaceae; genus Casuarina; species Casuarina equisetifolia. Next base: position 741,584 of record CM052358.1, on the reverse strand, counting down.
TGTCAAGAGAACGAGTTGAAAGATCTGTTTCTGATAAATTTTCGGTTTCCTTCAGAAATAGTGAAATGAAACAAAGCTCTTCTTCCGTGGTGTATGGAGGTATGTGATCTTGGAAGCACCTGCTAGTATCTTTTGCTCTAAAATGTTTTCTTTGACTTCTTTTCTATTCTCTTCCAATTTTCAACTGCCTTCTGCTAAGCTGCCTTTAAAATATATATTTTTTTCTCCAAAAGCTGCTTATCATACTGAGGGTTACGAAGGAGATGAAGTTGAATCACCTCAGAGGTGTAAAGCTAGATTAGAGAGGCATCGGCGTACAACTGAACGTGCAGTATGTATTTCATCCTTTTGTACATCATTTAGATAATTATTTAATATGGAACAAGAATAACTCAAGGTTTCTGGTGTTTTTTTTTAGGCAAAAGCTCTTGCGGAGAAAAATATGCGAGATTTTCTTGCTCAAAGAGAGCAAGCTGAGCGAAATGTAAGTCCTTTTCAACACCGAAGGAAATTCTAGAATTTCAAATTGTGTATTTATGATTTTGACACTTTTGGGTGTAATATTGTTTGCAGAGATTAGCAGAAACATTGGACGCTGATGTCAGGAGGTGGTCAAGTGGAAAAGAAGGGAACCTGCGTGCATTGCTTTCAACATTGCAATATGTATGTGTTATTTTCCTACTTAAGCTTGGCCTCAGTTTTCTGAGTGATTCTGTAGTATACAAAGTGCGTGTTCACTGCTGTAACCTGTGACGAGACAAATGTAGGTTGGGACAGCAAGCTTCTTAAACATGTTTTCTAAATAAACGGTTCTGTTTAGAGGGTGGTATGTGAAAGTACTCCGCATTCTTGATCTAATTTGCGTATTCCATAGGATTAAACCTAAAAGAATTGAGAATGATTTAGATGACTGATTACTGTTAATTATCCAGTCACTGAAGTCGGCTCTTTTAATTGATTTTCTGTTAAGGAGTGTAGTAGTTAGCGTTTAGGTTTCCTTGAATTTAAACTAGGTAACGTGCCACAGTTATTCAAGCTGCTCCTAAGCTTTGATGTGTGAGATATCTTACGCCTTTCCATGGACAGCTTGGTAACTTTTTGTGAGATGTATGGAAATATATGCGTCAATCGCAGTTCTATAGGGTATTCATACTATAAAGAACCTTTTTTTCTTTTTGTTTATGCTTGCTTGATGCGAATTCTTAACATGTTCAGAAATAAAGGATTCAGAGGTCTGAATTTGGCTAGCAAATGAATAACCAAATAACCGAACCTTCTTTCTTCAGTCTTTCTCTAAGCCCTTGCTCAACTGGTGGTTTACCGTTACTAATTTCTCTTCATTGGCAGATCCTCGGGCCTGACTGTGGTTGGCAGCCAATCCCTCTGACAGAAGTCATAACTGCCGCTGCGGTAAAGAGAGCTTACAGGAAAGCCACTCTCTGTGTGCATCCTGATAAGTTACAACAGCGGGGTGCAAGCATTCAGCAGAAGTACATTTGCGAAAAGGTCTTTGATCTTCTGAAGGTATGTTCTTGTTCTGCTATAAAAAGACTAGTATTTTGTTGCGCTACATTTTCCCTTCCCCTGGCCCTGGGACCATGTCTGTCTGTTCCTTATGTTGCTCTTGCTATATCTGCAGGAAGCCTGGAACAAATTCAACTCAGAAGAACGGTAGCCCAGATGTCAGTATGTTCGATGAATACACATTTTGTAATTTTTATACTGCAAGTGTATATCTGTGTATGTCCAATCTCTCTTTGTCTATGTAGTATCCGAATGGAAGCTCAAACTCATAGCTTCTTATATAGGTTAGAAGCAAATATGTATGACGAACTGTTCAATATTGGACCTTCCAGGGTTCATTGCAGTAATTTATGGAAAGAAAAGCAGTATTACTACAAGTTCTTGATGTAACTTCTTACTCTGCAAAAACACAGAAATTCTTCACCCATACCAGTTCCGTGTATCTGGTCTCTAATAACATTTGGAGCCTCATAAACATTCATTGCTCCATCAATTTCTAACTCAACAGCATTGTTTGGAGAGAGGCGTGGAGAAAGGAGAAGCTTTGGTTGAAATCACACTACTTGGATCGGCAGGAATGAAAATGTATTCAAAGCACTAAATACTGGTGTAGAAAGTTTAATTCTTTCTTACAACTGAATTTTACGTAGAAAGATAACTTTTTTCTAATTGTCAACATTATACAACACTGGAAATGTTTTAGCATTTCTTATTGTCATTATCGTGAGGTAAAGTTATGAATTTTATGAGTAACATCATGAAAGAGGTTATGTATATGAATTATAAATCATTAAAAAACTTATTTATTTTTCTGTAAAATGGATTTATAATGAGTAGGATAATATTTATACATATGCAAAATATATATTTACAAATCACTGTATGGGTAGATGGATAATAAATTACAAATAGTGTAAGATATTTTGATATTAACTTTTTGTGTGCTTGGAAAATGAGATTTCGAAGTATGAGATATTAAACTTATGAACTAGGTTTTGGGTACTTAGGTATTGAGCAATCGATAATCAGCTACTAGACCTAAGTCATATTCTTACCATGGAACTAAGTATTCTCGGCCGAAGCAAAAACAACTTTGGTGAACAACGTGAAGTATATTTTCCATTTTCCTTTGACATGGCAACCTGTTCATGAGCTTGTGATGTACAACGCGTTCCGTTCCTTACGTTCACTCAACTTCCTCGCCGGTGGCGGCGGAGCCGTTCCATTGAAGAAGCTACACCTACACACCCACCTGTTCGACGAAACACGCCAAAGAGACCTCTGGTCGCTTAACTCCCTTCTCGCCTCGTATGTTCGTGATGACAACGTTCTTGCCGCGTGGGCTTTCTTCAGTCGAATGCACTGCGCGGGCTCGGACCTTGATGCGTACACTTTCACGCCGGTGTTGGGCGCGTGCTCAAAGCTGCCGGGCCAAGAGCGCGGCAAGCAGGTCCATGCGTTGATGATCAAAACGGGTTCGGAGTCTGGAGCTGTGAGCAAAACTGCTCTCATGGATATGTATTTCAAATATGGGTGCTTGGGTGACTCGATTAAGGTGTTTGATGAGATGGGATCCAGGGACGTTGTGACTTGGAACCGTTTGCTGTCGGGCTTTTTGAGGCACGGTCTTGGAAAGGAAGCACTTGCGGTTTTTGAAGCAATGAGGAGGGAAAGAGTGGAGTTTACTGAGGTTACTTTGTGTTCTGTGCTTAAAGCCTGTGCCTTTCTGAAGGCGTTTCGTCAGGGTAGGCAGGTTCACGGGTTGGTGGTCGTGATGGGCCGTGATTTGGTGGTACTGGGTACTGCTTTGATTGACTTGTACGCTAGTGTTGGGTGCATGGAAGAAGCTATGAAAGTGTTCTCCAGTTTGGGCTCTCGAAAGGATGATGTGATGCGCAATTCATTGATTTCTGGGTGCGTTCTAAATCGAAAGTATAAGCTGGCATTCTCGATCATGTGTATGATGAAACCCAATGTTGTTGCGCTTACCAGTGCTCTCGCAGCTTGTGCTGAGAATTCTGATCTGTGGATTGGAAAGCAGATACATTGCGTAGCTATACGTCAGGATTTCCTCCATGACACCCAATTATGTAATGCTCTGTTAGACATGTACGCAAAGTGTGGGAAAATTTTGAGTGCCCGGTCGTTATTTGATGGAATTCGTTGTAAAAGCGTGGTTTCCTGGACAAGCATGATTGATGCATACGGAAGGCATGGACATGGGCTCGAAGCTCTTGAGCTGTTCAAAATGATGGAAGAGGAAGGGGGTGGCGTATTGCCAAATTCTGTAACATTTCTTACTCTCTTATCGGCTTGTGGGCATGCAGGACTGGTGGATCAAGGCCGGGAATGTTTTCATTCTGCAAGAGAGAAGTATGGTCTGGAGCTGAGTGCAGAGCATTATGCCTGCTTGATAGATATCTTAGGCTGGGCCAGTTTGATAGAAGAAGCATGGAGTTTATATCGGGACATGGTTAAGCATGGTCCTCAGCCTACTGCAGCCGTGTGGGCAGCATTGTTGAATGCTTGTAGTCATAACATGGATGTTGCAAGGGGTGATTTTGCTGCAACTCAACTGTTGCATTTAGAGCCAAATAAGCCGGGGAATTATGTACTCGTATCGAATTTCTATGCAGCCATTGGGAGGTGGGATTCTGTAAATGAGTTGAGAAACGTTTTGACCACTAAAGGACTGGCCGAGGAAGCTGAAAGAAGCTGGTTCAATGTAACAGGCAGCCACGAGAATGCCATTGTTGTGTCGGTTTGAGAAATCAAAGATTGCAGAAAAGTAGAACATATCAATCTATTACAAATGAGGTTAGCCATTTATGACATGTCAATCTGGCTGACATTCTTTGCCGTGTCCAAGCAAGGTAACAGAGCAATCATCTGCTTGACACGATTTTTAAGTCAACCTGTCTCTGACTAGCCAGTATATGTTGTTTGGGGTCATCAATCAGAGGGAACAATAACTTTTCCCCGTTCTTTCGGCTTACTCGTCCTGAAATTAAGGGATGGCTGTGTATAGAAATGAAGCTGAGATACACTCATTGCAGCTTCAGCAACGAATTTCCTGTTTGATGTACTACCAACAGGAGGAAGTCGGCTCGTGAATTTGATATTAGTTTCACATTCAAGGCTATTGAAAGACTCACTGAATTTCTTGTTCCTCATGGTAGCAAGAAGGATCTCAAGTATGAAAACAGTTAGGAAGGCTATTTCTTCTGTAAAACTGGTTTACAACGAGGGAGACAACTTATTTATTTATAGAGGATTACATAGTAGGTTACGAGTTATATGAATCATTTTAGCTCCCCAGTAACGTGAAGTTCTATGGCTTAGTAATTGATAACATGGTAGAGAGTTTGAAGTTGAATCCTAGGCTATGGCATGCTAAAAAGTTCATTGCTTTTTTAAAGCTAACTTCTATGGAATGGAACAATTTTGTTTATACATAAAGGATTCTACTGCGTATTGTAAACATTATGCGACGTTTCCAAGATCATGTGATCTTCTCCTCCTTTTCTGGTGATTCACGATTGCCAGTGGTTAACGTCCACCAAATCACGGATTCCCGTGCCCTCATCTTCTCCTTTGTAAGCATTTCCTAATCCTTTTTCTTCTCTTCTTGACCTTCTGCTCAACAGTGTAAAGAATTCACCTTTGTAATCCTTTTTTTTCCCCCCTCTCTTAAGCACTTCAAAAAAAAAGAAAAGAAAAAAAGAAATGGGTTTGTTAATCCCTTCATATAGTTAATTATTAATTTACTGAGTCAATTATCTTTCTTGCTCGACAGCCACCTAACTTTTCAAAATGGACGGCGCAGCCATGCAATATGAAAGCTGGACGGTGGGGATGCTGCAGTCTTGGTAAAGGTTTGACACCTTCTCTTTGGGGTGGTTGCGATTGTTACATAGTCAACAATCATACGTGTAACACACATGATAACTGTGTTTATCTTCTACCCTTTTCCTTCCATGTGTAAACAGTGCTAAGTTGAAGCTTGTTTCCTAATACCAGTGCTGTTACGCCATGTTCAGAGCCTTGAGTACACGAAGAGGCCACCGGAGATACGAGCACTTAGCCGATGAGCCTGCCGTTACTTTGCTGGATGCGAAGTTAGAGAGGGCCAAAAGCTTGCCAGCTAGTGTATTTGCTTCATCAAAGAAGTCAACGCCGGAATTAATCTTTCCGGACAACTCTCAGGCGAAGCCTACAAAGAAGGTGTCCAGTCATCCACTCTTCAGCCTCTTTAACGCTCGTCGGAAGAAGAAACCTACAGCCAAGCCGGAGTTTGCAAGGTACCTGGAGTATCTGAAGGAAGGAGGGGTCTGGGATGCGAGTTCCAATTCGCCTGTAATCTATTACAAATGAGGAAGTGCTCTACATACTGTTTTTTCTTGTGTAATTTGCCATCATGATTAGAATTTGATTCTCTGAATGTTTGTTATCCAAGACGCAGATGTTTTCTTCTTTAATTCAGTGTTTTCGATCTGTAAACTATCTGTTTTTGTATTCAGCAGGCTGCTTCCCTAAAACTTTCCAAGCAGCTGAACAATGAAGAAATATTAGCCATACAAGAACTCATTCAAATGAATCTTTTGGAATTCTTAAATATGGGGAAAAATCTTGTAATACGTTTGATAGTGAAAGAGAAGAGTTCATGTGATGTAGGGAACAGCAAGACTTGGGCTCTAACAAAGATTTTTGATTGGGAAAATCCTTTCACCCACACAGAATCTGCATATCCTAGCTTTTAGAAGGTATATGCCGCTCTGAATTTTGGACCACTAGTCTCAAGTTGCTGATCCTCATCTTGAAGATGTTGATTGAAGCTAACAGAAATCGATTATCTTCTATGATCAATCCACCCACTTCAACCCAAATGAAGTTTATTTACATATTATAAAAATTACTCTACTTAATCTGTCATAGGTTCATTTCTTTTCAATCTTTGGTGATCTTGGGTACATCTTTATGTAAAGTTTTGTCACTATTGTAAAAGACCATATCTATCTCTTGAAGAAAGAGGTTGTTTGAACGTATAAAATACATTACAATTAGTCTTCTTTATTGTATAACTATATGTGTTTTGAATGCTTAAAGTCATCAAACTCTTGTTTAAGTCTCTGGTTTGAATATGTTGTTAATGAAAGGACATAGTTTTTTGACAATACAAGTAAAGATAGTTCGAGATAGCAAAGTACAATGATGTTGCCGCCCAGATATTTGGAATCTAGAATCAAAGTGTTAAAGTTACTATTCTGAACCAACTTGTTTGGCCGTAACATGGGAGAATTATGATCATGGCATGTTTGTAACTACAAGCAACGTGGGAGATATCTTCATGAACGAGACTGATGAAGGTGCATGCACTGTGCTGGAATATCTCGGTGCAGAACATCCACTTGCTGCTTTAAGGATTTACGGGGAAGAGCTATCCGAAGTGGAGTCCGTGGGTTCGATGCATGCGGTTGGAGACTTGGAGAAATAATGGAGGGCCCCACGTACTGTCATTTCTATGCCTTATCTGATGTCTTTAATACTTGCAGACCTGCACTGTGTAATGATGAGAACCTGTCAAGTTGGTTTTACATTCCTTCATGCAAGTAGCATGCAAGTGGCATGCAAGTTGTATCTTGTTGTTTTGTCACGGTGGTTGCCTATATAAAGGCCGTGTAAGACGTATTTCTGGTACAAGAAAAGTTTTTTTCTATCCAAAGTTATGTTTTATCTTCTGTGAATGTTAGCAGGGCCATTTGGCCCTGCGTTCATGAAAATTTTCATATTCCTTCTTTTGCTTCTTTTAAATTTTACAGATTTTCTTTATAGTTTTGAATATCTTCTACACTCACATTTGTTTACAAATTCTTGTGTTCTTCATCTCATCTTTTTGTTATAATTTTGATGCTTTGATTTATTTTCTTTGTTTACAAACTCCTTGAACTTCCTCATTTAATCAGTTTGTTCACCAAATCAAACCCCTTAAGTTTAGAAACAACACGTCACATGCTGCCATATTTAAAATAAACCCACCAAACTCTGATTTTCAATTCAAAGTACTTGGAATCTAGAATCAAAGTACTTTTGCAGAAGTTTTTTCCCACCTCAGGTACATAATCTTCTTCATCTGGCTTTCAATGTCAATGGAAAACAGCATATGCTCTATCTTCTTGGTCCCATGTTTTGGTTGCTTGTACCAACTTGCAAATCCTTTCCAACTTCCCCGTCAAGTAAAACCTCGACAACTTTCAAAATGTTAACAATCTTGTTTCTTTTTATATATATTTTATTTTAAAGATACTTTCTAAACAAGTTCTTAACAATCCATTGGGACTAACATGGTTGCGGCCATCTTTATAAGGGTAATTGATGTCCATACTCTTAGAATTTGTGTTATAACAAGTTTTTTTCTCTTTAAAATTGATTTGTACAAAATTAATGTATATTTTATTTTAAAGATATTTTTCTAATATGATTTAAGCAATATAATCTATTCTCTACATCATTTTTATTCAAAAATTTGTTGTATCTTGTAGAAGCTTAAAACAATAAGAGGTGATTTGAGAAAACCCAAAAACTTACTTTACCATACAATATTATCACAAAGTGAACATTAGAGGATTGAAAAGAAGGGGACAAAGTCAACAAGTTGTGGAAAATGCATTCTTCGTAACTTTGTTTCAAATAACAGTATATAATGTCTAATTTTATATATATTATAAAGAAAAAAAAAGCCAAAGAAGACATGAAAACTAAAGAAAAGAAAGAACAAAAAACTAAAAAAAAAAAAAAACTACTTCATATATTATCTTTATCGTCAATTTGCAGTATTTTCCGTACCAATTAACAAATACGAACTTAAACAATGGATTTTATATGAACAAAAGCTTCCTCTTTCGAATTCTCTTTAGGCTGCTAAACTAGAGCTTTAGAAGTTGGAACTTGTCCAAAGTGGCAGCTGGTCATCTTACCAACCAGTGGGTCAAAGCAACAGTACATAGCCTTTGATTGTGGTGGCAGGTACAATATTAAAGTGATGAAAATATCATTTTGAATTTAGAAGATGACACGCACAAAACCTTAGTTAATTCAAATCCAGAAGCTTCTCCATTTCACACGACAACTATAGACGCCCATAAAGTCTTAAACGAATCAAACTTACTTGGATACCTTTTTAAATAAGATTACTTTTAGAGTTTATGCCCAACAAAAGATCAAAAGGACCAAATTTAATAATAAGCTTAGAAATATGCTTTACGTTATTAATATCTTAATTTAATATGTTTTACACCAAATTTAATGAAAATCTTACTAAATACAATTTTAAGAAGGAGAATACATTTTTAAAAAAGTTGAAATTTTTTGATACATTATTTTATATTTTAAATTAACTTTTACTAATGACTTGTCAATTCATTAATGGTACAATGGAGGTTTAAAAATGTTTCAAGTTTGGCCTTCACAACTCTTTGGTTACCTAAAAAAGAATGCAAGAAAGAGATACCTAAAGAAGTTTAAAGAGTCAAAAAGAAGAAGAAAAAATAATGTGAAAGGAAAAGATGGAGAGCAATATAATCAATAGACACATAACTTAGTTAATAATTTATGTAGTCTATGACCGAGAGGTTTTTAATTTAATATCCAACTCTTTTAAGTCTTTACAAAAAAAAAAAGAGAGTATAAAACTTACTATAATTGTGAAAAAAAAAAGCAAGTAAAATAAAAATCCAACTTCCTTCCACTGTGAAAATGTCAATTGAGCACTAATGAACTTCTTTATTTACTTAACTAAAAAAAGAAAGGCCAAACTTGCTATGATTCTGGCATAGTGAAAAAGTCAATTAAGCACTATTGAACTTCAAATCCCACATCATCAACCATTCTCTACCACAAAATAAAATATTATAAAACAAGAACAATAACAATAAAAAAGTAAGCCACAAGCTTCCTGCTTCCCAAGGAGACCGAGGCTACGCTGACGTCACCAAACCCATCATCCTAGATTGTTTGACAAGGGACCGTTCGGCTTTACGTCTGCGAAACGCTGTCGTATCGACAGAGTCGTCGTTCTCAAGGGGGCAAAGCACGTGAAAAGGCGTGGACGAAACTTCTCAAGCATCGCGAAGTTGTTGTTTCAAATTTTTTCGGAACGAGCGTGCCGGGAGTCGCCATAAATACCCACATCGAGAAGGTGCGTTCTTTGAAGGAAGGGAAGGGAGAGTTCGCGCGAAAGAGGCCTGCTGGATTTGATATGCAGCTTACGCACCGCCGTCTCGGGTTCTTCCTCGGTTCTACTGCTGCTTTGTGAGGCGAGCGCTTGGGCTGGTCCTTCTGTGCCGTTGCGTTTCTCGAAGGTACTTTTTCTGTTACCGCGGATTTGGACGTGTTTTTCTCTGGATTCTTCGGTGTTTTGGGAAATTTGGGAATTTTTTTTTTCCCTTTATAGAGCTGGAGCGGGGGAGGAAATAGAGGAGTGGAATTTTGACTGCGACGGTTTGTGTACCTGTTGTTTTTGGTTGTCCGAACAGCTGGGAGGGATAGCTGTATTTGGGCTGACGGGCGTGGGGGGTTTCATTTTTTGTCGTTTTCTGACCGTCTCTGAGCTGCCATACGGAGCCTTTAGGTCTCTGTTGAGACTTAATTTGGGGGTGAGTTTTTGGTTTCGCCGTAAAGGCGCATTTGAAAACGTAGGTGCCTGTACATGTGATGGATTTTGAGGGTTTGAGGTTGGGAATTTCTGGGTTTAGGGTTTCAAACTCGTCTTATTGCTCCTACATTCCAGCATAGGACCTTCCGTGTTAGTTTTGATTCTGAAATATGCAGGGTAGAATCCTGTATATAGTTTTTTATAAGTTGTCTTCTGTTTGAATTGTTAGCTTGGCTGAGTGAGTTAAACGTCAATTTATTTACCTTTTTTTCTCTTTTCCCTTTTTCCCTCCCAATCCTTGTAGTGTTGGGATAGGATGGATAATTAAGTGTATTAGGCAAATAGATGTTGAGGTTTGGTTTTGGTCAATGGCTTGTTCTTGTCAAGGATTGTGAGTTTTCTTCTTTTATTTAGTTTTTATCAATCGTAAGCTAATAATGTTACATGCATTCCTTTTATTGGCTTTAGGTTTTATGTGTAGAACATTTTCTAGATTTAGTGCATGAGTGTATGAGTTTCTGATATCCCTAGCAGTATATTCCTGTATGGGGAGTTAACAGGGAATATGTGTAATGAAAAAATGACGTCAGATTGTAAAAGAATCCTTTGCATAGTCACTGTCTACAATTAATCGGCTCTGGAGAACTTCGAAACAATATAGTTTTTCTCAGAAAGAATAAATGATCCAGAAATTATATTCTCATATTTTCATCTTCTTTGTTAACTAACTGTTAGGTTTTTCTTTCCTCTCATTAAAATGGATCTCCAATTGATCATTTATGACTGTTTGATAATGCAGAACCATGCCGACCTTTAGTGCTATAGCTTTAGACAGGTTGTTGGAACCTGGTACCTCAAAATCTGTTGACAAGTCTGTTGCTAAATCAAAGCCTTCTGAATCAAGACCTTGTCCTGATTCAAAGATGGAAAGGAAACATAGTACATCAGCTGCGGAAAGGAAACTTAAACGCCCTCAGATAACACCAGCGCTCTATGCCACTCCTAAGCCAACCCCACTTCCAGATTTACCACCTTCATTCACACCTTCCCCGTACATCATAAACCACAAACGCCGGGGGCCACGTCTCATGAAGAGCTATTCTCAGGATGACGTGTCCTTTCACCAAAAGACTGAAGAGAAGGTCAATGGGAAAATGGAGAATGCAGAAACTGAGGTTACCCATTTGACTAAGGATGACTCTGTTACTCTCACCAGTCCTGGTGCTAATGAGGAGGATCTGAACGGTGGCCATGCCAGTGGAGTTGGTAGCTTTAACAGTAAAATTGGGAGCATTAATGGGGAACTTGAGAGCAGTAATGGGAAACTTGGGAGCAGAAATGGGAAACTCGGGAGCAGTAATGGGAAACTTGGGAGCAGTAATGGGAAACACGGCAGCTGTAATGGAGAACTTGAAAGCAGTACTGGGGAACTTGGGAGCATGAGTAAAAGTAATGCTGTAGTCAAGGGAGATGATGTGTTGAAAGATGAAAGGGATCTTGAACTTGAAAATTTCTTTGATCCACACGATTCACTTAGTATTGCAAGCAACACAGATGGAGAGGATAATTGTGGGGCTGAACGTTCTGTGAAGCTAACACCAGCGGGGGAGTTTTTTGATGCTTGGGAAGGTAATTGGTCTTTTGCTTGTCTATGCTTTGTTGATTTAAACCTGTGCTAGTCTTGTCATTTATTTATGTATATAGATACTTATCCTCTCCACCCTGTATTTTTGGTCTGTTGATCGTTTTTGGATGTCCAAAATACTGTCCTCCTCTTTAAGAAGTTAAATAGTAATAATAATAACTTTCTTACCTTTTCCTTGGAAGGTCAATAATCCTTTCTGTTTTCATTATTTGGTTTAAGTTTAAGGGGGTAAGTCGGCAGCCACTATGTTTTATTTAAAAGACAACTCACAAGATGGTGTCGTTTTGAAAAAAAAAAAAAAATTGGATTTGCCTTGTGGAATCACTGACATGAGGCAGAAGTCTTATCACTTCATGCATGTGAACTGGGAAGTTCTGCCGAAGATAGGTATGGTGTATCAGACTTAGTAACAGTATGAACTGAGGAGCTTAAAAATAGATTCCTTTCTTCTTCTCTCTCTCTCTTTTTTTTTTTTTTATTGGTTGAAGTTTTGTGTACTAGTCTACAATGGTGTATATACATGAAAACTCCTAATGCAGGCTCAGTTGTTTGGTAAATGTCCTAAATTATGAGAAACAGCAGACATTACCATTGTAGCTAGGGACGTTCCAGTTTTTCTGAGGCTGTTTTGGATGTTAAAATTCTGGCTGAGGAGATTGACTGCCGGATTCTGCATTGCTTAGTTTTCATTGCTTGTTTGAGAGACTTCTGATATTCCTTCTTTTGGACATTCTACTTTTAGGTGAAGCAATTATCTCGAAATGATAAAAATTAAGCATTTATGTCTTTAAATTAAATTTTGTATTTATGCAAAAACAGTTGAGTGGGTAGCTGTAGTTTCATCTTAATTGATTCTCTTACTTCCTGCAGAATTATCCTCTGAGGGTGGGCCACTTCCTTCTGTTCAAGATCTTGAAGCTGAATTGCGTGAAATGAGGATGAATGTATTGCTGGAGATAGAGAAGCGGAAGCAATTGGAAGAAGCCCTGAATAACATGCGAAGCCAGTGGCAGAGGCTGAGGGAACAGTTATCTGATGTGGGGTTGACACTCCCTGCTTATCCCACCGTTATACCAGAGGCCGAGCAGCTGGACTGTGATCCTACAGAGGAGCTGTGCCAACAGGTTCATGTTGCGAGGCTTGTGTCAGAATCTATTGGTAAGGGTGTTGCTAGGGCTGAGCTGGAGATGGAGATGGAAGCTGAAATCCAAGCAAAGAACTTTGAGATTGCTCGATTGAATGATAGACTTCATTTTTATGAGGTGGTGAATCGGGAAATGTATCAGAGGAACCAAGATGCTTTAGGTGAGATTTTGATACCTTGCTTTATCTAGGCCTCTTGTATATCTTATTACCAACATTGAGCAGAACTAATTATTTGTTTGTTTGATTTGTGACAAGTAAGAAAGTTGGGGGGGTGGTGGTTATTTTGCCTGGTTTGTCTCATAATCCTCATTTACTGCAACGGGAGATGCTTGTGTGCTGCATTTGGTCCACATTTATGTGCATATGTAGAGAAGGTTTTTAGAGGTTTTTTTTTTTTTTTGGGGTGGGGTGGGGGGGGTGGTTTGCTATTCATACTGTTTCGAGTGGGAATTTAGTGCTAAACAATCTTTGAGATGATCTTGCTCAAAAGATGTGGTTGCTTACCACGTAGTTCCAAGCAGTTTAGTCTTAGATAACGCTTAAGAGTCACACGTGGGATGCCTACCAGTCCTAGGGTGATATATAGGTATTTTCCATTTTCTTTCCGTTTCCTTTATCTTACTCAGTAAAACCTTGTTCTTTCTAATGCGTCAACAGTAGTTACAAGTAGCCACTGCCACACATAAGACTAGGTCCCAAGTTTTCTCCTACATTTCTGTGTAGTAATATCTCTCATTTCATGGTAGTTGGTCTAACAAATATTGACATTGGGGCTTCACTCCTAACGTTGAACAAGGACTTGGCGATGTAGCCTTCTAGAGGGACATGGTAAAAAATCTCAATACTCTTCATGGCAGGGTTCCAAGGTCGATCTGTGTCCTCTAGAGGGACATTGTAAAACTGAAAGATGTTTCTTTCATTATTGGACCACAAGAGTGAGCTTATATGAAATGACTTCCAGAAAACAACTATTTAAGCGGGGATCAAATGATAAAGTTCTCTTTGCACACAAATCCACACATGCATGTTGTATTTGATGCTTGCATAAGTGCTCGTAAATGCACATACTAGAATATGCTTGTTCTTGTTGTATTTGATGCTTGCATAAGTTTTTCCTTACATTCGTATATCCCCTCTTACACGTATACCATTATTTGCTCCTCTAACCATAGCAGTTTTCTATTTCTTTAGAGGTGACACGACATGAGAGGCAAAGGAGGAAAAGAAGGCAAAGATGGGTTTGGGGTTCAATTGCTGCTGCGATAATGCTTGGCACTGTAGCCTTGGCATGGTCATACCTTCCAACAGGAAGAGGATCATCTTCCACCGACCATTCTCCAAATCCTGAGGGCAACGATGCAGCTGATTAATAGGTGGCCAATCAGCTAGTAGCCATGATGCTGTCATGGAAGATAAATAATAAAGATCACATAATACACTTGGTGGATATGGTCTTGCCTTTGTCAGTTGATCTTTCTGATCTCAAAGGTTGTATAGTTCCACCAGCTATCTAACTTTGTGCCTTTGCTACCAATACAGAAGCTGATAGATCGTGAAATAGATAAGTCTGGTTGTTATAATCTTAATTTTGGGCACGAGCCAGTCTGTTTTAATCACCATTTTGGCTGAAGCAGTGCATTAGAAGGGGGATGGATAAATCTCTGGTAGATTTGAATGTGTTTTCTATATATCCTGCAATCTGAGTTTACTTTGAAGTCCGGCGCGATGGAGACTGTTTCCATTCTATATTTTGTTTTGTTTTCCTTACAAACTCATGTGAGCTAAAATTACAATTTTGAATTGCATCCGCCTTGTCCCCCAGGCAAGTTTAATGTGAAAAAGTTTTTCAGGGCCGCCTTTTGGGTGGTGAAACACTATGTAGAATAACATTTGAACTCTAAAAATGGATGAGGTTTTTGGATTTATCAGCAGCTTGGCTGACCATTATATTGGATGCTATCATCTGCTTTTTCTGTTCCCCTTGCTTTTGGCCCAAGCTGGCGTTTTTGTGATTGAATTATCAAGGGATTTATAGCATCGTTGGTAGTGGTTATTGAGAAAAGAAAAGCGTTCCTTGTGGGTTTTGATTTTTAATTAAGCACGTTTTCAAAATAACTATATGAAAATATCCCTATATGAACGTCGGTTTCAGAATAACTATATTTATTTTCTTCGTGGGAAAAAAAATTACTTAGTCATAATTAATTCTTCATGAGGATAATATTTGATTCAATTTTCCTAATAAGGCCTTTTGCATGGTAGCAATTTTGAAACTAGCCTGTTTAGCCTATTACAAAAGGAGGGCATAAGCTATTATTTGCAGTTTTGTTAAATTTTGTCTGAATTTTATTCTTCAAAAGTAGTTATATGATCTTGTTCAACATGATAAGATTAAAGAATAAAATGCTTTCTTGAAATTTATTAGCTTTTTGTGTACAAAAGTTCAAAATATATTACTTTCAAATGTAACCTATATTAGTTGTTAGAAAGAGCGTTAAGAATTATATAAATTGCACATATTATTTCAATTATATTTTTAAATTGTAATTCGTAGAGGATTTCGAGGTTGGAATCATCTCCTTAAAACGGCAACATATTTAGAACTAGTCGTGTAGATAGTAAAAGAAACGGAAAGATGCGAGGCGCCAGCGGCTCTTGCAGAGCCTCGAAGATGGAACTAGCTCTACACACATATCCAACTCTTCCCGGAGATAGGCCGGTGTTTACCCAGCATACCCATGTCGATAAGCTCCACGCCGTTCCAGTCAGTACTCAAATTCGTTTCGCCGTAGCATTACGAACCAACTTGGGCCAACCCATTTCCACTTCCGAGCCTGTTGCAATTCCAGGAACTGGAACAACCACCGAATTCTTGTCTTGTGCGAGGAAAAACATGATTCTGAGGAGGAAGCGGAGACGAGCTCGTATTCTCAGGACGAGTCTGCTTTATTGTCTCTGAGTGGCAAGCCTGACAGGAACATGGCCTTGCTCGACGACTATGAAATGGAGGAGCACGAATACCTCTTGGACCCCAACTATCTTCGCGGTCGGTCTCTGCTTTCTATTATCCTGTGTTTTAGTTTGTTTCCTGTTTTTTTGTGATTTTAGGCATACGGAACTTCGGATGAAGAATTAAGAAATGTGATTTCTCAAAGGTCGTGATCTTCTGCGTCTTGATAATTTGCATAATAGGTTCCTTTTGAAGGATATTTTTTAGCAGTTATCTATGTGAACTTTTTTACATAGTCTTATAACTTTCAGTTAGCAACGTGAAATTCAAACAAGCTAACATATGTTACCTGTATGCCAGTTTGTGAAGGAGATTATGCTTTTCTCACTTTTGCATTCTTGCCATACATAAGGTTTAGCTTTGGTGGATTGAAATGTTCAAAAGCTAGTGGCCTTAACGAACGTATCCTTTACAGAAGCTATCAATCAAATAACCAGCCTAGAAAACTGAGGCAAGATCTTAAAAAGAAAAGGGTGTGGTGAATTTTTTTCGTTTGTGGAGTTCATTTCTCTCTCATCTTGTTACTCCTGGTTCATGCTTTGATTTCTTTTTATATGTTGGAAGCTTCTCGGCTTGTTCTGCCAGTGGTTGTGAATTTTGATGAATCCAATGTAGGTTATTTGGCTTACTTGGCAAGCCAAATGTTGGAAATAGTACACTCACTAACCAGATGATAGGCCAAAAACTGTCAATTGTTACAGAGAAACCTCAAACTACAAGGCACCGAATTCTTGGTATATGCTCTGCCCCAGAGTACCAGATTTGATTTTATGTATTTCTAGTTCTTGTGGTTGATTTCAGTTAATTGTTAGACCTTCAAAGCCCTTTTGTGGCCTAAAGTAACTAAGATAACATGTCATATTAAGTTTCGGGTGCTGGGGCTGTGAATTCCTTTGATTAACCTGGCAATGTTTCTGTTTTGATATGTTTGTGAGACGTTCCTTTCTTTTAATAGTCTCAAATCCTTCAAGCATTCAGTTTGCTTTTATGATCTAGTGGATGTCCTTATATTTAGGACATTTGTAGATGCCTCTCTAGAATAAGATTGAAATTCAATCTAATTCTGTTTTCTAATTATTGTTTTAGTGACAAGATGACCATGTTCATATTTATTTAATAAAATATGATTGTTGGTTACCATAGCAACTTAATTTCCATTATAAATTGTGAAATATAAAATCCAATTTTCATGAATGAAGACATACTGACTTTAAATTGTATCTCTGAAAGATTTTTGTTAGCTAGCCTTTCATTCATATCAAGCAAGTATTTGTATTGACGGCAATAATATAGGGCAAATGCAGAAAGAACATTGAATGTACAAAACAATAATTAGCTGCATCACTGTCTGCCATGTAAAGTATTGTTTCTTTATCATATTATGGATTTCCAATATCTTGTTTACAATTAAATTGCACCTAGTCAGCTTATGCATGCTGTTGTGTGTGCTGCTTTATATCCCTGCAAAAGGAGCATACACTGTTGACAAATTCCTAACTCTATATGGTTACATTTTGTCTGGCTTTCATACATCTGAACTTACCTTTGCTCACAGATGGTTCTTTATGACAGACCTGGTGTTATTGAGAAGAAAATGCACCAAGTTGGACACTATGATGGTGAAGAATGTTCGACATGCTGTCATCAATGCAGACTGTGTACTTGTTGTTGGTGCAGTGAAGTGCCCCAAAAATTATGATTCTTTGGTTGTAGACTACTAATCAAAATGTTTGTTCTGTCCTTAAATCATTTCCTTGTTTCTAGATTGATAAAGTTTTGGAAGAAGGTGTAGGAAAGACCTTGAAGATAAGCCATCCACTTTGCTGGTTATGAATAAGAAAGATCAGATTAAACCAGGTGAAACTACAAAGAAACTGGAGGTCAGAACTCAGTTGACATTTTATTTATCCTATACAAGTGCATTCATTATTTAACTATAAGTTTTTATCCTAGTTTAAAATTTCATGTTCCTTGCAGTGGAATGAGAAACTTACAGCTGTAAATGACATTATACCTGTGAGTGCAAAGTATGGTCATGGAGTGGAAGATATCAAGGACTGGATACCATCAAAACTTCCTGTTGGTACACCTTATTATCTAAAGGCAAGTAGAAATTCGATTTTTCTATGGGTTGCTTTCTTTCAATAGGAATTTTTGGGTGTTATGGCATGGTTATTTCAAAGTTTTAATCTATCATTATAGTTAGATTCCATTCATTGGGCATGAAATACACAAATTAATCCTAGATAACAAACGTCTTTGTCAAGATTCTGGTTTGATTCTGTGAGCAGAGATTGCTTTGTTGAACTACTGGAAAATAGAAACAAAATAAGACTATCTTGATCCTAAAATCCATTCTGAGTTTTTCGTTCCGATTGACATCCAAATTTTCAATATGATTAAGAGTTAAAATCGGATTCAGAATTTGGAAATAGCAAACATTACCTTGATGTCATGAAATGTCATGATTGTGAAGACATTGCTGTTAGCCATAGATTTTCTTTATTTGGGTTTAACATTGAGCTGCCGGCTAAAAGTATAAATTTTGAAATATAAGGAGAGCAATGTTATGTAAACATCATGTTATTGAGAAAAGACGACCCCCTAGTGTTGGTGTGATGTACATTTTTCGTTAGTACTCTAAAATCCTGCTTTGAACTGTGGCTAGGTTCTGGTTAGTTGGAAAGTTATGTTCATATGATATGTCTTTTCATCATTTGTTCTTAGCCATGGCTGATATGCTTCTTATGAACAGACACTATTGCTGCCCAATTGTGCTCTCATTTAAGAATGGGGGAAAGCCTTGGGGACTTGATTATATAATCTCCATGAGGAGACGAGATGCCCATGTCAGCAAAGATAATAGGTTGGACGAGATATGTTAACAAGCCCATTATTGTAATTAGTTGTACAACACTACATCTCTTGGATTAATTAAAAAAAAAATCTAGGATCATAGTCTATGTGTATATAAATTGAGTTGGCATTATGATTGGAATATTTAAATTTAATAGGATATGTACAAGGGACTGGCTCTAACATAGGCATCTCCAGCCTATTGCACCAAGAAAAATTGTGTCTATTAGTTTTTTATCTTTTGGGGTAGTTCAACTTAAGTTGCTTAACCCATTTACCAAAATTGAGAAAACTTGCTTCAAGCTGAGTTTCTTCCGATACCTTTTCACAAATTTCTATACCTAAACCTCTAGTCCCAGATAAATGATACTTAATTCTTGAGGCACCACCAGGAAAGTCTTTTCCACAAAAATTGCACCGAAAACGACCATTTTCTAAGTCCTTTGCATGACGCCAAACTAGATCTTTTTGTTTAGGCATGTTAAATCTTTTTTTCCTACATGAAATGGATCACATGAATTACTATACCATATGAAGCTAAACAAGATCAATTCAAAGATAAAGACAAGAAAAGCTCAAAGAAAAGCACAAGAGGAACCAATTATCATAATACACGATGCAATACACAACATTTCTTGACAAACATGATGTAGATTAGATCTATACAAGAAAATCAGAACAGATCTAGGATGTTATTAAATAAAGGTAAGACTACATCACATCCATGGTGTAGCAGCTCAATTCAATTGTTATACAACATATTAAACATATCAAAGAGACAAGAAAAATGGTTATCTACCTCATTTGCAATCTTAAATATGAGATATATGTCCATAGAACTTTCACCTCTCCAATTTCAACCCCCTCTTAAATGTAACGAACTTAAATAGCAATATGTTTTGTTCTTGGATGGTGGCCTGTATCATCTTCCATTGCTATTGCTGATTGATTGTCATACTTTATAGTTGTAGCTTTTCCATTCACAAATCCCATTTCATTCAGAATTCTCCTCAGCCAGAGCAATTGGCCAGTAGCAGCTAGGCAACCACATATTTTTCCTTTGCTGTTGATAGTACAACAGAGTTTTGTTTCTTTGAACTCCAACTAGTAATTGCAGACTTTTTACTGCTAGCAGCCCAATCCTCATCAACAAAACCAACCAGACAGAACTCCTAACTTTGCTTAAACATCAATCGGTAATCCGTTGTTCCCTGAAATTTCTGAGCACTCTTTTAGCTTCGCTTAAGTGGAATCGTGTAGGATGTTGCATAAACCGGGATAGAAGCGTGGCAACATAAAAATCTCCTGTCTTGTATCTGCTAGGTAAAGAAGACTTCCTATCGGTCCTCTGCTGCTACTTATTTCATTTGGAATCGGTGGAGTACTCATTAGTTTGCTGCTAGACATTTTATACTTCTGCAAGAAATCTTTGGTGAACCATGCTTGACACAAAAAAATTTCCTCACTTCCTTGAGCATTCCCATAGCCAGAAAACAATGGATACGTCCTTGATAATTTAGGAAAGAGGTTAGCTCACTAGGACCTTGGTTGAGCCCTTGTTGAAGAAAGAAACTGCGGATCTTATTGAACCAAGTTATAGGAACTTGTTTCAGTCCATAAAGGGCCTTCTTCAACCTTAGTACCTTGTTCTGTTGTCCCTTGACTTCAAGCCTAGAGACATAAATATCTTCTGTGATGTCACTATTCAAGTAGACAACTTCCAATTTATTCTTGCCTTCTGCTTCTTCGAAAGGGATAGGTTTCCGGACTTGCAAAGTTGCAACTTAAGTAGACATCTTCTAGTATTCTCATTCTGACAAGTGAAGTGCTGGAAACAGTCCTTTGACTGGATTCTGAGGTAAGTAGGTTACTCTGTTGTGACTTTGAGGAACAGAACTAACTGCATCACAGGTGTTGCTGGCTTGACATTATCTCCTTTGTTTTCAACTTCAAAACTACTTTCATCTGGACTGTTTACCCAGACATGAGGCAGCAACACATCTTGGTATTCATCCTTGTTTTTCTCCCTATTGTAGACTCCATTTTCATCAGAAAAGACATCAGTAGACACCGGTAGTTTCTTCTGCTGAAGGCTGAAAAACCGGTAGCCTTGACTCTTTAAACTGTAGCCAGCAGGACTCCTTCTTCAGCCTTCTTCTCTAGCTTATGTCTTAGGTGCCCAGGTATATGCAAATAGCAAATTGATCCGAATACTCTTAAATTTCCTACTGATGCCCTTGGTTCCCTTCTAGACTCCCAAGAGGTGTCTTTCTTTGTACAACAACTACGGGACTTCTATTAAGGATATACGTGATTGTAAGGATAGCCTCTTCCCAAAAGTATTTTGGCATTCTTTTCTCCTGCAGCACTCTCCTTGCCATTTTTAATTTATCTTTACCCTCATTCACACAAAAATCATCAAAGTCCTTAAATATGTTCTCTCCCCTTTTTCATATCTCCTACTCTTTTCTTCAACTACACGTTTGAACCTCTTAAAAACATCCTGAAAATCAAATTTTTCTTTGATGAAAAAAAGCCAGCACATCTGAAACAAATCATCAACAAAGATCAGAAATAATCTGTCTCCTTCTATTGTGCTAACTCTCATTGGTTCACAAAATTAGTGTGCAACAGATCAAGCAACTCAGTTCTTCTTTCATGTTTAACTAATGATCGACATCTCCTACACAACTTACAACATTTACCGCAAGCAGATCTTTTAGGGCCATACAATTAAAGTGCCCAAAGCATCTGTGCCACAGCCAAGATTTGCCCTCTCTGGCACTCGAAGCAGTAGGATAAGCATACTTCAACCTAAGGGCATAACTTCTAGAATTCTCCATTCTAACTCTGGACAATTTCTTGCTTGGGTTACTGACATCATATACACAACAATTCATAACCACTTTCTGTCATTTGTCCTCCATTTAGGAGATAAACCTTAAGTCTAGGTACAAACAAAGCCTCTTTCAACACCTTATCCCCTTCTACAGCAACATTTCTTTTTCCTCTACTTCAACCATTTCCTTGAGATCTAAAAGACTTATCTAAGGAGCAAAAAACTCTTTCACTATAAGCCATGGTAGTTATAGCTACTATCAAGATTCCACAATTCTAAATCATCAGAAGCAGTAGCCCAACACACTAAAATACAGTAACCTCAGATTCTTTTTCATCTAGAAGATTTACTGATGGGGTTCTTTCAACCGACATTTTTTCTCAAGATACCATATTTTCCAAAGTAGTTTGCTTTTGCAAATATTACATGAAGGATTTTCACCCTTTGAACTTTCTTCACTAGAAGCAGTCTCTATGGCCAATTTAGTCTTGAAAGCTGTTTAAAACCCCGTCCTATCTTTCTTTCTATTAGTTCTCTTCTCAAAAAATTTTATAGGAACCCATTAGCCCAATGACCAACATATTGGTGAAGTCTTTGGTTTCCCCAAGTGTGGTTAGTTTTCCCGAGGCCTGAACTTGACTCACTATATGTTTAACCCTAATGTAGTAATCAGCAACGAACTTATTTGCTTCCAGGTTAATAATAATTTCTAGATATCTCTTCAAGCTTTGAACTCTAATATGCCGTACATTTAGAATTCCTAATAGTTCATTCTTCAAGAGGACCTTAACCTTCATGAGCAATTATGAAGTGGGCTACTATGGAGAAGGTTGATTCCGCTATAGAAAGCTGTAGTACTAGGAGAGTTTTAAGCTCCCTCTCCTCGTTTCTTTTGTGCTTCTCCCTTTCGCCATGTGTGAGCTCTTCCTCATTTGAGACCTGGGACTCTTTTGTTGACAATGTCCCAAACTTTCTGACATTTAATATAAATGGTCATTTTGATGGGCAAAATGGTAGTTGTTGCCATTAAAAAGGGGTAAAGGGAGTTAATTGTTGGGCATGAGGAGCTCAGATGAAGCTTGGGCTCAAAGAGGAAAAGGATGGAAATAAGGGCGTGGTAAGAGAAGAGAATCAAAAGATAACCCACTGATAAGCTCGAAAGAGAGCTCTAACACCACTGTTAACAAATATAATTGATAACAGGTTTCCAAGCGTAATCAGAATCACGTTGAGTTGCGTTGTCAAGCTAACTCGGAACAAAAATATTCATCAATTAAACACGATTGAATTGAAACATTTACTATTTAGTTCGAAAGCAAAAACTGTTGTGATACAAACACATACAGAGAACCAGAACATGTTTCAGAACTGTACGGACACAAATCAACAACTGATCCCGCTTATACAAGAAATTAAATCCAAAGCAAGAAGTAACCTACCAATAATTATTACAAAAACACTTGACGAACCTAAGCTTCATGATCCTTCCCATTTGCGCAATCGATAGACGAGAGTTCAGCGTGCTCTCTGCAATTTGGGGACGCGCAATTTTGCCTCTGCTTTGGTGAAGGTTTCTTTCAATTTTTACATATTATACTTTTTTACATTGTCAGTGGGGATGATATAGATTAGTAAATACTATACTTTCTTTTTTTTTTTTTTTTCTTTTTTCTTTTAGCATTTGCTACAATCAAGTTGTGTTTCTTTGCTTCACAATGTACAGAGATTCTTAAATTAATCAAATAGTGTATGTAAAGAAATGCTTTTATCTCTTAAAAGTGATAAAATAGTGTATGCTCAAATCATTGGTCTAATATTGAATGTAGTTTTTTCCCAACAAAATGCCTAATGTTTACAATACCTTAGTAGTTAAGGGTCGGGATAATGCTAGTCAACAAATTATTGTGATTTGTGAAGTACAACAATTACTGGAAAATAACTGCATTAAAGTTGTAATTATGAGTGTTATAGATAATTTAACAAGAGATATAGAAGTGATTGACATACGAGCTTCCTTAAGTGTTCTGGTCATTCAAGTGATTTTGATAAGAATTTTTAACGTATGTGGGGAACTTGTTGATAATTTGAATCCTACAAACACTCACACAACATCTCATATCCATGTATCGGTACTTGCATTTATATTGCTAGATACAAAATTATTTATTTTTGAAATAGGAATTAAAGTAGTAGATCTTTTAGCCCCTTCTTGCCATGAAGGAAAAATAGGACCATTCGAGCAGTACTCATTATGGAATTAATCAATAACGTTGTCAAAGCTCATGGAGGTGTATCTATATTTCGCAAATCTTAAAATGGTCAAATTACTGAAACAGTTGGTCACTTGATGCCAAAAATTCTAGAGCACATCTAGGGCCTATAATGTGCACACAAGCTCTCTTTAGGATTCAATAGTTTTATGTACCCGTAACTCTTATGAGCTCATTTCTTCCTTGAATGTAGCTTGTAAGAGGGAGGGCAGTTTTTCGGTGTACAAAGGATATTTATATAGTAGGACAAACTTAAGCAATATAAGATATAATTTTTTTTTTTTAAGACACTCCTTTACTTGGAGTATGGTGGTAGTACAGAGAGTTTCTTTGTCGACAGGTGAAGGGATGTACTTAAACTTCGGCCCTGTTATCATATAACAAAATTGATTTTTTTATTCTTAAGATAAACTTATAAAAAATTGAACCATTTATGCATATATAAATCAAGACAGAATTAAGAAACATGAAATGCATGATATATTGTTTCACAACTCTATTCTTAGTATAACAAGGGGTTTGTGTCATTTTCTCTCCTCCACCGTATTACATGTTCATCATCTTCATCTCCATCTCCATCTTCATCTTCATCTTCATCTTCATCTTCATCTTCATCTTCCTTGAAGCCAATCCAGTTGTACATCAACCAATCACAAGTTCGATCATCCCTTATTTCAAAGAAATTCTTTTCAAACCAAGAAATACAGAGTTTATACTTTTCTTCTTCATACTGTTCGCCAGAAACAGTTGACTCTAACATTTGTGTTTCTGGAAATTTATATCTTTCCATCAACATTGTATTCATTGCAAGTTTTCGCTCATCACGAGATCCCCCAAGCAACCGACCAAGCAACCCAAATTGCAGGAAAAATGAAGAACTACAAGGTTGGTTCAAGATTCGAAGGGCATAATTTTTCAATACGTCAAGATCATTTCCGTAACGGTCCCACCATTCTCCTACACCATTTAAATGAATAAAATGAATATCTTAATTTCCAAAAAAAAGAATGAAGTAAGTGTAATAATACTCACGAGCTCCAGATGCTTCAGACTTTGTCATGGCTTCATCAGAGGGCATCTCTGACAATATCTGAAGTTATAGTTTGATTTGGTTCATGAAAATATCTTTCTCATTCCCCCAACTACATTATTCATAACATAATCTATAGCTTCTATCATGTTCTCATCTGCCTTTAGTTCCTTTTTACGCATGTAAATAGGATTTAAAAAGGCAGCAAAAGCATACAGTGGGCTACTATCAATTTGTGTATTTAGTCTTGCTAACACCAAAGACAAAACTCCGATACGGATAGCATTACCATGCCCATCTTCACCACAGTTCCCTGCTGCATCTTTTACCTTCAATAGTGCCTCATATAATTGTCCAGGTGATGTGCCATTATCGACTGCCAGGTTAAGAGCTTCAACTATTGGTTGTAGAATGCTTGCTACTAATTTTCCTTGACACCAAAATTCTTTACAACTAATCAGAAAATCAATATATTTTGCATATTTACGAAATTTTTTCTCCTCAATCTTTAGTAGATTCCATCTTTCCTTGGACAATGTTTCAATAGGATCTTGCAAATCTCGCAATTTACTTTCAACTTCCAAAAGTGATGCGAGTTTAGGAATGCCCCACCAATACCTCTCACTACTCAAGGGTGATGCGAGCTTATGAAGACCCCCATAATCCCCCCATTTAGAAGGCACTTCCACATTGATTTTGTATTTGCAAATAAAATGATCAATCATGATTGCTAAAGACAGTATATTTTGCACCAAAATTCCTCTACATGTACGCAATAACATGTCTTCAGCGTGATGCATGAGACATGGTCCCTCAAAAATGGAAGAAATCCTTTGGGAAAGTATACTCTTTTCTAAACCCGATCCAGGATGATAGATAAGCTGTACAACACTTCTAGCCCCAATTTTCTTTATAACAGAATGAATAAATTTTACTTCATCCTGTCTCTTTGAGGAAGTTGAACCCAAGCACACCACTCCATTTGGTGTATATGCAAACATAGATGATAAATCATGAGAATAGTACAAGGTATAACCTCTTTCAATTGAAGATGTAATGGCATTCTGAACATACTGATCAACCTCTTTTTTGATGTGTGGTATCAACTCTAATTTGAGAATTGAAGAACTTGGTAGTTCATAAGCAGAACCATATTTAGCAACACCATTTACAAAGTTAGTAAAAATGGTTGATCTAGTAATATCAAATAAAACCTTGTTTGTGATTATGTACTTGGCATATAGGATATCCACTTCACTCTTATCAATTCTCTTAGAATTTAGCATTTGCAATGCCAAGGAGCTCAAGAACACTAGTTGATGTTGCCCTAGTTTTAGCTCTCTTAGGGGGATTGCCAATCAATTGACGTGCTTCAAGCTGAGTTTCTTCCGACACTTTTTCACAAATTTCTATACCTAAACCTCTAGTCCCAGATAAATGATACTTAATTCTTGAGGCACCACCAGGAAAGTCTTTTCCACAAAAATTGCACCGAAAACGACCATTTTCTAAGTCCTTTGCATGACGCCAAACTAGATCTTTTTGTTTAGTCATGTTAACGCTTTTTTTCCTACCTGAAATGGATCACATGAATTACTATACCATATGAAGCTAAACAAGATCAATTCAAAGATAAAGACAAGAAAAGCTCAAAGAAAAGCACAAGAGGAACCAATTATCATAACACACGATTCAATACACAACATTTCTTGACAAACATGATGTAGATTAGATCTATACAAGAAAGTCAGAACAGATCTAGGATGTTATTAAATAAAGGTAAAACTACATCACATCCATGGCGTAGCAGCTCAATTCAATTGTTATACAACATATTAAACATATCAAAGAGACAAGAAAAATGGTTGTCTACCTCCTTTGCACTCTAAATATGAGATATATGTCCATAGAACTTTCTTGTCTCTTGTTTTATGAATAGCAATGTTAAGTGCCACCCTTTTTTTAAGTATCACATAATATACCAAATCTATTTTTTTTTTTCATTATACTAATCTCATTTCATCATACTCTTTCTGAACTTGTCTGATGCAGTCTAAGAAAGTATTAGTGAGAAAGAAAATCAGGAATAACTCAGTTTGTGTTGCTTTCTAAGGACCCAATTTATCTCCCAAACACTATAGCGGACAGCCATGGATGACAATAACAATGGCCGTAGATGCATGTCAAATCTCTAATTCCTTTGACAGCAGATCTTATCTTCCAGGACAAATTCAAAGGAAGAAAATGGGATCCTACAGAAACAATAAAAATTTATTTACCACTTCCTTCAACTGATAACTTATCGGATTTGAGCACTGGTTGGTTAACAATAAATTTTTTAAAATTGTACGCTACGAATATAAAGAACTCTTTCCAATAAAATCTTTTCTACACCTAATGTTTGTGGTCTGACACACAGAATGAAAAGGAAAATATATAAAATGAGTAAAAAAGAAACACATAGGATACAAAAGAAGAATCCAACCCTAAGAATCTATAAAAATCATTATGAACCGACACAACAATAAAGACGGTTATCTTGTTCTGTTTATATTTTTTAACCCTTTCGTTAAGTTTATAAATGGATGGAGAAGTACAAGAAGAGAGCTAATTTGAGTTGACTACGAATTAAAGAGTTTTTTCACTCTTAAACTTCACCAATGTTAAGGTACCCGCATCCTCAAAAGCACTTCGGTAAGGTACTTCGTGGAGGAAATATAAGATTCACCATTTTGAGAAATAAATTCTTAAGGAGGAGAGAACGAAGGAAATACCAAGCGGTAAAATTCTCTCTTTATCGGATTCTTGGATGAAACTTAAGAGATGCCAAGCGTTGAGAATTCCTTCTCTTTTTGTTGGTTCATCTACAACTATGGTAGATCTCGTATCAAACCACCTCTTTGAGTGGTCAAATCCTCTGAAAGACAAAATGCCTGAGAGAGAGAGAGAGATATTTGAGTGGTCAAATTCTCTGAAACACAAAATGCCCGAGAGAGAGAGAGAGAAAAGCTAAGAAATGCCGAGAAGAGAGAGCTTACCAAAAGCTCGAAATTGTCTTCCTACTTGTTGGACTTAAATGGTATCAAGCACTGAAAACTCCTTTTCTTCTTCCTCTATGAAACTATGGTGGATCTTCTCCTTAAACACCCCTTTGAGTAGTTATATTCCCCGAAAGACAAATAAAGACTTAAGGCAATTAAACACTACGGAATGTAATTTCTTCAAAAAAAAGAGAGAAAGACTATACCGTACACAGTGACGTTAAAGGGCTGATTGGTATTGGCTTACCACAACTCATCCACTCGCTTATTTCCCGCCTTTTCCCGGTGGTATGCCCACTCCAAGTGTGAATAGTACAGTACGAATACCAATGATACGCGAATAATACGGATGCCAATGGTACCAAAATTGTAGTTTCAAGTTTTCACCATCAGTTAAAGAAAAAAAAATTATTGTAAGTATGTTTTTGAACTTTTTAAATGGTTGAATTATTTTGATAGAAAAGTTTCAGTTTCTGTCTAAAATACAAAATCTTTCTTCAAACATTATGAATAATAGACGCAAATTCTCAGCTCACGTCGTCAAACTGATTCTCAAGTCCTAAGAATCTATAAAAATCATTATGAACCGACACAACAATAAAGACGGTTATCATGTACAATACTAAAATTTCAATTTCTTATTGTTCAGGGAGCAAACAATTGTGGGAGCAAACAGAGAACATGTTGTTAGAATTCTCACTCTGATGTTCCTTGGAATTGTTGAAATGAATTATCAAAATTCAGGCAGTTCTTTTGTGGAAAAACAAGGAATATTCATGTTACTTTTTACTTTAGCCTTTTATGTTTACACCAAAAATTGATGACCCGTGTAACTCCAAATGCTAGTTACCTTCCGATGGCGAAGCTGATTTGTGACGTACCAGGTGTCTTAGCATTTTCTCTGTTAATATTAATTTATGTTCCTAATGTTGGGACGTTCCTTTTGTGCTTATGCTCATTGCAGTTCGTAAACTTATCATGTGGCTGGATTCGACAAATTTTCAAATCAATTCAGGAGAAATACAATCGCGCTAAAGGGTTATTACAACAAAATCCCAGCCCACGCCCTCAAACCGGCTCTCAAGCGCTTAGGCGCATCACCGTGTAGCGAGAAGATGGTAGCGGTGACAGAGCAGTGGTAATAGATATTCATGAGTACGAGATACAGTTGTAATGCCGGCGGGATTGCAGTGGAGTTAGATATTGATTGCTGTGAAGTATTTTAGTAGTTTTTTGTATTTTCAATTTTTTTTTTGTTAACCTCTTGTTGTAATATCTTTATAATGATTGTGTATTAGAAATTCTTTTCCACGGGTCCCGATCGGTGAAATGAAAGTTATATTTCCTCTTTTGTAATGTTTGAATGAGATAATTTGGTTTTCAAGAAAACGGTTTCCAACCAAAGCAAAATCAAACGCTAATTGTCCTCTCCAGGTCGCACCAACTAGCTCAACAGTATGGCTGTAGAAGATGACCGGAGTTTGGTCGGAAAAATCAGAGTGGGAAAGGCATCCTTTTGGTTTTTGATTCTATTTCTACGTATTATTCGCAGACTTAATTCATACATCATTTATAGACCAAGGTGAATCTATTATTTACAACGAGCTCACTTCATGCCGTTGATCTCAAGCTCGTTCAAATCATCCCCAAATCCTGCAAACTCAGCATCCACGGCCACTAATCTTTCCTTGCCCTTCCGGACATTCCCTCATGGGAGCTCCCGGCCTCTGCTTCAGGAAGTCGTGTGACCTCCTCTGCCGAGTCTCCGAGCCAAACGAGTTAGGGAGGATGATCTTCAACTCGACTAGGTTCAACGCCCCCGCTGAAGGTGAAAGCGTGCTTGTGTTCGATCGAGAGCGTCGATGCAGTTTAGAGGCATACGGATGGGGGTTGAGAATTTGGCGAGGTCTGTTGGGGATACGGATGGGGGTTTCCTGAAAGACGAAAAGAGCTAAGTTGAAGACGAGGGGTTATTAAAGTTTAGAGGCATTTTTTGGCGAACCGTTTGGAGGCGTGGCTGAACTGATGCAGGGGGAGGAGAAGAGGAGTGAAGTTGAAGGAGAAGGCAGCAAATGTGCATTGGAGGAAGAAGAGCTGTGTGTTCCGGTGGCTCGAATGTCATGATGAGGACGAAGTGTTCGCCGGCGGCCTTCCGGAAACAAGCAAAATTCCTGGTATTTCAATTACATTTTTTAAATTGTAATTCGAGGAGAATTTCGAGGTTGAAATCTTCTTCTAGAATCTTAAAGCGGCGGCGTATTTAGAACTAGTTCTGTAGATAGAACAAGCAGCGGAAAGATGCATGGGTGCCAACGGTTCCTGCAGTGCTCCGAAAATGGAGCTAGCTCTGCACACATATCCAACCCTTCACGGAGATAAGCCTGTGGTTACCCAGTATACCCATGTCGATAAGCTCCTCGCCGCTCCACTCAGTACTCAAATTCCTTTTCGCCGTTCCCCTACGAACAAACTTGGGCGAACCCATTTCCACTTCCAAGCCCGTTGCAATTCCAGGGACGGGAACAACCACCCGAGTCTTGTCTTGCACGGGGAAAAATATGATTCTGAAGAGGAAGCGGAGACGAGCTCATATTCGGAGGACGAGTCTGCGTTATTGTCTCTGAGTGGCAAGCCTGACAGGAACACGGCCTTGCTCTACGACAATGAAATGGAAGAGCAGGAATACTCCTAGACCCCAACCATCGTAGCGGTTGGTCTCTGCTTTTTATTATCCTGTGTTTTAGTTTTGTTTCCTTCTTTTCGTGATTTTAGGCGTCCGGAATTTTGGATGAAGAATTAAGAAATGTGATAGCTAGAAGGTTTTGAACTTCTGCTTCTTTAAAATTGGCATGAGAGGTTCCTTTTGAAGTAGATTTCTTAATAATCATCTATGTGGACTTCTTTACATAGTCTTATTACTTTCAGTTAGCAACTTGAAATTCAAGCAAGTTAACATATGAGTTCTCTTTAATTTTGAAGAGAAAACCCAATGCTGCGGTTACCCCTATGCCAGTTTGTAAAGGAAATTATGCTTTTCGCACTTTTGCATTTTTGTGAAACACGAGGTGTAGCTCAGGTGGATGAAAATGCTCAAAAGCTAGTGTTTTTAACAAACATATCCTTTAAAGGAGTTTATCAATCAAATAACCAGCTTTACAAAACTGAGGCATGATCTCAAAAAAAAAAAAAAAAAAAAATTAATGTTTTCCATTGCAGAGTTCATTTCCCTCTCATCTTGTTACTTGTGGTTCACGCTTTGAATTCTTTCTATTTTTAGAGCTTCATGGCTTGTTCTTCCAGTGGTTCTGAATTGTGATGAATCAAATGTAGGTTATGTGGCTGTACTTGGCAAGCGAAATGTTGGAAAGAGTACACTAACTAACCAGATCATAGGCCAAAAACTGTCAATCGTGACAGATAATCCTCAAACTACGAGGCACTGAATTCTTGGTATATGCTCTGGTCCAAAGTATCAGGTTTGACTTTATTTATTTATTTCTAATTCTTGTAATTGTTTCCAATTATCTGTTAAAACTTAGAAGTCCTTTTGTGGCATAAAATATCTGAGATAAAAAGGCTACATTAAGTTTGAGGTGCTTGGGCTATGCATTCTGTTGATTAGCGTGGCAATGTTTCTGTTTTCTAAGATTTTGCTTTCTTCTAATAGTCTCAAATCCTTCAAGCAGTCAGTTTTCTTTTATGATCTAATGGATGGCCTTATATTTGGGACGAGGCTTCTTTAGAATAAGATTGAAATTTAATTTGATTCTGTTTTCTGATTATTGTGCTAGTGACAAGATGAACATGTTATATTTAGTAATAAAATATGATTTTTGTTACCAGAGCAGCTTCATCTCCATCATAAATTGGAAAAAAGAAAATCCAATTTTCATGAATGAAGATATACTGACTTTAGATTGTCTCATTGAAGGACTTTTGTTGGCTAGCCTTTCATTCATATCAACCAAGTGTTTGTGTTGATGGCAATAATATGGGACAAATGAAGAAAGAATATTTTTTAATTAGGCTGCATAAATGTTTAATAAAGGACTCTTTCTTTATCATATTGTGGAATTCCAATATCTCGTTTACAGTTAAATTGCACCCATTCAGCTTATACATGCTATCATGTGGGCTGCTTTAGAACTCTGCAAGCACTGCTGACAAATTCCTGACTCTATATATTTTCATTTATTCTGGCCCTCGTACATCTGAACTAAGGGTTTGCTTACAGATGGTTCTTTATGACACACCTGGTGTTATTGAGAAGAAAATGCACAAGTTGGACACTATGATGATGAAGAATGTTCGACGTGCTGCCATCAATGCAGACTGTGTACTTGTTCTTGTTGATGCATGTAAAGTGCCCCAAAAAGTCTGATTCTTTGGTTGCTGATTACTAATGAAAAATATTTGTTCTGTCCTTAAATCATTTCCCTATTTCTAGATTGATGAAGTTTTGGAAGAAGGTGTAGGAGACCTCGAAGATAAGCCACCCACTTTGTTGGTTATGAATAAGAAAGACCTAATCAAACGAGGTGAAATTGCAAAGAAGCTGGAGGTCAGAACTCTGTTGATTATTTCTTTGTCCTATATAAGTATATTCATTTTTAAGAATGAGTAAGTTCTTATCCTAGTTTAAAATTTTATATTCTTTGCAGTGGTTTGAGAAATTTATGGCTGTAGATGAGGTTATACCTGTGAGTGCAAAATATAGTCATGGAGTGGAAGATATCAAGGACTGGATACTATCAAAACTTCCTGTTGGTCCACCTTACTATCCAAAGGCATGTAGAAATTTGATTTTTCCATGGGTCGCTTTCTTTTAATATGACTGTTTATGAGTTGTAATGGTATGGTTATTTCATAGTTTTAATCTATAATTATAGTCAGATTTGATTCAATGGGCATGAAATACAGGAATTAATCCAGGATAAAGAATGTCTTTGTCAAGTTTTTGGTTTGATTCTGTGAGTGACATTCCTTTGCTAAAATACTGGAAAATAGAACAAAATAGGAGTATCTTGATCCTAATATCCATTTCAAGTTTTTGGTTCTGGTTGACACCCAAATTTTCAATATGATTCAAAGCTAAAGTGGGGTTCAACAGAGTTTGGAAATAGCATACATTACCCTGATGCCAAGAAATCTCATGCCTAGGTTCTGGTCAGTTGGAAACTTAAGTTTGTATGATAATGCTTTTCACCATTTGTTCTTGTCCACGGCTGATAGGCTTGTAATAAACACACACTATTGCTGCCCGATTGTGCTCTCATTTAAGAATGGCGGAAAGCCTTGAGGACTTGATTCTTAATCTCCTTGACGAGATGTGATACACATGCCAGCAAAGATGTAAGTTCAGGCGAGATGCAACGCTTTGTCTCGGATTAATTAAAAAAAATCTAGGATCATAATTTATGTATATTTCAAATTGATCTAGTGTGAAGGAATTTCGTTCTAAGATGGGCATCTTTGGCCTAATGCACCGAGAAACATTGTGTCTGCTAGTTTTTTTAATCTTTTGGGGTAGTTCAGCTTAAGTTGCCTATCCCATTTACCAAAATTGATTCATTTTTTGTCCCTTAAGATTTCCTTCGTCTTTAAATGAGGTCTTGCAATTTTATGAAGTCTTCTCTCTCTCTCTCTCTCTCTCTCGTGGGCGCGCGCGCGCCCCACCCCCTCCTCCCCCCACTTTTCTATTTTAGAGTTATTTGTTTCTTATATATGGTTTCTTACCTTGTTGCACTTGAATTCTTAGGATATTGTCAGTGAGCACCCATAGAGATTCTTTATATCTGAAATTGTGAGAGAAAAGATCTTTATGCAATACCGAAATGAAGTTCCTTACGCATGTCAGGTACTGATTAGAAAGATCATAATTGGCTTGTGATGCAACATTTCTCCCCCACAAAAAAGAGAAAAGCGAAGAAAGGGGAGGGGAAAAAAAAAAAAACTATTGATTTCAGTTCCTCTTACTTTTTATCTTTTTAAGATACTTTGGGCTAACCGATTTTCCTTTTCTTTGGTGCTTAATTTGAAATCTTCTAGGTGAATGTGGTGAGCTATAAAGCTACACCAACTGCAAAAGATTTTATTCAAGTGGAAGTTTTCATTGAAAAAAATTCACATAAGATTATTCTCATTGTAAAAGTGAATACACTTAAATTATGAATTTACTCTCTTTTTCTTTTTCTTTTTTTCTCTTCTTTTCTTATGGTAAGTTCCATGCACCCAGTAGGTCTAGAGATCATGATTTCAGCATGTATGGAAAATGCCATTTGAGCCAGAGATTATCTTGATGTGATGGTTATATGGCATGGGCGTTCATAAGCATATAAGTAGAGCAGAAGGATGATAAGTAGGATAGCATGGAATTCAGTAGCATTTCAGAGGAAGCTAAAGATGTCATGTCCTTTCGTCTCTTCCATCAATGGTTGACCCTTGGAATTGTATTTCAATTGCTAAGTGATGAATGAGGTTCTGGTAGAGTTGTTTTTATCTAGGAGATTCCGGCTTTTACCGTGAGTTAAGGGGAAAAGATGTTGTAAATATGTCCTGGAATTAATCTAGCAGTGGCTAATGAACTTTTTAAATGGTCGAAGTACACCCAGTGCTTGCAACAAGGACAAATATTTGCATGGAAGAGTTTTAGTTTCTACCTGAAATATAAATTTTTTAACTTGAAACACTGTTTTTGTTTGATATGTTCATCTGATTTTGTGTCAAACACTATAGGAAGGGGAGGCTTTGAAACTACTTGCAACAGCTGCACGGCTCGACATTGAAGATTTCTTACAGAAGAAGGTCTATCTTGAGGTGCAGACACTAAAACGATTAGTTATTTGGTTTTGGTGACTCATGAACTTTGTGCTACTATTGGTAATCTGTGGGCTGCATTATTTTCAAGCAACTTTTGTTTCTGCTAGGAAACTATTCACCTTAAGACAACTATGTCTGAACAGGTTGAAGTGAAAGTGAAAGAGAATTGGCGGCTAGACGAAGGGCTGTTGAAGTATTATGGCTACGGAGGGAAAATTAGAGCTCAAATTGTGAGTTATTAAAAAAGTTGATGGCTTTAGTGTACCACGATACTTAAAATAGAATTATTTTATCTTTAATCTTATAGAATTGGTTGCTGAAATCTTTACTTTTAATTTAGTCTTCAATAATCAAATTTTACTAAGGCCAAAAATTTTAAAGCACGTTCCAGGCTTATAATCTAATTAAATATTGCAAACATGAACTGTCCCTCTCTACTTTGTTTTTCTCTCAAGGAAGTCCTTCTATCTCTTAATCCGTTTGGAGGGAGACCTCCTCTCTCTCTCTCTCTCTCTCTCTCTCTCTCTCTCTCTCTCTCTCTCTCTCTTTCATAATGCATATGCATATTTTAAGCAAACCCACAACCAGCGCCATTATAATCCTCATTTCTACCCCCATAAAGTGCTAACCAAACCACGTGGCCTCTGGAGGTTCGATTGAGATAGATTAAATGGCAAACTAGACAACGTGGTTATACTATCATACAAGGAAGTTCATTTTCTTTTTAAGATTGACTTATTAAGAAGAAGATTACTTATTCATATAAAAACCAAGACAAGATTAAGTAATATTAGACACTTTATGAGCTAATCGTTGAATTGTTTCACATATAAACTAGAAAATATTCTTCATATTTAAGGGGATAGATTATTAATACTTAGAATTTAATTGATTTGCGAGAAGAATTTTTTTTTGCATTTGACATGTATATATTTTTAAATACAATTTTAAAAAAAATAAAATACTTTTTATTGTTGTTACATGCTTCCTCACAATTAATGTAAAACATACGCTTTATTATTGGAATAATATGTCATCTTTCCTATACAAATGGTATAGCCTCTTGGACTTAATTTCCAATATCATATTAAATTTTTTTATTTATTTTTAAAAATTTAGTAATAGGTATAAGACATAAGTAATTTATATTAAAAATATCATTCAAATAAAAATGAAAAATGTAAGGCGGTACATACCTTTGTGGACTGAAGCCAGATATCTTCAACGCTATAGAGATAGACTCGTTGAGTTTTTTAAAATGCTAATTCTACTTATAATCTTTAGCTACCATGGACCTACTAATAAGCCTTCGAAAAAATAGGAAAGATATTTTGTTTTTCAGGATGAGGCTCAGGATCGTCTGAAGTCGATCCACAAAGCTCCCTTTAGGGTAAAGCGCGAACCAAAACGCACGGCGTCTTGTGGTCAACAACTTAGCCAGCCTTCCCTTTTATGTTGGTATAAGTTAATTATATGAATCCTTATACTTTACAAAGACAAATAAGATCAATCTAAAGAAAACGTAAGAAAAACACAAGGAAAATCAATCATCATAACACATAATAAGTTACACAGAGTCTCTTGGTAAGCATATTGTGTACTCACCAGACTTGAACACAAACCTGATACCATAGACCGGGAGTGTTCGCATTTTTTCAATTCAAACTATCTCAGTCCTTTATTTCTCAAATTTAACAAAAATTGGAGAAGTGAAAAAAAGCTCTCTTAGCCACAAGCTTTATTTTATTTTAAACCAACTAATTACCACGTGCAGTAATATATTTATTGAGAATTCTAATTGTCCCACGCTGGATGCTTGATTCTTTAACATTATTAATGGATGACTCCTCTCGATTTGCAAGACATCTGTTGAAAAGTCACCAAAGCATGAATGATCGTGTATGTTCAGACGAGATGAATGAGAACCAATGAACGAACGGATATTGACGGAATCCAGATGAACGGAATGAGAAAAAAAGTTTAAATAATATGACAACAGTGAAAAGGAAACCAACCAAAAAAAGGGTTTAATAATATGACAGTAATGAGAAGGAAACCAGATCGAAGGTGGGGGTTTTAGGTGGGGTTTCCCGATCGAACGGTCCGGATCGAACCTTCGCCCCTTAGCCCAACTAACGGTCTGGATCGAAGGTCTACGGTCCAGATCTTAAGTTATGCAAGGTATCTTAGCATACCTTCCCTTAGCCCAACGAATGGTCCAGATCGAAGGTATCTAAGGTATCTTAGCATACCTTCCCTGAGCCCAACGAACGGTCCTGATCGAAGGTCTACGGTCCACGGAGCAGATACCTTCGAGCGGTCCTGATCGAAGGTATCTAAGGTATCTTAGCAAACCTTCCCTTATATAAAGAGAGCCAGTAAACAAAGCCAGAAAGCAGAAGACAGAATACAAAAAAACATAAAGGAAATGGAGAGCAACAACATAGGCGACAATCATTCCAGGTTAGTGTAAACTCCTTTACTTTAAGTTTAGCGCTTCATTTTCCTCTCTGGCCTTTTAATTCTATCAATTCATTGCTCTTATGTTTGTGTCCTCAGCATTGCTTCCTTGTCAACTTGATAACTAAAGAAGATAGTTTCTATACTATTGCTGGTTATCTGGAAATATTCGTTATTTTTCCGACCTTTGCTTGTATGGCTGTTGTTTTGCCAAAATTATTGTCGTCTTCCGTCTTGTAAAATTTAAGATGCTTATAATATCTTCTTTAGATCAATTGATCACATTACTATCCCGTTTATTTGAAGCTTTCCTCAAGTTGAGCTAACCCAAAAGGACATTTATCTAAAGACACTTGATACTCAAGGATGGGGTGTTGTTCATATGCCATCCCACTATCGGCCTTATTTGCATGCCCAATCTAATACTCAAAAGTCTCATAGGTTTTAGAAACTTTAGGTCACAAGCCCAAAAAGCCATCTATAAAAAATAATAAAAAAAAGGCAGAAGGGAAGCCGTAAGTTTTGAGTTTGTCTAAGACCAGGTCCGACTCTTTTTTCAAATTCAAAGCCCATTGACCTTATCGAATACTTGATCCGATTAAACTAATTATGGTTGTTCTGCACGAACAAGCTCAATTTTACTCCGCAAGCAAACCTCTTTTATTGACTGATTACTAGTCCTCCTCATATTCAAGAGAAAAAGATAAACGCCAATGGCCCAGCAACTTAGTTTACATCTATCATTTTCAATATTTGATTAGTGAAAGTCAACCTGTTTTAAGTCCAAGACATTTGAATTAAGTTTTAGATTAATCTCTAGTTTTATCCCAAAAAATGAAAAGAGATTACCCCTCATTCTTTAAGGTTTAAGAATTTATATGATTCAAGTGTAGTTCTCTTTGTTTTCTTCAACAAAATTTTAATCCTCTTCACATTAAAATTTAAATATCAAGTAACAAAAACATTTTAAGATTCAACTGATGATATTTCAAATGATTTTTTTTTTCTTTCAATTTTTAAGCCGTGTTTAATTCTCATCATTTCTTATGTTATCATATTAATTTTATCCTCAATTGAAGCTAACCCAAAACTACATGTATTTAACCGTACCTTTTTGTTCAAGGAGAGGTCTTGTTTCCGGGCTACCCAAAGTTGTCCTAATTTGCACACCCATATTCGATACTAAATATTTTAGTTTTTATCGCGCAGGGAGCAAACAATTGTGGGAGCAAACAGAGAATACATTGTTAGAATTCTCATTCCGGCGTTGCTTGGAATTGTTGAAATGAAATATAAAATTTCAGGCAGTTCTTTAATTGAAAAGCATGGAATAATCATGTTACTTTTTACCTTAGCTTTTTATGTTTACACCAAAAAACTGATGACCCGTGCAACTCCAAATGCTAGTTACCTTCCTATTGCTGAGCTGATTTGTGACATATCAGGTGTCTTAGCATTTTCTTTGTTAATATTGATCTCCCTTCCTCATGTTGGGAGGTTCCTTTTGTTCTTTTGCTCATTGGAGCTCATAAAACTATCATATGGCTGGATTCGACAAATTTTTGAAGCAATTCACGGTAAATACAATCGAGCTAAGGGGTTCTTCCAACAAATTCTCAGCCCTCCTCGTCAAAACGGCTCGCAAGCGCTTGGTGGCAATCCAGTGGAGCAAGAAGATGATGCTGGTGACAGAGCAGTGGTGATAGATATTGATGAGCACGAGATACAATTGCAACGCCGGCGGCATTGCAGTGGCGTTAGATATTGATTAGTGTAAAGTATTTTAGTAATTTTTTATATTTTCAGTTTTTTTTGTAATATTGTTATAAGGATTGTGCATTGGAAATTCTTTTCCACGTGTCCGATCGGTGAAATGAAAGTTATATTTCCTCTTTTGTAATGTTTGAATGAGATAATTTGGTTTCCAAGAAAACGGTTTCCTACCAAAGCAAAATCAAACGCTAATTGTCCTCTCCAGCTCGCACCAACTAGCTAAACTGTATGGCTGTAGAAGATGACCGGAGTTTGGTCGGAAAAATCAGAGTGGGAAAGGAATCCTTTTGGTTTTTGATTCTATTTCTCCGTATTATTCGCAGACTTAATTCATACATCATTTACAGACCAAGGTGAATCTATCATTTACAACGAGCTCACTTCAGGCCGTTGATCCCAAGCTCGTTCAAATCATCCCCAAATCCTGAAAACTCCGCATCCACGGTCACAACTCTTTCCTTGCCCTTCCGGACATTCCCTCATGGGACCTCCCGGCCTCTGCTTCAGG
Organism: Casuarina equisetifolia; assembly: GCA_028551475.1. Classification (NCBI taxonomy): domain Eukaryota; kingdom Viridiplantae; phylum Streptophyta; class Magnoliopsida; order Fagales; family Casuarinaceae; genus Casuarina; species Casuarina equisetifolia. The sequence continues at coordinate 702,013 of CM052358.1, read as the reverse complement.
AAGTCGTGCGGCCTCCTCTGCCGAGCCAAACGAGTTGGGGAGGGTGATCTTCAACTCGACTAGGTTCAACGCCTCCGCTGATGTGAAAGCGTGCTTGTGTTCGGTTGAGAGCGTCGATGCAGTGACGTTGACGGAGGAGTTGGTTGAGAATTTGGCGAGGTCTGTAGGGGATACGGATGGGGGTTTCCTGAAAGGAGAAAAGAGCGAAGTTGAAGACGAGGGGTTATTAAAGTTTAGAGGCTTTTTGTGGCGAACCGGTTGGAGGTGTGGCTGAATTGATGCAGGGGGAGGAGAAGAGGTGTGAAGTTGAAGGAGAAGGCAGCAAATGTGTATTGGAGGAAGAAGAGCTGTGTGTTCCGGTGGCTCGAATGTCATGATGAGAGTTAAAATAACAATTTCTACGTAGAAATTATTATAAAAATATGAAGAACAATATGAAGAACAATATGAAGAACAATATGAAAGTAGTAATTTGTATTACTTGAGTGAATCATTGAGTACACACCAACTACCTTTTTATAGTGGTTGGAAAAACAAACGTAAATCATCTTTTAATGATGATGATCAATACAATTGATTATGAAAAATCAAAAAATATGAAGAACCCTAAGATCTTTTAGATTTTGAGCGGAAAATTTCATCAATAGAGTTGATGATTCTTTTTATTTTTTTATTGAAATAAAGAGATCGTTTTCCTCTGATTAAAACGCCTCTTATTTCACCTTGAACCGTTTTGTATAACTGTTAAACGAAGGAGACGAATCGTTGTTCTCTCGCGGGTGTGAGGAAGAAGATGACGCGCGTGAGTTATACGCGCGCGTCTTTATTTTGTCCGTGAGTTGCCTTGGTTGAATGGCGCGTGTGGTACACGCGCCTGCTTTAATAACTGTCGCTTCTTCTTCTTCTTCGGATTCAGATATTGCTGACGTATTTATTTTCAAAATTTGATTTTCAGTTTTTGATTTAGAAATGGTTCTAGTCGATTCCGTTTTTGTTTTTAATTCTGGCAAGATATTCGACAATTCTGTTTTGGTTTGTATTTCTAACATCCCCCGCAAGCTGACGTGTCGGTTTGCACTGTGAGCTTGTTTTGAAGTAGTTGAAAACGGGTCGATGATAGACCTTTTGTAAATATATCAGCTGTTTGATCCACAGAAGAAATAAAATGCACAGAAAGTTTCTTTGTTTTGATTCTTTCACGAATAAAATGAAAATCAACCTTAACATGTTTGGTTCTTGCATGAAAAACAGGATTTGTAGTTAGATAAAGTGCGGATAAATTATCGCACCATAGAGTGGGAAGACTAGATTGGTTGACTTGAAGATCTTGTAATAGAGCTTCTATCCAAATTAGTTCTGCAGCAGTATCAACAAGACATTTGAGTTCAGTTTCTGTACTAGAGCGTGCAACATTCTTTTGTTTTCTAGAACTCCAAGAAATTAAATTTGTTTCGAGAAAAATACAAAAGCCTCCAATGGATTTACGATCATCATGATCACCAGCCCATCCAGCATCAGAATATGCATGGAGATTACAATTTGATGATTTTGTTATTTGAATACCATATCTAGAGGTATCAACCAGAAATCGTAGGATACGTTTGACAAATGCCCAATGAGTAAGAGTAGAAGCATGCATGTATTGGCATGCAGTGTTTACAGCATACGAAATATCAGGGCGTGTAAGTGTTAAATATTGAAGAGATCTGACAATACTACGGTAGTGTGTTGGGTCTGAGTAGGGTTCTCCATCGGATATAGATGGTGGATGATTTGTTGTGCATGGGGTAGACATCCCACGGGCTTCATTCATTTTGGCTCGAAAAAGTATTTCATGAGCAAATTTTGGTTGATGAAGCAAAAGACTATTTGTAGAATATTTAGCTTCAATTCCCAAAAAATAATGTAAATTACCTAAGTCCTTAATATCAAATTTAGTCCTGAGTTGTTCAAGGATTTTGGACAATGGTGCAGTAGAACTTCTTGTAAAAATAATATCATCAACATACACAAAGAGAAATGCATTGTATGTTTTTGTATATAATACGAATAATGAAGAGTCTGCTTGGGAAATTTTGAACCCAAAATGTTGAAGAAATTTAGTAAGACGATGATTCCAAGCTCTTGGAGCTTGTTTTAATCCATACAAGGATCGTTTTAGGCGACAAACTCATGTAAGAAGGCATTTTTGACATTAAGTTGTTTAATAGTCCATCCGCTAGTATATGCCAAAGCAATGATAATTCTTACTGTAACAGGCTTAGCAACAAGACTAAATGTATCATGATAATCAATACCAGGTCGTTGATGAAATCCTTTAGCAACCAATCGTGCTTTAAATCGTTCTAGGGTGCCATTAGATTTTTGCTTAACTTTATATACCCATTTACATCCTATAGGAATAATATTTTGGGGTAAAGGGACAAGTTCCCAAGTGTGATTTTTTAACAAAGCATTATATTCTTCAACCATAGCAACACGCCAATTAGGATCTTTTGAGGCTTCTGTATAGTTTTTAGGTTCAATAAAAGGATGTACAGAGGTTGTTAAAGCATATGTATGATCACGCAATAAAGTGCGTTTGGATATTGTACCTCCTTTGAGTCGTGTAACCATGGAATGGTTCTTAGTGGAGGATTGTGGAAGCATGTCATGAGCTTCTCTTGTTATGTTGTGCTTTGTAGTATTTTCTGACGTAATGTCAATAGAAAGAGGTGGTATGAGTGTATTGGTAACAACTTTTGATGTATTTACATGTTGAAAGGGAAATACATTTTCATCAAATATGGCATCTGCAACAATATAAATTGTTTTTGTTTGTAAACAAAGACAACGATAGCCTTTATATCCTATAGGATAGCCTAAGAAAACACAAGGTTTGGAACGTATAGTAAGTTTATGTGAAGCATAAAGTCTTAAATAAGGAAATACTAAACACCCTAAAATTCGTAAATGAGAGATACTAGGTTGTTGATGAAACAATTTTGCCCATGGAGTTGTGTTGGCTAGCGCTGAGCTTGGTAGGCGATTAATAATATGTGTGGCGCTTTCAAAGATAAAATCCCAATATTAAAGTGGTATATGGGCATGATTCATCATTGATAACCCGGATTCAATGATATGTCGATGTTTTCTTTCAGCAGTCCCATTTTGAAATGGCGCATATGGACTTGATATACGTTGATAAATACCTTTATTGGATAACAGAGTTTTAAAGTCTTTGGAAGTAAATTCAGCAGCTCCATCACATTGAATGGTTTTGATGGTAGTTTGAAGTTGATTTTCAACCAATGTTTGAAAATTTGTAAAGATCTGAAGAAATTCATCTCGTGTTTTCATGGAATAGAGCCATGTAAATTTAGAATAGTCATCAATAAAACAAATATAATATCTATTCCCTTGTGATGATGTAATTGGTGCAGGGCCCCATATATCAAAATGGACTAAGTCCAAAGGAGCGTTGGAAATATTATGGGTAGATAAATGTGATTGTTGTCGACTTTTACTGATGCTACAAGCAGTACAAGACGATGAAAGATGTCCAGTAAATTGAATATTCAAAAGTTTCAGCAATCTTATTACATTTGCATAATTAAGATGGCCTAATCTATAATGCCAGGCCATTACATTTATTGTAGAAATATGAAAAGACTTTGGTGATTGTTGAAGAGTACGCAAGTTGTGCGATAAAGGCCATGTTCAGCTGGTCCTTGGAGTAGGATGTGTCCCGTTGTCAGACTCTGTACACGACAGAAATCGGGAAAAAAATGAGAAAATGCAATTGTTATCTTTGGTAAACTTTGAAACAGATAACAATCGTTTTGTTATATTAGGCACAATAAGTACATCAGAAACATTGATATGAGTAGGGGTTAATAAAGTACCTTTGTGGGTTATTGGAAGTGCCATTCCATCCCCTATAGTAGCAGCTTGATTCCCATCATAATTGAGTAGTTGCGTAATATCATAAGCATCTGGCGAGATATGATGTGTAGCACCAGAATCAGGGAACCAATCAGTTTCATGAGAGGCTTGATGTGGTTGTTGTGGAGTCTTCTTAACAGTATTTGCCTGAATATTCTGGTGGCCTTGAAAGTTATTGGTAGGCCCAGAATTGGAGGGAACATACCTATAACGACATTGATGTGCAAGATGTCCTGGTTTGCGACAGATTTGGCAAAGAACATTGCGCCGAGGTTTGCTACTATAACGAGGAACGGAGGTATGTCCTGGAGTGGAGATAGGAGTGGATCGGCTTGCTGGAGTGATTGAAGATGGGGAAAAATTTTGAGTAGTTGGAAGGGGAGCAGGACTAGTGGCAAAAGCAGCTGTAGTTAGTGAGCCTTGGGTAGCCATTTCAATGTGAGCTTCCTAGGTAAGAAGTAACCCACGAAGATCTTCGCGAGGAAGAGATGAAGTGCGAGTATGAACAGCAACAGCAGTGGCAAGTGGGGCATAAGGTGTGCCAAGACCTCAGAAAATATGAGTTAAGTACTCATTTTCGGAAATAACTTCACCTACAAGGGAAAGTTGATCAACAATACCATCAACTTCTTGAAGAAATTCAGTTACCGTTCGATGCCCTTTGGTTGCTGTTTGAAGGCGTAGGCGAAGAGCAGAAACTCGCGCGAAACTATGAGCCATAAATTCAGAGGATAAGGCCTGCCATATCTCAGTAGAGGTTTTGCATTGCCTAGCAGTGGTCACAATAGTGTCACTACAAGTGCAAAAAATCCAGCCACGAGCAGTATGATCCCGGATTATCCAATCTTGGTAAGCGGGATTGGAGTCACGAGTGATGTTGCCTTGTTCATCAGTTTTGGTAAGAAACTCGTCAGGACAAGGAAATGAGCCATCAACAACACCAAGTAACCCATTTGCTTGAAGGAAAGGCTCAATTCGAGCTTTCCAAACAAGAAAATTAGGACCTTTGAGTTGCACACCAATGGCAGGAAGAGGACCAGGATTGGGTAGCGGAAGAGCATGAGTAGCAGCATGAATGTGGGTGACAGTAGAAGCCATCTGTAAAAGGATCAAGAATAGAAAAAGAAAAAGAAAACTTTTTTTTATTTTTTGTTTTTGTTTTTTTTTGTTTTTTTTTGAAAAAAAAGCTTTCGCCAAAAAGGCTAAACTGATACCAAGTTAAAATAACAATTTCTACAATATATTGTAGAAATTATTATAAAAATATGAAGAACAATATGAAAAATAATATGAAAAACAATATGAAAAACAATATGAAAGTAGTAATTTGTATTACTTGAGTGAATCATTGAGTACACACCAACTACCTTTTTATAGTGGTTGGAAAAACAAACGTAAATCATCTCTTAATGATGATGATCAATACAATTGATTATGAAAAACCAAAAAATATGAAAAATCCTAAGACCTTTTAGATTTTGAGTAGAAAATTTCATCAATAGAGTTAATGATTCTTTTTATTTTTTTTATTGAAATAAAGAGATCGTTTTCCTCTAATTAAAATGCCTCTTATTTCACCTTGAACCGTTTTGTATAACTGTTAAACGAAGGAGACGAATCGTTGTTCTCTCGCGGGCGTGAGGAAGAAGATGACGCGCGTGAGTTATACGCGCGCGTCTTTATTTTGTCCGTGAGTTGCCTTGGTTGAATGGCGCGTGTGGTACACGCGCCTGCTTTAATAACTGTCGCTTCTTCTTCTTCGGATTCAGATATCGCCGACGTATTTATTTTCAAAATTTGATTTTCGGTTTTTGATTTAGAAATGGTTCTCGTCGGTTCCGTTTTTGTTTTTAATTCTGGCAAGATATTCGGCAGTTCTGTTTTGGTTTGTATTTCTAACAATGAGGACGAAGTGTTCGCCGGCGGCCTTGGGGAAACAAGCAAAATTCCTGGTATTTTTATCGGTCACTTTGATTCTTTGTTTATTGTTTATAAATGCTTTTGGTTAAGGTTGCACAAATGTGGAATTTCATTTGTTCATAAGAGGAATGAATTTGCTAACTACCAAAATACGGGGGCATTGAATGGTTTGGTTATATATATTAGTCTGCTAGAGGTTTTAAGTATGCGAAGCATGTTTTTGAAGGATGACTAAGAATGAATCACATGTAGAAATTCTCGCTTGAAAGATGAAGTGATGTAAATAGTTTAGATTTGACGTGGGTGAGTCAGATTTTTTTCCTGCCTTTTTACTTAAGTGCAGTTATGCAAAGAATGTTGTAGATTTATGGGCCTTGTTGGTCATCTGGCAAATGCCTAATAGGTAGACTAAATCATACCTCTCAATTCTTGAGAAAGCAGACGAAGCTGTTAATCCCAGCACATGGTTTGCTGAGTAAAGATGAGAACTTTTGTCTACAAGTATAAAGCACTTTTTGCATAATAGCAGTAACATTTAAGTATTTTAGTTTGTGGAATTTGAAGAAACATTTATTGATCAGATTATATTTTTCCACAAGTTTTGATCCTTCAAATTCTTTTTTCTGTATTAAGTGGAACAAGATTGTACCTTAGGTTGAGCGTTCTCTTTGAGGTTGACCTTCTATTTTGCAATTTGTTGTTGGTGGAGACACCGTGATCCACTTCACTGTTAGAGACAGAGAGTGGAATTGTGTGGGGATGCTGCAACACTAGCCATTGTTGCCAAAAAACTGAAAGAAACCTCTCTCATTTGTTTTATTTTGGACCATAAGAGTGAACTTATCTGGCATAAGATTCAGAAACCCACTACTTAGGTGGGGATCAGATCATGAAGTTCCCTGTTTGTGCACAAATCTACACAATCATGTTGTATTTGATGTTTGCATAAGTGCACATAGATGCACATAAATACTAGAATATGCTTGTTCTTGTTGTATTTAATGCTTGCATAAGTTTCTTCCGACATTTATATAACCCCTCTTACAAGTATGCCATTATTTTCTCCTCTAATTATAGCAATTCTCTGTTACTTTAGAGGTGGCATGACATGAGAAGCAAATGAAGAAAAGAAGGCACTGGAATGACGCTTGGCTTTGCAGCGTTGGCATGTTCAAGCCTTTCAACTGGAAGATGATCATCTTCCCCCAACCATTTTTCTGAAACCCGAGACAATGATGCAGCTGATTAATAGGTGGCAATTCAATTAGAAACCGTGATGCTCTGTCATGGAAGATGAAGAATAAAAAGGCACATAATGCACTTGGACAGTATGGTCTTTTGACTTTATCAGTTGATCTTTCTGATCTCAGTGGTTATATAGCTCTACCAGATACACATATTTTAGGACAAGAAGCAATTGTCTCTGTACAAATATTGTTGGTTATTTGAACATATTCAACTAAGGATGACCCCATTACTCTCACCATTCTTGGTGCTAGTGAGGAGGAGAATGTGAACGGTGGCCATGTCAGTGAAGTTGGTAGCTTTAACAGTAAACATGGGAGCAGTAATGGGGAACTTGGTAGGAGTAACGGGAAACTTGGGAGCAGTAATGGGAAACTCAGGTGTAGTAATGGGGAACTTGGGAGCATTAGTAAAAGTAATTGTGTAGTCAAGGAAGATGATGTGTTGAAAGATAAAAGGGATGTCGAACCTGAAAATTTCTTTGATCCACAGGATTCATTTAGTATTGCAAGCAACACAGATGGAGAGGATAATTGTGGGACAGAACGTTCTGTGAAGCTTACAACCGGGGGGTAGGGGAGGAGTTTTTCAATGCTTGGGAAGGTAATTGGTCTTTTTGTTGTTTATGCTTTGTTGATTTAAAATTGTGGTAGTCTTGCCATTTACTTATTTATTTAGATACTTATCCCCTCCACCCTGGATTGTTGGTCCGTTGTTCATTTTTGGATGTCCAAAATATTGTCCTCTTTGAAAAGTTAAAGAATAATAATAAATTTCTTACCTTTTCCTTGAAAGGTCAATAGTCCTTTCTATTTTCATTATTTGGTTTAAGTTTAAGAGGTTAAATTGGAAGCCACAACGTTTTATCTAAAAGACAACACACAAGATGGTGTCGTTTGAAAAAAAAAAAAAGTTGGATTTCCCTTATGGAATCACCGACATGGCAGAGAAGTCTTATCGCTTTATGCATATGAACAGTGAAGTTCTGCCGAAGATAGGTATGGTGTCTTAGACTTAGTAACAGTATGGACTGAGGAGCTTAAAAATAGATTCCAAGCAGCCACTGCCGCACGTAAGACTAGGTCCCAAGTTGTCTACCACATTTTTGTGTGGTAATATTGCTCTTTTTGGGGTAGTTGGTCTAACAAATATTAACATTGGGGCTTTTACTCCTAACGTTGAACTAGGAGTTGGCAATCTAGCCTTCTAGAGGGACATGGTAAAAAATCTCAGTACTCTTTAATGGCAGGGTTCCAAGGTCGACCTGTGCTCTCTCTCTCTCTCTCTCTCTCTCTCCCTCCCTCCCTCCCTCCTTTATTTTTGAATCAGAAGAGTGAGCTCATCTGGCATGACATCCAGAAAACAACTACTTAAGTTGGGATCAAATGATAAAGTTTTCTCTTTTCACACAAATACACACGTGCATACATTCTAGAACATGCTTGTTCTTGTTGTATTTGATGCTTGCATAAGTTTCTTCTTACATTTATATAAACCCCTCTTACATGTGTAGCATTATTTGCTCCTGTAACTATAGCAGTTTTCTATTTCTTTAGAGGCAAATGAGGAAAAGAAGGCAAAGATGGGTTTGGGGTTCAATTGCTGCTGTGATCACGCTTGGCACTGAGCCTTAGCATAGTCATACCTTCCAACAGGAAGAGGTTCATCTACACTGACCATTTTCCGAATCATGAAGGCAACGATGCAGCTGATGAATAGGTAGCCAATCAGCTAGTAGCCATGATGCTGTCATGGAAGATAAATAACTAAGATCACATAATACATTTGTTGGATATGGTCTTGCCTTTGTCAGTTGATCTTTCTGATCTCAAAGGTTATATAGTTCCACCAGATACCTAACTTTGTGCCTCTGGTACCAATACAAAAGCTGAAGATCATGAAACAGATAAGTCTGGTTGTTATAATCTTAATTTTGGGCACGAGTAAGTCTGTTTTAATCATTATTTTGGCTGAAGCAGTGCATTAGAAAGGAGATGGATAAATCTCTGGTGGACTTGAATGTGTTATCTATAAATCCTGCAACCTGAGTTTATTTTGAAGCTCGACACGATGGAGACTGGTTCCATTTTATATTTTGTTTTGTTTCCCTTACAAACTCAAGTGACCTAAAATTACAATTTTGTGTTGCATCTGCCTTGTCCCCCAGGCAAGTATAATGTTAATAAGTTTTTCATGGCTGCCTTTTGGGTGGTGCACCACTATGTAGAATAACGTTTGAACTCTGAAAATGGATGAGGTTTTTGGATTTATCAGCAGCTTGGCTGATCATTATACTGGATGCTATTATCTGCTTTTTCTGTACCGGTAGTTTCTGGCCCAAGCTGGCGTTTTTGTGATTGAATTGTTAAGGGATTTATAGCATCGTTTGTGCTGATTATTAAGAAAAGTGGGTTTTGATTTTTAATTATGCACGTTTTCACAATAACATCTCTATATGAATGTCAATTTTAGGGTAATTATATATTTTTTTCATTGTGGGAAAAAAATCACCTAGTCATAGTTCTTGATGAGGACAACATTTTAATTCAATATTCATAATAAGGCCTTTTGAATGGTAGCAATTTTGTGACTAAGCCTGTTTAGCCTATTACAAAGGGAGTGCATAAGCTATTATTTGCAGTTTTGTTAAATTTTGAATGAATTTTATTCTTGAAGACTAAATATATGATCTTTTTCAACATGCTAATATTAAAAAAGAAAGACTTTCTCGAAATTTATTAGCATTTTCTGTACAAAAATTCAAAATATATTACTTTCAAATGTAGCCTATATTAGATGTAAGAAGGCTTGTGAAGAACTATATAAATTGCACATATTATTTCAATTACATTTTTTAAATTGTAATTCGAGGAGGATTTCGAGGTTGAAATCGTCTTCTAACAATCTTAAAACGGCGGCGTATTTAGAACTAGTCGTGTAGATAGACAAAGAAGCGGAAAGATGCAATGGTGCCAACGGTTCCTGCAGTGCTCCGAAAATGGAGCTAGCTCTGCACACATATCCAACCCTTCACGGAGATAAGCCTGTGCTTACCCAGCATACCCATGTCGATAAGCTCCTCGCCGCTCCATTCAGTACTCAAATTCATTTTCGCCGTACCCCTACGAACCAACTTGGGCGAACCCATTTCCAGTTCCGAGCCCGTTGCAATTCCAGGGACGGGAACAACCACCCAAGTCTTGTCTTGCACGGGGAAAAACATGATTCTGAAGAGGAAGCAGAGACGAGCTCATATTCGGAGGACGAGTCTGCGTTATTGTCTCTGAGTGGCAAGCCTGACAGGAACATGGCCTTGCTCGACGACTATGAAATGGAAGAGCATGAATACCCCTTAGACCCCAACCATCGTAGCGGTCGTCTCTGCTTTTTATTATCCTGTGTTTTAGTTTGTTTCCTTCTTTTTTTGATTTTAGACGTCGGGAATTTTGGATGAAGAGTTAAGAAATGTGATAGCTTGAAGGTTTTGAACTTCTGCTTCTTTATAATTGGCATAAGAGGTTCCTTTTGAAGGAGATTTCTTAGTAGTCATCTACGTGGACTTCTTTACATAGTCTTATAACTTTCAGCTAGCACCTCGAAATTCAAGCAAGCTAACATATAAGTTCAATTTAATTTTGAAGAGAAAATCCAATGCTGCGGTTACCAGTATGCCAGTTGGTGAAGGAAATTATGCTTTTCGCACTTTTTCATTTTTGGGAAACACGAGGTGTGGCTCAGGTGGATGAAAATGCTCAAAAGCTAGTGTTTTTAACAAAAATTTCCTTTAAAGGAGTCTATCAATCAAACAACCAGCTTTAGAAAACTAAGGCAAGGTATAAAAAAAAAAATTTTAGTGAATGTTTTTTATTTGCAGGGTTCATTTCCCTCTCATCTTGTTACTTGTGGTTCATGCTTTGAATTCTTTCTTTTTTCTAAGAAGCTTTACGGCTTGTTCTTCCAGTGGTTTTGAATTTTGATGAATCAAATGTAGGTTATGTGGCTGTACTTGGCATGCCAAATGTTGGAAAGAGTACACTAACTAACCAGATGATAGGCCAAAAACTGTCAATTGTTACGGATAAACCTCAAACTACGAGGCACCGAATTCTTGGTATATGCTCTGGCCCAAAGTATCAGGTTTGACTTTATTTATTTCTAATTCTTGTAATTGTTTCCAGTTATCTGTTAAAACTTAGAAGTCCTTTTGTGGCATAAAATATCTGAGATAAAAAGGCTACATTAAGTTTGAGTTGCTTGGGCTGTGCATTCTGTTGATTAACCTGGCCATGTTTCTGTTTTGTGAGATTTTGCTTTCTTCTAATAGTCTCAAATACTTCAAGCGTTCTGTTTGCTTTTATGATCTAATGAATGGCCTTATATTTAGGACATTTGTAGAGGCCTCTTTAGAATAAGATTGAGATTCAATCTGATTCTGTTTGCTGATTATTGTGCTAGTGACAAGATGAGCATGTTATATTTAGTAATAAAATATGATTGTTGTTTACCAGAGCAGCTTTATTTCCATCATAAATTGGAAAAAAGAAAATCCAATTTTCATGAATGAAGATATACTGACTTTAGATTGTCTCATTGAAGGATTTTTGTTGGCTAGCCTTTCATTCATATCAAGCACGTGTTTGTATTGATGCAATAAGATGGGACGACCTAAGAAAGAATATTGAATATCCAAAAGATAAATTAGGCTGCATAAATGTTTAATAAAGGGCTGTTTCTTTATCATATTGTGGAATTCCAACAACTTGTTTACAGTTAAATTGCACCCATTCAGTTTATAGGTGCTATCATGTGGGCTGCTTTAGAACCCTGCAAACACTGTTGACAAATTCGTGACTCTATACATTTTCATTTTTTCTGGCTCTCATACATCTAAACTTAGGGTTTGCTTACAGATGGTTCTTTATGATACACCTGGTGTTATTGAGAAGAAAATGCACAAGTTGGACACTATGATGATGAAGAATGTTCAACGTGCTGCCATCAATGCAGACTGTGTACTTGTACTTGTTGATGCATGTAAAGTGCCCCAAAAAGTATGATTCTTTGGTTGTTGATTACTAATAAAAATATTTGTTCTATCTTTAAATCATTTCCCTGTTTCTAGATTGATGAAGTTTTGGAAGAAGCTGTAGGAGACCTTGAAGACAAGCCACCCACTTTGTTGGTTATGAACAAGAAAGACCTGATCAAACCAGGTGAAATTGCAAAGAAGCTGGAGGTCGGAACTCGGTTGATATTTTCTTTGTCCTATATAAGTGCATTCATTTTCAAGAATGAGTAAGTTTTTATTCTAGTTTAAAAGTTTATCTTCTTTGTAGTGGTATGAGAAATTTACAGCTGTAGATGAGGTTATACCTGTGAGTGCAAAATATGGTCATGGAGTGGAAGATATCAAGGACTGGATACTATCAAAACTTCCTGTTGGTCCACCTTACTACCCAAAGGCATGTAGAAATTTGATTTTTCCATGGGTTGCTTTCTTTCAATATTATTGTTTATGAGTTGTAATGGTATGGTTATTTCATAGTTTTAATCTATAATTATAGTCAAGTTCCTTCATTGCCCATGAAATACACAAATTACTCCTGGATAAAGAATGTCTTTGTCAAGTTTTTGGTTTGATTCTGTGAGTGGACATTGCTTTGCTCAAATACTGGAAAATAGAAACAAAATAGGAGTATCGTGATCCTAATATCCATTTCAAGTTTTTGGTTCTGTTTGACACCCAAATTTTCAATATGATTCAAAGCTAGAGTGGGATTCAACAGACTTTGGAAATAGCATACATTACATTGATGCCAAGAAATCTCCTGGCTAGGTTCTGGTCAGTTGGAAACTTATGTCGTATAATAGTGCCTTTCACCATTTGTTCTTGGCCATGGCTGATATGCTTGTAATGAACACACCATTGCTGCCCGATTGTGCTCTGATTTAAGAATGGTGGAAAGCCTTGAGGACTTGATTCTTAATCTCCTTGACGAGATGTGATATACATGCCACAAAGATGTAAGTTTAGGCGAGATACAACACTTTCTCTTGGATTAATTAAAAAAAAAATCTAGGATCATGGTTTATGTATATGTCAAATTGATCTGGTGTGATGATTGGAAATATTTAATTTAATAGTACATGTGCGAGGAAAGTAGCAACTAAGAAGGAACTTCGTTCTAAGATGGGCATCTCTGGCCTATTGCACCGAGAAACATTGTGTCTGCTAGTTTTTTTATCTTTTGGGGTAGTTCAGCTGAAGTTGCTTAACCCATTTACCAAAATTAAAAAAAAAAAATTTCCCTTAACACTTCCTTTGTCTTTAAATGAGGTCTTGCAATTTTATGGTCTTTTCTCTTCTGTTTTTTTTTTCCCTCCCTTATTTTAGAGTTATTTGTTTCCTATATATGTTTCTTACCTTCTTGCACTTGAATTCTCAGGATATTGTCAGCGAGCACCCAGAGAGATTCTTCATATCTGAAATTGTGAGAGAAAAGATCTTTATGCAATACCGAAATGAAGTTCCTTATGCATGTCAGGTACTGATTAGAAAGATCATGATTGGCTTGTGATGCAACATTTCTCACTTACAAAAAAGAGAAAAATGGAAAAGGAAAAAAAAAAAAAAAACTTATTGATTTCAGCTCCTCTTCACTTTTATCTTTTTAAGATATTTTGGGCTAATGGATTTTCCTTCTCTTTGGTTCTTTAATTTGGAATCTTCTAGGTGAATGTGGTGAGCTATAAAGCTAGACCAACTGCAAAAGATTTTATTCAAGTGGAAGTCCTCGTTGAAAAGAATTCACAAAAGATTATTCTCATTGGAAGAGTGAGTACACTTAAGTTATAGATTTATTGTCTCTTTTTCTTTTTCCTTTTTTTTCTTCTTTTCTTATGGTAAGTGCCATGCACCCAGTAGGTCTGGAGACCTTGATTTCAGCGTGCACGGAAAATGCCATTTGAGCTAGAGATTATCTTGATGTAGTGATTATATGGCATGGGGCCTTCATTAGCATATAAGTAGAGCAGAAGGATGATGGTAGGATAGCATGGAATTCAGTAGCATTTCAGAGGAAGCTAAAGATGTCATGTCCTTTCATCTCTTCCATCAATGGTTGACCCTTGGAATTGTATTTCAATTACTAAGTGATGAATGAGGTTCTGGTAGAGTTGTTTTTATTTAGGAGATTCCCGTTTTAGGCTTTTACCATGAGTTAAGGGGAAGAAATGTTGTAAATATGTCCTGGAATTAATCTAGCAGTGGCTAATGAACGTTTTAAACGGTCCAAGTGCATCCATTGCTTGCAACAAGGACAAATATTTACATGGAAGAGTTTTAGTTTCTACCTGAAATACAAATTTTTTAACTTGAAACATTGTTTTTGGTGCATTTGATATGTTTATCTGATTTTGTGTCAATCACTATAGGAAGGGAAGGCTTTGAAACTACTTGCAACAGCTGCACGGCTTGACATTGAAGATTTCTTACAGAAGAAGGTCTATCTTGAGGTGCAGACACTAAAACGATTAGTTATTTGGTTTTGGTGACTCATGAACTTTGTGCTACTGTTGGTAATCTATACGCTGCATTATTTTCAAGCAACTTTTGTTTCTGCTAGGAAACTATTCACCTTAAGACAACCATGTCTGGACAGGTTGAAGTGAAAGTGAAAGAGAATTGGCGGCAAGATGAAGGGCTGTTGAAGTATTATGGCTATGGAGGGAAAATTAGAGCTCAATGACTGAAAATTGTGAATTATTGAAAAAGTTGATGGCTTTAGTGTACGATGATACTCAAAATAGAATCATTTCCTCTTTAATCTTATGGAATTGGTTGCTGAAATCTTTACTTTTAATTTAGCCATCAATAATCAGATTTTACTTTGAGGCCAAAAATTTCAAAGCACGTTCGGGGCTAATAATCTACTTAGATATTACAGACGTAAACCGTCCCTCCCTGCTTTGTTTTTCTCTCAAGGAGGTCCTTCTATCTGTTAATCTATTTGGAGGGGGGCCTCCTCTCTTTCTTTCTCTCAATCTCTTTCATACTGCATATGCATATTTTAAGCAAGCCCACAACCTACGCCATCATAATTCTCATTTCCACCCCCATAAAGTGCTAACCAAACCAGGTGGCCTCTTGAGGTTCGATTGAGAAATAACAGCTGAAGAATTAGATTAAATGGCCAACTAGACAGCGTAACCTTTTAGCTGTTGATTAAGAGAAAATCCTTCGTTGATGGAAGGTACTTTTATTTTTCAATATTTAGATTAAAAATATATATTTTATAGTTTGTAGATCAAATTGTGGGTTTATTAATATGAGTTGAAGTTGTTTACTTTAAATTGTTTAACTTTGAGATTTCTAGGTATATTTGGTATGTACAGAAATGTCTAATTTATTTCATTTAATTTGAGTCAAAAGTATGTTTGGAATGAAAGAAAATATTGCAAATTAAAATCTTGCTTTTAGCTTAAAGTATGCATTGGAAGAAAAAAATTTTTTTTTAAAAAATTCTGGATTAAAAGTGGTTAATTTTAATTTTTTTTTTTTTTAAAAAAAAAAAGAGTGCTGCAAAGAAACCCGTAGTCCCTCCCCGTTCCGGGTCAAGCCATTTGGCACAACAACACCGATGGCAAAAATGGCCACAACAAAGACTTGGTGCAAGCTAATACCATCTCTCACCCCCTTAAACAACCAACCCCCACCCCAACAGTCCTTACACGCAGACCAAGCAGTAACTGTGATGCTCTGTCATGGAAGATAAAGAACTAAAGGGTACATAATGCACTTGGTTTATATGGTTTCTTGCCTTAAAACAGTTGATCCTTCTAATTGTATAGTTCCACGAGGTAAGTTAACTTTGTGCCTCTGTTACCAACACAGAAGTTGATAGATCATGACATAGATAAATCTGGTTGTTATAATCTTGATTTTTGGCACGAGTCATTATGCTTTTATCATCATTTTGGCTGAAGCAGTTCATAGAAGGGAGATACATAAATCTCTGGTAGGTTTGAATGTGTTTTCTATATATCCTGCAACTTTATGTTATTTTGAAGTCTGGCGCCACGGAGACTAGTTCCATGCACTAGCTTTCTTTCCATAGAAACTCAAGTAAGCTAAAATTGCAATTTTGTTTTGCATCTGCCTTGTTTCCCCATGCATGTTTAATTTTTTTTTTTTTAATGAGTGTTTCATGCCACCTTTTGGTTGGTGGAACACCATGTAGAATAACATTTCAGTTCTAAAAATGTAAGAGGTTTTGGAATTTACGCAGCTTGGCCATTAGTAGTATGTTATTATGTTCTGTTCTGCCAATTATTTGCCCCCCCCTTTTTTTTTAATGATTGATTTATTTAAGGGAATTGCAACATTACTGGTGGCTATTGAGAAAAGAGAAACATTGCTCTTGGATGTTGATTTTAATTTTTCAGATAGGTGCACGTTTTCAATATTGCATCTCTATCTCAATATTTCAGGATGAATATCAGTTGTTAATGATTATTGATTAGCATGACATTTTAATTCGTTTTTCATAATATCATTTTTCTTTAACTTGATAGCGATTTTCAGATGATCTTGCTTGTCTTATCAAGGCATGGGTATAAGCTATTATTTACACTTTTATTAAGAATAAGTGTACATCAGTTCATATTGTCCAAATTTTTTTACGAATTCATTTTTTCAAAACTAAACATCTGTTCTTTTTATATAAGTTGGTCTTAAAGAGAAAACGACTTTTTTGACTTGGTATGTAACCTAAATTCAAGAAGTGTTCCTGTCACAAAGTTTGCTTTCCAAATGGTTTGTGTAGTTCACGTTTCCATGAGAGAAATCAACCAACTAGGGCGAACCCATTTCCACTTCCCAGCCCGCAGCAATTTCAGGTACAAGAACAGCCACCGAAGCCTTGTCTTGTACGAGGAATAATATGACTCCAAAGAGGAAGCAGAGATGAGTTCTTATTCGGAGGACGAGTCTGCGTTTATATTCGAGGGCAGGCACGGAGAACGAGTATTTATTTGAATGTAAAGTCTGCACAGATTCTGCAGGACGAGTCTGCAGTAAAGATTCTATAATCTCCATGCTGAGACTTGGTACGTGCCAGCAAACATTGATGGAAGACTGGCATGAAATATAGAAATAATTGCTCAATCTCAAAGGGAAGGTTCTTGGGAAAAACAAGAAAAAGATTTGCAACTGGCAACTCGGCTAAGATTACTTCCCCCATGTTCCATTGTATACAGATGAATAGTATTAAGGGAAAGTCCACATAAATGCAAGTGTAATACACAAAATTTAGGCTAAAAATTTTTGTTGTTTCTAAAATTTCATTATCCCGCTTTCAAACAAAAAATTTTAAATTTCATTCTTGAAATTTTCGTATCCCTATGACTCCTTAAATTGACAAATCTAATTTGCGACCTTTATAAAAAATTAACACGCAAATAAATGGTATCGGTTAACTTTGATTTTTTGTAGAACTATTGTTCTTGATTTTTCATTAGTAAAATTAGTACTAGTGACCAGTTTTAAACTCCAAAAATATATGTTCGCCATTAACATAGACAAACCAATTAAATTTCATTGAAATAAAAACACAAGTGATGAATTTTGCATCTTTGAGTTGTTCACAAGATTTTGGTGCATTTGATATTTTTATTTTACTTTCTGTCAATCACTACAGGAAGGGAAGGCTCAGAAACTACTTGCAATAGCTGCCCGGAATGACATTGAAGACTTCTTATAGAAGAAGGTCTATCTTGATGTGGAAACACCGAAACAATTAGTTACGTGATATATCTGACTTGTAAACTTTGTGCTATTGTTAGTAATTTGGGTGAAGCATTATTTTCAAGCAATTTATGTTCCTATTGGGGAGCTACTTACCTTAAGACCACCATGTCTAATTGGGTTGAAGTGAAAGTGAAAGTAAAAGAGAATTGGCGACAAGATGGAGATGTTGAAGTGCCATGGTTATGGAGGCACGATTCGAACTCAATGACTCTAAAAATGGTCGAGTCATTGAAAAAGTTGGTCACTTAAGTGTACCTTGATAACTTAAAGTAGAATTATTTCATCTTTAATCTTAAAGTTAAATATTGAAATCTTTATTATTGCTTTAGTTTTCAGTAATGAAAATTTACTTGAAGCCAAAAATTCTAGAGCATGTTCAAGGCTTATAATCTACCTACATATTATGTTTAGGATCCAATAGCTCTCTGTATGTTTCTAGAATTTATAAGAAATTCATCTTCTCCTTGAGAGTGACTTGTGAGAAGGAGAGTCATTTTTTCACATATAGAGGATATATATATATATATATATATATATATCATGTTCTTTTACTTTGAGTGTGAGGACTTTATAAAGATTTTCTTTGTCCACAAGTGATGGGATGTACTTAAACTTTGCTATACTATCATACAAGAAAATTCATTTTCCTTTTAACAGTGACTTGTTAAGAAGAAGATTATCTATTCATATATACACCAAGACAAATATTAAGTAGCATGAGACACTTTGTGAGCTAATTGTTAAATTGTTTCACACATAAGTTAGAAAATACTCTTCATATTTAAGGGGATAGATTATTAATACTTAGAATTTAATTCATTTGTCAAAAGAAATATTTTTTATTTTAAATATATATTTAAATAAAATTCAAATAGTAGTAAAACATTTTTTATTATTGTTACATGCCTCCTCACAATTAATGTAGAACGTACACTTAATTATTGAAGTAATATGTCATCTTTCCTATACAAATGGTATCACCTCTTGAACTTGATTTCCAATATCATATTAATTTTTATTTAATTTTAAAATTAATTAATAAGAATAAGACATAAGTATTTTATTTTGAAAATATCATTCAAATAAAATTTAAAATGTAAGAGGGTACATATGTTTGTGGATTGAAGCCAGATATCCTCATCGCCAAAGAGAGAGACTCGTTGAGCTCTCTAAAATGGGAACTCTACTTACAATCATTAGCTACTATGTACCTAATAATAAGCCTCCGAAAAATGAGAATGATATTTTTCGTTTTTCGTAGATTTGTTGGAAATTGTAATTGTTCTGTTGCGGATATGGATGTCTGATTCTTTGACTAAATTAATTCGAGATTTCTTTTTTCTTGTGAGACAACTTTTGTAGAATTATTTGAGGCTAACTTAACATCGTGTGGAACAAGTACAGCTAGATAAGTCCTTCTGACTGCTTTCTCTTTCAGACCTTCTCCACAGGCTCGGTGGATTCATCCCCTGTGAATAGTTTCCCTTGTCTTTTGGAGAGTCAATAAATCTGCAGCAAAGGGGGTCAATAAACGTGCAGCCGTAGAAGTGCGACCAGAGAGAGTAGGATAACACTAGCTCAATACAATCTTCCTTCATGCGGACAAGAGACACAAACATACAGAGGAAATGGAGAGCAACAACTTAGGAGACCAACATTCCAGGTTAGTGTAAATTCCTTTACTTTAATTTTAGTGCTTCATTTCCCTCTCTGGCGTCTCAATTCTATCAATTTAATGCTCTTATGTTTGTGTCCTCGGCATTACTTCTTTGTCAACTTGATGACAAGAACTTTAAGAAGATTGTTTCTCTACCATTGTAACTTTTTAAGTACTTCCGTAAGAAGGCTGGTCCTAAAGGCCAAATCCAAGTATTTTAGGACAACAAGTATATTTCCTCATCTCTGTACAAATGTTGTTGGTTATTTGGACATATTCAATATTTTTCTAACCTTTGCTTACATGGTTGTTATTTTGCCAAAAATTATTGTCATCTTCCGTCTTGTAAGTTTTAAGATGCTTATAATATCTTCTTTGGATCAATTGACCTCATTAAATATCTCATTTATTTTAAGTTTTCCTCAAGTTGAGCTAGGGCAAAAGTACATATATCTAACGGTACTTAATATTCAAGGAGGGGAATTTTTCATGGGCCAACCCTTAGTCGGCCTTATTTGCGTGCCCAATCCAACGCTAAAAGTCTAATAGGCTTAAGAAACTTCAGCTCATGAGCCCAAAAAGCCATTGGAGAAAAAAAAAAAAAAAAAATTCCGTGCTGGGGGTTGAATCCCATGAGTTTTGAGTTTGTCTTGACCACATCCGACTCGTTGTCAAATTCAAAACTCGTGGGATCCATTTTTTCTTCATGACTTTTTGGGTCATGGGCTCAAGTTTCTTAGGCTCGTTAGACCTTATCAAATACTTGATCCGATTAAGTAATTATAGTTGTTGTGCACGAACAAACTCAGATTTACTCCTCAAACAAACCTCTTTTATTAACTGGTGGATTGATTACTAGTCCTCCTCAGATTCAAGAGAAAAAGATCAACACCAATGGCCCATCAACTTAGTTTACATCTATCATTTTCAATATTTGATGATTTAAAGTCAACTTGCATTAAGTTCGAGACATTTGAATGAAATATTAGATTAATCTCCAGTTTTTATTCAAAAAATGAAAAAAAAAAATTTCCCCTCGAGGGTTAATAATTCATAAATTTCCCCTCACACTAATTACTTACTAGAATAAATTAGTGTGACCCTAGAGTCTCAAGTTAGAGCCCATTTTCAAGATCTCCCAGTGGCATAACAGTCTCCAGTATAGACACAATCCAAGATCACACTTCTTCCCATGTGAGAAGCTCCCTTATTTCATGTGGAAGAGTGTACCCAGAGCATTGCATATGAACCTCAGAAGAAATGATCACCAATTGTTACATAACCATTTAATTAGAAAATTCCTAATGTCTTCCAGGAGGCACAGGGAGAAAGAACTTGCTTATTGCTCTGTCAACAAATCTACTAATCTACAGAATTATTTTCTGTCAATATCAGACAGTGACTCTCTGTTTCTAAGCATATGAGTGACATTAAGGGTCAAAGTTGTTCCAACAACCTTAAAATACACCATGGGTGCCACTGAGATTCAGAGGTCATAATGATTGGAGCTGGTCACTAAGGCATATTAAATCAACCATGATATTCTATTCAAAACCATAAGTCTTGCATATGAAGCAACAAATAACAGAATACAGGGCCTTGGCTCATTCTTTTAGTACCAGTCTACTAGTTCACTCTGGTGTTTATCTCATAGGAAGGCTGCAAAAGGCCACTATATTCACATTTGTAAGGCAGTTAATCCCAGCAAAAAATATCAGCCTTTAACACCCCAAACATCAGCCCGCCCTACCCTTGGGAGAGAGAGAGAGAGAGAGAGAAGAAGAAGAAGGAAAAAGATAAACTCATGCATTATTTGAAGTTTAAATAGTATTTTGAAAATCAATCACATCACATAATTACTCCAATAAACTCCAATTTCCTATTTTAAAGAAGAAATAAGATAAAATTCCAAATTAACTTACCCAATTGGGATATAGTTTGTAGATACATACCAAAAAAAAAAAAAAAAAAGAAGTATGTAGCAGGCTAATACTAAGTCTCACCCACAACTTAGATGTCTTTACCTTAATAATATAACTTCAGCAATTAGATACTATTATTTACATATACACAAACATAATAACAAAAGGTGCATGCATCCTACCCTAGTGATTGTCCTGACTGTCATCCTGAAATGGCTTTTAGAATAAATATTAAATGTTAAAAACAGATAAAGAGGCTTAAAGACAACAACTATAAAAACAAATAATCAATCTTCGAAGCTTACAACCAATCCATCCACCAAAGTCTTAAACAACATTCTAAAATTGCTTGGGTAATTAATACTACTACCATTCATTGTTTGAAATAATGTTACTGTGTGTGGTAGCCTCAAACAGTCATATAAATTTGTAATGATTACTCTTCATTTTGTTTGTCATACAGCAATCCAAAGTTGGTGCTTGATCTTTATTTCCACTAAATTATGGTTCAAGTCAGTAAACTTGTCATGATTGACAAATGAATGACGGGGGGAAACCCACTACATAAAAGTTAACTCTATTCAGCACCCCACTTCCAGTTAGTAACCTGTTCCCACTATTTACTCAGGGAAACAGCATGGTCAGAAGACTGACAGCAGAATCAATTCCGGAAGCCATTTTAAAGCTAACTCAATAACACAAAAAGGTACTTGGATGAGTTCTAGGAAGCCATTTCCATCAAAGTTGAGTTTTCAAAAATTTCCTTTCCCTGTAGATGGAACTTATCCCATTAAACCATCCATCTCCAAACACTATCCATAAAACCTACATAACTATTTAAAATAAAACAAGAAAAGAAAAGAAACTGTGTCTGAAATCAAGGCAAGCCAACTGAAGATTCCAGAGAATCCCAATCCAAAAAATCTTAAGCACACCCCAATCAGAAAATCTAAAGGGTTACTGCATACTCACTTGACTGCATTGGCTAACGTACCGGGGAATTCCTGAATCAAAATTAAAATAGGCATTCCATGCTTTACTAAGAGTATAATGGAATAGGAAACAGACCTTCTGGTACACACGATGCAAAACAAACTACCAGCTTTTCCTTGCTCCTTGTATCGTCTTTGAACACTCGAGTTCATATTCAGTTTTTTAGTATACTCTTGGAATGCTTCATGCACCTTTTGCTTGAATTTCTCAGAGTCCTCAGCAGGCTCAGACTCCAAGGGATCCACCCAATCCTCCAGAGAGTCATCATAACCTCCATCCACATCGTCCTGATAATCATCATTTCTTTTCCAGACTTTGGGCTGTTTGTGAAGACCACTTCTTCTATCAAAATAGCGCAAGTCTTGTGAGCTCAAAGAACCAGCTTTGGATGGTCCCTCGTACACCGATCACCCTGTTTATACAGAAGTGAATGCCTTTGTCTATGTGGAAAAGAACCTTCGAATGATAACCTATCATCAGTCACAAAATCTTCTTGATACTCTAGCCTATCATGTATTCTCCTAGACTTTCTATATTCATTACGGTCAAATCCCACAGCATCAGGTGAAAATATAGCACTTGTATCTTCATCATTCTTGTAAAGATCCTGAAGCTCTCCTTGTACATTATGTTTTGACATGGATTTTCTAGAATCATGTCCACCTAATTCTTCCACAACAGCGTACTTTCTTTTAAGCACCCTATTTGATGGTTCATATAATCCAGGGTCCTCCACTCTATGCATCCTTAAAGAATGCCTATGCAAATCTGTTTCATAGACAGAAACAGGAGGTCTCTGCAGTCTTTCCTTAAGAAACTTTGGACCGGCATCTTTTCCAAAACCATCATCTGAACTCAGATGTGATGATGATCCTGTGAGGTCCCCAAATGTGAAATTTCAGAATCTTGCATCACTTGATTTGACATGTTTGATGTTCTGTTCATATCAAGATAGTCTGAAACTGACTGCTTTTGTAAAGTAGGATGGTGGTCTAATAGAATAAGCCTCTCGCGGTTTCCATAAGGATCCTCTGTATTATCATCAACCCTGTTTATAACATGTTGCATGAGACTGGATCTTGACAAAGCTCCATGGTCGTTTTCCACTTTGGCATTATCATAGTCAAGTGGAACATGTGACGGCATCCTTCTGTACAAGTCATCAGATGGATATCCACAATTATCATTGGCTGTTTCCCCTAGTGTGGGATAAGGAAAATCCTCAAACTTGACTCTGGTTGGACTGTATGCACCTCTCTGGCAATATGTCAGGTTCCTCTGTCCAGCTTCATGGTCCCCAGCAGAGTGTAAAATTGGACTTGCCTATAAGTCTTAAAACTTATAGGATCTATAAGTTTTCCATTACTCCTTGCAAATCCATCTGAATGAGACAACTGTGAGCCATCCAGATAAGAACCCAAAAACTCATCCCTCAACATCCTTGATGAAGGACCTCCCAAATCCTTTAGAGGGAAGGTGCTTACAAAGCCTTTGGGGTGAGGTGTTGACCCAATGGGATATGCTACATCCATTTGTTCAAACAAAGGTTTCCGTTCATCTTTATAGGAATGCATGATTGGTAACTTATCCACAGCTATAGGGTCCCGATATTGAACTCTTTCTTGCTTGAACTGACGTATATCTAAAGTTTGTGACAAGGATGATCGGTGCCCACAAGTTTGCACACAACTTGAGGAGGGACCCAGATCTTGAGGAAACTGATATGATCCCCTCGCTAAACCATCATCCTCCACCAATGATCTTTGTGCCAACATCCCATGTCCACCACCAGTTGAGAGTCTGCCATCACTAAAGTCAATATCTTTGCCAATTCTATAACTGCTATTCTGATATCTGTAAGCATTTTTTGACTTCAAGATATCATCAGCAACCTTAAAATCATTATGCTCGGACAACTCATATCTCTGCCTCAACTCCAAAGGCAGCCCGTAATCCCTGTGCATAGCAATATCACCCTCATCCATTGGAGCCCTTCTCTGCACCTGCTCAAGAGGGGGGGATTTTGATCGCATCCGATCACTCCTAGCCCCGCTACCACAATGAAAATGAACACAAAATAATCAAGGGAAACATGAAACTGCGATTTTGGATCAAACATTGTTTACATAAGCAGAAACTAACAGCAAAAGCTTAAAATTCAAATTGTACTGTGATTTAAACTTCAACAAGCTGGCATTAGTTGATTGGCCAGTTAAATGGGTTTATAAACTTTATAAATGTTGCAAAACCAAGCAACCACTGGGTAGCAATAACATAACAAGCAACTCACCATGGGTTCTTGAAATAAGATACCTATAAAAATATTGTTACCTTTACATGTAGCCCATTTCCTTAAATAAGGTCATGTCCGCGTAACATAGGAAACAGTTCAATCACATACATTTGCGTCTGATGTATGCCTCTGCCTGATTCATAGTTTTTAAATTTTCAAAATGGACTTGGCTAAAAAGGAGGAGGCTTTGAGCTTTTTCGTCAGGAAGCTCAATAGAACAAGCTAGGTGATGTTACAAGCAGCGGCAGTGCTACCTTGGAAGCAGATTGGACATTACTGTTTGCTGTAGCAGCATCCATGCTTCCATGAAGATCTTTTGATGGAGATACAGTGAACCGCTTTGCAATAGGGTCCTCTACAAAACAAGAGTTGACAGCAGTTTAGGACACATTCAAACTTGCGTCTCAGTTCTGACTCCATAGAATCAGCAGAAGTGAAGTCAATATAAACCACAAAAGTTGGGTGGAATTATCTTTCTCCATTCAGAAGTCAATGTACTTTAAAAAAAAAACCTGCTTCTTTTACTATCTACACGTTGCTCACACTTTGCTCTTCATTCAGTAAGTCAGCTTATAATGTTTCCTTCTAAATATCCAGAAACAAGATAAAGAAGATTTGGGGCCTGATAATCATTAGTTAACAACCTAATTTCAACCTATTATGTAAGAACATAAAACTGAACATCAGTCAAAAGTTCATTCAAATTTCAAAATAAAAGTGGATTGTTACCGGGTTTGTTCCGCCTTATTTTGATCGTCTCCCAGATAACTAATGAGAAAGAAAGCGAAAACAAAAAAGTTTGTGACGCTGCAATAGGTTTCCTCACACTCTTGAGGAACCTTATCTGCAGCCAACCACATCTTGCAGCTGGATCTATTAAGGGAAAAAGTGGCAAATGTATGCCAAATCACGTAGTAGGTTACAGAAAAGACAGAAGATTACGTTGCCTTCACGTCATTAATAAAAACTTAATTTTACTCTAATTTTAAAGCAAAATGAAGAAGTCAGAAATAATACTCTTGACATATTTTGCAATTAGTTCGACAAAATCCCTTCATACAATTTAGTTTGATCTATAGAGGAAATGATATTGCAAGGAACATTCTGTTAATGCTCCGAAGAAAAGATATTTTGGAGACATACTAATGCATCTAATGTCTTGTTGTTAAAGTGGCTTACTTTTCTTATGGCTTACGTAATCTTTATTGGGACCTGCCACAACTTGTAGTAGGAAAAGGTTAAGGACAACCTTCCTTAGCCAAATTTTCCTTCATTACATTACAGCATCTTAAGTGCTTTCTCATAGTATTTCAGCACTTCTTGTCACATTTCGGCACCCACTTCAAATATCTAGCAAGTTTAAGGAAGTAATAATTCCATTGTTAGCAAAGTACAAAGAAAACATTTGTTCAACAAGTGTGACTGCAAGTACAACTCCTTAACCTTTTCCTTCTTCAAGTTGTAATGGGTCCCAGTAGAGATTATGTAAGCCATGAGAAAAGTGAGCCACTTTAACAAATCTTCACCTTGACAAGCTTTCTCGTGGCTCTTCCAATAAGCAACATCTTTCTTATTTTTACTCAGCTTTTAAAGGGCTCATTCCCTTGTATTCCTCAAACACCAATCAAGTCCAAACATACATTGAACTTGAAGGTAAGAATAGGTTTTGTCAACTTGTCGGCTGAGTTATCTAACATTGCAATTTTTTTCACTACTATAACCCCCTTGAGACACAATTTTACGGATGAAGTGATATCTAACATCAATGTGTTTGGTTTTCTCATGATACCTTTTATCTTTAGTCCAATATATAGCACTTTGACTATTACAATGTATCATAATCTGATCTTGCTTCAAACCAAGATCAATTACCAAACCTTTCAGCCATATGACTTCCATTATACCTTCTGTTACAGCCATATATTATGCTTTAGTAGTAGATAACGCAACTATCGATTGCAATGATGCCTTCCAACTGATAACACCTCCCAAAAGTATAAAGACATATCTTGTTAAAGACCTTCGATCTAAATCACCTACATAACCTGAATCAATATAACCAATAACACAAGTGCTACTGCCTTTTTTATATGTTTATCCAAGGTTTGGTGTACCTTTAAGATACTGAAGAATCCATTTCATTGCTAACCAATGAGCTTTCCCAGGGCGATCCATATATCTACTCACCACACTTACAACATGAGAAATGCCTGGTCTAGTGCATATCATAACATGCATGATGCTACCAACAGCACTAGCATATGGAACATGTGACTTATGCTCCACCTCCTCTTTGGTTTCAGGTGACAATTTACCATAAAGTTTAAAATGTAGTAAGAGGAGTTCTTACGTGTTTGCAGTGACTCATATTGAAATGCTCAAGCACCTTCTCAATATATTTCTTTTGTGACAAATACAATGTGCCTTTGGATTCATCTCATATGATTTCCATGCCTAAGATCTTCTTTGCTGCACCCAAATCTTTCATCTCAAACTCATCATTGAGCTAACCTTTCAATTTGTCAATTTCTAACAATATTCTTAGTAGCAATCAACATGTTGTCTACATACAACAATATATATATATGTATGTATGTATGTATGTATAAACCATCCACAAGCTTCTTATGATATACGAAACTTTCATAACTGCTTCTACAATATTTATGATTGATCATAAATATGTCGAACTGGTTATACCATTGCCAAGGCAATCGATTTAAGCCATATAAAGACTTATTCAGTTTACATACATGATCTTCTTTTCCTTGAACTATAAACCCCTGTAATTGATGCATATAAATTTGTTTTTCCAACTCTCCATGCAAGAAAGCCATCTTGACATCGAGTTGTTGTAGCTTTAAGTTTAAGAAAACTCAAATAATACACAAATGGAGCTATGCTTTACAATAGGTGAGAATAATTTATTAAAGTCAATTCCTTCTCTCTATGTAAAGCCTTTAGCAATCAATTGTGCTTTGAACCTTGCATCTTCAACACTAAGGATTTCTTCCTTCTTTTTGAAAACCAATTTGCACCCAACAATTTTCTGGAATATAGGCGGTTTCACCAGCTTCCAAGTTTAGTTCTTGTGTAAGGATTCTATCTCCTCGCTCATGGCACCAGACCACTGCATAGATTTTGAACCATTGATAGCTTCATGGTACGTATGAGGCTCTGGAGTCTCAACTTCTTCAGCTGTAGTGAGTGCATAAGCAACCATATCAGAATGACTGAATCTTTGTGACGGTCTCATATTTCTTTTCTTTTTTTCTCTCTTGCAAAGTTGTAATCTTGTAAACTTTCCTACGCCAATAGCAGTTTATCTTTTGGTATAGCATCCTCATCATCAAAATCAGGGACACCATCACCAACAGGCCGTTCAAGAGTACTAGTATCTATTCCTCATGAAGCTTCAATCTCCAGCTCTAACTAATCTCTAACTCCTTGGTACTCTTTTGTATCATCGAGATTCTCCTTCTTTAACATAGCAAACTCATCAAATGTCACAACCCTACTAATAATAAATTTGGGTGATTATCATCAAGGTACCACAATCTATGTTCCTTCACTCCATCTACATAACCTAGGAATTTGCACTTCTTTGCCCTTGGCTTAAGTTTACCATCATTCACATGAGCATAAGTAGGACAACCAAATATTTTTAAATTAAAATAACTAGTAGGGGTACTTGACCATTTTCCTTCAAGAGTTTGACACTCCATAGTGGTTGATGGAGGCCGGTTTACCAAATAACAAGTTGTGTTAATAACTTCAGCCCAGAACTAATTTGGTAATCCAGCATTAGAAATTATAAACTGTGCTCTTTCTAAAAGAGTTCTATTCATTTGTTTTGCAACCCTGTTCTGTTGTGGTGATGTCTTTGTCAAGTTCAAGCAATGGAAGATGATAATTGAAAGGCAAAGGAGAAAACAAGTCAAATGCTCGAGAACAGACAATGGTATGAAATTTTGCAACAAAGAATTCGAAGAGTTCTGCAAGAATGAAGGCATTGTGAGACACCGCCACAACTTGTAGTAGGAAAAGGCTAAGGAATTGTATGTGCAGCCACACTTGTTGACCAAACTTTTTCTTGTATTTTGTCGACAATGGAATTATTACTTCCTTGGACTTGCTAGATATTTGAAGTGCATGCTGAAATGTGATGAAGAAACACTGAAATACCATGAGAAAGCAATTAAGATGCCATAATGTAACAAAGGAAAATTCAGCTAAGGAAGGCCATGGAAGTGCACCTGAAGACTGAAGTCTGCAACTAGCTAGAGATAAGGGTAGTGAATCCTCTATAAATAAAAGAATATGTTCTTGCTTAAAAGTAGCATTGTGGAGTTGTGAGAGAAAAAGAGTAAGGTACATAGTGTTGTGAGAAAATCCAGAGAAAGTGTAATACACTGAAAGAACCATATTTGGAGTTTGGGTTTGAGAGAAAAATAGTGTAATATTTTCAATCAATAGCAATAAAGTTATTCCTTTGATTCTGCCATGGAAGTAGGCTCAAATTAAGCCAAACCACATAAATTTTTGTGTTCTTTCAAATTTATTTTGTTTTCTTGTCTTATTTCTCTAATATCTCAAATTCCAATCACACCAATTATTTTGACGAGATACTATTCGTGTAAATTATAATTTAGCATGAATAGTAGTTTGTCATAATACTTGTCACTAATGGTTACAATTTATCCTAGTGGAGCTGTGAAAGGAAAAAGGGTTAGCAAACGATAACCAAATAACTGAAAAGTAAATTATTTCAAAGCAAAATCAGTACCTTCTGGCACCAACCACCATAAATCACCAAAGGTCGACTTGCCATCAAAACCACCAAATAACAGATGACGTGGACCAACGCTTGTCATAGAGTGGTAAGCCCTAGCAGGAGGATGTTCAATGCCAACTGCTAACCGCTTCCACTGTGCAGACACTAAATGCCAAAAGAAAAAAAAAAAAAAAAAGATAAAAGTCTTAGAGATCAACCTCGAATAAAAGCTGCAATTTCTAACGCACGGGTCAGCCCCAGCTACCCATATTATTAGAGTGGACTGCTGCAACTGCGCTCCATAGAGGATCCTCTAGTACTTTGAAGCAGAAGCAAAGATCAATATATGATACCGGCAAGTTTAACATAGATACAACAATATCCAACTTTGAGTACTTATGCCAACATGACCTAATTTGAAAAAGCAGGAAAAAGAAAAAAGAAACGTATTCTTTACTTTCAGCATAGTGATAGTATTATTATCCTTAAAGATGAAAGTTTGAAATCTGTCTGGCCTATTTCTAGAATGAGGCATGAGAAATCCATATGACAACATAGGGGCTCTTTCATGGATGCAAATCATGCATTCAATACCCTCTCCAAGACCACTTTTGGCCACATGTTTGAACAGCCCCCACTTGGTAACTGTAGCTTGCATAGCTATAGAAATGCAAACTAGAACAAAAGATATGCTCTCTTTGATGTAAATAAGCTATAACCCTTACTGACCTCTTTGCAAAACACACCATTAATTTAACGAAGTAAAAAATTTATAGATAAATTTTATTGACCATTAAGCACCAAAGTTAAAACACCAAATTTCTCAAGATTAAAAAAAAAAAAAAAAAAAAACAATGGCTTGAAACTTTGGTCTTTTTGTTTTTCAATTTTTTTTTTTCTTTCTCTCTTCTCTTTGGTCGGTGGGGAGGGATGGGTTTCAACCTTCCCCGAGGGCATGTTCGCATATTTTTTTCTTTTGTCAAAGAGTATCACTCCCTTCTTAGGTAAGGTAAGAATCTATTTAACTTAGCAAAAAAAAAAAAAAGGTAACGATATATTTTGTAGTGTCATGGAAGATGGAATAGCCCCATCATTCTCTGGTCTTTTCTTCCTCTTCCAACCAGGATTCCAGGATTCGCCCTCAAGAGGGCTTCAATTCACAATCTCCGTTCTGTCTGTCTTTCTCGCTAAACAAACACCAACTAAACAAACAACACCACCCCCCCCAACACCCCCACAACCAAGGGCAAAGGCCCTCTTCTCTTTCTCCCCCTCTCAACAAGAAAACCAGTCCACCCCAGCATGTGCCTACCAACACAGTACCCATCATTTTGTTTTCTGCTTTCTACTTTTAAGGTTTAGAAACCACATAATTCATTCAATGCATCAACTTTGAGGTGTGCGGTAAAAATGAGGAATCTGTGGAGATCTAAAGGATAATGCTACAAGAAAGAATAGGATGACTACTCAAATCTTCCCCCATTTCATAAACCATTATTTAGTTCTAGCAAATCATTATGATGTTTTGTGTTGAGGTGATAGGGAGAAATTCGTCTAAACATCTAGTCAAGGTACCATACTCAACCTGTATAAGTTAGTAACCCAAATATTCGTGTTGCTGTGTGTGTATAGGTACACAATGGTATCGCCATCCAACAAAGGCCATAGTTTGTCCTGAACCAAGTTGCTCAAGCCCTATTATGGAATTGTCTAACATGTAATCTCTGTATTTGAAGCAAACTTCAACAAGTGATTATTGTGACGAGCTTCATGTTTGCAATAGTGAGAATGTATGCAGCACAAACAATATAGAGGTTCACCTATTGTGGAATTGTCTAACATGTGATTCTGTATTTGAAGAAACCTCAACAAGTGATTATCATTAAGAGATTCATATATGCAATTGTGAGAATGTATGCAGCATAAACAATATAGAGGTTTGCTGTCATCATAATGACCAATCTGCTATGTATCAGGAAGCAAAGTTGAAAAAAGCACCCACCCCTATCCAAAATAATGCATTCATTGTAATAAATGTCATAACGACTCAACCAACAGCCAGTTCCATGCCCTCCAAACAACGACAGATGCAAACACAAAAATCTTAAGCAGACAGTTTCAGCATTAACATGATAAAAATAACAAGAATGATGATAATAATAACAGTAACATATTAAGAGAAATACAAGAGAAGTAGAGAAAGATGTCTTTACATAATGTCCACCAGAGGTCACACTATGACCACAGCAGGGAGAAGGAGCTTGACCTGGAAGCTTCAATTGGGTCCATCCAGGTGATTCATTCTCTTCCTTCCACAACAAAGACAAGAAAAATTCGAACTTAGTCTATCAAAGAACCTCTGATATAATTATAGAGTTGCAAGGACATTTTCATTTGTTTTTTGGATAACAAACAAACAACCAGCCATACTGAGCTGATTACAAAGTATTTAAAAAAAACAAAAATAGCAACAAGAAAACCAGTCAATCAAAACAGGAATAGCGTCTAACGTGCACTTGCACACTCTTAATGAAGCAAATGAAGCAAATGAAGCAAGGTTTTGTTTAATGTACTTCCGAATGGAAAAAGGAAAGATACAAGACCCAAAAAGAAGATCTACTCAGGTATTGTCTTGTACTCTTTTTCACCTTTCAAACTCTTCCAAGACAAAAATATACAAGTCTCATGATCCAATAAACATGAACTTCCAAACAAAGTAACCTTCTTTTTTTTTTTTTTTTTTATGCACTATCCAATCCTTAAAGAAACAAAAATACAGAGAGGTGCAACCCACTTACACAGACAATTTTCACCAACATGCCCCAATAAGAAAAAGTTGTTGAATACAACTCTAGACATTCCTAACAAACAAAATAAATCCGGAGAACAGCTTCCTAAAAGCAGTTAAAAGGATACAAATACAGATTTTAACAACGCATCCACCATCTGAAGTGGAAAACTACTAATTTTCCACATCTTTGACAGTTATGATGCGCACTGAGACTACAAGCACTGCTTTCTACCTGATTTCTTCAGAAGAAAGACTGCATTTGAATACCTAATGCAAACTTCTTCATCCTAAATAGTGATAAAAAGACAAATCCATGATGTAGATTTGGATCAACATCTACCACGTAAATGGAAGTCTAACACCAAAATTCTATATGTCATTGCTTTGAGGAACTTACAATTTGTTACCACGCCATAATGCCATAATACCTGCAATTCTTAGAGATCATGGATCTAAAATAATGGATTTTATATCTTGGTTTCAGCACTTTTTATGATTGGCTGTCCTCCCACCCACTCCAGAATTGAATTTAAACATACGCTTATGAGAAGAAGAGAATTTCCTTTTATGAATTTCTCAAGTTATTTGTAACAGATCTTAAATCAACTTCAAACATATTTAATTAAACAAAGAATCCAATTTTATCCAGAAGGAAAATAACCTATAAGAATCAAATCAAAGAACAGGGTTAACATGCCCAGTATATCAAACAGTCTCCTCTACTGGCAACCCATTTATGGGGAAAGATATACCATCTCAATGAAGAAGTTTCTTCCTTCTATTATATGTAAATTTCTTCTAGGACTTGTACCGATAGCTAAAACACCACATATCCAGATTTCTACATCATTCTCAGGGCAAGCCATTCAATTTTTCATTCATATTTTAAAGGGAAATGTAAACGCAACCAGGGTGTTTTGAGATTCTTTATATTGCTTTGTTATGCAGAAGTTAAAAAAATCTGGAAACTAAAGCAACATAACTTTAAGCTTGTGTTTGCACAAGTAATGAATGTGTCCGCATCTTTTAATGTACACTCAAAGCTGGCACTTGCCACATGATTTGTTCAGAGCAAAAACAAATGCAACAACAGTGAAACAATTAATCTCAACAGCCAAGCACAATGAAACAGGAGCTATATGACACATTGATGCAGTGGGAGCACTACCACAATAAGGATATCCTTAGATTTCCCATTGAAAAATGTTTTGACTTTAGACTTTGAAAAGGTATAGAACATGAAACAAAAACTGTTTTGGAAGAAATCATACTCAAAAAAGAAAAAAGAAAAAAAAAAGAAAAGAAAATTGTTATCTGTATGGTCTACATGAGAAACAAATATAGAACACATACATATACCATCCCTTCATAACTTTTAACGATGTAGCACAATGGCCATAGAGAGGCTATCAAAGAAATGGCAAAGTCCAAAAATTCACTTTTTTTGTTTCTTTATTATATGTAACAAGGTCAGCCTCCACTCATAAAATCACATAAGTGCATGCTTTCTTTCATTCTTATATGATACTCTGAGAAGCTTTTCCCTAAAAAGCGTTTAGTGTTATTTCTTTTTAAAGACACTATATTTTTTGT
This sequence comes from Casuarina equisetifolia, assembly GCA_028551475.1. Classification (NCBI taxonomy): domain Eukaryota; kingdom Viridiplantae; phylum Streptophyta; class Magnoliopsida; order Fagales; family Casuarinaceae; genus Casuarina; species Casuarina equisetifolia. The sequence goes on along the minus strand of CM052358.1, from coordinate 668,094 downwards.
TTTACTTATCAGAAAGTGTTATGTGATTTGTTTCCAAATGTTTGTTAATGATAGGGGTTACATTCAGAAAATATGTGTTTTAGCCATTATCTAAGAAGTGTTTTTTCCATTTTAAATGTAAAATGTATTTCCAGGTTTCCCATGCAGGCCCTAATTTTCTTAGAGAGAGCGATGAAACAGCTCTTTAAATTGCCTAAAAGCAAACCCTAGAGCTCTTGAATCAACTAAAAAAGCCAAAAAAAATTATTGATCACAAAAGTCAAGCTACCACAATAATGTCATAACCTTCTACTTACATGAAGGGAAAAGGAAAAAAGAAAAAAAAAGAAAAAAAACTAGGAACAACTAATTATGACCCAATATAGACTAATTTCAAACGATCTATAATAAAATGACAAAAAGAGATTCAGACACTCTCAATAATGTAAAATAAACTAGGTTGCCACAATGAGTGGACATAACCACCACGCAACACATGAATAGTTTCTTGTTTTCTTTTATTTCAGATCTTGTCCTCAATCCCACATGCCACAACACCACCCACACCATTTATTTTACAAAACGTTCAGAGTATAATTGAATTACTTATGATGAAAACAGAAACAGAGAAGGAAAAAGAAAAAAGAAAATGGGAAGGAACTACCAACCTCCTCCTATAAGACCCTTCAAGGCCCTTAAATAACCCGTAATTGACCCAGCAGCTCCTATTTTAGCAGAAAAATAATTGTCAGCAAAATTCATCTTAAAAGAACACAAGCATCCAAATAAAATACAATTATTAACTATAAAATTGTAGAGCTGACAGCAAACCCGGTGTTGATATATACTTAACATTAGCAACAATGTTCAGGATTCACAATATAGATACCCTCAGTATCACATCCTGAGAAGTATCAAGCATAGAAAAATTGATAAATTGAACTATTAACAAGCAAAAACATGGAAGCTTTCAACACAAAATGAAACAACAGTCTGGTTTTGCCACAAAATTATTGTTTGTTACATCAACAGTTACAAAACATAATCTTATGTGATGAGACGGTATCCTATGTCACCTCTGCCACCACAGACAAGCAATCTTTTCTCCACCATCGTAGCTATATGGCCACATCTAGGTGGCGGCAATGATCCAGACACTGATAGCTCCGTCCACACTATACAATCAATCTCATACCAATAAAATAGAGCATTTCCCCACTAAATATAACAGAAAAAAAAAAACCCAAAAATCCAGAGAGTGAAGAAGTTACTTGTGTCCAAAACATACAAATCTGATAACCACCTTTTACCATCCCAGCCACCATACCTGCACACGATTATTTCTTACTATAATTGACAAAATAATACATCTGCCTTTTCATTTTTGATAGGTCAAACATCTACAACCAAATGCTAGCTATTGGATAAAAAAATTGCCACATACAGAAGTTCCAATACTCACATAACAATTTTCTGGTTTCCAATGGCAGAAGCTGCAGCAAAATCCCGTGGAGAAGGTAAATCACCAAAACTGGTGAGCTCAGACCATTGCCATATATCTGGAATAAACATAAGTTCCATAAAATCCCAACCGATCAAGTGAGGTCAAACAAGTACTAATCAGTATCCAGCTTTAGGGGAAGTCCATCATCACTATGCTTACTTGAAGCATCTATATAAATTCTCACCTGTATCTAGGACCAAAAGTCACCCAACCTGAAAATCCAACACCACGATCAATTCCATGTCAACTTGAATTTAGAGCCAAAAACACAACTTGTGGCTAGCAAACACATCAGTATCGCATATGGACAAACCTTTTACCAGTATATCGCCCACCAAAGATGAACTTGTGACAATCAATTGCAATAGGAACATGGAAGGCCCGTGGGCTAGGACCTACCTGGTCCTCAGACCCACTTCCAGTGCACTCTGGCTTAAACCAAAGTTTGTTCTCTGGATCAATCAAAACCCCCCAGTTAAACAGATGGAACCTTAATTGTTGTGGCTGGGCTGAGTAATACAAATCTGAAAACTCAGGAAGACAGAGACACCAGACGCCTTAATACTTGCATGACACATGTGAGTAACAGCAATTTAGAGTGGCATTACAAAAGAGAGTTTTCTCCACTGTACACATTAAAAACACTAACCACAGTGCTTCAGTTCAAATTCGAAGATTACCCAAAACAACAAAAAGGAAAAAGAAAATGAAATAGAATTTCCAGGCATCATCCTTTGTTACCAGTTTAAGGCAGTAATTGGTCCGTGTGAAACAGAGCAACATGTCTTTAACGACCTGAACAACATCTTGAGACCCCTAACCACATTACAAAGTTTATGATTTTGGCTTGCTTGAAAAGAATTACACCCTTCACAGCATCGCCTTCTCAAACTTGTCACAAGATTAAGGTTACAGTATAAAACATATGCCCTTTAAAGGGATTTTCATTTTCTCATTCTTTTGTTTGGTTTAAAAATTCTTCCATTTTAGAGAATAATGTGCCTAGTTCCTTACATGAAGGGGAGAAAGAAAGACTAAAGAACTGAATTTGACTTCCCTTCAGAAGTGGAGATGTTCAAAATAAAAAAATAAAAAAACTAAAGGATATTTAGAAGTATAACTTATTTGTTGATTTTGTCACCAAGAAATAATAACAAATTAGCCAAGCCATATTATGATCTGTGTAACTTAACTATTATATATTCACATTTCTCTAACAAGCGAAGTGCTTCTTTCCTGTTTGTCAGTTCCCTCAGCACAGGCAGACAGCAACAAAGCAAAACTTTGCCCATTTGTAAGATGTAAAGAAAGATTGCACATATTCGCTAAAACAATGTCAGAAGCAATTATACTCACAATACAGTACACAAGTTGCGAACAAACGGTCAAATTTCTAGCAAGTGCTTGCTTATGCAAGTGTGAAGTACAGTTCAATAAGGTTGCATTCGAAGATTTTAAAATCATGGAATTTAAACAACAATGACTGGTTCAAATTCCTTCACAAGATCTCTAAATTCGACCCATCTATACTAATTGACCAAAAAATAAAATTAGAAAAATAATTTAAGAAAAGTAATATCGCTGGCCCAGACTGCTAAATTCGAATGATTTAAACCAAGTTACAATGAAACATATTAAGAACGAAGTTAAAAGATTAGATACAGTACCAATATCATAGACCACGATATCACTGAGGAACTTCTTGTCTACAAGGCCACCGAACACGACTACCTTCGCTTTGCCGATGTTGACCGCTGTGTGACCACTGAGCATCCCAAGAATAACAACCAACGAAGAGACAAATCTTGAATAACTAGTAAACGCATGACAAAGGAGAGGGGGAGAGAGAGAGAGTGCCTGCGTTGCTGGGGAAGAGTGCCACCGAAATCAGAGGAAGAAGCTCGAACCCAGTAATGCATTTTGTTTGTTTGCGTGCTTCGATGTCTCCCGTTGATTCAGCAAGCAACAAAGAAAAACAAAAAAGTGCTACGACGTCGTCTCAAGGAAGGTTCGGGAGACAGAATGTTGAGAATTTACTATATAGTAATAGTCATGATAAATTCGGGGACAAGAATGTTATAAATTCTCATCCCCTTCGTTGAGACAGAACGTTGAGAGTTTTGCCGGTGTGCTCCCATCCTCCCGAATTTGTTCTACCACGAGTACATATAGAGCCGCGCAAGTCGATCTCCAGAGAAGCCGTCAGACTCCCGGTTCTCCCATTCTCTTGCTCTTTCCTAGAAGGGAACTAGGTTCGGTCCGCAATCTGCCATCGTCTAGGCGCGCGGGTTTGAAAGGGTAGCGTGCCTGAATAACGATGGATCCAAAGTACACGGGCGATATATTGAAGTAAGGCTTTTCGTGAAGCGCCCTGATTTGTGTTTGATCTGCTATTCGGGTTTTGCTTCGTTTAACTTGTTTTTCTTGCTTTGTGAATTTTTAGGTACTCGGAGAAGCAGAGTGAGCTCCTTATGGATTCCTACAGATCAATGACACACGAACTACATAAACTTCAGGTGTTTTATAACTATAAGATCCTCTCTCAATATCTTGCTATGCAAGTTTGAATTCCAATTCCTGTGATGCTTTTAAGAAAAGGTGGTTGGGTAATCGAAAGAACATATTGTTATTTCTTATCTTGATATGCTTGGGGTACCGTGTACGCATATCTTTCGCATTTGGGTTTTGCTATAGAGAAATCCTTCAACTTTGAGTAATAATATGATATCATTGGGGACTGTTTAAGTAATGAATTTGCAACCTATACTCAAGTGACGTGTTTTCATTTTAGACCATTGGTTTGGCAATGAGTTGTGCAATCAACTAGGCTTACTTAGTTGCTTTAAATACTCTGGTAGCATGCTAGAACATCATTGTTATACATGATAAGAATCCATTTAAATCATTGATATTAGAATCTCTGCCTTCAGGTTTTCTCGTGCTCTTCTTAGGGTCCTACTTATCTGCATGAATGTACTACTTTCAAAATAAAGAATATATACATAAAAGTTTCTAGTTATGTACCCTTGGAAAAATTCAGTAGTTAAATGCATACTGGGAGAAGATGAATTCCTGTAGCTTTTTTTTTTTCCAATTTGAAATTTGCCTTATCAAATCTTCCATGATTGTGATCTGTAGGTAGAAGAAGAAATGTTGATGCGCAAGTTTTATGGAATAATGACAACAAATGGTCTAACTAAAAAGGTGTGTTCATCTTGGAGTTTATACACTTATCGTAGAATGATGGCCTAAGCATTGTGTACTTGTCACTTTCAAGTGTTTCTGGGAAACACAACTTAGTATGGAAGCCTAATTAAATTCATTGTAAGCTGCAATTTCTTAGATAAAAAACGAAAATATATTGCATCCTATTTTTATCTGCAACCCTTTTTGGGTGTTTGGATGTTTCAGCAGATAGTTTGGCTTGATCCCCATGTTTGCTTATTTAATTATGCCTGAAACCTGTTATGGTTGACAAAAATCCTAAGTCCCTCATGTAACACCAACTTGAACGAGGTTTCTTTGTGGTTACTTTGCTGAGTTAAGAAGTATGCATTCATGCCAATGATTCCCCAGTATGGTGTTGCTACTTCTAATTGTCCCATGTCCATTGATGGCAAATTTTTGAGTTGATTTCAGCTCTTAGAATGCAAACTATATTTTGATAAAGGAGATTATCATATTCTCCATCTTTTTCCCTTATAGAGAACTTTATAGTTAATAGATGATTGTTTTCAACTTTGAAAGAAACAATTGACTATTTGATTACGTGAAAAATAACAAAAAATTCTAATTCTTCCATTGAGCCTGTATGATTTTGTTGTGGAAGTCAAGGAAACAGTAACAGGTAGTCATGTTTCATCTACATCTTGTTAGAGGAAATTATTACGCCCTAAGTCTCTTTTCCCCTGAGAAACTTCACAATTAATAGTTTCTTAGTGTCAAAATACTGTAAACTAATTCGCCACTAGAAAATATGTCAAAATATGAATCTTTAAATTGAGATTGTATGATTTTTGCTTCAAAAAGTCAAGATAACTTTAGTTTCACTGTTTTTATCGTTGTTACCGGACCATAACTTATTAACTTGACAGATACAAATTTGTTTGTAACGCTTGAGAACTATACCTGATTTTCAAGGTAGTCATGGTGCTAGCTATGCTGTTAATTTTTAATTTTTTGGTCTACCATACAGCTTCTTTTCTCTTAGTAATCTTTTGAGTTTTCAATAAGTGGGAAATGGAATACACATTTTTTGGCTTCTCTTTTTATTTATGTTAGGAAGACAGTAGGATTGTAAGGACTAAAGTGAATTTTGATCCGTCTCTACCATCACCCCTTCTACGATTCCCATTCAGCAACGACCTTTTCCTTCTGTGTTCGGGTTTGCAGCATGTACTAAATCACCTTAATTTTAGCAGCTTGGTGGTTTTTGGTTTGATAAGCATTATTATGATCAAGTTCATTTCTGCCTTGGTAAATGGTTTCTACCTTTTCAGTTTAGGATATTTTTACCTTTTCTAGTTGCTCTAATATTGCACTTTCTGCAGAATCCAAACCGAAGTAATGTCCCTGATGTGGAAAAAATAGAGATAACACTGCAATAGTCATTGCAACCAGCAATTCACAGAATCAAGACGGAAATAATGACCCTGATGATGGAGAAAATAGACATAACACTGCAATAGTCGTTGCAACCAGCAATTCGCAACAGTAAGGGCATCAATTGGGGTTTATATACATTTTTATATTTTTGTCTTAGTGAAAGAGGTTTCTGCATATTCTTTGTAATAGTTAAATATTGTTTCAACTAAAAAGAGACCGATATAATTCACAGGATCCAATAACTTTGATGCTAATATCATGTCAAGAACTTGCCCCCCTTTGTTCGTTTGGAAGTACTAGCATAAAATGGATTTCATGTGAACCATTCCTCCTGTTTTCTGCCTCTGTTTTGCTCCAGGAAATGTTTCGTGCTGTGAGGGTGATTGGAACGGTTAAGAATGTGATTTGGGTTGAGTATTCCTCACCTTCTGTCCATGGCTGGCCAAAGCTATGTTGTTTGTTACTGAAGAATGGCTTATGATATATACAATAACGATCAGTAAGAGGCACCCTTAAAATAGAAGTTTGAATTTTTGATTGGTGAGAATTATGATTCAAATGATTCGACACCAGACATTTTACTTAGGCATGCAAGGGATGTCAAATTTGTGATCATGCATATCAATTACTAGGATATATAAAGTAATAGAAGAAAAATTGGCAATGATGTTATCATCATTTCTAGTATCGACAGCGTCCTTTGCAGTGGAAAATCAAATTATGAGCACCCATTTCTGTCAGATGGTAGAGCCACATACCTCTACGAAATTTCAGGAACCCATCTCTTTTCAAAGACTCAACAGCTACCGGAACCATCTAGCAGCTGTTCTGGTTTTCTTGCAAATGAGTTAAGATGCAGCGTGGTATAAGATTTGGACAAATTAGTTAAAAACTTGGAAGCTATAAACATTCCTATAACGTTAGCTCCAGCTGCATTTGAGTGCGAAATGAAAAAACCTAGTGGAGTCTTGAAAGCTGAGCAAGAAAACAACTAGCAATTTATAAAAGTGTCAGATTGACGCTGAAGAAAGTTTCCGCTCAAATCCACTGGCGTATGTTGTATTTGATTCTTGCTTAAGTGCACATAAATGCACATACAAACTAGGGCATGGTTGTTTTTGATGTATTTGATGCTTGCATAAGTTTCTTCCGACATTCATATTACCCCAAACTTCTTATACTTATATTTTAGAATTTTATACAATTAAAAAATGAACATGTGTACCATTATTTGCTCTTCTAACTATTGCCTGTTTCTTTAGAGGTAGCATGACATGAGAGGCAAACGAGGAAATGAAGGCAAAGATGGGGTTGGGTTCAATTGCTGCAGTGATCACGCTTGGCACTAGAGCCTTGGCATGGTTATACCTTCCAACAGGAACAGCATCATCTTCCACCATCCATTTTTTGAATGCCCAGGGCGTATCACGTAATACACGTGGTGGATATGGTCTCCTGCATTTATAAGAAGTTGATCTTTCTGATCTCAGAGGTTGTATAACCCCACCAAACAAGTTAACTTTGTGCCTTTGTTACCAATACAGAAGCTGATAGATAAGCCCGGTTGTTATCATCTTGATTTTTGACATTAGTCAGGCTATTTTAGTTATCATTGTGGCTGAAGCCGTGAAAAGAGAGGGAGATAGATAAATTTCTGGTAGATTTTAATGCGTTTTCTATATGTCTTGCAAACTTGAGGTTATTTTGAAGTCCGCCGCGATGACACCGGTTCCATTCCAGAACTCGCTTTGTTTCCGTAAAAACAAAAGTGAGCTAAAATTGCAAAGAAAGTGGGCTAACGGAATTTTTTCCCTTTCTTTTGGTTGCTTTAAATTGGACCCTCCAAAGTGAGGCCAACTTGAAAGGATTTTATGCAAGTGAAAGCTCTTGTTGAAAAGTGTTGGAGATACTTGCGTATACTCCTCTTGATTATTTCCCTCATTTGCTATGAGATTCTTGCCATATGGCTCGATTTGTTCATTGTTAATATCAGGTTATTTAGAAAGTTACTTTTTACAATATAAGAATTTTCTTTCTTTAATTCTTTTGCATATTTTCCTAATTACAATTGGCCCACAATCCTTGAATTATAAATAGGACAATCCTTGTATAATTTTTGCAAGAAATCAACATATAAAAAATTCCCAATTCCTTTTCTTTCTTTGTATTCACTTTGTGTCAAAAAGAATCCATAGAAAATAATTTTTATTGGGAGAATGAGTATCCATGGTTATAGGATTTTCTATCTCTTTTTTTTTTTTCTCCTAGTGTCAAAAAAAAAAAAAACTCTTAAAAAGTATTATAATCTAAAAGCGACAATATAATATAATACTAGCAAGAAATAACACCAACTAAACATACACTATTTTATCACTTTAAGAGAAAAAAGTTTTCCGAACATTACATAGAAAGACACAATTCGTTTGTAACTTTTGCTAAACATGAAAAGCATAATAGTTATGGATCTTTATCATCCGATTCAGGTGCATGCACATCAGCTGGTCCAAGTTGGATCATTTCACAATGCAGCTGGTCCAAAGCTTGATCCTTTTCCAACATTTCATTGATCCAATCATTATAGTTCCTATCATCATCAGCTGATCCATGTTGGATCGTTTCACCCTGTAGCTGGTCCAAAGCTTGATCCCTCTCCAAAATTTCATTGATCCAATCATTATAGTTCCCATCATCATCAGCTGATCCATGTTGGATCATTTCACCCTGTACCTGGTCCCAAGCTGGATCCTTCTCCAACATTTCATTGATCCAATCATTATAGTTCCCATCATCATCAGCTGGTCCAAGTTGGATCATTTCACTGTGCAGCTGGTCCAAAGCTTTACCCTTCTCCAACATTTCATTGATCCAATCATTATAGTTTCCATCATCGTCATCGAGTCCAGGTTGGATCATTTCACCATGCAGCTGGTCCAAAGCTTGATCCTTCTCCAACATTTCATTAATCCAATCATCATAGTTCCCATCATCATCAGCTGATCCAGGTTGGATAATTTCACCGTGCGGATAGTCCAAAGCTTGATCCTTCTCCAACATTTCATTGATCCAATCCTTATAGTTCCCATCATCATCCTTGACATTGAACTTAGTCTTCTCATTAGGAAGATTTGACTCCAGTATTTGTGCTTGTGGAGATTCGAATCTTTCTCCGGACGTTGTGTCAGTCCCAAGTTCATGATCCTCCTTAAGTTGGCCATAACACTTCTGTCCTGTTTTTATAAATAAAATGGATATCTTAATTTTCAAAAAAAGAAAGAAGTAAAAGTTGTAGAACTCACCAGAATGGGATACTTTTCTGGTTTCAATCTCCTCTCTTGCCTTAAGCCGAATATCGTCTGGCACTTTTGGACAAGCTCTTATATCGCGGCGTGGAATCGAAGACAAATGTGATTTAATTCTTGTGGCAGAGCCAGAAAAGTCCTCTCCACAATAATTGCATAAAAAACGACCATTCTTTAATTTCTGTGCATAATCCCAAAATGGATCTTTCCTTCTACCCATTATTGATCTTTTTCCTACATGAAATGTATTTCGAAGGGAAATCAATCATTATAGTACATGACATAACAAACACCATCTTTTAATAGACACCTAAGCATAACATAATACCATAGGTTGAAAGTATTAAATTTTTTCAATTCAAGTGTCTCAGGTCATCTAACTAAAAGGTTTGGGTAAAACTGAGCTAAGCATAATGTAAGCCCTACTGATTCCCCATATTCTCATGTAAAAAGAAAATATTTTGAGCACATGGATACCGTCTGCCTTTTTGTTCCTTCTTTGTCACGTGGGCCTTTTGATACAAGGAAAGTAAAGGGCAGAATGGTGCGTTTTGGAAGGGAAGGAAGATAAGAAATGGAATCACACGTGAGAGAGGCATCGAAGAAAAATCAACAGTATCCTTTACTTTAGAACTAAGAACTTTTAGATCGGAACCTTCCTTTAAGGAGGCTTTGAAGTGTAGCTTAATTTGTAGTGAATGTAGTTTGCTGTGTTCCTTTAAAGGAAGCTTTGTAGTGTAGCTTACTAGTAGTGAATGTAGTTTGCACCGTAACTTGTGGTGTTAACTTGTAGCTCCAAACGAGTTCTCAAACAGATGTTAACTTACCTTGGGAAGCCCATTTCACAGCAGCCCACGGTTGACCCAGATGCAGCAGGCTCGCGCCACGTGTGTACTAAGCCACGTCACACCACCGGGTCGTCCTTGACCCATTTTACCGCTGCTGATCCGGACGAACGCCGATGAAACCCGACAAGCAGATCGAAGCTTCTGTTGCATCGAAGCAAATACGAAAACTCAAATTTTAATTTTCCAGTTCATCTTCTCTGGCCCCTCTCTTCCCTCCGATTGACGCCGACCCTAGTTCTAACTCCAGTTATGCTGCTCACCATGCCTCATATCCAGGTCGCGGCGAAATTGGACCATGACAATTGTTATCAGAGCGGTAACGACGGGGAATAAGAGTGTCAGAGCCAACCCCGGCGTCCAACGGAGTTGCTCCAAGCCATGATCGAAGGCATGACGGAGATCCAAGAAATTCTTCGCCGGGAAAGAGAGGAGAAGGAGCGGCGCGAAGCTTTCCGCAAGGAAAGGGAAGAGCAGCGATAGACTGAAGACAAGTGGGGCCAGGCTGAAATAGGGAAGGGAGACCCCGGTCTTCCTCCACCAACCCAAACAGACCGGCCGGAGGGCCTGCCGGCGAAGGAGGAGAAGCGCTCCCATCGTCGCAAACCGAAGCTAGATCAGCGGCGAGCCGTCTGGGGTAGAGAAAAGAACGGAAGGACCTCCACTGCTCGCATCTGTCCAGATGAGTGTGGCTGTGAACTTAACCAAACAACCGGTCAAAACGCTCGCTCCGGTGAGGGAGAAGCTGCCGTGAGGCAACTACGGTGACAGACTTGCCGGTACGAAACCAAGCGACGCCTGGGACGTCCCGCTCCAGCCTTAGAGGCTAGGTGGTGCGCGACAAAACATTCGCGATGGGTGTTGGCGAGGGAGTCGGACGGACTCCCAGGAAGGCGGCCGACCGAATCCAACCCGGCAAAGAAGCCTCTTTTTCGACAGAATAAGCATCCGGGGTTTTTCGTTATTTGCATCAGTATTTAGTTTATTTGTTATTAAGGTATATTTTTGTTATTAAAAATATGTATTTTTGGTAAACTTGAAATTTATAAACTCAATCTGGAGGGACGAGACGTTTAAAAGGAAAGAATATGTTAGACCTGCGCACCGTGGCTCAGATTCAGGTTGCTACCTCAATTCCTTGCTTTTTCAAATATAATAAAAACTGAAAAATTAAAGAAATAGCTTATGCATTCTACGTAACTCCATTTTATTCCTTTGCACTATATTGTCTGAAATGCCCTCTCTATTATTCCTTTGCACTATATTGTCTTTTTAGCCTTCATCTCCGTCAACCTTTATTTACTTCTACAAAGCAAAGCTAAAGTTGCCGCCGCTTTGCTCCTCCAAAGCTTGCATAGTCCCCCTGTACATTTTAAAAGATAACTAGTATGTATACTTTTCCAACTTTCATGGTTAATTCCATTTTTCCATTATACCACCGAGGAGCTCGCCAGTATTTGGGACATATTCAGAAGTCGAGGCCCTCTTCAGAATAGATAATATTAGTTTTGACATTGTCAAGAGTTTGAAGGTCATATCCAAAATTTAGTTTAAAAATTGAAAGATTATTTAACTTCAAACTTCATTTAACCACAAGAAATATAAATTCAATCTATGGGCAATATCATTTCTAGCTTAAGATAAGCGAACTCGCCACGTATTAAAGCCAAACGCGACTCAAGGTTTCTAGAGAACACACATACACTCACCAACCACACCGTTTGCTTGCGAATAAACGAGAAAGAATGGAATGAAAAAAAAAAAAAAAAACTGTTTTTGCTGTTCGTGGACGATAGGAAAAATCAGCTCTCGGTTCTATTTTTGCATGGGTTCCTCCTCAGTCCTTTTAAATCAGCAAGCGACAATCCATGAATCCAAACTCTTCCTAGCCGTGGAATTGTGGAAGATGAAGTTCCCTTCCATCCAAGAACATTCAACGACAATTTTGGGTATTTATAAAAAAATGGGTTTTATTTGCTTTTGTGTTTTTGTTTGGGTCGTTTGTAAATAAATAGTTGGGATTCGACCTCGTATGTGTGGGCTTGGGAATGTAAATAATGTTGGGTTAAGATGTGGGTGTATGGACCAGGGTTCGAATCCGTGTAATTTGGGATTGGGGAAGGTTAAATCAATTATAAGGATGAATATCAAAAGAAAAGAATTATTTGAGGAAAACTCTTTAATACATTATAATATTTTAAATAGAACTCTAAATAAAAAATTCAAATATCTTAATCACGAAAAAACATCATAAAAAACAAATCTTTCCTAATTAGTCTGTTATAATTACTTAATAAATTAACCACCTAATCTAATATGTTGAATTCTCCGTAGAACTCTAAATCAAAAACGAGACACAAAAAAGAAACAGTTGCTAAAGAAGCATCATGTTATTATTAACAAGCACACTTCTCTCTTCTTTTCTAGTTCACATAAAACAGTATCTCTCCTTTTCTAGTTCACATAAAACAGTATCATTTTCATGGGTTATTCTTCTGGGTGTAGATATAGTCGATATGAGCGTTCCTCGTCAAGCATTCGTCTTCTCCAAGTCCTTTACAGTTCTGGTATCCCAACTCCTCAGCATGACCAGCTTCTACAGCATCCTTTAGGAAAAACCAAAAACAAAACCACCGATAAATCAAACTCATACAACCCAATAACCAAATTCTATAGATAAGTATTAAAAGGCATGTAATTCAACCAACTCCATGTAGCGAAGGAGCTTCCTCAGCGAGAGCTGGGCTCGGACGGGCAGCGTAGGTCAGGGTGGAGCAGAAGAGGAAGATCATTAGCAGAGCGGCGAGCTTGGCCATCTTCGATCGTCAAGAAGAACGGTGGAATGTGAGTAAGAATCGCAGATAAGAGCGTTATAAAATTTATAGAAGGGAGAAGAAGAGGACAACAAGGTGTGTGAACATGAACGGAGAAAGAAGAACTTTGACCGGTGTCGGAATCTACTGGACCACAGGAATTAAACCGAAAGCAGGTTTAGGGAAATCGGATCGAGAACCTCGTTGATATCGCTAGTATTCTCACCCGTGCTATTCATTAAAAAAAGATGATTCGGCCTACTTAACAAGCCGAGATATGCAGGGCCACAGGGACAGATATTTCTTAAGTAGATATGAAAAAGGGATAACACATATTTGATTAGCTATCCACTCATATTTTAACACTCATAATAATATAATAATATGAGACTGAGCATTCAAATTAAAATATATTTTTTCCCCATAACAGTTCAACACTAACCATCTCATGGTACCCTTTTTGGCATAAATTTTGAGTGTACTGATTTTATGGGGGTATTAAGAAAACAATTTAATTTTAATATTATATTAAAAAGTTAATTATCACATAAAAATAAGTTCATAAAGTGTAAGAATACACAAATTTTATCAAAATGTGAGATTGAACATCCATTTTGCAACATAAAATTTTACAAACAAATTATAATCAAAATTTCAAGATGGAATTAGTAGAAACTAATCGGTGCAAATTATCATTATTTAAGTTAGAGAAAATATGAGTTTGTGAAATGTAGTGTGAATACAGGTATAAATATATTTCGACATCAACTTTTGTCGCTCGTGTCCCAGCATATCAAATCAACGGATCATCTGACTTTGAACGGAATTTAGAAAATCATGAACAAGAGAGTTTGCGCTGGGCATAGAAGATCATTATCTGGTTTTGGGATGAACATTGAATAATTGAACCATGGCTTGTCAAATGACACGCGTTTGCACAGATCACCCTCTTGTCTACTGATACTATACGCGAAAAGTAAAAGAATCCCTTCATGGTTTGAAGGACTGGACGCTTGACTTTGTGTTTTTTCTCCTCTTTCCTGCACTTTCTGCAATAAAAAATGATATGCACTTGGGTTTCCCCTTCGTATCCATCAGCGTGTGGTTTACAGGTCCAGTGGGCGTCTTTAAATTCAGCACCTTGGGGAACGAAGATTACGCTTGGGCTTGTATGCAATAATGTAGAGCTACACGGAAGATTGAGCCCATATTGACTTCCTATCGAGTCTGAAAAAGTACTCGAACTCTATAGTCTCATGGTTCCATAGCTACAGTGGTTAAGTCGTGTTTACTGTTGGATCCTTAAATCACTCTGCGGGCAAGGCATTACTTTGTACTGACCTTTTCTGAGACAAATTTATAGAGTTCGATTGTGTCGTAAATACTTTACACATGACTCGGGAATTAAGCTATCCCTTTCTTGATTCTTTTTCCCGTATTATTTCTCCCTTGTAGCAACGTTGAGCTCTGGGCACATTCGCTACTTGAAGCCCACGCATGAAATCCAATTCTTCATCGTGTAATAACGAAGTTCCCTTGCTTTTATACTGTGGTTCCATTGGTTACGAAATGAATGCGGCAATGTAATGTAAAAAAACCAACCAATCCAATAGAAAAGAGAAAAAAACAAGAAGAAAAGGCTGGCCTTTTACGTAGTGCCATTGCAGGTTTACATTTGGCAATCCTATAAACGCAGAGATAGGTGATCGTTGACCCCTAAATACATGCCAATAAATAAGTTACATGCGCAGAGGAATATCCAGAAAACAATTTCATGCTGCGACAAGCTGTGAATTTCGCACGATAATGTGGCGGTAGGAAAAGCAGGATAAGACAATTTTAACTGAAACAAACAAATTAGAAAACAATTTCTTAACGAGTATAGACGAATGAAAATGGATGGTGGAGGAAAGACCGCATGAAGAACCCTCTCTTTCCCAAAATCCTAAGATGTCCAGATGTTTCAATCTTGGGGAGATTGCTCTCAACATTAAACACTTTCTCGACATTACTTCTAAACATGATTGTTTAAGTAGGGATTAAGAGAACAAAAATGGCTCTGAAATGTCCACGCCTAGACAAAAGTGGCTTTGAAATGCTCTCAATAGGACCAGGATTAACCCAATCAAGCCATGAAACCAAATTACTGGAACCAATAAACGAAATAAAAAAAACAACACAAAAAGTAGAAGGAAGAAGAGGAGGAGGAGGCGGCAGGCAGCCCTGGCATCGGCGGCAGCGGAGGCGGCCTTAAGGGGGAGCGGGCCCTATGGGTGGCAAATCGTCGTCGTCGTTATCGTCGTGATCGTGGACAAGGTTGCGGTCTTGTTCGTCATGGTCCTCGTCGTTGACGTGACTTGGTCGCCGTTGTCGACCTGCTGGCCGCCGTCCTCGCCCTGGTTGCCACCCACGCCCAGGCCAATGGTGTTGTCCTGGTTGCCGCCCACGCCCAGGCCGACGGCGTTGTCCTGGTTACCGTCCACGCCCTGGCTGCCGTTGTTGTGCTGGTTGTTGTGGTTGTCCTTTTCGACGAGGGGAGATTGTGGATGCTCTGGAGTAGGCGGTGACTAGTCACCGTTGTCGTCCTGCCGGCCGCCGTCCTTACCCTTGCCGTCGTTGCTGTGCTGGTTGTTGTGGTTGTTCTCTTCGACGAAGGGAGGTTGTCGATGCTCTGGAATAGGCAGTGACTGGTCACCGTCGTTGTCCTGGCCGCCATCCTCACCCTCATTGCCGTTGTCATGCTGGTTGTTGTGGTTGTTCTCTTTGACAAAGGGAGGTTGTCAATGCTCTGGATTAGGCGGTGATTGGTCACCTGTTACGTGGCTCGAGGAGAAGCAAAAGAACACCTAAAAGCCAGCCAGGTCAAGACCCTAGTAACTGACAACTCTCTCTGTGCAGCAGGACCATACCGTGAAGGAAAAGGATACTGATGCAAACATTAATGGCTAAAAGACAAGAGAAGTGAAGGGAGAAGAATGGGAAGCACGTTTTGTAAGGTCGAAGTCTTTTGTTGTCAGGCTAGCTATAGCCTTTGTAATGATAGCTTCAGACCATGTTTTGTACTACTAGAATGAGCTGTGTATAAGCTCTTTCGGTATGAATGAAATAGAAGAAAAGAAGGAACTTGGCTGAAAGTTGTAATCTCCCTTAGAGATTTCTGAGGTTACGGACTCCCTCTTTAGAGTCGTGCTGTGTTTGAGCTCGTGTCTGTATTTAATCAGATTGTCACCATAGGTAGAGGAAGTACGAAAAAGTTTATCCCACTGAACCTACAAGATCTCCCACCACAACGGCCATTTACTCGATCCTACCAAAAGGAACTTAACAAAGTGACATCGGAGCCGGTTATGGCCAACGAGCGGGTTGAGCGGCTGGAATCTAAAATGTCTGGGATTGACCGACGACTTAGAGAATTGTCAGATTCGGTTCAACAAATCCTTCTAGCATTCACCGCCAAGAATGGGGAGCCCAACCAAGAAAATACCAATGGAGAAGGGTCTTCTCGTGGGCCACGTGGAGATAAGGAGGAACAAGTTGTAGAACCAGACTCTCATACTGGCGACATTAAACCAGGGAGCGTGAAGATGGAATTTCCCCGATTTGACGGCAATGGTGACCCCTATGACTGGGTCAACAGGGCAACCCATTTCTTTGAGCTTCACCGCACTGCAAACAAAGACAAGGTTTCATGGGCAGCATGGAACCTAGAAGGGGATGCCTAGGTATGGTTTCAACTACTCAAATCTAAGCGTAAGGGTGAACCTATTATGTGGGAAGAATTAGAGAAAGAGATGATACAAAGATGTGGGGTTTTTGATTTCTTAAACGGGTATGGGGAGTTAACTAAACTACAGCAAATGGGGTTGGTAGATGAATATCACAAACAGTTTTCTAGGGTGTTTCTACGATCTGGCACTCTTACAAAGTTGCAAAAAGTCTTAGGATTTGTTAGTGGGTTAAAAGAAGAAATTAAGAAAGAAATAGCAGCTAAGAAACCCTCCACCATGGCTGATGCAGTGGAGTTGGCTAGGCTATATGAACCAAAACCTGTTGAAAAGAAGTTGACAAGCCTTCCCACTAGGAAACTGACAACTTATGGGGTGGTCCATACTAACCCCTCCAAGGTTACAGTACCAGTTAGGAGGATGTTACCCTCAGACCTTCAGGAGAGGAGACGTAAAGGCTTATGCTTTAGTTGTGATGAAAAGTTTGTACCAGACATAGATGTAAGAAGCTTTTCATTCTACAAGGATCCTGGCTGTGTGAAGAAGAAGGGGAATACGTGGAGATAGAAGCTGGCAATGCTGGGGAAGATGAAGAGCATGTGGAGATATTCGTTAATGCCATGTATGGCACTCCGAAACTTGAAACTATGGTAGTGGAAGGGGTGTGTCAGGAGGGAAGGAAGAGATAAGGTTTTTGGTGGACTCGGGTAGTACCCACAATTTTGTGAATTACCAGTTGGCTAAGAAATTGGGATTGTTACCAGAAGTGGAAGGGAAAATTGTGGTAACAGTGGCGGGTGGAGGTAAATTAGTAAGTCAGGGGGTATGCAAGAGGGTTGAGGTTCAACTCCGAGGAACCAAAATGAAGATGGATTTGTTTTTGTTAACTTTATAGGGAACTAAAGCTATCTTGGGTTGCCAATGGTTGCGCACCTTAAGAAAGATTGTTTGGGACTTTACCACTATGGAGATGGAGTTATGGGTGAGAGGAGTTTTAGTGTTGCTGAGGGGAATACACAGACCAGTTAGAAGGAAGGAATGCGATCTAGGAAAGGCTCTAGTTGGTGCTAAGAATCAAAAGGGGGTAGAGAAAGGGTATGATAGTGAACTGTGGTTAACTAAGATAGAAGAGGAGGGAAATGAGAAATTGGAACCTGGGGCACAAGTGGAGTTGGAAGAGCTACTTAGACGTTTTTAGGGTGTCTCTAGTGAATCGGTTGGCCTGCCCCCAGCTAGATTCTATGACCACAGAATTCCATTAAAGGAAGGGGTCCAAGCAGTGTCCGTGAACCCTTATTGATACCCTTATCGTCAGAAGATTGAACTCGAAAAAATAGTAGAAGAATTATTGGCTGTAGGAATCATCAGGCCTAGTAATAGTCCATATTTTGCCCCAGTTCTGTTAGTAAAAAAGGCTGATGGAGGATGACAGTTATGTGTGGATTTTAGAGCCCTAAACCAGCAAACTGTTAAGGATAGGTTTCCTATGCCTACTGTGGATGAGTTACTGGATGAATTGAAGGGAGTATAAGTCTTTTCCAAGTTAGATCTCAAGTCCGGGTACTATCAAATTCGAATGGAACCATAAGACATACCCAAGACAGCCTTTCGGACCCATCATGGCCATTATGAGTTTATGGTCATGCCCTTTGGATTGGCCAACGCTCCATCCACCTTCCAAGCCCTTATGAATTCCGTGTTTAAAGAAATGTTGAGGAAGTTCACCTTAGTGTTCTTTGATGACATCCTTGTATATAGCAAGGACTTGAAGGAACATTTACAGCACTTGGAAATTGTTTTAGAGAGGTTGAAAAGCCAACAACTGTATGTGAAGAGATCGAAGTGTGCCTTTGGGCAAAAGAGCCTCAAGTTCCTTGGCCATAAGATCTTAGGTGAAGGAGTTTTTGTTGATGCTGAAAAGGTGCGGGCAGTGTTAGAATGGCCTCAACCCAGAAACATTAAAGAGCTCAGGGGATTCGTAGGACTTACTGGGTATTATAGGAGGTTTGTAGAAGGATATGGGAAATTGGCAGAAGCCTTAACGAAGCTGCTAAAGAAGGACTCCTTTGGGTGGAATGAGATGGCGGAACATGCCTTTAAGACTCTAAAAAAGGTATTAACCGAAACCCCTGTTTTAGCCCTCCCTGATTTTAGTAAACCCTTCCTTATTGAGTGCGATGCTAGTGGTTCCGGAGTAGGGGTAGTACTTATGCAAGATAGAAGGCCTATAGCCTACTTTATCAAGGTGTTACATGGCAAGAATACCACCATGTCAACTTATGATAAGAAAATGATGGCTCTCATCCTTGCTGTCCAATGTTGGAGACACTACTTACTAGGCAAACCTTTCATAGTAAGGACTGATCAGAGAAGTCTAAAATACTTGTGGGAACAAAGAATAGCAACACCGACACAACAGAGATGGTTAGCAAAGCTGATGGGGTATGACTTCTCTATAGAATTCAAACCTGGTAAGGAAAATGGGGCTGCTGATGCACTATCCAGGAGGAGAGAAGTTAAGGTCAGAAGGGATCGGGAGGAAGAAGAGAATGTTGCGGATGGGAAGGGAACGGAAGAGATTATAAAAGGAGAGTTGAGAGAAATTTCTAGACCTCTACCGCTTTGGTTAGACTCAATAAAAGAAGTTGTGCAAAAAGATGAAGGGATGCAAAAACTAATTACCAATATACAAAATGGGGAGGCCATCGGACCTTGGGGGTTTAGAGAAGGTGTAGTTTTCTGGAAGGACAGAATTTACCTACCTAAGGACTCACCTCTAATTCCCTTGATATTGCAAGAATTTCACAATAGCACACATGAAGGGTACCACAAGACATTCCACAGACTTAAAGGGGTTTTTCATTGGGAACAAATGAGCAAGGATGTACTAAGCTTTGTGAAGCATTGCGGGACATGCCAGAGGCATAAGTGGGAGAATTTATCACCCTCGGGATTACTGCAACCACTTCCAATCCCTAATGAAACCTGGACAGATATTTCAATGGACTTTGTAGATGGGTTGCCTCCATGCCAAGGTAAAACTTCCATCTTAGTGGTCATTGACAGACTCTCCAAATTTGGACACTTCATCCCAATCTCTCACCCATACACTGCCAATTCTGTAGCATAGATTTTCTTTGAGCACATCTTCAAGCTTTACGGGATGCCAAGGTCAATAGTAAGTGATCGAGGGGCTACCTTTACAAGCGCCTTTTGGCAGGAACTATTTAGACTCCACGATACCAGCTTCAACATGTCCTTTGCATACCACCCCCAAACAGATGGCCAATCTGAGGTTGCTAATAGAGTGATACAAATGTATTTGAGGTGTTTCGTGGGGGATAGGCCTAAGGAATGGTGCAAGTGGTTGCCATGGGCTTCCTACTGTTATAATACTAATGTGTAGGCCTCAAGTGGGAAAACTCCCTATGAGATTGTGTATGGGAAACCTCCTCCGACCCTACTGACTTATGTACCTGGGGCTATAGCAGTGGAGTTAGTAGAAAGAGAGTTGTTCCAACGTGATCAAACCTTAAGAGTCCTTCGGGAGAAGCTAGCCTCTGCCCAAAATAGGATGAAAACTTACCATGATAAGAAGAGGAGAGAAATTCACTTCCAAGAGGGAGAGATGGTATATTTAAGGTTACAGCCCTACCGACAGACCTCTGCTGCCCTAAGGAGGTTCCACAAACTCAGCCCAAGGTTCTATGGGCCCTTTGAGATAGAGAAGAAAGTGGGAGAGGTAGCTTATAAACTTAAATTGCCCTTAGGGACTCAATTACATCCTGTATTCCATGTTTCTTGTCTAAAGAAACATTTAGGAGCCACAGATAAGTTTCAGACTGTGTTACCTGAGATGCTAGAAACGGGTGAAGGGTTAACAACAACTCCTAAGGCCCTCCTAGACAAAAGAGTCTGAGGAAGACAAGCTGAGGTCCTGGTTCATTGGGAGGGGCTATCTCCAGTAGATGCCATATGAGAACGATTGTCAGAGATGAAGGCGAGATTTCTAAATCACAACCTTAAGGACAAGGTTTATGTTAAGGAGGGAGGAATGTTACGTGGCTCGAGGAGAAGCAAAAGAACACCTAAAACCCAGCCAGGTCAAGACACTAGTAACCGACAACTCTCTCTCTGCAGCAGGACCATACTGTGAAGGAAAAGGATATTGATGCAAACATTAATGGCTGAAAGATAAGAGAAGTGAAAGGAGAAGAATGGGAAGCACGTTTTTTAAGGTCGAAGTCTTTTGTTGTCAGGCTAGCCATAGCCTTTGTAATGATAGCTTTAGACTATGTTTTGTACTACTAGAACGAGCTGTGATAAGCTCTTTCGGTATGAATGAAAAAGAAGAAAGGAAGGAACTTGGCTGAAAGGTGCAATTTTCCTTAGAGATTTTTGAAGTTACAGACTCCCTCTATAGAGCCATGCTATGTTTGAGCTTGTGTCTGTGTTTAATCAGATTGTCACCATAGGTAGAGGAAGTAGGAAGAAGTTTATCCCGCTGAACCTACAAGATCTCCCACCACAGCGGCCATTTACTCGATCCTACTAAAAGGAACTTAACGTCACCGTTGTCATCCTCACCGTTATCTTGCTGGTTGTTGTGGTTGTTTTCTTCGACGAAGGGAGGTTGTCGATGCTCTGGAGTAGGCGGTGACTGGTCACCGTTGTTGTCCTGGTCGTCGTCCTCACCCTTGTCACCGTTGTCGTGCTGGCTGTTGTGGTTGTTCTCTTCGACGAAGGGAGGTTGTCAATGCTCTAGATTAGGTGGTGACTGGTCACCGTTGTCGTCCTCGCCATTGTCGTGCTGGTTGTTGTGGTTGTTCTCTTCGATGAAGGGAGGTTGTCGATGCTCTAGAATAAGCGGTGACTGGTCACCGTTGTTGTCCTGGCTGCCATCCTCACCCCTGTCGCCGTTGTCGTGCTGGTTGTTGTGGTTGTTCTCTTCGACAAAGGGAGGTTGTCAATGCTCTGGATTAGGCGGTGACTGGTCACTATTGTCGTCCTCACTGTTGTTGTTGTGGTTGTTCTCTTCGACGAAGGGAGGTTGTCGATGCTCTAGAGTAAGCGGTGATTGGTCACCGTTGTTATCCTGGCTGCCGTCCTCACCCTCGTCGCCGTTGTCGTGCTGGTTGTTGTGGTTGTTCTCTTCGACGAAGGGAGGTTGTCGATGCTCTGGATTAGGCGGTGACTGGTCACCGTTGTCGTGTTGGTTGTTGTGGTTGTTCTCTTCGACGAAGGGAGATTATGGATGCTCTAGAGTAGGCGGTGACTGGTCACCGTTGTTGTCGTGGCCGCCGTCCTCTCCCTCGTCGCCGCTGTTGTGCTGGTTGTTGTGGTTGTCCTTTTTGACAACGGGAGGTTGTCGATGCCCTCGAACTCGCAGACGATTTAGTGCATCAATCATTTCCAACTTAATCTCAACTGAAACATCCCTGTAGGCAGTGATACCATATCCTGATATGCCAGCTAGGTGTGCCATAATCATTTTGGGCCTGACTACCGGACCTACAAAAGAGAGTGAAATGGAATGAGTGGGAGAAACAGAGTGAAACGGAAAAAACTTGAGAAGAGATATAAAGAGTACCTGTGTGTCTACAAAAGTGGCAAATCCAGGCAGGCTGTATAGTTACATGTCAAAGCCAACCTTCTTGGGGTCCTTGCATTTTCTACAAGAGAAGAGAAGAGAGAAGAGCTTTTCCGATTAGATAAATTCCGGTGAGGTTCTCTTTTCTCTGAGTGAGTGAAACAAAGAGAATGAGAGAGATGAGAGAAGAGAAGAGCGAGAGAAAGAACTTACCATCGCTGCAGAAGATTTTTGCTTTCTGGAAATAGTCGAATTCGGAGGGCATCTCTGCCTCCATGCCTATCTAAATTTGGCATGTGGGGACCACTTCCCAACCGAACATGGAGAAGGGTGCGAAGAGGCCGTGGCCATTGCCCACGAGGCACGTAATCTGCATTTATTTTTACATTACTCCAACGCAGAACGAAAAGCATCCTCTGAAGTGCTTTTTGTTGGTTGAGTTGGTAAAATACTCGGTCTCTGACTTAGGGTAGTGGATCTCAGGGGGAACCTGGACTTTGAAAGTGGAGATTTTGGTCTTCCATAGCTTGCCTTTGGTGCCGCTGAATTGTCAGCTGCAAACTGGTTGGTTATACAACATGATCATTTCATCAGTTCAGTGTCAAATGGCCACGTAATGAATTACAAGCATGTTTGCAATCCAAGTTCACTCTTCCCATAAGTTTTCAATAAACAAAAAATGGACAGGTCTTAGCAAATCCTGCTGCAATGATACCAAATTAAGTGAAATGAGGAATCAGAGTTTTTGCTATGCAGATCATGACTTAGTAAAGCAATAAAAGAGTACTACATCGCAAAAGGAAAAAAAAAAAACAAGGATTGTGGATAAAATTGATAGAAGAGAAACTTATTCGGTAAAAATGTTCTTTAAGACCAAACAAGAAAGGGAAAAAAAAAACAAAAAGCAACACATTGGGATAGTGTCAATGGAGTATATGCTGCTAGTAGAAACACATTGGGATAATAAAGAAAGATAAAGAAACATGCCTATCCAAATTTGCAAGAATTTGAGCTTTACTAAGAGTGCCGATGGCAAGTGCTACTAATTTCACACATGCTACATTGAATTTCAGTCTCAATTCTTTCAGAGCGGAAACAAGTTCCCAACTTTGAACAAGAAGTAAGTTTCTAATAGATGACAAATGAAAACAAGGTCGTGGGCTTGAATATATTCCGAGCCTCAATTGAAAACAAGTATTTCATTCCGCAGGGCTGTGGGCTTGAATACATTTTGAGCCTCGAAGGTAATTGGTCGACCTGGGTTCTAAAGATAACAAGCGAGCTCAACGACAAACCTATCACGAGAGAGATATCTCGGAGATAACAAGGTTAGTGACAAGGATCGACGAATTCATAAGCCATTTCAATTCTTTGTGGATAATAGATAAAGCGGAATTAATGTTAGCTAGAAATAGCAATAACATGAATGGTACAAAATAAGAATCTAGCCATATTTTTAATACAAAAATAACATTATGCAAATAATTGTTGAGTGAGATTTTACCAGGCACTAGGGACCCTCCTTATCTTCTCGTGGTCCAGCCTGATCTCACTGAAGCACAACTCCACACAGACACGATTAATAGAAAAGAATAGTTCGTTGACTTTTCGGGCCATAAGGATAATAGGCATGCTTTTCCCAAGATTCCCAACAGTTTGAGTCGGAGACGCGGTTAGTGATTATTTAATTCTTTTCATAGGGCGGATATTTTTGTATTTAGGATAATGTATATTGTACAAATGAGAATTATTATTCTGTCTTATTTCTTTTCCTTTTCAATTATACAGTTATTCTCCTATATAGACTTATCAATTCTAGGTTTATTTACAGAAATATAAAATCTTTTCCCAATACTCCTTATTTTTTTCTCTTCTTCTGTACTTTTTGTCGACTTTAACAGGTGATAACTCGAGGTCTCTTTCTCCTCAGATATGATTGATATCCTTTTTGGCTCGAGCAAATCTGCCGTCTCTGTATATGCAGTTGAGAATCAACAGCCCGGAATTAGCATAAAAGTTAAGATACTGCATTGCAAGATTTGTCTCATGAGAAATCATCTAAAAATGAGTTGGAAGTAGAAGCTTACCCATCTCACATTGCAGGTCCTTTCTACCCACGACTGCTAGCACCAATTTTTTTTTTTCAATTTCTTATGGAAAAATTGAACTGTGCAAATTCATTGCAAGGATTTTTTGTGATTTTTTTTTAAAAGTTAATTGCACTACTGCAAACAGAAACACAATCAGAGTAACTTGATCTTAATATCCATGCCAAGTTTTTGGTTCTGGATAAATTACAGAGTAACTGCTTTTGTGGTCGCCAAACGCATCTTCAACATATCACATAGACTGAGAGAAAGTCCAACCACAAGAGACTTTTCGCGTTTGAAGACAGACTTAAGAGACAGGTTCGTTATACTCTCTAATATCATGTAAGTAAAATAAAACCAGGACACTCTAGGCAGTGAGCTTCAAAAGGGAAAGTATATAATTTCTCCTGAAGTTCTTTGCATTTAGATTGAACAGTAAGTCATGTCAGTCATTTGAGACCACTTGGCCGACCTTACTCGAACGATTGTTAAGTGTTTTGTCGGGGGCCAATTTTGTCAGTGACAATGTTTGTCTCTCACTGTTTATTAATATTTCCGTTGTTTGTACGGTTTTGGTTATGGTTGTTCAAACGTGGGATTTCATTTGTTCAGAAGAAGAATGAATCTGCTAATTACCAAAATATAAAGGCATTGAATGGTTTGGTTACATACATTAGTCTGCTAGAGGTTCTAAGTTCGGGAAGTTCGTTTTTTGAGGGATGACTAGAATGAATGGCATGTAGAAAGTTATGGATAAGATTTCTATCCCGACTTTTTACTTGAGTGCGTTTATACAAAGAACGTTGCAGATTTATGGGCCTTGTCGGTCATATGGCAGAGTTGCAAGTGCTTGATACGCAGACTAAATCCTACCTCATAATTCTTGAGAAAGGAAACAAAGCTATTAATCCCAACTCATGTTTCGTCGAGTATAGAGGAGAGTTTTTGTATCCAAGTATGTATCACTTTTTGCAGGATAGCACCTGATTAATAGGTGGCCAATCAACAAGAAACTATGATGCCTTGTCATGAAAGATAAATAATAAAGAACAAATGACACACTTGGTGGATATGGTCTCTTGCGTTAAAGAGTTGATCTATCTGATACCGGAGGCTGTAAAGTTCCACCAAAATAAGTTAACTTTGTGCCTTTGTTACAAATGCAGAAGCTGATAGATCATGAAATACATAAGGTTGGTTGTTATAATCTTGATTTTTCACACGACTCAGTCTGTTTTAATCACCATTTTGGCTGAAGCAGTGCATAGAAGGGAGATGGATAAATCTCTGGTAGATTTGAATGCGTAAAGGTTCGGTGTGGTCGTTGTTTTTAGTAGGCAGAAGGCAAGTGTAAAGAATTGTCCAGAATCTTCGTGAATTCATTTCTTGAGGTTAGGGTTCCCTCTTTAAACCTAATATTCATCTTCCTTCATAGAGATTTTGATACTGCTGGACGGAGATCCTCCCCTCTGTGCCTTCTTGAGGACTTGGTCCCATTACAAGGTCTCGTGCCGCTGCGACCCAGAATAGCGGAGGATTTGGACAGGTTTGTAGGGGCTATGGATGAGATACGGAAGAAAGGTTTCTCGAGATGCGAGCAGCGAATTGGGTTTGCCTTGGAAAAGTTGCTACCAATGCAAGCTGTCTCTCATGACATACGAAAGGATCTAATTTGTTTTTGGTTTAGGCACTTCAGCCTAGCTTTTGGGGGGGCGAGAAGTGTTTGCTTAGTGCTGCGGCAGAATTTCCAGTGAGATACAACTATACCTTGCTACTGTTGTTAGAAAGTCTACTTCCCTAGTCAATACATTTAATATTCTGCTTATGCTCAAGGAGATTATTGTGATTATATTACCATTTTATTTCTATATAAGTAGTGCTGCTTTGTTTATGGACCTGAAGAAATTATTCAACACAAGCCTTTGGTAAATTATCCACTCCTTTCTTATTCTTCTTCTTATTATCTTTGTGACATCAGAAAAGCAATAGGAAAAATAAAATATAATCGTTACTTTTAGGTACAGTGAAAACGAACGATCAATACTGTTGGAATGGAAGCATCGAATGGCATACACAACTCAAGCGACAAAGGTGCAAAACACAATTTTTAGAGTGGGTTTAGACAAATTGGTCTTGTCTCCACTGTCACCAGTTTACCGGCCTCTTTTCCTTTTCGTTAAAATAAACATTAAGAGTATACAAGTTTTCCATACATCTCATTCTTCAAATGGCTTGGCTGCTATGTCGGAATTCAACTTATCGAACTACTACAGTATCGTTGGATGGAAGAATATTATGCTGCGCAGCAGCAGCACGTTGTTGCGCGCCTCTCACGGTCTCCCATTCTCTCCATCTTCTCCAACTTCGTCCCATGTCTTACAATAATCCTAAGACATGAATTTACACAATTGCTCTTATCATCTATTTTAATTTCAGATAAGTCCTAGGAGTAAATGAAAGGACAATCATGTTCTCAATAATTATTCCAAATCTCAACAAATACATATAAATTGCAAGCAAGATCGATCTAACTAGCTGGGCAGGCAATCGTGGGTACAAATTTAAAACTTTAATCTTGGAACTTTTCTTACAACTTAAGTAATATTCTGCCTTATTCAGTTTCTACCAAAAAAATGCTTAAATTATATGTTATATTTTATTTTTTATTGCTCTAAACCATTATGATTTCAGTAAAAAAACTTTCTGGCTTAAGAAGAATTAATAAGATAATTTTAAGATGAGTATGACATAACATCAGCTCCATACATCCTAACAAAAATTATAAATGTATAAAATCAAAAAAATAGGAATAAGTTATCTACAAGCATGATAATTTTAATCGAAGCAGCTAGCTTCATCTAATCAAACTCTTCTTGTACTTTCCAATCTATATTGGCATTTTTTTGGCCTTTTTTCATAGCACTCCTTTATTATGTGAATAGGATTTTGTAGGTCAAATTTCTTATATGGCATGAAACACTCTTATATACTTCAAATGTGACTAAACCATAATACGAAATCATATGACTATTTGTTTAGGTGAAAACTTAAGAGTGCCATAAAAAGGCACATTTACAACACACGTAAGGTATCATATATCATTTGAAAGAAATTAGAAAGTGTAAAACTAGAAAAGATGACATTGATTAAACCAACATAATTTATCACATTAAATAGAAAAAGCATACCCAAACATTATGAATACATAATTTGGTCATACTTGAAAACAAAAAGAAGGCCGTATTAGTAGTTCATCTTGTTCACTTTCTTGGCTTTCGATGCTCTTGTCCAACCACGAACAATTTCGATCCTTCCTACTTATGATAGGAACACACTTTTCAATCAAATGAATACTAGGTTCAAGAGTTCCAGATTGAACATTTCCTTCGTCATAAGAACTATTAATCTGGTCAGAAATAATATCAAGTTTGTCAAAAATGCTTGACTCGGACACTTGTTTTTCTGGATATTTATACCTTCCCATCAACATTGTATCAACCAAAAATGTATTTTCATATTGAGTGCCAATGCCGGTAGTGGAATGAAGAACCACAGGGTTGGGTCAAAATTCGAATGGCATATTTTAGTAATACAGGAAGATCGATGTCATAAAGTTTACACCATGTTCCTACAACATTCGAACGAACAAAATGAATTTCTTAATTTCTGATAAAAGAAAGATGTAAAAGTGATGATACTTACAAGGATGGGATGCATTCAACATTGTCGTGTTTTCATCCATGGACAGCATTTGTTGGTATTTTTTCACTGGGTTTGTGAAAGCTTCCTTTTCATCCACCTCAATGGTTGACCCTTGATGTAATGGTTATATGGCATGGGGACTTCATTAGCATACAAGTAGAGCAGAAGGATGACGGTAGGATAGCATGGAATTCAGTAGCATTTCAGAGGAAGCTAAAGATGTCATGTCCTTTCGTCTCTTCCATCAATGGTTGACCCTTGGAATTGTATTTCAATTACTAAGTGATGAATGAGGTTCTGGTAGAGTTGTTTTTATCTAGGAGATTCCGGTTTTAGGCTTTTACCATGAGTTAAGGGGAAGAAATGTTGTAAATATGTCCTGGAATTAATCTTGTAGTAGCTAATGAACTTTTTAAATGGTCGAAGTACATCCATTGCTTGCAACAAAGTCAAATATTTACATGGAAGAGTTTTAGTTTCTACCTGAAATACAATTTTTTTAACTTGAAACATTGTTTTTGGTGCATTTGATATGTTTATCTGATTTGGTGTCAATCACCATAGGAAGGGAAGGATTTGAAACTACTTGCAACAGCTGCACGGCTTGACATTGAAGATTTCTTACAGAAGAAGGTCTATCTTGAGGTGCAGGCACTAAAACGTTTAGTTATTTGGTTTTGGTGACTCATGAACTTAGTTTTACTATTGGTAATCTATACGCTGCATTATTTTCAAGCAACTTTTTTTTCTGCCAGGAAACTATTCACCTTAAGACAACTATGTCTGAACAGGTTGAAGTGAAAGTGAAAGAGAATTGGCGGCAAGATGAAGGGCTGTTGAAGGATTATGGCTATGGAGGGAAAATTAGAGCTCAATGACTGAAAATTGTGAATTATTGAAAAAGTTGATGGCTTTAGTTTACGATGATACTCAAAATAGAATCATTTCATCTTTAATCTTATGGAATTGGTAGTTGAAATCTTTACTTTTAATTTAGTCTTCAATAATCAGATTTTACTTTGAGGCCAAAAATTTCAAAGCACGTTTGGGGCTTATAATCTACTTAGATATTACAGACGTAAACCATCCCTCTCTGCTTTGTTTTTCTCTCAAGGAGGTCCTTCTATCTGTTAATCCGTTTGGAGGAGTACCTCCTCTCTTTCTTTCTCTTAATCTCTTTCATACAACATATGCATATTTTAAGCAAGCCCAGAGCATGCGCCATTACAATTCTCATTTCCACCCCCATAAAGTGCTAACCAATCCACGTGGCCTCTTGAGGTTCGATTGTGAAATAACTGCTGAAGAATTAGATTAAATGGTGAACTAGGCAGCGTGGCCTTTTAGTGCTTGATTAAGAGAAGATTCTTTGTTGATGAAAGGTACTTTCATTTTTCAATATTTAGAGTAAATATATATATATAGATCAAATTGTGGGTTTATTAATATGAGTTGAAGTTGTTTACTTTAAATTTTTTAACTTTGAGATCTCTAGGTATGTTTGGCATGTAGAGAAATGTCTAATTTATTTCATTTAATTTTAGTCAAAAGTATGTTTGGAATGAAAGAAAATATTGACAATTAAATTCTTACTTTTAGCTTAAAGTATGCATGAGAAGAAAAATTTAAACATGAAAATTCTGGATTAAAAAAATATGATGATTTAATACTGGCTAATTTTCTTTTTTAAAAAAAAAAAAGAAAAAAAGAAAAGAAAACGAGTGCCGCATAGAAACCCGGAGTCCTCCGAGTCAAACAATTTGGCACAACATAGCCCATGGCAAAATGGCGGACTTCCACGAAGCCAGGTGGGACAAGTAGGATGAATGACGTCAGCCGCGTAAAGTAAATCCCGAAGTTTCCTAGCAAATGCAAACACCCCTTTTTTCCGGCTATGTAAGAGAGGAAGCCAGCAAAGCAAGCAAGAGAAATATACATTCCGAGGGACAAAGGGATAAAAACACACGGAAGGAAATGAAGAGCAACAGCATTTCAGATTTCTGCAAATTCCTTTGATTTAAGTTTAGTGGTTCATTTTCTTCTTTAGTCTTTCAGTTCTATCAATTGAGTGCTCCTATGTTTCAGCAATGCTTCTCTATCAATTTAATGACAACAGCTTTAAGAAGATTGCTTCTCTACCATTGTAACTTTTTAAGTATTCCCATAAGAAGGCTGGTACAAAATGCCAAAACCAAATATTTTAGGGCAAGAAGTATATTTCCATCTTCCATCTGATAAGATTTAAGATGCTTATAATATCTTCTTTAGGTCAATTGACTAAATTAAAGATCTTTATTTGAAGTTTTCCTCAAGTCGAGCTAGCCCAAAAGTACATATATCTGACGGTATTTGATTATCAGGGAGGGGTATTGTTCATTGCCCAACCCATAGTTGGTCTATTTGCACACCCAGACTTAATAACAAAAAGCTATAAATAATAGCCGGATCCATGACTTTTGAGTTTGTCTTGACCGGATCCGACTCTTTTTGAAATTCAGAACCCATGGGGACCGTTTTCTCTTCATATTTTTTGGGTCATGGGCCCAAGTTTCAATAGAGAAAGATCAACACCAGTGGCCAAGTAACTTAGTTTACATCTGTCATTTTCAATATTTGATGATGAAAGTCAACTTGTAATATCTAGTTTTTATCCCAAAAAAACGAAAAAGAAAAAGGAAGATTGCTCATCATTCTTGAAGAGTTAGGATTTATATGACTCAAATGTAGTTTTCTTTGCTTTCCTTGACCAAATATTAATCCTCTTCGCACTAAAATTTCAAACATCAAGGTCAGTTAAAACTTTTTAACATCCAACTAATATTTCAAATGGTTTGCTTTTTTTTTTCCCAATTTTTTGAGCTATATTTAATTCTCATCATTTCTTATGTTATCAATTTATAAAAGAGTAATTTTATCCTACACCAATTTCAAAATTTTAAAATAGTCTAAAATCCATTTAAAGTTTTGGAAGCAATTTACTTTTGAAAGTTTACTATTCATGGTAAAAAGTAGTAAAAAAAAATTTTTCGATTTTTATTATGCAAGGGACCAAGCAATTGTTGGAGAAAACAAGAAATATATTGTCCAACTTCTCATTCCAATGTTGCTTGGAATTGTTGAAATGAAGTATCGAAACTTAGGCAACTCTTTGATTGAAATGCATGGAATAATCATATCACTTTTTGTCTTAACCTTTTATATTTACCTTAAAAAATTAATGACCCAAGCAACTCCAAACACTGGTTGGCTTCCTATTGGTAAGCTGATTTGTGATATTTTAGGTGTTGTAGCATGTTCTTTGTTAGTATTGATCGTCATTCCCCATGTTGGGTGGTTCATTGTGTTCTTATGCTCATTCGAGTTTATAATACTATTATATGGTTAGATTGGATGAATTTTTGAATCACTTCACAGTATATACACTTGAGTATTAAGCCTATTAAGAGGCTTGCTCCAGCAAATTCTCCACCTACAACATCAAACTAGCTCTCAAGTTTTCGAGAGCAATTAGGGGAGCAAGAAGGTTATCAAACTGGCTCTTAAGTGTTTAATGGAAACTTAGTGGAGAAAGAAGATAATACCAGTAATAGAGGAGTGGTGATAAATATTGATACTCCAACAAATTCTCACCCCGACATCAAACTAGCTCTCAAGCTTTTAAAGGTAACTGAAAGGAGTGAGAAGTTCATTGAACCAACTCTTTAAGCATTTAGTGGAAACTCAATGGAACAATAAGATACTACTAGTGACAGGGCAATGGTGATAAATATTGATGAGTATGAAAAAATCATATGTTTTTTCATTTTGTAATGTTTAGGGATGCTTTTGAATTTCCATGTGTCTTTGGATAGTAAGGTGGACCAACAAGAAGTTTTGATATCTTCCACTCCTTTGAAGTTTCTACAATGCCTTTGAATTAGTATTTGGTTCTTGATATCTTCCACTCCATGACCATACTTTGGACTTATAGGTACAAACTTCACCTATAGCTGTAAATTTCTCATACCACTACAAAGAGCGTGAAATTTTTAACTGGAACAAAAACTTACTCATTCTTAGAAATGAATTCACTTGTATAGGACAAAGAAAATATCAATTGACACTCTATGTGTCAATTGCCTCGATACTGAAATTAAAAAGGCAGCAACAACATGTATTGGATTACTAATTAAACTTCTACATCACTAAACATGAAGTCAATATAACAATAAATGTCATCTTTTTCATAACATTCCATTCTTACATCTCTTAACTTTTTCATTGCCTCATATAATTGTCTAGTTAATGGGCCATTACCAACCACTAAGTAAAAAACTTCAACTATTGGTCGTAGAAAACTTGCTAATAATTTTTCTTGATGCCAAAATTCTTCATAGTGAATAAGAAAATCAATATATTGTGCATCTTTAACACATGTTTCCTTATAAATCTTTGCTTTAATTCTTTACCAGACAACGTTGCAATATATTACCACAAACCTCACAATTCAATTTCAACTTCCAAAGGTGATGTGAGTTTATGAAGACCTCAATAATCTCCTCATTTATGCGACACTTGTGCATCAATTTTGTATTTGCAAGTAACATGATCAATCATGATTGCTAGAGACAGTATATTCCCCACTAAATCTTCAAAACATATATTCAATAACATTTATTTAATCTTACACATGGGATATGTTATTTGCAAACTGAAAAGAAACCTTTTGGAAAGTGCATTCTTTATGATACCTTCTTCATAATCAATGATAAACTACACAACACTTGTAGCCTTAATTCTTTTTATGTCAATAAAGATGATTTCTACTTTATTATCTTTCTTTGAAAAGATGAATCCAAGCACACCACTCCCTTTGGTGTATATGCAAAGATTGATGATAAACGACTAGAATAGTACAAGGTACAACTTGTTTCCATTGCAAATTCAGTGTTATTCTAAAGATACTCCTAAACTTGTTCTTTGATGTCTGGTATTAACTGTGACTTAAGAATTGAAGAACCTAGTAGTTCATACCCAAAACTGTATTCAACAACACCATTTACAAAGTTAGTAAAAATGGTTAATATAATGGCATCCAACAAAACTTTGTTTGTGATTGTGTACTTAACATATAGTCTATCCACTTCACTCTTATCTATTTTCTTGGAATTTTTCCTACTTAATGCCAAGGAGCTTGGAATACCTACACTATCTAAAACATTACTTTGATCTTGCCCCAATTTGAGCTTTCTTAAGAGTAATGTCAATCACTTCATATATGTCACGCTGAATCTATGTTGGTACTTCTAGACAAATTGCTATATAACAGTCTCTAACTTTAGATAAATGTGATTTAATTCTCAAAGTACCATTAGAAAAATCTTTTCCATAAAAATGGCATCAAAAATGTTTATTTCCCAAGCCCTCTACATGTTTCCAAATTGAATCTTTGCTTCTACCCATGTTGAATCTTTTTCTTATATGAAAAAGCCAAATAAGCTAAGCTACACAAAGCCAAAGCCAAAGAGAAAGACAAGAAAAGGATAAAGGATAGCAGAAAAGGAATCAAACATCACAACTTTTTTGATAAACATGGTGTGGATTATGTCTACACAAGATAATCAAAACAAATCTATGATGTTATTAAATAAATGGTAAGACTTTATCATATCCATAGCATAAGTAAAACAATTATACTATTATATAACATATCAAACATGTCAGAGAAACAAGAAAAATGATTATAATGTTATTAAATAAATGGTAAGACTCCATCATATCCATGTCATGAGCAACATAATTCTACTATCATCCAATGTATTCAAACATATCAAAAAGACAAGAAAAATGATTATTAACCTCATTAGGACTTTTCAATTTGAGCTATGTCCATAGAACTTTTTACCAAGAGTCTCTATTATATTATGAATAGCAATGCTATGTGTCACCCCTTTTTCAAGTATCATGTAATATCCAAACAATACACCGATTATGCTTTTATTTTTCATTTTACTTATCTCATTTTCTCATACTTTTTCTTACTTTTCCAACTCAAATGGCGATAACATAAACAAAATCAATCATCACAGCATAACATATAGTACACAACATTTTCCTTTTATAACTATGGTGCACAATATGTTTACATGAAAAAGTCATAATAGATCAATGATGTCATTAAATAAATGCTAGGACTCGATCATATCCAGAGTATAAGCAGAAATTTATATTATTATACAATCTATCAAACATATCAAAGAGACAAGAAAGTGATCATGATGTTGTTAAATAGTGGTAAGACTCCATTTTAGTCATGGCATGAGAAATAAAATTCTACTATCATACAACATATCAAACATATCAAAGAGAGAGGAAAAATAATTATTAACCTCATTTGCACTTTTCAATCTAAGCTATATGTCCATTCAACTTTTTGTTAAGAGTCTCTTTTGTTTTATGAATAGCAATGTTATATGTTACCCCCTTTTCAAATATTATGTAATATCCAGACAATATACCGATTATGCTTTTCTTTTTTATTTTCCTTATCTCATTTCCTCATACTCTTTTTGACTTGTCTAATGCAATTTATGGAAGTTCTAATGGGGAGCAAACATTAGGGACAACTCAATTTGTGTTACTTTCAAGGACCTTAGTCTATCTCCTAAACACATTAGCATACAACTATGGATGGCCATAGATGTCAAGTCTCTAATTGATTTCAGATCTTATCCTCCAAGAGAAATTCAAAGGAAGAGAACTGAAAAAACAATAACAATTTGTTTCCTACTTACCTTCAAATTACTTTACATATTACTTTCTTTTGTGATAAAGGATTCATCGGATTTGAGTACTAGTTGATTAATAATAAATTTTTTAATGTTGTATAGAATGAATATAAATAAATTTTTTCCAACCCTAAGATTTGTAGAATTCATCCATCATTTTGAATAGTAAATCCTTAAAAAGGAGAGAATTAAAGAAATACTTGTTTGTACCAAACCACCTCTTTCTTTGAGTGGTCAAACTCTTTAAAAAACAAACAAATAAGTCTTTGAATAGTAACCTTGTGCTAATACTACAAAGCAAGTACTAGCAACATGCATCAACCTTTCAAAGTGATATTAACGTTTCTTTCTCTCTTCCATGAGAGTTGTCGGTATATTGTTGAAACCATATCTTGTTGAACATTCTTTCATGTTTTCTTTTCATGGTGCATTATCCTATATTTATAGTTTTTTTTTCATTTGATCTATTTTATATAGGAAAAATACTAAACATGGGTAAAAAAAATAGAAAATTTGGGATTATTCAGAAAAGTCAAAGAATGGTGATTTGTTATGCAAGTATTGCCAAATGAAAATTTTTAGTGGTGCTTCAAGAATTAGATCACATTTGTCTGGAATTAAAGGATGTGGTATAAAAGTTTGCCTCAAAATCCCTTTAGAAGTTTAGCTAAAAACAGCTGAAGGAATTGACAGGCCCATTAAAAGAGTCAAAACTAAGGCCACATTAAAAAGTGTTCTAAAGGGTGAAAGTAGTTATTGTTTTCTCATCAGTTCAAAGGCCAAATTGTAAAGGAATGGATAAGCAACTTGCAAAGTTCCTCATCATAGCCAAATTAGATCACATTTTTATAGAATTAAAGGATATGGTATAAAAGTTTGCCTCAAAATCCTTTTAAAAGTTCAGCTAAAAACAGCTGAAGGAATTGACAGGCCCATTAAAAGAGTCAAAACTGAGGCCATATTAAATAGTGTTCTAAAGGGTGAAAGTAGTTCTTGTTTCCCATTAGTTTAAAAGTCAAATTGTAAGAGAATGGATAAGCAACTTGGAAAGTTCCTCATCATAGCCAAAGTAGTAAATCCTTAAAAAGAAGAAAATTAAAGAAATACCTGTTTGTACCAAACCACCTCTTTCTTTGAGTGGTCAAACTCTTTAAAAAACAAACAAATAAGTCTTTGAATAGTAACCTTGTGCTAACACTACAAAGCAAGTAATAGAAACATGCATCAACCTTTTAAAGTGATATTAATGTTTCTTTCTCTCTTCCATGAGAGTTGTCAGTATATTATTGAAACCATATCTTGTCGAACATTCTTTCATGTTTTCTTTTCGTGGTGCATTATCCTATATTTATAGTTTTTTTTTCATTTGATCTATTTTATATAGGAAAAATACTAAACACGGGTAAAAAAAATAGAAAATTTAGGATTATTCAGAAAAGTCAGAGAATGGTGATTTGTTATGCAAGTATTGCCAAATGAAAAGTTTTTGTGGTGCTTCAAGAATTAGATCACATTTTTCTGAAATTAAAGGATGTGGTATAAAAGTTTGCCTTAAAATTCCTTTAGAAGTTTAGCTAAAAACAGCTGAAGGAATCGATAGGCTTATTAAAAGAGTCAAAACTAAGGCCACATTAAAAAGTGTTCTAAAGGGTGAAAGTAGTTATTGTTTCCCATTAGTTCAAAGGCCAAATTGTAAAGGAATGGATAAGCAACCTGCAAAGTTCCTCATCATAGCCAAAATTCCTCATCATAGCCAAATTAGATCACATTTTTCTAAAATTAAAGGAAATGGTATAAAAGTTTGCCTCAAAATCCTTTTAAAAGTTCAGCTAAAAACAGCTGAAGGAATTGACAGGCCCATTAAAAGAGTCAAAACTGAGGTCATATTAAATAGTGTTCTAAAGGGTGAAAGTAGTTCTTGTTTCCCATC
Organism: Casuarina equisetifolia; assembly: GCA_028551475.1. Classification (NCBI taxonomy): domain Eukaryota; kingdom Viridiplantae; phylum Streptophyta; class Magnoliopsida; order Fagales; family Casuarinaceae; genus Casuarina; species Casuarina equisetifolia. The sequence goes on along the minus strand of CM052358.1, from coordinate 631,245 downwards.
AGTTCAAAGGCCAAATTGTAAAGGAATGGATAAGCAACTTGGAAAGTTCCTCATCATAGCCAAAGTTACTTCTAGTGAGGCTATATGGTCATTTGCTTTTCTTAACTTTTTAGAAGGCATTAGAACATGTGATTCTAATTATGAATTGCCAAATTCTTTTACTCTTGAATTGTAGTTGATGGAAAATGTAAGGAAAAAAACTAAAAAGGATTATGATAATGCCATAATGAACTTAGTTGGAAAATGTTGCTTTTTGATATATTCTAAATATTGCTCTAAAAAGGATATCTTTGCCTAGACACCTAATGGACTGGTGCACATGAGGATGGCAACTAGAGATTGCATCAGCAAAATCATGACTTTGAGATTAATGTAACGCTGATGGAAAAGTTTAAATCTCCACAAATTCAAATGCAGGAAACACACATTCTTGAGGATCTTGATCTCATTTTTTATGCAATTCCATCTAGAATTCTTAAGGATCTTAATCTTTTTTAGGGGATCTTGATCCTATAATAGGGGATCTTAATCATATTTCGGATGAGATTTCATTTAGAATGAATGGTGTGTTGTTAGATGAAACTATACTTGATTCTTTCAATGTGGAAATGGGCAAGTATGTAATAGATGATCCAACTAGTTCATGATTGGATAGTTAGATTAAAAGTGAATGCACTATTAGAGATCCATAATTATTATGCTTTTATTTTAGGCATTAATTATGGCTCAATTATGTATATTTTTATTTCATAATATTTGAAAATGCTTTTACCACTTGATGTAATAAAATAATTTATATTTAAGAGATGTTCTTGGGATATCTATTGAACTTTTTATTTTTATTTTTTTACGCACGCATCCAGGGAGGGGGAGGGGGAAAGGACTCGAACCTATGATGAGGGGATTGTTGGTCAAGGTTTGGCTTAGAGAACACTACTAAGCTAGGGGTCCTTCTTATTGAACTTTGATGATTACAAACATTCACTTAACATTAAATTGAAGAATTACCTCCCTTGGGTGCGAATCGGATGATAAAGTTTCTCTTTGTACTTAAATTCACACATGCATGTTTTGTTTGATGCTTGCATAAAGGAACATAAATGTACATACAAACTTGAATATGCATGTTTCTTTTGTATGTGATCCTTTCAAAAGTTTCTTTTAAAATTCATATAGCCCATTTTATACGTGTACCATTATTTGCTCCACTAGCTATAATGGTTCTATGTTTCTTTATAGGTGGCACGACATGAGAGGTGAATGAGAATAAAAAGGCATTCAATTGTTGTTGCGGTGATACTTGGCACTGCAACCTTTGCATGGTCACACCTTCCAGTAGGAAGAGGATCATCTTCTCCACCCATTTCCCGAATCCTGAGGGCAATGATGCAATTGATTAGTAGGTTATCGATCAATTGAACCATGATGCTCTGTCATGTTAGATAAAGAGTAAAAGACCATGTAATACACTTGCTTGACATTGACTCTAACCTTTTTTAGTGGATCTCTTCGATCTTAGAGGTTATGTAGTTCCATTAAATAGTTAACTTTGTGTCTTTACTATGAATACAGAAGCTGAAACATTATGAAGTAGATAAGCCTAGTTGTGACTTTTGGCAAGAGTTAGTTTGTTTCAAAAGACCACAATAATACACTTGCTAAATATGGCCTGCCTTTTTCATTTGATCTTTCTGATCTCAAAGGTTGTATAGTTACAATAAATAGTTAACTTTGTGACTTTGCTACCAATATAGAAATTGATACATAATGAAATAGATAATGAAATAGAAATTGATAAATAGTTAACTTTGTAAACTCAAAGTAATGCACACAATTCTTATAATCTATCTTTAGCAAATGTAAACCTGAGGGAAATAGAGATTATATAACAGGCGTGAAGATTGTCTCCAAATAACAAACACTAATATTGCTCTAATACCAATTTCCATGCCCAATAGATTATGATTGTGATTCTAAAATTGAAGTAAACGTAGGAAGGAAAATATAATAAAATTATAGATTCAATTCTAAATAAAATTCCATACAATGATAGAAAATAAGAATAAAAAAAGTTCTTAAGATCCAAACCCTAAGTTCCTTCTTCAATGGAGACTAGTACCTAAGTTTCAATCACAAAATAATTTGCTACCATATTCTTTGTCCATAATTCTACTAAATAGACCTTATTCTTAACCTAGTATGTCTAGGTCATGAATTCCTAACACGATTAAGTTTCAAACTCCTAAAACAATTAGATTTCAAAGTCCTAACAAGACAAGGTTTAGACTATTTTAAACCTTAAATCTTATTTTAAAAAAAAATAACAAGACAATCTAATTATCTAAAAGGCTCAATAATAATATAAAACTAATAGTAAGTATTTAAAGACTAAGCTCATATTATCTATTATTTATCTTGACAGGCCCATATTCAACATAAAATTTTAGGACATTAAGGAGAGAAACTCACTTCATTATAAATTATTTTCCAGGCTTTTGTATTTTATGTGAAACTTATAACACTTCTTTACCTCCTAAAGCAACACTTTTCATAAAAATCTTTGTTCATCAACAAAATTTTTAATAAAAGAAAAGTAAAAGTTAAATTTTTAATAAGCTCCTTAATAATAAAAAACAATAACTTTATACAATTTGTTTAACATATAGCAACACCAAAGAAGATTAAAGTGCGAACAAAACCACGCGGCCCCTTCAGGTCCGAGCAGAAGATTAAAGCGCAACCAAATAGGGCGGCCCCTTTGTCAAATTCGAAAAATCAATATATGATTTGATATTAAAATAGATGACAAACTTATAACCTAAAAGGGATATATTGTATTGTAAAATTACATCCTGCAATTTAAGTTAAACTCTGTTTCATAAATAGGAAATCTTATTCTCGTAAACTAGTAGAAATACAAATGGCAATGGAAATACTTTGCGTTATTTTCATTATATTTTAGGAAATACGTTTTATATTTGGAGCCCGCTTACACGGAAAGGATTTGATGTAATATTTCTTATAGATCTATAAAAACTGATGTCGTAAAAGAAAAGAGCACCTGCTCTTTGTTTTGTACAAAACATATTCTTAATTTCTAGATTTGTAACACCTTACTTTTTTAATGCACAAATTACCTTATTTATAAACAAAGGACCGTATTTCTAGATCTATAAATTACCTTATTTTCTTAAGTTTCTTTGTATCAAAACTTATAATTGTAGATTGTAATGTGAATACCTAGGATGGTAATACACAAATCTTTTACCTTCCATTTGGTTCTCCAAAATTAGCATCTTTTAGGTCTTCACATAAACGATATAAATCTTATATTCTCTAATTGTATCTGTGCATGCCTAATTATTATCTTGGTGTCTCTGATTGTTTTGTTAGTAACTCACTCGGTCATTAGAAGAAGTGAGGCCATTGTTTCTTCTTTTCTGTGATTATTTACAAAACTTTTCTCTTTCTTTATTCACAGTCGGCATCGAATGTTAATATGAGTTACATATTTTACAAGTTGAATCTAAGCATGTCATTTTCAGTTGACGGCCCGGACAACCCATGTCACCTGTCTAGGAGAGTTGGATGGTCACATCAGCAATTAATATGTTCGTTCCGAAGGCATAGAGAAAGACGAAACTTTCTCTGTTATTGAGGCCATTCAGTTCAGGAAAAAAGAACGTAAAAAATTCACAGAAATTGGAGGAAGATAATGTATTCACTTTCTCTAAATTTTCAACTTCTAGCTGGGAAGCTATTTCCATGTTTTTCTATTCTCTCTCGTCCAATTTGAAGCTCTTTTTCATCATATGGATGATTGAGCAGTTAGGCCTTTCCAGGAAAACACAAAGAATCTTTAACATCTTTCGAAAATCTCCACCAAATAAGAAACGAGAGGCGATAGAATGCTTCATGCAGCAGAGCAATAAAAACCAAAAACATGAGATGAACAGAGAAAGCAATGGCTTTTAGAACCGAACATGGAAAAAGCCATAGCACTAGGGACCACGGAAGGGCACTAGAGGCTGCCTCCTCACATGGGTTGTGCCGCATGGTAGATCAGATAGAGACCTCAAAACAGTAGAAGTCGTCAAACACATAAAAAGCAATGGAAAGTGCTTCTGAATAGGTCCACTCGAGCTTTTACACCGGCAAGCCTGACCAAACAACAGCCAAGTAAATGCATTCTTTTGTTTCCATTTTATTTCCATTTTTTTTATCATTCTTATAGGCTGCCATTGAATCTTTTCTTTTTTCCCCCGCTTTTGCTCTTTTGACTGATTGTTAGAGGAATCCAGGACCTAAAGAGAAAGGAACAGGAAAAAAGAAAAAAAGAAAAAAAAAAGGTCAGCTCGTTGGGAAGTGGGGTACGACCATTGTCGGTAGCGATTGCAGAAGAGCTCTTTATTTTCCTCAATATTATGCCCTCAGTTGCCAGGGGACCATGGTATGGGGAGCCTTGGGCTGGTGAAAAGCTACAGTCAGTGGGGGAGTTTGTACTTTGAAATTCCAAATAAAATGGCCTGGAGTTGGTACAATGCTTAGATAAAATGGGGTACTCATAAACAGATTAGAGAACGATCTGACGTAAGAACCTCTGTTGATCCGCACAAAAAAAAAAAAAAAGTCGTTATGATGTAACACAGTGGCCATGAAATCCACTTTTTTCGTCGTTATGATCTGCTCATGGAGCCCGCCATGTCTGCCATGGCTTAAATTATAGCATCTCTGTAGTTGTCCGGACATGGCCCTCCTTTTCTTGGCTATTGCATTATGTCATTCTAATCTGACAGTATCATAATATCGAACGTGCAGAGAAGTTTATAGAAGCCCCAAAAGATTTAGCTTTTCATTTAAGCACAGACTAACTGTTTAAACTGCCACATCTTTCTTCTACGCTCAGCTTATATAAACCCTACCTAGGATTCCTTTTTCCATATTTTGTGAGGGCGAGAAAGAAAGATGAAGCATCCGGCTTTTGCCCTCATTTTGGCCATTCTGATCCACCAACAGTGTTTCCACATCCATGTTGAAGCAGGAGATGGTTTCATCAGAACAAGAGGATCGCATTTTTTGTTGAATGGAGATCTATACTACGCAAATGGTTTCAACGCCTACTGGTTGATGTATGCGGCTTCCGACCCATCTCAGAGATCCAAGGTTTCAGCTGCCTTCCGTGAAGCCTCAACACATGGACTCACAGTGGCTAGAACTTGGGCCTTCAGTGATGGTGGTTACAGACCTCTACAGTACTCTCCCGGCTCCTACAACGAGCAGATGTTTAAGGTCTTTTCACCCTTATCTTATCCCATTTTCTCCATTCTTTGAATATTTGAAGTGCAGAATGTTGATGATCTTGGTTTTTCTGCATTTTTCGATGGTTTGAAGGGCCTGGATTTTGTCGTACTCGAGGCCAGGAGGTACGGGATCAAGCTTATACTGAGTTTGGCAAACAACTACGACAGCTTTGGAGGAAAAAAGCAGTATGTGAACTGGGCTAGAAGTCAGGGGCAGTATCTTACATCTGAAGATGATTTTTTCAGGAATCCTGTTGTTAAGGGTTTCTACAAGAATCATATACGGGTATGGCAGTACACACATTCCCTGCTTTTTCCTTCCCAACCTTTGAACATGCTCTTACTTTACCTTAATGTAAATTTCGTAACATGTTTGGTGGAGAAAAAGAGCTACAGCTGATAAACTTACCATTGGATCTTTTCTTCTCTACGATATGGGAGATATATGATGTCTACCTCTAATTTTCATGTACCTTTTCACAGTCAATTCTCAATAGGTATAACAGCTTTACTGGAATTCATTACAAAGATGACCCAACAATCATGGCCTGGGAGCTTATGAATGAGCCTAGATGCACATCAGATCCTTCAGGGAGGACCATTCAGGTCAGGAAAATCTTCCCTCTTCCTTTTGTCTTTCCTTGCTCAAATTTAATAGGCTTTTAGATTAAATGTTTCTTGCGCCAGACTTTACTTAGTGTAAAGAAAGATAAATCTATTAAAGTTAGTTAGTTTACTTTTCCTTTACTGTATACCACATATGTATTAGCATAAGGAATCATCTAAATCACCAGCCACTCAATCTCCCTTCGACCTGTGATTATAGAGTTCAAGCAACCTTAACTATTGTATCAAAATTGCCTTAAGTTCATTTTGAGTCAAGCATATTTTGTACTGTTATTCATCAGTAATCATGCTAAAGTTTATTTTTTGGTGCTTGTATGATAGGCCTGGATAATGGAAATGGCTTACTATGTCAAATCCATTGATAGAAGTCACTTGTTAGAGGCTGGTTTGGAAGGATTTTATGGGCAATCAACGCCTGCGAGGAAGGGACTCAACCCTGCAATCCAAATAGGAACAGATTTCATTGCAAATAACCGGATCCGTGGCATCGATTTTGCTACCGTCCACTCATATCCTGATCAATGGTAACCATTATACAAGTTCCAGTAATCCAGAAATTCCTGGATGTAATAAATTTCTTGGACACTGGAGAGAACAAGCAGAGTTTTGAAAAATCTTGTCCTGAACTGCCTCGTTGAATTAGTATTTGCTGAGACTAAACAGGTTTCGGTAATACTACACTTTAGTTAATAGAATTTTCCATGATTTTGTTACATGCGCAGGCTATCCAGCTCAAATGAACAATACCAGATTTCTTTCTTGAGCAAGTGGCTCGACGCCCACATCCAAGATGCACAGTACATTCTTCGGAAACCAATCCTCCTCACAGAATTTGGAAAATCCTGGAAAGATCCTGGTTTTAGCGCCTACCAGAGAGACCAGCTCTTTAAAACTGTATACTATAAGGTATACTCATCAGCAAAAAGAGCAGGTGCAGCTGCTGGAGGCTTGTTCTGGCAACTTCTAGCTGAAGGGATGGACTCCTTCCGTGATGGCTATGAGATAGTTCTGTCCCAAAGCCCCTCTACTGCAAATGTAATCGCCCAACAGTCCCAAAAGCTTCTTCAGATTCGGAAGATTTTTGCAAGGATGAAAAATATGGAGAGGGAGAAAAGGGCAAGGGCTACCGGAAGGGCTCAATGGCGCGCTAGAAACAGAGGCGGACATATAGGAAACTAGGATATGCATCCATTGAAAGAAATCCAAGGATGTGTACGAGTTCAATATCTCTAAGTGAATCTACTTGGTTTTGTACTTCTGAGGTTTTGAAAACTGGCTTCCCTCTTAGAGATGAATGTTGTTTGTCCAGGGGGATGAATTACAGCAGCAGAATATGTCACTTTTCTTCAGTTCTATACATATGTTTAAAGTGAGTTTTCGAGGAGCTTTCCGTCGGTAAGAAACGGGGGAGCCTCAAACTTGCTTGTTCCATCATGTCAGTGTTGCATTTTACTCCAGAATATTGTAAAATCCTCATACTTTATGACACTTACTTATCGCTAGAATCGAATTAAAAATTCGACATGAACTACGATGTGGTAGAATCACCTTGAAGGTGCAACCTTCAAAGCTTACCATGTGAGAGTCAAGTCTGCGTTGATTTTTCGATGCTAAGAATTGCAAAGTTCTATGGCAAATAGGAGATGGCAGAATCCGAGTGTTCACAGAGCTGTGGCTGGAAAAGCAAGACCAAGGTTTTTTCCAAAGACAAGTTTGCTTAAGTTTTCTATCATGTGCAAGTATGACTCTAGATTAGGGCCTTCGTTTTTAGTTACTGCATTAATTTAACATCAGAGAAGGAAGCTCAAATGATATGAAGTCAATAAAAATATAGGAGTTCGAAGAATGAATTGCAAAGTTTTCATACACATGCTAAGTTTTCAAATTCAGCCATCCAAAGCTCTTTTATGCAGTAAAAAGTTACTGCTCTAATGAATTGATTGATTTTAAGCATTCCATGGTTCTTTTAGTATTAAATTCATTTCCGGATCCAAAATGAGTTCCATTAATCTGCTAATACAATTCCACAATGTCTGATCCAATGAATGAATCTTGTTTTCATTGAAATTTAACAATTACATAGTGTCTTATCCAACGAATCAATTCCTTTTTCATTGAAATTTAACAAATTACATAATGTCTTATCCAATGAAAGTCCTTTTTTCACTGAAATCCGAGACAACTATTCTACTGTACAACTGCTGCCCTGACTTTTACATCTGCAGCTGCCATCTCATTTGCCCAAAAAGAAGGTTCAAGGCCTTTCTTGTGGTTCGTTTTATTTCTTGTTTGTTTAGTAAGAAAAACTGCCAAAAACTTGCAGTTCAGCTTGAAATTATATCTATCTATTTGGGCAATTGACTCTCATCTAAAAGCCAATTACGAATCACGTATACAAGAAAGCATAGACAAAATCCGGCAGATCCCAGAACAACAATCGTTTGAATCCAGAAAGAGGAATAAAATGCATTTCCCACGACAGCATCCCAAGACCATGACCACAAAATGGAGAAAATGGATCCCAAGAGAGCACCCACAACAACTTGATTTACTGTATGAAATTGCTGCGAGACCCGTAGCCATGCCTGAGAATACCAACAACAAAGAGAAACATATGCATAGTTGTTATATCCAATATCGACAACAGCATCTACACTTTGATTACTTAATCAGGGTCAGAAAGAAAAATCAGTATACTAGAACACAAAATTTGCAACTAAAAGGTATTTACGGCACAGCAGGTTATGTCCACAAGATTTACGACCAATAACAGGTTAGTAGGAAATATTACACATAACAGTAGGTTACGTACAGAAGTCTTTTGCTCTTCCATTTATTCTATTTATCCTTCACTCCATATTCATAGAGATAAAGATCTTCTCATAGTTCACAAACTAACTTAAAGTCTAATTCTTGTTCACAATAAAAGAGTCAATGATCAAAATGTCAACAAAGAATATCGAATCCAAGATCTCGCTTGTTCCCCAACAAAAAAAATTTGACAATTATAAAAAGCCTGAGATCAAGTCATAGATATTTTGTTTACTTTCAAAACAAGCAGAAGTTAATTTTTCTTAGTTTGGGCCCTTTGTTGAGTTTTTTAACCTATTATCCTATAAATACAACAAGATAAGCATGCATCTAATTTATAGTTCTGAAATTTGGAGGATTATAATTGTCATTTTGGAATGCCATACCAGAAGTTTTAGCTGGGATAAACCTTCACATGTTCTTTAACTACACTGGCTTGTGGTTTCAGCATTTTGAAACAGATTAAAAAGAAAAGAGCGGATAGAAAAATACCAGATTAGCATAGGACCTGTACCTAATTTCTAAGATTATGAACATTCACATTTGAAACATTAGCAAAAAGCATATATTCGACACTGAATCTGACTATAATAAGTTCCAAGCGCGGTTACTTACCAGATATGAACCAAATGCCAAGATGAGACCACTGACGGCTATTGTAAATTCGTTCATCCCTAGACTTTCAATAACTGCAATAGTATGAAGAAAAACAAACAATGAAAGCAAGCAATAGACCTAACACATATTGATACTTTACAAATCAAAAAAGGAAAAACTGTCATCTATCCTTTCCAAGTCCAACAAGGAAACTGCTCTCTCTCTCTCTCTCTCATACACACGCGCGCATAAGCACATACAGAATCAGAAACAAGCAATAAAAATTTCAAACCAACATTTATCTTGCACATAATACTTGAACACATGGTCTTTCAGCAATGAATTCATTCATATGATACAGCCATTACTAGAAGATGCTCAGAGAGACAGACAAACAGACGTAGAATAGACAAAGAGAAATAGACAGACAGCGTCAATGCTAGGAATATAAAAATGTATTCTTCCACAAGCACTATAATATCAACTGTATAATCCTACGGAAGAAAAAACCCGATCCACTATTTCAGCTCGACATCTCATGCATTATGAACTCGAACCTCACTTTTAATCATCACAAAAGTAACTTAAAAGCAAGAGCAAGTGATCTTTAAGGTAGAGAGCGTATGAAGAAATTACTTGATATAATAGTAAACATTGCAGTGAAGAAGATGGATTGTGCATGTGAAGATGGCATCCCAGGGTCAGATCTCAAAGTTGAAAGAGGTCGCTCTTGGTTTAGTATCCGCTTGAGGACAACCGAGAGCAGAGAATTTACAACCGCCCCCGTAGCAGCCCACATGGCTTTCGCATCATGCCTCCAAAGAATAACACCACCAAAAAGGCCAGCTATAAGCCACTTGCTCTGTGAATCAAAAGCAATTAAGCTATTATGTCAAAAAGGGTATTATTTTTTCTCAGCTTTAGGAAGATTAACAAACAATAACTTTAAAGTTACAAGACCCAAGAACTTGATGTCTACAAAGGTATGTAGTTAAGTCACATTAAAGCCATATGACAGAAAGCTATTAAGTCATTAAAAAAAAAAAATTGCTTTCTCTCGCTGTTGTTTTTCATCTCGATCCCAAACCAGTCTCCTTTTATGAAATCTCATACTACTGAAAGGAGCCTATTGGCTCCGTTATTTTAAATTTAGTTACATAGAGGCAATCGTATAGAACGCAGAAATTAGGGTGAGTCAAGTAAACATATAACAGAAAAATATTTTGAGCATCAAATTTGAAGTCCAACTTGAAGCAAATGTATGTCAGTGAAATTGGTCTGGTAACAATCATTTGAAGAGTTCCAGAATTGCACCACCTTTTGAATACCATTCATAATGTCGATTATGAAAAGTTTCCCACATATTTGATCCAAGCACTGATGAGAAGGTTGCTTGTACAAGCACATAAGAAATTATAATTCCTCTGGCTGCTAAATGATTCACAATTAGAAATGCAGGCTCATCATCTCGGTTATCGTAGTTTAATTCATTTTCACGTAAATTCAGTTTGTTTCCAATCACATCAAGCAAGACTACTCTCCAAAACTCCGTTCAGCTACGGCTAGAAGAATGATTTTGTAGCAGATGCAAGAACTGCTACCTCCAAAGTTGAGTAGATATGACCCCTCTTGTTTTAAACGAATCATGTGTGTTTTAGAAGTATTATCGTAGGAAACAAATAGAAACCAGAACCCAACGAGTAGACAGGGAACAAAACAAATGCTAAGAAGGTTAGAAGAAAATGGATCGCAACCAGTTGCAGAATTATCCATATTAGCCTTAAATTAAGCCCCAAACGGACCAAATAACAAAAACTCCAGAACAATTTCTCGTTTAAAGGCAAAAAACTATCCCTTCCTCAATCAGTCGAACTCAAAAGAACCCAGAACCCTCTTTTACTAAAACCAGCACAAAGACACACACAGAAGAACAACAGCAAGAAGACGAAGGGGAGAAAGCCTTGAGTCAGAGAATCTAGAATTACCAACCATTCTATTTAGGGTGGACTCGAGCCCCTGGGCAGAAACATCCCTAGGAAACTTGGATGGCCTATCTCCAAGAGCTTCCTGTTCAAGCACTCTAACAACTTCATCATCACCAGGCTTCCAAGCAGAAGCACTAACCATTGTGCTCGGACCCTGGACTATATTTTTCTCACAAGCACCTTTGGTGGAGCGAGACCCACGAAAAAAACTCGACTTTGGAGCGAATAACCCAACAGGGAACACGGAATTTATAGACTTGAAGACCGGAAGAACAGTGGGAAGGACATTGCATAGGGGTTTATGCGATGTGACGAGAGTCGGGAGCATTGCTCCCCTGTGGGAACGGAAGACTGAGGAAATCAGAACAACGAAGCATCCGTTAGGCAGATCTTCCCCTCAAATTAGTGGCGGCCATTGGCTGAGAACCTTCCAAGCAGGTATCTACGATACCTCCCGGACACTAGATTCCCGTTTATTAGCAGGAAATTATTTTGGTTATTTTCTATATGTCAGGAATTTCCTATTTCTGTCTTCAATTCAGGTTTTAAAAAGCTCGAAATCCTTAATTAAGGAATGATAAATCCATTGGTTAATTGTTAGAATTTTGGTACAAAGAAGAGCTAAATAAAAAGGAAAAGGATCTATACTTAGTTATTAGTCCCTATTCCTATTCAGTTATATACATTATTGTAAAAATAATGTAAAAAAAAAAAAAACAATATTTTTCATAGAGTTCAAGTTCTTTTGTAGAACATTTATGAATTATGTCTAGGTTTAGAGTCCACAAATATACAATTTCATATGTGATTTAAGCTTACATCTCAATTCATTACATTTACCTTATTCTTTTTATGTAAATTCGAGAAAACATTAACGCCACAAATTACTTCATCTATGTGGGCTATAATGGAGGACCACAAATTGGCACTTGTTATTTAGCATTTGGCAGTCAAAGCACTTAAGAGTATAAATTGATAATATGGTATCAAAATTTAAGTTCTTTCATATATAAAATTACACTCTCATGAACTTGGATTAAATATGTCACCTTTATTTTATTTATGTGGGCTATCACGTTTATAAGATCGTCTTGACAAATCTTAAACAACGTGCTGCTTTACTCTGTTAATGTGGGCTTAAGGACCACAAGTTGGAACCCGCCGCGCTTGGTTGTTTGAAGCGTTCTCTCCAAATTTCAACTTGTCCACACTAATAATTATTATTACCACTCGGTTTCGTGGTCTGTGGAAGAGCCTTATCTTGACTTGGTCAGTGGAAGACTTGGGAGAATTTTCTTGGTCTTTTTCCGGTTCGTGTCTCCCTCCCCTGGTCAACAAAACGATGCCGGTAAAAGCAAACTACGCATGTTCGACGAACTGGACTTTTTTGTTGAGGTAGAAGGCAGGACAACATGCCGAGGTGTGAAGAAAATAAATGCTGCGAACCCGTGTTTTGTGCTTGCTTGGGAATAAAAGTTGCTCTCTGTCGCGGGTGGCGTCAAATCGGGTGGAGTAATTGTTACAGGTTTCTCTAAGTTATGGGGCTGATAAGTGATGATATAAAAATAAAAAATAAAAAATAAAAATAAAAATAAAAAATAAAAATAAAAAGAAGAGCTCATCACATTAATAGATCATGACCTTTTGATTCAATCACTAAACTCATTACAACTTTTAATCTTGTAAAAGATAGAAGACATGACATTCATGCCTCTTTTTGCAAGTGAAAAACGTTGAAATCTGTCACATTACTTGTAGTTTATGTGCAATACTTTATAAAATCATGACCAGCTTCTTCTAATAAACTTTTTAAGAAAATAATAACAATCACAATAATAATTAGACAAGGTGATCTATATTTGATGTAGAAAGTGAATGGCCAAATTATAAAGATGTTGTTTCGTGGTTGATTGTTCATTTTTTTGCTTTTTGTGGTGCCGCGGCGTGTACTTTGAAAGAATTCCCATGTTGAAGTGCCTTTAGATCATGTACACCTAATGAAGTGGTGCCCGCCCCCACCACTCGGCCGACTAAGTCCTTTTAGTGTTCGTCAAAGTCTGCTAGGTCCATTTTGGTAAGGCGTCTTGCTTTTTGCTTGGGGCTTGACTGACGACCCACCAGAGGGAGAGTAGTTGGTGAGTCTTTTGGTGGGTAGAAAAAAGTATGGGTTGAGCCTACAAATATTTATATAAACCAAGACCCAAATTTTAAGGCAAAAGTTGGACTCCCAACATCAGCTTGGCTTTTACTTCTTATTAGCATGGGTTTGAGTTTTTCTAAGACCCAATTGAGAATGGACCCAAAATGTTCATACACATAGCCATCTCCGAGACAGAAACACCAAAAACCATAAAATCTTTTTGGTTCATGCTTTTATGCTTCACCAAGAAACAGCAAAAAGATATTATGCTTCATGCTTTGGTGTTGTAGAATTTAATCCACTTGTTAGTCATACACATAAGCTGTCCTGGAGCAATATTGGCGATGTCGCACAACCTGGGGCAACATGAATTTAGGATTAATAGGGTTCGAAGATACCTTGCATTGCAAAAATGCCTTGGAATAAGATAATTAGAAGAAACAAATGGTCAATGTCATCTTTCCGATGAGTTCCCCAGGACCACATACACACCCACTAAACAACCTAAAGAGACCCAAACATGAAAGACTAACTCAAAGCGGGATTCTCTTGCAAGATTTGTATATTTTCTCCTGGTTCTTTACAGGCAAGAAAGTTCCACAATGTTCTTAGAAAAAGTTCCCACTTGGAATATATATCGCTTTCGAAATCATGATCTTGGAAATCAACTTCCTCCAGGAACGGGAGAAAGGCACAACTTTCTCCTTCCTTGATAACTTAAAAATATAATATTCCTCAAGGGATAAAAGGAATAAAGTTCGGCTTAGACTTTATGAAGAAGTGGAACTCGCAGATTTCTCTTGTCTTGCTTGAAACGAGGGCCCTGGTAGAGGTATAGAAAATAGCCTTGTTTGCTGGTGGATGATTGATGGTACATATATCTTTTATGCTGTCTACTTCTTTAATATCTCTGGTTCAATTCTCTCCCTCTCCCTCTCCCTCTCCATATTTTCAACTAGCTACATAGTAGGCGAGCTTTTAGGGGCCAAGATAGGATATTGGGAATTATTTGATTGGAATTCTCAACAATAATGCATTATTATATACAAATTTGACCCTTTCTTCCCAATTTAAACTTGTGGGAGAATTAATGATTCGACATGATGCCAAAATTGAAGTCCTCTGTGCAAAGTAAAGGCTCAGGTTTCTCAAAATTGTGCTTGGATCCTCATGCCATTGCAGCCAAGTTTCACTCTTGTCAAGGACAGAAATCGGCCCTTTTTATGTAAGAAAACCTGCGCTATTCCCAAAGTGCAGAGACAAACAATCACGCCACTCCTAAAAGATTTGGGCTTAATCTCATCTCGCATCTAGATCGATGAAGAATCATTTCAGAGTCGAATTGTCCAACCCTCATTCTCATCATTAGCACCATTGAAGATGAAAATGAGGCTTTATGCTTAAGTTCTGGGCAGAAAACATGTTTGTTCTACGAGGGGGTGGTCCATACAGCCTGTGGACGAAACGAGGCCCCCTGCGATTCAATCTATCAGATGGGGGGTTAATGGGTTCAGCTTATATTAATCCATCCTGCATTGTCACAGCTCAAGGAGGAATTTAGCATAAAAAATGTCATTAATTAAAAGGCGTTTCCTTGTTAACCAAAACCAATCAGTGCGCAGAAAGAAATGAAAGCTGTTCGCGATGTTATCCTCAAATAAGCCAACGAACCCTCACTCTAAACGAGATTTACCGAGATGGGTGAGTAAGTACTTTTAGTGCAAAAGCATGTGTCGGAACTTGGAAGAAACACAATGCAGAGACCACCATCAAACTGTCAACTCAATCTAGAGAGCTTCGCTCTTAAAGAAAAACCCAATCTGGAAAAACTGGAGGGCTCACGGGAGCTATCCATGGGATGCAGCAGCTTCCCTAAGAGTCCCTTTGCAACTTCACTATTTTCTCATGCTCTATCCTTCACTGTCAGTCAGTCATTCATTCAACACAAAGGAGCTTCATTATTAGGAGTGAGGGTTTTGACGGGGACTGAGACACGAAAGATAAGTGAAAAATTCAGTGACCAACTCCTGGAACCTCTCTGTCTTTGACCATCAACGATGGCCGGCCCCGATCTAACATTTGCCGCTCTCTAGCTCCCTACATCATAGCAGTTCCTCGAACACAAAAACCATACAATAATTGTACAATGCGATGGATCTGTATGACCTTCTCCGGGCTTCAAGGCTTTTTGATGTCATGGCATGAGACTTGAAACGTACCTAATTCATTCAGCTGGTCTACCACATGTTTTTAAATACCCAAAAATGTTACTCGGTCTCTGTCAAGGCTTTGACCCAGGGGTACGATCCTTGTCCCTTCACATCATGAAATGAATTTAATTTTGGTGAGTAAATTCGACGGTAAACAATCGTGTCTCTCAACTACTGCACCGCCCTCTGGCGGCAGTGCTCTGGTAGTCCTTTCACGTAAATTGAAAAAGGATATCCCCTTTCCACATTGCTCAGCCCCCTGCAGGACTGTTTTCAGGTCCTCAAAATCTCGCCATGCTCTGAAGCTCCAGGGGCTCGTGATACTCTGACCAACGGCTATTTTCGACCGAAAAGTAAACTCTTTAACCTGTTTTCCCCTGCCCAGCTAGAAGTGGCAGGGGAAATATGACTAAATACATTAGTGCACTGTTTGCTCAGTTATGTTAAACGTTGTGCTTCTTTTTTTCAGGCAAGGAAAACAAAAGTGTGACAACTGAATCACATGCTTACTGACAAGTATTGTATTACTTGTAACTTATTCTAAAGATAAAGTATCTCTTCTTTGAAAGTGTTTTTTTTTTTTTACATGATTCAAGAATGTCACTATCAAAAGCATATGAAAACATCAAAACTTAATAACATATTACATGATTAGAGGTTCGTTCCCTTTCATTTTCTGAAAACGAAAGGAGCCCTTGTCATAGTTCCTTTCTCCTTATTTTAAGACCACCGTCTGGTCCTAATATCAAGGAAGGAAGCTGAAATGTGCACGAAAACTGTGGTTTCATATTCGAACTACTGTGACTCGATAAGTCAATTGGTGTGATTGGACCTTATATGTGGGGATCCATGTATTACTCTTAATACATTGTTAAATTGACGTGAAATTGGCCAACCAAGATCAAGTAGTTATTGAAACTGACAGATGAAAGATCTGCATTTGAACCATTTGGTCTTGGTCATAGTTGGAAGGCACGGAGGCCATTTTGTTAGTGAAGGAAGTTACCTCATCGGCAAGGATTTCAATCAACATTAATGGGAAGAACCAACCCTTCTACCCACCGTCGCTATCTCCACCCAACTACTACCCATTTCCAGTTCAACAAGCACAAGGGGAAAAAAAAGTGCATACCAGAGTAAGACGAGCGTTTCACCCCAGCAAATGAGGCAATCTGTCCGAGCCAACGGACCAGAACGCACGAGGATTATTCTGATGCCAAGGGCCACGTGAAATCCCACGTCCTATCGCATCACAGAGCCCTGGCGCAGATGCCAATCACTCCGGCAACCTTCTCGAGCAACAGGAACCCCCACCACCACCAAATTCCACGGCACAAAGCAAACCGGACACAACAAACGAAAAAAACACACACCAATAGAAATTCAAACAAAATTTCGTACGAACTCGCAAATTTTTTAGATTTGCGAAAATGATTATTATATAGCCTTTTCATTTTTTTACTAATTATTAAAAAAGTTAATAACCCATTTTAAAAATTAACCTAAGAATCGATTTTTCTTTACACTTTAAATAATTTAAAAGTTAACTAAAAAAATTTGAGTGATCCTTTTTGCTCACGGTATTTCATTTAAGTCTCATATTTTAATGATGATGGTGTATGGGACCGGGTTTTGATGGGACCTGAAAGAGTCTATAAAAGGCAAAGGATTTGGCCACTATGAGAGTTCAGTTCTTGAGGTGTGAGTCATCCTGATCGAGTCGAGAAAGGGGAAAAGCCAGATTCCGGCCTCGTTCCTCATCGTTCGCACTGTACAGCTCGTACTCTGTATAGTGCAAGAAATTTTCACTATTGCGTTACCCTATCCTTCCCGATTGGATTCTCTTTTTCGTTAGCTTTCCTGGAAAACACTTTCCCAACAAGCAACCAATGCGATAAAATTGTTTCGGGTTCTTCCATCAAGCAGCTGCAGTGTGTTGTGCTTGCGCGTGAGTTTGATGGGTTTTTTCGATTTTGACAGATTGAAACCTGAGAAAGAGTGTGAAGCGTACCAGTACAAGAAACAAGGGGAGGGGACGAGCCCAATGCTTCACATCGCGAAGCTGTTTCGCTACGTGGAGCTGTGTTTGGCGTTGGTTCTCGTCCCTTGGGCCTTCGCTCGGGTCCCATTCGCAGTCAGAATCTCCGGGGAGTACTTCCGGCAGCTTTACAACGTAGTGGCGAGTCCTCTCTTTGTTTTTCTGCTCTGTAACGTGATCATCGTCACTCTCCTCGCCAAGTCAGGCCGACTCTCCGGCCAAAACCCGGCCAGTCAGACAGCCGAGACCGAACTCTACGAGGAATACGTTAAAAACAGCGGCGGCGGCGACGACGACGACGACACGAAGTCGCAGTCCGAAACCGACCCTCTCGTCCCCGACCCGGAGGCGATTGTGTACCACGACAAGCAGATGATCTCTGAGATGGTCGCGGCCGCTCCTGAGGACGACGCTAACGTGTTCTCCGACTCGGATTCGGATCTGGAACATCCGACGGCGTACCGGAGGACAAAGTCTGAAAAGTTCAAGCGAGAGAGTTGGGAGGAGCCCGGGCAAAAACTGCGGCGATCGGAGACCGACATATGCCGTAAAGGTACCAACTCCGACGAGAATCTACCAGAGACTCTAACTCCAGAGGACAAGCTCAGCAACGAGGAGTTTCAGCGCACCATTGAGGCCTTCATTGCGAAGCAGTGGAAATTTCGCCGCCAAGAGTCTCTTCCAATCGTTCTACAGAACCAGAGCTCAGTCTCGGTCATCAACTAGCCGACAAAATCCAAAATCCAAAATCTCGATAAATAAAAAAAGAAAAGAAAAAAAGAGCTCTGTTCTAAATGCCTATGTACAGGGTTAATTTATGACCTCTGTTTCTCCTCGGTGTAGTAGTTTCCAGCTAGGAGAGTATAAAGTTTAACTAGTATAATAGTTTTACTATTTACCTTCGTTAAAATGCGTGCATGTGGAGGCCAGTTAATCTCCTCGATTTGGTTCAAGAGTAGTCCAAAGAATCATGAAAATTGACAAAAAATTAAAGCTTTGTTTAGACAAAAGTTTTACTTTTTAATCCAAGGATAAAAAATTAGTCAAATACAACTCTTGTCCCAAGAGAAATTGCCTAAAAATCTAATGCTAGAAATACTCCACAAACACAAAAGATATGATAATAAGTTAATAACTTTTTGACAATTATTGAATGAGAGAATTATTACCTTTTTAATACTGAACTAATAATTGATCGAATATTTCCCTTCTTTGAAATAGTCCCACCAAAATTGTCGGAAAAAAAAAAAGTAAAGACAGGCACTAAAAAGAAAGATAAAGTACAGATTACTGTAAAACCGGTTGGTTTCTTGTTGGAATAATAAAATATCTAAAGGGCCACAAAACGATATGCCTTTTTGGTAAGCAACCACGTCTGGTAGTGGATGGATAATAACACCAATCATGACAGAATTATACGAGAATTATTTTCAAAGTGTACTTTACTTTCACTATCCTGCAATCTCTCGTGGAAAAGTGGCTTTTCTTTGCTTCCACAAAGAGATAGAGTTTTTAATACACCGCTCTTTGTTTTCCTGTGCCTACCCTAAACTTTTTTCTTCCCCTTTTAATTCCTTTCGTTCCCCTTTTCTCCACTCTTTGAGGCAGTGATGATTATTTCCACATAAAAAGGTATCGAAATGGGGCTTGCATTGTATACCTCATCGGATTCTCCATGTGTCAAGCACTTTGCTTCTCTTTATACGTATCTATACACCAGGTTGTTTGTCAGTACAGATAAAAGAAGGTATTAAAATATGATGCATTTCATATTATCTAACATAGTATTAAAGTCTAACTTCAAGCAAATTATGCTTTTGTTTGTGGACCAAACTATCATAGAAAGTATTTTTTTTTTCCTATTTTAGAATTATAGGATTGCTTAAAATCACTTAATCACACTAAGTGCTGAGC
Source organism: Casuarina equisetifolia (assembly GCA_028551475.1). NCBI lineage: Eukaryota > Viridiplantae > Streptophyta > Magnoliopsida > Fagales > Casuarinaceae > Casuarina > Casuarina equisetifolia. The sequence continues at coordinate 611,623 of CM052358.1, read as the reverse complement.
GGGTATGCGTATAATAAATAGAAATGACGAATAACTATGTTCTTCTTTCTTGCAAGTAGATTTTGGAGGAAAAGATTAAACTTTTCCAAGATTATTAAACATATGTAGTGAGATGTTTAGTGGTGGGTGGCAAGAGATGGAGCATTTTGTAAAGGAAAGCATGCTTCAGGTTTAGGCTTTTCCTCAACAGTGCAGCTGCCTGCCAACGACAGATCGTTGGAATTTGAACTCAGCTGTTTGTTCTGGAGACTGCATCCTTTCACTGAGATAGAGATTAAACATATCAGAGCCAGACTACACGTGAGAGAGAACAAAGAACAGTTTAGGTAAGAACTTTCGAAGCTCATCCACCAGAATAAAAAATGTAGATGATGTAATGGCATGCGATTCTCCGTGTTTCAGCTTTCATGAAAATACAGGCCCCCAAATGGGGCATCTATTCCCTCGATATTTCGTATGAGGATGGAGAGATTTGGTAGGATATGGATGAAAAGTGTTGATGCCATGTTATTCAATAAATTATAATTTAAACTACTTTTATTAATAATAATGATTATCTTGTAGTATCAGTAATTTGATATCGTACATTTTTACATTTTTATTATTAGACAAATAATTTTACATTAAAAAAAGAGTACTTGCAATATATTTTATAAGTTCCAAAAACTCTTTTTTAATGAGGTTTTTTATATGATATGAGAGCCAACCTAATCCCAAAAAATAGATTTTTTCTTTTACTTGGTAAAAAAGGCTGAGTTTAAACAAAGAATTATACGTTAAAGAGAAAAATACTTATAATATATTTTATAAACTTAAACAACTCTTATCATAAAATATATTCAAGTCTTTCACATGCTTATATTTTTCTTTCTTAAAAATTGGTTTATAGCAAAAGGTTGAAATCCATTGAAATAATTTATAATAGCACTGTATTGGCAGGTATTATAAATTGATAGAACTGTTCCTTCTTTAGGTGGCGTGGATAAAAAAATTGCACCATTGCCTGATCAGTAATATACCCATACTGAATCAGATTCTATCCCTTGACGATACCTCATACCTCAGAGATGTATTTTCTCGGAGATTGAAGGACAGCCATCACTCAAAGATAGATAATAAAATAGGGAACCTCCTAATTATTTATGAACTTGTCTTATCTTGAAAAGAACTTTGCATTATGCACTTAGAAAATCAAGAATAGGCATCTTATCATCAGACACAGAACCAAAATTTCATTGCAAAAATAAACAGATGGAACCGAAGATCGAATGATCTTGATATTTCACAAGAATATGTCGTCGAAATCGTAAAAAACAGGTACAGAAATCGTCACTTGATCAAACTGGAGCTTACGGCTAGAATCTCCTTTTGTCCTTCCCTCTAAGCTAGGGCATTCTCGTGCTGGAAAGAAAAGAAAAGAAAAAAAAAAAGCAAGAAGGTTCTGTTCTTCGTTGACGAAGAAGGCAGGGTTTTGCTTTTAACAGCAGTCGCCTACGCTTTCCACATCCGTAGCATGCCAGTTTTGAAACACGTCTAAGCTCTAACATACCTAACAACATCAGTGACATGCTTTTTGATTGCAACCTGTCGACCTCATGAGTTAGGTGACTGTCAAATTGATACGAGCATATCATTTCAGATAAAGGTAAGGAAGATTTGAAATATAAAATTGGGAACCATTATTTCTACAATTTCAAGTTGAAATGTGCATTTTAGGCCAAAGAACAAGACGCTGTAGGCGTTCATTTTTAGTGGATAAATGCTGGTTCCTCTACTGTGTTTTCATCAGAATCCAAGCAAACAAAAAGCACCCCATTGATAAACGAGCTGTCAAGTACTGGGTTGCCCCCAACTATCCTCTTTCGTCTGCAGATACAGCACAGTTCATTTTATTGCAGAGACCCTTCACGACAGAGATATCTAGACGACAAACTCAGTTCAACTCTCGATGTTGGAACCACGTGCGGAGCAGAAAATCATACCCAATTAGGTAGTCAAGTGTCTTGAGTACAAGAGGAGTACAGCAAGCGCAAAGTCCAAGACTGTTATTCATGAAGGTTGGTTATCGAAGAGAGTTGGTCTGTTGACTATCTGTTTTAGGCCAGCTCCCTTCTACCAGCTGCAGTGTCTGCATGTAGGCTTTAGTGTTATTTAACTTCAAGCGTTTAAAAGTGTTATCGATAATAATTTGTTTTTATACAAATATATAAGTTTATTCCTATGATTAGAAGTATAGAAGTTTAGGGTTTACTCATAATACCGCCACTCTTCGGTATTACAAACCTATCTATGTTTGTAAAGCTTTCAATTATCATTTAACAAAAAATTTACATGAAAGAATCTAATATTTTTAAAGGAAAGTACTATTTATCCTATTACTTTTCTTCTTTTAATCAACAAGATTGATATATTAGTTATCTTATCTTAAAATCGTTTGTGTAAAATTTGGTATTTTGTATGTATATGACTTGGTGAGAAAATATTGAAATGGATGAAGCTTGTTTATTATTGATACAAGCCAATTATACAAAAAATTTCAATAAGATATTTGAGAGTTCTGTATACAAAATCTTCACACTTCATTAGAGGAAGAAGAAGAATAAAACAAATATGCATAATGAGAGAGAGAGAGAGAGAGAGAGAGAGAGAGAAAATATTTCCTTATTTGCATGAAGAAGAGACAACGTGAGGGTTGATGTGGTTTCACGCTCCTTGTCGTTGAACAATTGCCGAAGAAAGAAGGAATAAATAGTTTACATACTATCCATCATCTCCAAATCCAAACAGACTTTTGTTATTTCATATATAAGAAACACATGCCAAGAAAGATAATTTACAAAGTCTTGTAGCCAAATTCTTTCCATTTGCTTCTTTAATTATTCATTGCGGTTCAGTCTTTGAACCTCCGTGTTGCCAATAATTGATAGAAGATAGAATGTAAAAGATACGTTGTATAGGATTCAAGGACGTCGAAGTAACTTTCCCTTAAAAGGGAAGGCCAGGGCAAGGTCGGGGCCTTGTCTAAGGAAAGAAGAGGAGGGGTAGGACAGTTCAAGCTCGAAGAAGTAGAAGAGTCTATATGGTTTTGAGGCCCTAGCATAGGCAGCGTGTGCAGAGACCCGTCAAGCTATGCAGTTCTCTACATGGGGGTTATTGCAGGCGTTCAAGTAGCAGCTTCTTTTTTGTTTTCATTACTCCATCTAATAAATGCTCCCCCTAATCTCGTACAACGTAAGCGTTTATTGTCACCATGTTAGGAATTGGGTTACGGCTGCCTCTCAAAAGAAATAATACCAATTGTTTGGAATTGGATCTTAAAGAAAACATTCTTAAAGATGTTTGTGGAGCAAGAGTGCTTTTCTCATAACCCCATCATAATGTCTTGCGGCACCATATTAGTTATATAAGCTACACCAAACCTGTTAGTTCTGCAACTCACCCCGCGGCCGTGCGGTAGTGCAGCCTAACAATCCATACGTTGTTCCACCGGCGTCTGTGGAGTATGGCCCAGCGAAACCCACTTAAAAATCCATTTCTTTTTGGGTCGAAAGAGGAAGCTTCGAGGTCCTTTCTGAGGTGCCCATTAACTACATTGGTGGTTCGAGGCTCTGGAAACAAAGCATGACCGAAGAAACATTAGCCCAACCTAAATGTTTTACCCATTTATCACTTGATTAAATGGAACTGTGGCATGAACACAGAGACTGCAAGCAGTTTTTGGAAAAAGTCTTCCATAAAAAGAACCATATCTTGCTATGAAAACAGAGGGATTCTCACTATTCTTTTTCTTTGTTGAGCTCCATATTGTTTAAGGGTATAGAGATGTTTTTCCTACATTATTAAAAAAGTTCATTAGAAATCCACTTTAAGTGTGAAACAATACTTCTTCTGATTGTCATAGTTTAGAGGGTAAGTACTTCATATTAGATGATGATCTAAACTGTTAATTAAAAAGAAAATTGATTGAGATATGCGAGATGACAAGCAACACTCTGAATTATATGTACTTTAAAAGTAATCCCTTGACATAAAGCATTCATTACTATAAAGCATGAGGGGAGACATAGCAGACGTCCACTCATGATTTTATTTGAACATTTTATTTATATTGTTTTATATGATAACCATAGATTTGAGCACCATAATTTAAATAATTATGTTGCTTTAGTTTTGAGGCTTGTCTTCTGTCACCGCATCAGGAGCTTCACCCGTGTAAGAGCAGCACCTTCTGCAGCCCCTTCCGTAGTAATCCCTACGACAACATCCATAGTAGCAGCGGCCTCGGCCACCATATCCACCTCGACTGCCATAGCCGCCTCCGCCACCAGGGTACCCTCCATATCCGCCACCAGGGTATCCTCCATATCCGCCACCAGGGTATCCTCCATATCTGCCACCAGGATATCCTCCACCGTATTTGGCGTTGTCCACTTCATTGGCCTCTTTGGTGGCCTCCGCTGCACGTGCAATGAAACATGTTAACATGATATAGAAGTGTCTCGTTGAGGCGGCCTTGGCAATAGTAAACACCTATCATGAAGAACAAGCATTACTGAAGAAACAGTGTTTATAATGCTGCCATAGAAGGTTTGTGACTAAGGAACAAAGTTTGTGACAAATGCAAGGTTTCTCAGCGATTATCTGTTAATTTAGTGATAAATTAGTAGACCCAGATCAAGAAATCTTAAGTTTAACATCCAAATATGTAAGTTTGGGTGTGCATTTAATAAAAAAAAAAAAAAAAGGGCATGATGCAAAGGTTTTGTATCCCAGCGAACCATTTTTCTGGCCATAAGTCTCAGCCAGGTCCCTGGTTGCCACCTCGGAGGAGGAGATGAGAAGAGCAACGACCACTAAAAGACCTAGCAAAAGAAAAGCTCTGGAACCCATTTTCTTAGCAAACAGAACTATTGAACAAAGATATTTGAGAGTGTTAAAGAAAACCTTCTCCCTTTTCTTTATTTATAGGCCAGTAAAGAGAGTACATGAAGCCATTAATTAGGAAGCTTTCGTTGCAGTTGGTGGTTGGGTGGTGGTCTCTCATTTGATCTTATCTCATCTATGATACAGTACCCGCTTTGTCAAATCCAGGTTCATTTGCTTCTTCGTTTCTTGGAGTGAAGTGAAGAGAAGCTGTGGTAGTGCAAGTTGTAGGCTTGTCTGTCCTATCATGAATCAGATGTAGATCCAAGTTGATAGTAAACAATTTAGAAGTGAAGTATTTGGAACAAGAGTTCCTTCCCATTTGGAGTAGATTAATTGGCATAGAATCAGAAGTCAAGTAACTTGTTTCCAGTCATTTACTTATGTTAATCAAAGAACTTCCATCACATGTTGATGCTAAATTAGATTCATAAACAAACTCTTAAGCCGAGATATGTATGAGTCAATTGCTTCATTCCTGGTACTCTGAGTCTTTAACTTAAAGAAAGAATATATATTGAATTAAGTAGAGTGGATGAACTGACAGTGATGGCATCGCTCATCCAATCTAATTATTAGATGCGGGCCATTACTTATTGCTTGGTGGCATGGATGTACTTTAATGTGGACCTCACATTCACAGGACAGTTTCTGTGCAGACAAGCCAGGCCTTCCAATGATAGAAGAGCGTCACGGATGACGCTGATTAGAATGGCATTGTTGTTTATGGCGTCCCATCTCTTTCACTACGGTGTGGACTAACATAACACTTGGACACGAAAGTCTGTGCGACAGTCGGAGCAAAATGACAACTTGCATGTGACAATTGCATCGAAGGTATGGTTATTTACTCTCCTGGAGTACAGGATATCCTGCTCATTTCTCCAACAAGCTCCGCTGCGGCCATGATTGAAGGTATAAAATCAGAGTTTCTTCTTAAGAACGATGGCATTTCCAAATCTTTGATATTTGCTTCCTATCGCCCTCATTACTATTGTTTTTATAGTCTCATCTGAACTTTTGGAAAAAAGTTATTTTGCCTTGAATCTTATTGTACTCCAAGACTTGAATCTTATTGAACTCCAAGAACCTCTATACAGAGAGGTGATACAATTAACTTTTTATAAAACACACCTTATCTCCTACTTTTACTTTTAGATAAAATTAACTTTCAAAAATGGCATCCCATTTTCAAAAGTAATTTTACTTTCAAAAGTGATTAGCATGCTTTCTCCTCTACCCTACCCTTTTTAAGTCTCAATCTCCTAATTTAAGCTTATAAGGGTATGAAAGATCCAAGTTAATGGCAAAAGACTTCGTGAATAAGAACTTGGAATAGTATTCCTTATAGTTTGCTACGGAGAATGTGTGATTCACATTCTGGGAATAGTTTTGCTTTGCTCACACTGGCAATGAGCAACTGTGATTCATAATCCAAGCACTTATTTGCATTTGTTTTCTAAAACCGAATTAGAGTCGTGAACATACTTAGTAACAAGATTTTTATTTCTGTAAGCATACATTTCTGTTTCTTTTATGAGAAATTCATATGTAAGTTCTAAATAACACCCGTGGAGCCACTAATTATTGGTCGGGTTCATCTACGTTTTTCAATGTGAATCTCAGCTTCGGGGCCCATGGGCTTGGCGCCGCTCGATGGAGGAGAACATAAGGCCTTTAGACTATAGCCGTTGGCAAGTCTGATTATTTTGTAAACCAAACCTTTAACTTACTTATGACTAGATGAAGTAACAGAATCTTATTCATAAGAGAAATAGGGCCTAGAAGTAAAGGCAATTAAACTAATCTGTGGGTATCCCTGTTTTTGAAGTCAAGATTTCTTTCCACAAGTCTCCCTTTTCTTGTGGGTCGGTGACCTTCCCTAGTTGTTGTCTTTGTTTGCTCGACTTTTGAACCATCCTACGCCAACTGATTTCACAATTCCATCAAATTCACATGCAGAACAAAAAAGCCTTAAATGCCTATTTTCGAAGGAACCCACTACGAAAATAGTAGGGTACTGAAGTTTTCCCGTTGTTGTTTATAGATATCAACGGTTTATAGCAACAAAGACCGTGTGCTGTGGGTATGATTTAGTGCGTAAGCATGCCAGTCCATTGTGGATCATTCACCAAAGCATTACCATATTAGTGGAAGGTACTATAACACCAAGTCAAAGTGTCTTTGAACGTTCGAGATTTTGTCGGCCTCCACGGGACTGTAGAAAACTAAAACTACAGGCTAAAAAGTGGGTGTGTTGAAAACAGCTTCGGTAGACGCGCTGCGTCAAAATATTAGACCTCCAAACTTGCGTATATATATACACGAAAGCACCACCTTATTTTCATCAAAAATTCCAAATCAAAACCCTAGTTTTCCTTAGATTTAAACCTTCCCATTAGTGTTCATTTCCAACATTTTGAGACAAAAAAAAAATGAGTGTGGAGTTGTTGGATGCTGCCACCATCTTCAACTTCGTCGAGGACGAAGAAGCATTCAATATATTCGTACGTGACCGTTTTGCTGACCTTGACATGGACCATGACGGTCTTCTCTCCTATACAGAGATGTTGAAGGAGCTGCAGAGTCTGAGGGTCTTCGAGACCCATTTTGGAATAGATGTGAAGCCTGAGCCAGATGAGATTGCAAAAGTCTATGGTTCCCTGTTCATGCAGTTTGATCATTACTCCAATGGGACGGTTGATCTGGAAGAGTTCAAGGAGGAAACCAAGCGAATGATGCTTGCAATGGCTAATGACTTGGGGTTCTTGCCGATTCAGATGGTCCTGGAAGAGGATAGCTTCCTGAAGAAAGCTGTTGAATATGAGTCCATTAGGGTGAACGTTTAAGTAGCCATCTATTATTGCATCCTCCATGTCCTGCAGTGGAGTGATAAATTCGGTTTTGTTTTAGTTCCTTTATTTCCTAATCTCCGATTGAAGTTGTAATGGAAATAGACAAACTATGTTTTGTTGGCTGAGACAATTGAGTTGTAGAGGTTAAATTATGAACGGTTAAGATATAATATGAGTAGTTGTGATTGCTGTGGTAGGATGAAAATTCTTTCTCGAGAAGCCAAACTATCTGCATACAAGACATAAACAAAAGCCAAAAAGAAGATTAATAACATTTTTTTATTTTAAAAATTCTTCTAAAAAATAAGTAAAGATTACAAGTTTGCAAGTTGAATTCTATTTTTTTTTTAAAAATACATTTGCAATCACAAACTAAAAACAATTACTTGTATGTAAATATAATACACTTTGGATAAGTTTAAATATTTTAACTTAACTTTAAGATGCAATGATTTTTTTTTATATATTTATATTTAAGCAAAAGCTCATATTTGGTTACAAAAGGGAAAAAGGCAAGGGAAAACATCTATATTTTTTAAAGTTGAAAATCAAGGTTAACTATCTTCTAGGACAACATATTTGCTCTACATATAATAATTCTCAACATACAACAAAAAGAAATAATTCTCTAAAAAATACAAGATATTTGACTGAATATTTCAAAAATACTAGATGATTATTGAGGGAATTATCTCCTATGCCACTCTCTGCTTCTATATATTTTGATCCTTATAATTGTCTAATATTAAACAGTTTAAACCTCCAAATGAAAACATTCTGAATATAGGAATTATAATGAACAAATATTGTGATCCAATATGTACAAAATTAAGTTACATTAGATGCAAATTTTTATTGTGTATATACAGATGATAGAGAGAACTTGATTGGTTTTGATTTTTTTGCTTATTGTAACAAAGGAATCTCGTATGGAGACCGAAAGGGCCAATTAAATTAGTCTGTGGGTTTCATTGTTTTTGAAGTCAAGCTTTGTCCACGCACACCTTTTCCTACCACGAGGACACCAGAATGGATGGTTTTCTCCTTTTGTCCAAAACAACGTTCTTCCCTCCTATGCTTTGTTCTTCCGCTTGTCCTTTTTTATTTTCTTTTAGGGACATTGACCTTTCCCTTGGCAAAACATTAAATTGTTCCAATTTCGAACTGTTCGGTGAAGAAGAACATTATCTAATTTAAATTTCTGACTCAAAAAGAATTTTAATATAATTTTTAATGATGTGAGATTTATTATTACATGTTAATACATTTCTTCATCATGATGGTCAAATTATCAAACTATCATGATTTTGAATTATGTAAACTTAAATCAATAGAAGTTCATAAGAGTGCTAAAAAGGATCTTAATTATGATATTATGTGAAAAAAAATATAATTTAATTCAAAAAATGACTTTAATTACAAAAATCATTATTTTAGAACTAAAAATCTTTGAATTTCAGAAAGTTTGGAAGACTGAAACTAGAGGCCAAAACATGGGAGCGTTGAAAGCAGCATACAAGTGTAGACGCGCTACTTAAGAAGATAACGCTTCTAAACGTTGCCTATATATATATCAAAGGGCAACCATTCTTTCCGTCAAGAAATTGTGAATCAAAGCTTTCTTTCAGTTCAAAGCATCATCTTCCTTCAGTTCAAAGCATCCTTTTACTGTTCATTTCCAAGCTTAGGAGGGGAAAAGAAAAAATGAGTGTGGAAATGTTAGATGCTGCCACCATCTGCAACTTCGTCGAGGATGAAGAAGCATTCAATATCTAAATTCGGGACTGTTTTGTTCGCCTTGACACGGACCATGACGGTGTTCTATCCTATACAGAGATGTTGAAGGAGCTGCAGAGTCTGAGGGTCTTCGACACCGACTTTGGCATAGATGTGAGGCCTGACCCAGATGAGATTGCAGATGTCTATGGTGCCCTGTTCATGTAGTTTGATCATGACTCCAACGGGACAGTTGATCTGAAAGAGTTCAAGGAGGAAACCAAGCGAATCATGCCTGCTATGGCTAATGATATGGGTTTCTTGCCGATTCAAATGGTCCTGAAAGAGGACAGCTTCCTGAAGAAAGCTGTTGAACGTGAGTCCAAAAGGGTGGCTATTTAACTTCTCCATGAGCTATTGCATCCTCCATTTTTTACACTAGATTGATATGACTTGTTCTGTTCCGTACCCTTATTTCATAATTTGGAGAATAGTAGTAATGGAACTTTCTTTTGTCCGCTAAGATGGGCTAATTTTAGAGATCATTCCAGCTAAAATTGCACGATCATCTTGGTGAAACAAATAGGCCCAACACATCCAAACGCCAAAAAACAAACGCATGATCCACAGTGTTACTGAATGTTTCATAAGGACTTCATATAAATCTACCCAAGATTTATTCTTGAAACTTCAAAGTTCTATCTGCAAATATTATTTGTATACACATGCTAAACTGTGGAACTGCCGATTTTTGTACAAATGGTCACAGAACATAGACATCTCGGGAGCTGGAATGAAGGATAAAATACCCTCACCAAACAGCTCAAACAGCAATACCAGGAGACGCCCAGGATCCAAGTCATTTTTCCATATCTGATTGAGGACAGCTGACCTGTTCAGAGTTTGACTATCACCCTTGTCTCTCCTACCTCTGCTATCCAAACTTATGTCATTAGTGGGCAGCATAGAAGATGATAGCCTGCATCAGGATCGCCCAGAGGACGTGCTTTCCCTTCCAGCTCAGACGGCGAGGAATTGGTCGACACTGCAAGAATTGGACCATCAGTTGCTATTTTCTTGAACGGTGGTTGCTCTTCCAAGTTTTCCAAGCTCCCCTTGCGTTTATCTTTGTGGTTTCATGAGGGTGAAAAGGCCGTTAGAATCTGACCCCAAGTAATAAAACATTGTTCAAGTATTTTCTGAGTTAGGACATGCTCTGGTGCCAAAAATTAAAATAAAAAAGAGGTATTTACTTATTGGTCGTCCCTCACTTGGATAACGAATTGTGTGTGTGTGTTGCCGCGGGGGGGGGGGAGGACCTCCCTGAGACTTGCAAGGCACCAAACATGTAAAGAAAAATAATTAAGACAGGATGTAAGAAGCATGTGGCTGCATTATATCTAAAAAAGCATGGCCGTTTAATATGCTTGTGACCAATACATATGCACCCTGATGTGAACCAAATATTCCAATGAATCTTAAACACCATTCACGCAGCCTTCTGATAAAAGAAATCTTAAATATCATTCACAGAGGCTTGCTTCAACTGCAGTTTGTCGAAACCTTGCATATTCATTTAACTATGTGAACACTCATGAATAGCATATTTTTGAACGGTGCCATTTTAAGCCAAAAAGAAAAAGGAATAATTCTTACTTGGTGGCATTGCAATAACTCTTGTATTGATCTTCCATATTTGTATGTGCTGATGGGGATCACAAAGGTGAGAACATCTTAAGCCGATCATGTATACATTGACCTGTTGCATGCTGGTGAAGGCATGGTCTTGTTACTCTCAATTCATTAAACTTCTGACATGGTACAATGGTCCAAGGATTAGGTTTCAAAAGCAGCTCACTAGCAGGGCTCCATAAACTCGCCAAGCTTCGTGCCTCTTCATCTCATTCTTTTGTTTCTCAAGAAGCATCTCTGGTTCAAGAAGCCGTACATATGGCTCAAGATTTAGCACTATAAGAGCGAAAACCTACTTGCAATTGAAGCATAAAAATAGCTCAAAATCGCTGTAGATAAGAAGAAATAGGAAGTTGAAACTCAAACTTCACTTGAATTTGGAGAAAGGTCTAAAACAACCCTAAAAGGTGAGACATGTCCAATACTGCATCAGGTATTCTTCTCTTTTTTTTGTCTTTTTTTTTTTTAAATACTTTCTATCAGAAAGTTCACATAGATTGCAAACGCCTTATGGCAAATGGAATTATGTCATCCACTGCCTTCCTTTGTACTACTACTAATTTCAGAAAGTTGATACGCCAAACACAGTTTACAACATTGTGGAGAAAACACGTTAGGAAGGCTAAAGGCAAAATCATGAGAGAAAATCTCTTTTCTGATCCACAGAGATTCAGAGAAAAACTAAGCAAGAGCAATAATTGCTATGACACAGCATGCAAACTATATATATATATTCCCTTTCGTGATATATCTTATTCAAACAGAAGATAGAAGTTAACTTTCCTCTTCTTCCGTTCCAATCTTTCATCTAAATCTCCATTTCCACTTTGCACTCCCTCCAATTCTGTCAAGCCAAAACTTACTTGCTTGGTTTTGAACAGGAAAAGTACACCCAACAGTCTGGACATGGAGGTCACTTTCAAACATGAATTTAGCGGTTAAAAGTGTTCCTTTCCAGCTCAGTCACAAGAAGTAAGAGACATAAGAGTACCACATTGGGTCGTAAGGCTGTTAAACCTTGAATTGCTCCATACTGTTGAGTCACTGCCCGTTTGGGATCCCAAAACGCAGAGCAAAGTTTTTGTCAAACTCGTCTCGAGTTTATTATAAACATGCCCAATTCTGGAACAGAATTTGAAAAGGTTAAACCACAATGAGTGTATTTAAGGGGCTTATGTTATAGAAGTAAAATGGATTATCCATTCATAATGTTATGTAGTAACCAAGTTACTATGGAAAACATTATTTAGAAGGGTGGCGGAATCCTAAATTTATTTACCATTGAACAGATTATGTTCATCTGCTCACAATGGCCTCTAAATTTGCAGCAGTTATGTAAAATTTCTGTATCTGCTCCGTGGCTGTCAAGATATCAGCCTAGTGATTAAATGAGGAGGTTGACCTGGAACTTAAAACTGCTACATGGTTAGTCACATCAATGAATTCTATAGAAAAATGGAAATCTCCAGATGTAGGATGCTCAATTTAAGCCTGCTATTTTTGTCAATATGAATGACAGCTGTATTTTTATCACATGTTCATTGCTAAATTACAAGCACGGGTACACACAAGTACAAAAAAGAGAGGCATATCATACAGAAATATGAGAATGAGAATATGATCCAATTCTTGATTGTATCACTTGCATGGATAGCATCTTTCAAATGGAAAATCTCCCCTTTTGCACACTGAAGCAACAAGGTTTGTCACAAAGTCTCTTAAGTTCCCAGTGATTGTCAGCAAACCTATTACCCAACCTTTTGGCAACAAGGCATGTGACCACAGCAGGCATCAATTGGTGTAGCTGACAAACAAATTAATGAGTTTTCAGTATGACAAATAAAAGATCCTTTACAGAGATGAAAAATCATATGCATGTTATAATCATCACAAGTAATGACTTTTTGAATAAACCGATATAGGAACCTTCGCCCAAACTACAAGAAATTCGTACATTTATGTTGGTAATTGGGTAAACACTGTCCTGAATTGATAAATGAATTTTCCATGTCTGGATGAGGAGGTGTGTGTCTAGACCCTACATGGCGCTGAGAAGCAAGGAAAGAAGTATGTAGCCAACCCAAGTAGCTCGGAATATCTAACAAATTGGATATGAAATCAGATAGAAACGGGCTGCAATCACTAAAATGTTCCTTCCTTCCAAAAATATATCTTCTTCTACAATCCAACTTCATTCTTGAAGTTTTTTAAGAATGTTCACAAAGTTCCTTTTTTCAGATGTCTCCTTCTAAAAATCTCTCGTTGCTTGTAGCTCAAGTTTTAGACAGAGGCAATAATAATTTATCAAATATAATCTCAAGATCCAAATCTTTCTCTATCAAATCAAATTCTTTCCGAAATAATCAGAAAACTCAGGAGACTCAGGACTCAAACGTTTAGCAGCCACTCGCATTTAAAAGAATTGTAGGGTCTAGGTGGTAACTTTTTAAATAACCACCAAATGCCAGGTCGACAGATGATACATAGACACTAGAATGTTTGATGTGAAATGCTCTTTGGACTCCTTAATGGTCTATCTAATCAACTTAAATATAGATATCAGCAATGATAATAAATTCAGACATACTTTAATCTCAAGATTTATATTTGGCAAACACATTAAATAAACAAGAAGTAAACTTATATAAAGTTCTGCGTGAATATGGGGATTTCAAAGGAGGCTCTGTACAACACGCATCAAAGCAAAGAGAAGTGTATAATCACTTAAACCATGAGATACCTAAAAAATTATTGGAGAAGTCACAGATCAAATTAGCAAAATTATCACATGTTTCCCTGTCAGTTTATGTCAACCATATAGCCAAAAGCTTTACCTCATCGAATATGAAGCATGTGAAGTATGGAACTAATGGATGAAGCCCCGAGTCTGTGGCTAAACTCACCAATGCTTGTTTGAAAAGGACTGAATCAGATCTACTCATTGTTAGCTCAGTGATTTTATCAAAGTAAAGCTGCAAAGATAAAAATTGAGGCCACACCACTAAACTGCAGGATGAAAGATTAAGAAAAGAACTGAAAATGAATGCAACTTTTGGTATACCAGAAGCCCCCTAGAAAATACATGCTTGATTGGTAATTTAATTTCTACAGGAAGTGCATCATCCTTTTGTTCATACTTTTTACCATCAGAAGGAGCAGCAATTACTACAGACGACGCACAAAAAAACTTTTCAGGAAAAAAGTTCATATTAAAGAGCTAACAAGTAAACTAATTTGAATATGCAGATCTCTCCGGAAGACAAAATACAAATAAGAATAGAATCCCCCATGAAGCACATCACACCATTCAATTCCTGAAAATATTTAATGTATCTTGAAAGCTTAAGCACATCAGACTTCCACACAAGTTAAACACAGAAAAGAGATATAAAGTACACGTAGCATTTTTACAGCTATAATGCACCAAAGGTTTCTGGATGATATATCTAACTGGTCAAATAACAAGCCCAACAATGTCGTCCCAGCAAGCTGCAAAAATCCAGATGAAAACGAACTGCAGATGCATTCTCTGGGATAGCAGGTTGAACACACCTTCAATAGCTAGCCAATGAAAACAAACTGCGGTATGAAGAGGAGCTTTTGGTAAAGGAGCTTCAATCACGTGTGAGTCAAAACAGGTTTACAAAAAGTATAAGGTGTTGCAGCAAACTAACTGGAAACCGTAGTGGAAATTAAAGATAATTCTTCACATCTAAGAACCATGTCTTTGTCATCAGTGTAAAACAAGTCCCTGTGTCCAATAGCTCTTTTGAATCGCAGAGGATCACAGAAGGCAAAGCCATAAACTTGCTGATGCAAAGAAGTTAATGAAAACAGGTTGAACTAATACATGTACCAAATAATTGAAAATACAATTACGAAGTTGCCACCTAAGGAATTCTATCATATGCCTTGATCATTTCATTCTGCATCACAATCACTAGCTAGAGTAATGATAGAACTTAATGCTTCTACCTTCCCTAAACTTGGTTATGTAACTCACAAAGAGTTTCCGGCCAATAAACATAGGCAACTCAACGTTTCAGTAATACAGTGGACTGACTCAGAGATGAACATCTAGTAATTTCTGTTTATGGATCATCATGGTATCTTGAGTAGCATACAATCAGCTGATTCAAGTTAAACCCCTTTTTAACTCTGTTATATCCTCTGGCTATAAGAAAATTCCCCACACATTAGGTAAAAGAAAGGTGTTAGTTGTTGCCAAATTGAGACTCGAATGTTAAGACAAGAGTTAGTTTGCTCTTGTTTTTCTACTTTTACCTCAGTTCAGCAAACATATTTAGGATGGACATAATATATTCTTCTTACAATAACTTGCAAAAAATGTGAAACCAACATATAAACTTCACTTCTGCTTATGAAGATGATCCCAAAGCACTAAACATGTTGTGGCTGTCTTGCCACCATTCAACCCTATACGATGGAGTATATATATGAGCATTCCTACACGTCTTCAAGAAGAAAAACGTGACAAGAATGCCAAACATTGATTTGCACTTAAAGCTCGAAAATCTAATCACTTGCAAACTTTCCTCGATATTTCTCAAGTTAAGTGCTCCACCAACATCGTCTGCTGTCATCTTCGTTCTAGGTACTAAAATAACTCTGTTATATCCTCTGGCTATAAGAAAATTCCTCACACATTAGGTAAAAGTAGAAAAACGAGAGCAAACTAACTCCTGTCTTAACATTCGAGTCTCAATTTGGCAACAACTAACACCTTTCTTTTCCGATTCACTCCTATCAAATATTTACAGTCTTCCAAATGGTTGCCACGTTTTGACTAGAATGTCAAAAACAATACCCAAGGATTCATACACATCGACAAAACACAAACATCTAAGGCCACAAAATTTTGTCTGGCTATAAGGGGATTGCTGTGCAAAATAACCCGGCTAAACTGAACTATATATAAACAATTAACAGAACTTCCTTCATGAGGAGAACACATGCTAATTGTTATGCTTAAAACAATGCCCACTTACAACCCAAAACAATGTAAGCTCGCGGCCTTTCAAAACAAGAAAAAAAAAATCCTGTGAAAAAGCGGCAGTGACAAAACAATCCTGTATCAAAATATGTTGAATGAAAACCTGAAATCTACCTGCATGATCTGCCCATTGGATATCCCACATAGGGAGCAAGAGCGAACGCAACTGCCGGAGACAAGTTGCTAATCCCAATGCTCTGAGCAATGGCCTCGATGGTCTCATTGGGCACAACACTCATTTTTCATAATCCTCAGGGCAACATCATAAGTAACTTAACTATCCACGAAAAACTTGTTGGAAATTAGGCCTTTGTATCAAGAGAGGGGTCTCACCTCTGCATGTGCTGATCTCCGCAGGAGCATCCTCTACAGAGACCCGATTCCATCGCTCCTGATGACGATCAAGCGGCACAGAGATGCTGACCCGTACGCCCCATCAGCTAGACAGCCCGCGTCCACGTGCCCAAACGGTCCAAATTCCAAATCCTCGTAGAATGCAGAAGCAGGAAAACTAAAAGACCAAAACATCCCCACGCTCATCACAACGCTCCACTTCGTTCATAAAAAACTCATGCCTATTATCGTCCACGCGGAGACCCCCTTAAAATGCCGTTCCTTCTCTCTTGGTTTCCCACTGTCTGAACAGGTACAAACGGAGGCAGATGGAAGGAGCAAGCGCCGGCGTCGTACCCGACTATGTTCTCGGGCTCTCCGCAAAGTTCCTGGCCCGCCGAGACCTACCCAGTTGCCGACACTACGCCCTCGAAGCCCGAGAATCGAACCCCAGGAAATCCTCCGTCGCTGACCAGATCATTGCCATCGCCGACGTCCTGCTCGCAGCAGAGCGCCGCCTTGGCGACCGCCACCTGGACTACTTCTCTATTCTTCAAATCCGGCGCACCGACTCAGAGAATCCCGAGCTCATTCGCTCCCACTTTGAGAAGCTTGCGGCGCTTCTGAACCCAAGGGTCAACAAGTTCGCGTTCTCGGAAGAGGCCCTCGGCCTCGTCCACGACGCGTGGTCGGTGCTCTCCGACCCGGTAAGTAAAGCCCGGTACGAGAGCAAGATCGACAATGCAGAGACATTCTGGACCGTATGTCCGTACTGTTTCTGCATGTACGAGTACGAGAAGCTGTACCAGGAATGTTGCCTGAGGTGCCAGAGCTGTCGGAGGGCGTTTCAAGGAGTGGCGATCAACCCACCACCCGAGAGAGTAATGGCGAGGAAGGAGAAATACTACTACTGCTTGGGCCAGTTTCCTTTGGGGCATGAAATGGGTGCGAAGAATGTTGACGGGTGTCCAGACGGCCGCGACCAAGTGAATCTGGGAACGAGAAATGTGAAGGCTGACGTCCCGCGGGTGATGAAGAACATCAAGACGACTGCAAAGAACACCAAGAAGATAATGGGGAGAGGGATCAGGAATGGGAGGAACGTTATGAAGGTTTTAGATTTGACTCTGGAATAGGGTGGAAATGTTGATGATGTTTCGCTGGTTTAGTGGGTAGCCATGATTACAAGAAAGGAAGTGCTTTTGTTATGTAGTTCAAAGCTACTTATCCATTATGGCATAGTTTCTGGTCTTGAGATGTATATTTTCATCGTTTTGAACTAATGAAAAATTACCAGTTTTTTGTTAAATATTGTTTTGTTATTATTGTATCTCCTAACATAATGAGGGTTAAGTGCATACTGTACTTTAGTCTTTATGCAAATTGTATGATGTATTATTTGAATTATAATATTATGATATATTAATTTTCTTTTCCTCATTTTTCTCTCTTAAAATCAGATCATATCTAAGAATTTAGATTAGAGGATCTTACATATAATCGCAAGATCATCTGGGTGTCAAATCCAATTAATGGGTTTATGGCTCAATTTCGCAGCTTAATTGCAAATATTTTGCAATCTTATTAACTTAATTGCAAATATTTCAACCTCCTCATGGAATTTGCACCATATATACTTTCCTTTTTCTTATTCTCTATCTGGAGAACACTTCAGAAAAGGAAAAAGCTCCTCACCATGGCATTACTGCGGCAGGTAACATGCCTTCTCGTTTTGTGGTTTCCTTGTTTTGCCTTCTTATTTTGTATTGATTCCTTGATTTTGTACGTGCAGTTAGAGAAAAATATGCAACAATTTCAAGGTTATTGTAAGTCAGAAACACGTAGAACACAGAATGCCTTCTCTCGAGTTTTCTCGACCAATCCCCTCAGCCATAAGATTTCATTCTCCAAGCCAAAATCCAAAGCGGAGGCCAAACAACTTGCTGCCAAGAAACACAGCGAGGCAGAGAGGAGGCGGAGGTCGCGAATCAATGGCCAATATGCCACTCTTCGCAATATCCTTCCAAACTTAATCAAAGTAAGTAACAGAGGCTCATGCCAATTTGCAGTATTTCTTGAGTTAGTGAACATTGTTTCTTTCTTGTGAGAATCAAAATATGTGATTCATTATATGTCTTCTATCTTAATATCTTTCTATATATAAATTTAGTAAGTATGCATGGATGATAGTGTAATTCCAATAAACAACAGATGGACAAGGCGGCGGTGCTGGCGGAGACGGTCCGGCAAGTGAGGCAGCTCAGAAAAACAGTTTCGGCTTTGGAAGCAGGTTATTGTGGTGGCGGTAAGGATTGCGTTTTCCCGGGTGAGACAGACAAGCTAAGTTTGGAAAACTGTGAGGATGACCAGGGGCTGGTGAAGGTCACGTTCAGCTGCGAGGACAGGCCGGGATTGATGACGGAGGTGGCAAGCGCGCTGAGAACGGTGGAAGCTAGGGTGGTTAAGTCTGCGATGGTGACAGTGGGCGGGAGGACCAAGAGTGTTTTATGGGTGAGAGGACTCGATGGTGGAAAGGAAGGGCTTGTGGTGCTAAGAAGAGCCTTAAAGGTGGTCATAGATAGGCCCATTTTCCAAGTCTCCGCGGACAAGTACAAAGTTGGGATCTAATACGAGTGGGTTTTGTTAGGTTAGGTAGATTTTGTGTATGTTTAAGTGGATGGTAATTATTTTAGATACAGTGATAATGATAGTGTCAGTAATAGTGATAATGATAGTAATAGTGAGTGTTTGAGAATCCTAACAAATTTTAATATAATCATAAAAAGTTAATGAGAACATAAAGAAAGTTTCTAATGTAAATTTAATATTGTCAAAATGTAATAGGTTTTTTTCTGATTTATTGTAATGTAAATTTTGTTAACAATTCTATTTCCTTCTTGAAAGTAGCATAGTTATTTTATCACCGTCTGCAATTTATGTTTCTTTTTTAACTAGGCCATGAGATTCCAAGTTGGCCCATCAGTCAGAATTATTGTGATTAGTAATGGATTCGAGGGACCTTCCAAAAGCACGTCCTTCTGCTTCAGGGAAAACATGATCGGGCCGCTCGGCAAGACTGACATTTGTGATTGTGTTTAGTGTCAATAGAGTGTATAAATGGGTTAGCCAAAAGGTTGGGATTGCCTCCCACTAAAACGTGAGTGTTACGGAAAGCAAACCCAAGAGCAGAAAGTGGTATTTTTTAATGTGTTTGATATCAGTATAAGATGGGTTTCAGTGTAAACACAGATTAGCAGTTGCGTGAAACTGTGATAGAATGTTGGTATAACGAAACTAGGACTAAGAGCTGGAGGCATCAGGAATCAACTCAATTAGGCAGGTGGGTTTTGTACTTGAACAGATTTCAAGTCTGGTTGAGAAGGTGAACTAACGAGGATTTCTCCAACTACATCTCATCAAACACTTGGAACCCTTCAACAATGGACCCTATAAATAGGAGTTAGGATTTTTCTACCTTCAGCTCAAAACAGAAGTAGAGAAAGTTAAGATATATTGAGAAATAAGTATTTCCTTCGGTTCCTCTCAAACAATGGCTGGCTCCACTCATTTTTTCCTATTGCCTTTGGTGATTGCATTGTCGTTGTCAAGCGTCGAGATGAGCATGGCAGCTCGTCACCTTCTGGACACACCGGCGGCTCCACCCCCGGCATTGGCACTTCCGAAAATTCCATCCCTGCCAACGGCTTCATTGCCTCCTTTGCCCTCGGTGCCAACACTGCCTAAAGCCGCATTGCCACCGTTGCCCAACATGCCATTGCCTACTTTGCCAACTCAACCAACTCTGCCAAAGACCACGTTGCCTCCATTGCCGGCGTCCCCATTGCCAACGCAGCCAACTCAACCCACTCTGCCCAACACCCAAATCCCTTCCCTACCAAATCCAACTTTGCCAACAGCTCCCAAGGTGACTCTACCTCCTCTGCCAGTCAATCCGTTGCCCACCATCCCATCCACAATCCCGTCCATTCCTAACATTCCAAGTACAATTCCAAGCATTCCTTTCTTCTCTCCACCCCCATCAAACTGAGCTATCCCTAAAAGCCATAAGGACCATTTGCCTTCTCCTGCTCGGATTGTCGGATGGTTCGCGCGCATCAGTCTCTCTCGTGGCTCTACATATGCTTTTTCCATTTTTTCTAGCCTAGACATATAAGCCTTCACAGCCTTGCTATGGGTTTATTATTTATATGTTTGTATTTGCTATTGGTCTTCATTCTTTACTCATTTCAGTCAGTCAGTCAGTTGGATTGTTATTATCACTATTATTGTTAAGAATATAACTAGTTATTTATTGTAATGATCAGCCTCTATCTTGGATTGACTATTAGCACACTTTACTCAACTTTAGTTACTAAAAGAAATGGAAGGGAATAACAAGAAGAGAAATGCTCCCTTGAACCAATCAAATTTAAACAATTTGTCGTGAAGCAAAACTTCCATTAGGCAATGCCAGCCCATTAAGAACGAAGATAATAGTGAAGATAATGTGATTCTATGACAACAAAATGATAGATATATCACAGTGATGTTGCCAACTAATACGAAGAAACATCAAATCCATGTCTGTCTTAAACAGTGGCCAGCTCTGGACAAATAGTACAAATAGTACCAATAGTACATGGTAATTGAAAAAGATGTTCATTGCCTTGTTGACCTGTAATCAATGAAAATTATATACAAGGAATTGGACATCCTGGATGCCAAGAGGAAAGAGTATTCATGGCAGAAATTTGTTGTCATAGGGCATGAGCTTCAAGCTATAAATTTAACTATGCGCTTATCTATAAGAAAAGAAGTTCGAACATTTGTAAAGAAATATTCAATTCAATGAACTATCCTTAAGCACGAGCTTCCTGAATCATGTGCAATATTGGCGCACAAAACTCTTTACCTTTGGTATACCTATGAAATGTTGTCTAGATGTTCCCTGTGTGGCTACGTGCCCATTAATGGTTTTAATAAATAACAAGTACAAGTACAATAACAGAAATGTTTTTGGTGGATTTGGAACTCTAACATGCAGAACATCTGTCCACCTCTTCCGGCGTTTTGGGTCCTTAATTTTTATGGTCCAATTAACAGCTGTTCCGAGATTCACAATATGCATGGTAAAGATTTATTCTTTGGATTAATACATAAGGTTAAGATTAATGACTCAGACTTAATCACTTACCATTTTTCTCTAGCATATATGGTAACAACGTTTTGTTTTATGAAAAGGTTTAAATTCCAAAATCAATACTAGATCCAAGGAGGTTGAGGCCTTACGTACAATATCTTAATATGGGTTTGGAGTCTTCTTTTAGATGATAGGTATGGGGGAAAGTGCAAGTGCCGGAAGTACATTTGTGCTTTAGACATTTCATTCTCAGATCTTTTTGGGTAATCTTTTGTCTTGTGTTGGAAGTTAACCAACTACATTCTTTATTCTCGTAATAAGGTAAGAAATTCTTGTCTGCAATAGCCTAGCTCAGTGATGAGCAGGTATAAACCATCCTAAATTCGTCCAATACCCTAATATTTTGAAGAGTCAACCGTAGGTATTATTTTATTAAGGCTTATGGGTGTCAAGCACATATTTTTCGGGGTTGGCCGGCAGTTCAAAACCTCCAACGTCTCAGGTTTGGAGGGCTGGCTAACTAATTTTTCCTCAAACTTCGCACAACAACATCTTACCGAACTCAGATGAATCGCCTTTTTCCTCGAAATCTTCCAACTTTCGATGATCTATAAATACCACCAAGTGCATGTACTCAATTCACACCACTAGCAAATACTGGAAGCTAACTTACTCTTAAACCTTGCTGCTCATTTTCGAGACCATGGCCTTTTCCCAGTATTGTTTCCGTCTGTCCATGCTCATAGCATTGTTATTCGCAAGCACGGATACGAGTCAAGCAGCTCGCCACCTCTTGGACACCCCAGCGGCTCCTCCTCCAGCATTGACGTTGCCTTCGATCCCACCTCTGCCCAAGGCCACGTTGCCTCCTCTACCTTCTGTGCCCTCACTACCTAAAGCTACACTGCCACCTTTGCCAAGCACTCCGTTGCCGACGATGCCAACTCAACCAACTCTGCCGAAGGCCACGCTGCCACCGCTGCCAAGCACGCCGTTGCCGACACTGCCTACTCAACCAACTTTGCCAAAGGCCACGTTGCCACCACTACCAAGCAGCCAGGTCCCACCATTGCCAACCATGCCGACGGTTCCCACGGGGACACTCCCTCCACTTCCAGCTACTCCTTTGCCCACCATTCCATCGACAATCCCAACAATTCCTTCCCTCTCCCCACCCCCATCAAACTGAAGAACTTGTTCTAGAGATGCCACGTTTCCATTCTTCTACCCTCTAGCTTTCTGGGATCATTCCTTGCACCAGTACTCGTATATGGGTTGGAATAGTTGGAACCTTCCTTTTTTCTATATTTGTGTTCTTACATGCTTGAATGGGATCACTGGAATAGATTGTGTGAGTGATTCTGGTGATTATATACATCATTCTAGTCATTCTTTTGTACTTCTATGCCTTGTATGAGTCATATTGTTATTGTACACGTGCTTATGATTAAAAAATATGATTAAACCTCTAATTACTTTGAAATAAATGCCTCAAAAGAACACGCAAAATTCGAAATCTGCAGGGATGCTCAATGTCCCATTTTCTGCAATAGTAGCCCGCGTGATGATGATGAAGACAAGGGTAATCCCTTTTGAGGAGACAACTTACAAATAGTAATATCGTTAAGCTGTATGAAGTGCTGAAATCGTTGTAGTTTTGAGACAAGTATACTGAACTCTAAACTATCATTAGGATTAAGTTACATGAAAGGAAAAGACATACGACATACAGCAAATTGGAACATCCTGGGAAATGACCTGCAAACGACATAAGCCCCCATCTCTATGCAGGTTCCAAGCTCGACCTTCTACAATGAAGGTCAATTTACAAACTATCATGATCACAGCAAAGAAGCAGCCAGTCATGTGGTCAAAGCCAATGTATCCCCTTGAGTTTATCTTCGACTGTCACAGAAAAGACATGCAGCCACTTTTTTTTTTTTAAATAACAAAAAAGGGAAAAATATGTGTTCTTTGATTCATAAGAGAACAGTTCTGTAATATACTAAGATCCTACATTATAAAGAATAGTCAATAGCAAATTAATCTTAAATCCTTAATTATTTCTCCTCCTTAGATGGTCATGAACAAAATAATTCTTTCAACAACGTGGGAATGCAAATATCAATAACATTTATTTTTAGGAGTGTAATAGAGTACTTGAACAATACTGATTTGATTCATTTGGTAGAGAGTAAAAAATTTAGCCATTTTCGTAATTATTATACTTTTTTTTTATCTTGATGGTATGCTTCTTATTTATATAATTCACCAACTTCGCCATGGATCTTTCTGATTTCTTTTATCTCATAACAATAAATTTCAAAATGTTTAAGGTCTCATTTCAAAGCGAGTCACAAGAAAATAAATCATTTAACTTGTTGGATGAAAATTTGTGCAATATAAGTTGGAAAGAAAAAGCTCGTGCAGCACTAGTGGCTACAAAACTTGCACTTCTTAACCCCCAGGAACTTTATTCTTGAAGTTAGTTCATTCTTAATCATTCTAATCCTTCAACATAAAGACTTGACCTCAAATCGGAGGGTTTCTTCAAATATTTCCAAATTTAACTGAAACGTGAATTTTTAAGCATAAAAAAGCCAAATAAATTATTTTTTTCTCCAATTTTCATGAATAATATTGAAGACTTTCCAATTCTTCGAATTTCTACTTTACAATCAAATCCTTCTTTTTAAACTCCGGCACTGTTTATATTCAATGAAGAGAATAAAACTTTTCAGCCTCACCCACAAATGAGTTCAATCATGGGCTTATCAATATCCCTTCTCTTCCCATCTGAGTTTAGTTTCTAGTTTGCTGATACATAACCCAAAAGAAAAAGAACGAAAAGAGGCAAATATGTCATGCTGATGATCAGGTAGGTTTTCTTTCCTATAAGGCTGTTATTAGTCAAGTCATACTTTTAGGTTGGTCAATGTTCGTGAACAAACAATTGTTCTTTCTTGGAAGGTGAACTACCAGATGTTTCTTGGCATTCCCTCCAACCACATCTCATCAAACACACGCATTGGTTCCCGAGTCCCCAGAACTGTTCAACTTTGTCTCTCTTTAAGTACCCATTGGAGATGGATTCTCTAGCCAGAAACATCTATCCAATACTAAAAGTGACAAACCTTCTCGTTCTACGACCATGGCATCCTCCAGGTTTTGTTTCGTTCTGTCTTTGGTTGTAGCACTGTCACTCGCAAGCACCAGCGTAAGCCTAGCATCTCGTCACCTCTTGGACACACCAGCTGCTCCACCTCCGGCAGTTACACTGCCGACGATCCCATCCCTCCCTACGGCAACGTTGCCTCCTCTGCCATCGGTGCCAACACTACCTAAATCCACTTTGCCACCATTGCTAAGCACTCCATTGCCGACAATGCCGACTCTGCCAAAGGCCACGTTGCCACCACTGCCAAGCACACCGCTGCCAACACTGCCCACTCTACCAAATCTCCCAAAGGCCACATTGCCACCACTACCAAGCAGCCAGGTCCCTTCCCAGCCCACACTGCCTAGTCAACCAAACCTGCCCAAGCCCACACTGCCGCCATTGCCAAGCACCCAAGTCCCAACATTGCCCACCGTTCCATCGACAATTCCGACAATTCCTTCCCTCGCCCCACCCCCATCAACCTGAAGAACGAGTCTTGAGATGCCGCACGTCCGTTCTTCTGACCTCTAGCTTTTCTGGGATCATTCTTTGAGCCACTACTTGGGTCGTGTTCGAATGGTTGGAATCTATCTTTGTTCTATAGTTGTGTTCTTAGAGAATTGAATGGGATTGAAATTCATTGTGAGAGAGTTTCTGGTGATTTATGTTTGTCATTGTGGGGTCATTCTTTTGTAGTTCAGCGTCATGTGCGTGACATTATTATTGTACTTGTTCTTATAATAATTGAATAAGATTTCTTATTTCTCTTACTGAACACGCAAAATCCAAAATCTGCGGGGATGTTCAATGTCCCAACCTATGCAATGCTAGTCCATTTGCTTCGAGGAGGCAATATGCCACAATAATATCGTTAAACTGTGTAAAGAAGTATTGAAATCATTCTTACGTAGATGGACTAGCATTGCATAGGTTGGGACATTGAACATCCCCGCAGATTTTGGATTTTGCGTGTTCAGTAAGAGAAATAAGAAATCTTATTCAATTATTATAAGAACAAGTACAATAATAATGTCACGCACATGACGCTGAACTACAAAAGAATGACCCCACAATGACAAACATAAATCACCAGAAACTCTCTCACAATGAATTTCAATCCCATTCAATTCTCTAAGAACACAACTATAGAACAAAGATAGATATCCAAAAAATGGTTTCAATCTTGGGTTTCTCGGTTTGTTCCCATCTTAGGGCAGTTAGTAGTTTGCTAACACATAACAACTCAACCTCCCACCAACACCCTAAAAAAAAAAAAGGGAAAAAAAAGAGAGAAATGAATGCTTTCCTACTAGGCTGCTATTAGTCAAGCCATACATCTTGGCTGCCCAATGTTTTTGAACAAGCAATGATATCTGCTTGGCAGGTGAACTAACTGAAGTTTCTTCACTTTCCCTCCAACCACATCTCATCAAACACACGTATTGGTTCCGGAATCCTCAGAATCGTCCAACATTCTCCTATTATAAGTACCTAATGGAGAGGGGTTCCTTAGCCAGAAACAACCATCCAATACTAAAACTGACAAACACTCGTTCTTCAGCCATGGCATTCTCCAAGTTTCGTTTCGTTCTGTCTTTCGTCGTAGCCTTGTCACTTGCAAGCTCCAACGTAAGCCTAGCAGCTCGTCACCTCTTGGACACACCGGCAGCTCCACCTCCGGCAGCTACACTTCCTACGATCCCATCTCTCCCTACGGCAACGTTGCCTCCACTGCCATCAGTGCCAACACTACCTAAATCCACTTTGCCACCATTGCCAAGCACTCCGTTGCCGACGCTACCTCCCCAACCAACTCTGCCAAAGGCCACGTTGCCACCACTGCCAAGCACACCGCTGCCTACACTGCCCGCTCAACCAACTCTGCCACAGGCGACACTGCCACCATTACCAAGCACCCAAGTCCCAACATTGCCCACACTTCCCAAGGGGACACTACCTCCTCTGCCAGCTACTCCATTGCCTACCATTCCGTCCACAATCCCAGTAATTCCTTCCCTCTCCCCGCCCCCATCAAACTAAAGAGCGTCCTGGAGTTGCCGCCTTTCCATTCTTCTGCTCTCTAGCTTTTCTACGATCATTCTTTGTGCCAGTACTTGTATTGCACTCGAATAGTTGGAACCCGTCTAGGTTTTATACTTGTGATTGGAGGCTTCAGTGGGGCAGTTTGAATTTGTTTGTGTGAGAGATTCTTGTGTTCATCTCTATCATTGTAGAGTCATTCTTCTGTATTTTAGCGTCTTATGTGAGTGATATTGTTAATGTACACGTCCTTTAGATTATTGAATATGATTTCTTGCTTTTGTTAGTAATTACTAAAAAGCGTTCATAGGCACTACGCTCCTAATTATTTAGCCAGAACTAAGTTACCTTTTGGAGGGTTTGGGACTTACTCTTCCTCTAATTGGCTACGTTACAATCACCTCATTTATAATCAATGAGTCTTACAGTATTCTTTAAATGTCTGTTTTCAATTCTTTACTTGCTAAATATTTAATTTCAAACAATAAACATTACCATAATGTAATGCCAAGCCTAAAGAACAAAGATTAACGTATTCCCTCATTGCTTTGCAGTAAAGAACGAGGCATATTTTACTTATCCAAAAAAAAAAAAAAATTCGAGGCATATTATGTATGGTCGAATCTTGAGCTAGCTTAGTAGCTGAATTTCACGTGTTTCTCCTCTCTTCTCACTCTGCTTCCCAGGTCCCCTCAAACGTGGTTGTCTTTTGAACGATCATGCACGAACATGGCTTTTCTTTTGAGACATTATTTATTTAATTTAGCTGGATGAGCAAGTAGACAAACTAACTTACGAGAACCCCGGACAGTACTAGCACCAAACTAGATATCCAGACTCTTAAAACCACATCACGATCAAGAGTCATTTATTTATCGTAAAGGTACATGCAGAACTCCCGTTTCTAAATGGATCCTCCTTAAGCGTGACGTGGCGGTAAGAGGTGTGTAATGATCGGCGTTTTGGATGGAATGCTGGGGTTTGCTGGGATAGTACGCAACCAAGTGGCCGCCGGTGGAGCCAGTTTCACTTTATGATCTGCAGCCATGTTTGGCAAAAATTGGACTTGGTCGCTTGGCAGTGACGGCATAGTTGGTTCAGTACGCAGCGAGGGTATCTGGCTGGAAGGCAATAGTGACGATGTGGGATTAGACAGTGTTGGGTGGGAAGGTACATGGTCGCTAGGTAAAAGTGGCTTCACTAAAGTTGGGCTAGTCGGCAATGGTATAGAGTTGGCTGGCGATTTTGGCAATACGGTTTCAGGCAATTTGGGCTTAGAGGGAATATGGACGGTTGCCAATCCTGGACGAATAATCTCGATGTGATACAAGAAGTTCGGGTGCACAAAGGCCAAGTTGGGCTTAGGTGGGATTGTAATCTGTGCCGAGCTAGGGGCTGGAAAAGCTGGAATGTCCAAAAGCTGTCGAGCTGCCCGGAGCACATCCGCGCGTGAGAGTGACAATGCTAATATCAAACTCACAACGAAGAGACGCTTATAGAAAGCCATGCCGATGGGAGCATAAATTTCAAAGGTGCAGTTCATACTCTATGCAACTTCTAGCCTGCGTATGTGTTCTTGTGTGTTGTTTGGGGAATAGCGGGGTTCCATTGGGTTTTTATAGAGAATTCACGTTGAAGAGTTCAAGGATTTGGAAGCACCAACCAACGTTTGATGAGTTCTAACTGCGGGAGGGTTTTGAGAAGGATTGGCTGCATGGTTAGTCTCCTCAGCTGATTGGTCGCAATATCAAACATCAAGTAGCTTCAACGAATGGCTTCAACACGCGGTGGTCACACTCCATCAACGCTTTCCACTAAGCCATTGAACCAGCTTTCAAACAACAAAGTTATTGGTAGTGCCTGCGTCACATGGTTCAGCTTCTTTGGACAGAACACGAGTGCATTGACGCATGGCTCTTCTGGCCATTCGTCCACTATTATGACCTTACAAGCGTATGAATGATCTATTAGACTTTAAAAACTATGATAATTTTAAACATAATGGTTGTTTTACATAATCAAAATATAGAATCAGTATCTTTTCTATATGTTTAGGCATCTTTCTTAGTGATTGGTCTTAATAAAAGAGATTGATTTTTTTTAATATAATATCAAAGTTCAAGTTTAAGTGTGATACTCTACAATGGCTTGAATCTTTGCAATTCCACATTATGACTCCATCATTTATAGACAAAGTCTTTGTGGTTTCTTATAATAGGATGTATTAAAAGTAGTAGTTAGTCAATATCCTTAAATATTTAAGGATCCTTCTCTCTTAACGATTAATTTTGGAAGAAGGAGTTGGATTTTTTTAGTAATAATAATGGATAAAATTACAAAAAAAAAAGATAATAATAAGAATAAACACAAATACAACGTACAAAACAACAGAAACATGAGCTTCCATTGCCAAACAAGACATTAATTGTGTTAGTTGTCTATTGCCTGGTTATTGGAAGTAACTAATTTCATTTATTTTTAGTCTAATACATATTTAACACTTCAGAAATTGGGTATCTTAATTAGCAATATCAAAAACTAACTCTTTGAAACGTTTAGGTTTGTTTAGAAGTGGATTAAGAAAAATATTTCTGAAATTAGTTATAATTTCTGGCAACATTTTATTGTAGTTTAAGAAACAAACAATTCAACAGATTAGCAATTCAAATGAGCTGCCGCCATTTCCTGGGACAAACGGAGCACACAGAGTTGTGTTTCATCCATGGCCTATGGATAGTGGTGGGATATCTTACTAGTTCTTGTATGCCGGAAAGCCTACTAGCTTTTTGCCGCCTTTTCCTGGGTCACACTGAGCACGCACAGCTGTGTTTACGTGCATATGGCCGTCGCTTCTTCGATCCCTGATTCTCAGTGTTTCATACAAAAAGAAGTTTGTTCTCTATTCATGGGACAGATTGAGCACACAGGGCTGTGTTTTTGTGCTTGAGACCATCATTTCATCGATCCTGAATTCTCCACTGTTTCATCCAGAAAGAAGTAAAAATATAAAAATAAAAATAAAAAGAAGTTGGCCACCTTTTCCTTGGACAGACTGAGCACACAGAAATATTTTTGGGTCCTTAATTTTTATGATCCAATTAACTGATATCTAGAGATACGCAATAAGCATGGTAAAGATTCCTTCTTTTGACGTAAACACAAGGTTAAAATTAATGACTTAGAATTAATCACCTATTATTTTTTCTAGCCAACATATGGTAACAAGGTTTAAATTCAAAAATCAATACAGGATTCAAGGAGGTTGAGGCCTTACGTACGGTACCCTGATATGGGTAGTGTTTTGAGTTCCTTTTTAGGTTTTTTAGCCTTGTTAGATGTTAGGGGTTTTGCGTGATTTTTCAGTTTAGATGGAAAGTTCATATGCCGGAAGCATATATGTACTTTTAGACATTTCATTCACAGTTCTTTTAGGGTGGTCATCTGTCTTTCGTTGGGAGTTAACCAGCTACAACGGTGTTCTTCATTTCCATAATAAAGCAGGAAATTCTTGGGACTTTACTTCAAAACTTCGGCAACATATTTTTTTAATGCATTTAAGTGATAAGAAGTCATGGTCAAATCTTCAGGTTGGACAAATGAGCTACCTGGTGAACCACCCAAATTCGTTCGATACCTTAATATTTTAAAAAGTCATAGCCTGGCAGGTCTGATTTCATTGAGGCTTATGGGAGTCAAGCTGATCTTTCGGGGATGGTTAGCAGTTCAGAACCTCCAATGTCTCTAGTTCGGAAGGTTGGCCAACTAGTTTTTCCTCAAACTTCGAGCAACCACATCTTATCAAACTCGAATTAATCCGCCTTGTCCTCGAAACCTTCCAACCTTGGGTGATCTATAAATTCCGCCAAGTAGATGTTCTCTTCAATTCACACCACTTGCGGATGCTGGAAGCGAACTAACTCTTAAGCCTTGCTGCTTTTGTCTTCGAAACCATGGCCTTTTCCCAGTATTGTTTCCGTCTGTCCATGTTCATGGCACTGATATTCGCAAGCACGGATATGAGTCAAGCAGCCCGCCACCTCCTGGACACCCCAGCGGCTCCTCCCCCAGCATTGACACTGCCTTCGATCCCACCTCTGCCCAAGGCCACGTTGCCTCCTCTGCCTTCGGTGCCCTCACTACCTAAATCTACACTGCCGCCGTTGCCGACGATGCCAACTCAACCAACTCTGCCGAAGGCCACGTTGCCACCGCTGCCAAGCACGCCGCTACCAACACTGCCCACTCAACCAAATCTCCCTAAGGCCACATTGCCACCACTACCAAGTAGCCAGGTCCCTCCCCAGCCCACACTGCCAACTCAACCAAACCTGCCCAAGCCCACACTGCCACCATTGCCAAGCACCCAAGTCCCAACAGTGCCCACCATTCCCACGGTGCCCAAGGGAACACTGCCTCCGCTGCCAGCTACTCCTTTGCCCACCATTCCATCGACAATTCCAACTATTCCTTCCCTCGCCCCACCCCCATCAAACTGAAGAACTAGTTATTGAGAAGCCGCATTTCCGTTCTCTGTCCTCTAGCTTTTCTGGGACCATTCTTTGTGCTAGTACTTTTATCGTGTTCGAATGGTTGGAACCTGTCTTGGTTAAATAGTTGTGTTCTTAGAGAATTGACTGGGGTTGAAATTCATTGTGTTAGAGATTCTGGTGATTTATTGTCATTGTAGAGTCATTCTTTTGTAGTTCAGCGTCATGTGTGCGTGACATTATTATTGTACTAGTTCTTATAATAATTGAATAAAATTTCTTATTTCTCTTACTCACGAGCTTCTTCCTCTAATTACTTAAACAAAAAGAACTCACAACAAACGCAAAAACCAAAATATGCTGGGATGCTCAATGTCCCAACCTATGCAATGCTATTCCATTTGATGAGGATGAAGACAATGTTAACCTTGCTTCGAGGAGACAATATGCCTCAGTAATATTGTTAAGCTATATAAAGAAGTACTGAAATCATTCCAACTTTGATTTTGATTCATCTCTGAAATTTAAATACTGAAAAATCTTGTACCTTGGTGGTATTCTTCTTGTGGAATTCAGGAAAAATCCTGAAAAATTTAATTCACCAGCTACGCATGGATTTTGCTGATTCCCTTATCTCATAACATTAAATTACACGATTTGAAGTTGTTAAAATCAAAATCTTGCCACGTCACCCACGTTGGATTTCTTGATTCTTCATCAAATAAACATACCAAGAATAGAGTCGGCCACCAACTACAAAATCTATAACAGGATGCCATATTCAAAATTCAAATCAATTTCCATACAATAAATTGAAAGTTAGAATATTATCCTAATATTTCTAAACCAAAATAAATCTGAATTTATATTTTCAATTGTCTTCCTAAATTGTAATAGTGGACTATCATTTATGTAATTATTTTCTTTCCTAAGTTAGAAATCGTATTCATCACTATAAATAAGGTCTAGTTATGTATATATAATTATCAAAGTCCAAATAATTGTTCTCATATCATGTTGTTATCTTTATCCAGTGATTTTACTTTGATTTAAAAATTCTTCTACAAAATTAATTATTTCATAGAATTAATTCTTTTAACTGAAGTTTTATGAATTTCAACAAAGATCACAGAATCGTAAGATCTTATTTTAAACCTGCTAAGAAATAAATTATTACTAAATTGATAAGTTGCAAAGGAGAACATAATGCAGAACTTTTGGTTGAGAGGACTACACCTCTTTCCCCCAACAACTTTATTCTTTAGGTTGATTCATTGTGAATAATTCTAACCTTCAAAATAAGGACCCTACTTCTAATTGGAGAGTTTCTTCAATTATTTCCAATGCTTTCTCGTCAGTCTTCAAAATAAGGCCATAAGAAGAATGTTTATGCACATAGGAGAATGTTGCAAAGGAGAATGTTGCACTTAATAAAGTGAAGAAAACTTTTCCTGCCATATCCAAAAATGACTTTAATCTTGGGGTTGTCGGTTTGTCCCCATCCGAGTGCAGTTAGTAGTTTGCTAATACATAACAACCACCAACACCCACAAAAAAAAAAAAAAAAAAAAGCGAAAAAAGGAAAGGAAAGAAACAATGATATCTTGTTGGTTTGCTGCTATTAGTCAAGCCATACTTCTTGGTTGGCCAATGTTTTTGATCAAGCAATGATATCTACTTGGAAGGTGAACTAACTTAAGTTTCTTCACTTTCCCTCCAACCACATCTCATCAAACACACGTATTGGTTCCGGAATCCTCAGAATCGTTCAACATTCTCCCACTATAAGTACCCATTGGAGAGGGGTTCCTTAGCCAGAAACATCCATCCAATACTAAAACTGACAAACACTCTCGTTCTTCAGCCATGGCATTCCCCAGGTTTTGTTTTGTTTTATCTTTCGTCGTAGCTTTGTCACTTGCAAACACCAACGTAAGCCTGGCAGCTCGTCACCTCTTGGACACCCCGGCAGTTACACTGCCTACGATCCCATCTCTCCCTACGGCAACGTTGCCTCCACTGCCATCGGTGCCAACACTACCTAAATCCACTTTGCCACCATTGCCAAGCACTCCGTTGCCAACGCTACCTACCCAACCAACTCTGCCAAAGGCCACGTTGCCACCACTGCCAAGCACGCCGCTGCCGGCTCTGCCCACTCAACCAACTCTGCCACAGGCGACACTGCCACCATTGCCAAGCACCCAAGTCCCAACATTGCCCGCACTTCCCAAGGGGATACTACCTCCGCTGCCAGCTACTCCATTGCCCACCATTCCATCGACAATCCCAACAGCTCCCTCCCTCTCCCCACCCCCATCAAACTGAAGAACTCGTCCTTGAGATGCCGCCTTTCCATTCTTCTGCTCTCTAGCTTTTCTCGGATCATTCTTTCCTCCAGTACTTGTATTGCGTGCGAATAGTTGGAACCTGTCTTGGTTTTATATTTGTTTTTGCAGGCTTCAATGGGGTAATTTGAATTTATCTGTGTGAGAGATTCTGGTGATTCACGTCTATCATTGTAGAGCCATTATTTTGTATTTCAGCGTCATTAGTGAGTGA
The DNA here is from genome assembly GCA_028551475.1 of Casuarina equisetifolia. NCBI lineage: Eukaryota > Viridiplantae > Streptophyta > Magnoliopsida > Fagales > Casuarinaceae > Casuarina > Casuarina equisetifolia. The sequence goes on along the minus strand of CM052358.1, from coordinate 577,701 downwards.
TGTTGTTATTGTACCTGTCCTTCGGATTATTGAATATGATTTTTTACTTCTGTTAGTAATTAGTCAAAAGCATTCACAGGCACTCCGCTCCCATCTCCAATTATTTAGCCAGAACTAAGTTACCTTAATACTTTGGGGTTTTGTGATTTCTCTTCCTCTAATCGGTTACGTTACAGTCACCTCATTTATAAGTCTTACAATATTCTTAAAATGTTTGGTTCCAATTCTTTACTTTCTAATTACTTAATTTGAAACAATTAACACTACCGTAATAGAATGTGAAGCCTAAAGGACAAAGATTAGCGTATTCCCTCGTTGCTTTGTAGTAAGGATGGAGGCATATTACTTATGGTCGAATCTTGAGCTAGCTTAGTAGCTGTATTTCACCCGTCTCTCCTCTCTTCTCTCCCTGCCTTCCAGATCACCTCTAAAGTTGTTGTCTTTATTGTTTCTCTGTTATCGCTTAAGCACATTCAGAACTTAGGAACTTCTTAAAAATACTGATTATCCCATATTATAGATACCAGTATTGTATCTTACTTAAATGTTCAAATATATCCCTCTATCCTCTATTGAAGGTCAATTCTAAAACAGGATGTTGGATCATAATTACAACAACAACTACAACAATGATAATAATAAAGTAATAATAATAATCATCATCATCATCATGTAAAACAATAGAAGCTGGAGCTTCCTTACCAAAAAATATTGCAGAAATCAGTTATAATTTTCTGGCCTCATCTTATAATAGTTTAAGAAACTGAAAATTTGAAAGATTAGCAATTCAAAGAATTTTTTTTTCCTTTTTTGGCTATTTGAATCCTGTAAATTTATAACCACAAAAATCATGTACACTAACATGAACAAACTTAAAATCCTCCTGAAAAGTTGATGAAAACCACGATCCTCGTTATAGTTAGACAGGATTGTCATTTAGTTTCAAGTTGGTGGTTTGCCATTTGCTCAGAAGGACTAAAAGCATTCATGTTGGCCCATCGAATATGTTAACTTCTTTATTAAGAAGTATTTAATGTCTCGGGTAACCCTCTTCCATTGTTTAGAAGTTTATCGCATAAAACATAATCTGAAAATGTCAAATTGTTATGGAGGAGTTCACAGCCTTAAAAATAGAAATCATATTTTTGAACAAAATACAACCACATGACAGCAATGACAATAACCTCTTATAAATTGATACGACAATCCAACGTATCAAAGACGCATGACAAGGTTTACTATAGAACGTCTAAGACAAATACGTATTTCCCAGGATCCCGACACGTCCGAATGAACCGCTTAGGAGCTGGTGCTGCAACTGAGCCATCCAAAAATAAAGAAAGGACAAAGATGAATAGAAACGTCATGCCTCCAGAACTAGCAGCTCAATTTGAAACAATTCTTCTTTTGAGCAGTTAGGTCAAAAACGCGAAGAACACCCTTAATCTCTTCGATTTCATCTTTTCTGAGTAGTGGGTTTTTGATATTTATCTACAGAATTTTTCCTCTCTTCATTAGCTTTCCAACGAACCATTTCTCAGCTTGAACGGAGCATTCGCCGGCGGCCAATCTTAGCGGCGGAGTCACAGGCAATGAACTGGGTTCAGGTCGAGCTGGCTTCGGGCACGCGAGTGCTTAATCAGGTCGCGCGCGGGTCGCGGGTCGCAAGGACGGATCAGGCTCGCGGGCTGCTGAGTCGCAGACTGGACTGGGTCGCACTTCGCGGGCTACAACGACCACCGCGACCGCGACCACGACCACCACGACCGCGACGACGATGACGACGCGCCGCCAGCAGGGCCGGCTCCTCCCCTAGGGCTGCCTCCGCGTCCTACCTTCTTCTTCTTCTTCTCCCTCTTCCTCCTCCCCCTCCTCCTCTTCCTCTTCCTCTTCCTCCTCCTCTTCTTCTCCTTCTTCTCCCTCTTCCTCCTCCTCCTTTTCCTTCTACTTTTTGTGCTGTTTTTTATCTCACTTTTTTTATTTCGTTTAGTAAGAATCTAAGTTGTTACCCTCTCAAGTTGGTAGTATTGGTTCCAGTAATGCTACTCGAGGCTTGTCAAGTTTAATGAATCAGGCTACTTTTTGTGCTGGTTTTTATCTTATTTTTTTATTTTGTTTACTAAGAATCTGAGTTGTTACCCTTTCAAGTTAGTAGTATTCGGTTCCAGTAATTTAATTTCACTTTGTTTTGCTTTACCTAGTTTGCTGTCCTATCCTTCTTTTCGTGTCTTTTTACAGTTCAGTTGCAATGTCATTTTTTAGTAGCTGTAATGGTTTTTTATGTTCTCGAGAATTTCCATTACGACGGCGTGTGGAAGATGTCTTCTTTCTTGATATGTTTTGATAAACTAAATTAAGAGAAAATCTATTCTTTGTGGATGCAAAAATGACGACCAATTACTTCAAGCGATTGACTAGGACTCATTTACGAAAGATTAATATTGTTGCAAGCACAAATGTCATGTAATTGTCAAGAATCTCTTATGTTCAATTACTAAACTTTTTCTTTAACGGACTAAAATTTTAGCTTCCTTGCAATTGAAAAATTCCATTTTATAAGCTAATGCCATTTTCATCCATTTAATCCTAAGGGTCATCTTTTCTCATCAGAAAACCCTATTACCACAACAATTAAAGGAACCACTACCATGCTAAACGAGGCCCCTATCATTTCAATGAACCATCATATGCAAATTCTTAGATTATTGGAGACACTTAGTCCTTTCAAAGAAAAAGAAAATATTGTTGACTCAGCATAAATTATGTACAAACTTAGCTTCTATGGTAACTCTTCTTAGTCGGTGATGGTTATTCTAAGTCCTTTCTTTTGCAATGATTAAAGGAGAGATAGGAATAAAGATGAGGCCAACACTTGAAAAGTCAAATAAATAGATTAATTCAACGACTAACAAAAGTACATGAAACATAAACAAGTAGACCATTTGAATGCAAACAAATAAAGCATAGGAAAGAAAAAAGACTAGTTCATTTTAGCTCTCAACTCAATCTTATGAAACAATTGTTTTCTTTTTATGCATCTTAAAATGTTATTCTTCCAATATTAAACTCTCCTTCTAGCTAAGACATCCTTTACCAAGTACCATCTCGACAATCATAAAAACGAAACCATGGTATTGCGTTATTGGGTCAAAATCCATTAAACTAAATCCACTAACTGCAGACCCAAGTAGTTAAGTACCTAGTAACAAAAGTAGCCACTTTTCCTGCTTGAAATCAACAACAGTCAAAGATCCAAAACTCATACCATCCGTCGTTTATAATGGTAGCCCTTTCAACAAAGTTACAAATTCTAAATGATCAAACATTTAAAATAAGACTAAAATAAAAATTTTATTAAGCTACATTTATGTTACAAAGGGAGAATGAAAAAAGACATAAAGTGTCGGAATTATGATGTATTACTTTCTTAAAAAAAAAACTATACCTTACTTGTCCTTTTATAATGTAAAGATTAACCAACATGAAAAATATACAAACAAATAAATAAAATATTCTCCTACTATTTGTACAAATAATTTCCTAATTAGATTACACCATATAAAAAGAGTAATCGGTCATATCAAGAAATATGAGATGAAATATATATGCATATCTCCAACTTATAAAAGCCACAATTATGATGTATTGCTTTCTTAAAAAAAAAAAAAAACTATACATTACTTGTCTTTTTAAATGTAAAGATTGACCAATATGAAAAATATACAAACAAATAAATAAAATACTCCCCTACTATTTGTACAAATAATTTCATAATTAGATTACCCCATATAAAAAGAGTAATCGGTCATATCAAGAAATATAAGATGAAATATATATGCATCTCCAACTTATAAAAGCCACAATTATGATGTATTGCTTTCTTAAAAAAAAAAAAATTTATACCTTACTTGTCCTTTTATAATGTAAAGATTAACCAACATTAAAAATATACAAACAAATAAATAAAATATTTTCCTACTATTATACAAATAATTTCCTAATTAGATTGCAAAATCAAAAAGAGCTTTGGTTTCAAGTTACACTGCTCAAGGTGTTCCACTTACTCTTCACCTAAAACTTCATGGGCAAGGCAATTTGTTTTGTTGTTACTAATGCTATTCCTGGTAGCCCCGAATCATAAATGTAGGCCTCCATGGCCTTGTGTAGGACCTGTGGCCATTCCTCTTGTCTAAATTCTTAGATATGGTCTGATTTGCCGGACGTCAGCCTTCACATTTCTCGACATTTCTCGTTCCCCGATTCACTGGGTCACGGCTGTCTCTCTTCGCACCCTTCTCATGCCCAAAAGGAAAGTGTTCCTCCAAAATGCCAAATTTATACAGGCATGGAGGCAGACATGCCCTCCGGATTCGGTTATTTGCGGAAAGCAAAAGATCTTCTGCAGGCTTTCGTTTAGTCTCTCCTCTCCTCTCTTCTCTTCTTTCTCTCTCTTCTCTTCTCTCGTCTCTCTCCCTCTCATTGTGAGGACCTCACCGGAATCACTCCCTCACTCCCTCACTCTCTCACTCTCCGTGTCTCACTTTCTCCGTAGAAAATGCAAGGACCCCCATCGTTTTGGTTTGATCATATAACTCTAACGCAGTTTACCTGCAAATTTTGTGGGTACACAGGTACACTCTATATCTCTTCTCCCTTTTTTTTCCGTTTCACTCTGTTTCTCCCACTAGTTCCTTTTCACTCTCTGTTGTTTATCTGTAGGTCGGAGAGTCCCTCCCAGATGGATTATGGCACACCTATCCTGCTTACCAGGAAAAGGTGCCACTGCCTGTCCGAATGTTCCTGAGACCGTTCGGATGCAAATGGTTGCTGCACTGAATGTAAATCCGGGGGTTGTACCGCCTTCTCCAGAGCATCCACAACCCCCCGCCGCCGCCGCCGCCGATGACGACGACGTCGTCTTCGCCGCCTACGGCCTTCTCCGGCGCATCAACAACCCTCCGCTGCCGCCTCCGACAACGACCGCGACTACGAAGACCACGACCACGATAAAGACCACCGCGACCGCGACCAGGATCACCACGACCACGACCACGACGATGACGACGCGCCGCCCGCAGGTCCGGCTCCTCCCCTAGGGCTGCCTCCGCCTCCACCTCCGCCGCAGCCGCCGCCCGCAGGGCCTGCTCCGCCTCCTCCGCCTCCTACCTTCTTCTTCTTCTTCTCCCTCTTCCTCCTCCCCCTCCTCCTCCTCCTCTTCCTCCTCCTCTTCTTCTTCTCCTTTTCTCCCTCTTCCGCCTCGTCCTCTTCCCCCTCCTCCTCCTTTTACTTCTAAGTTGTTACCCTAGTGTTGGTCCCAGTAATTTGGTTTCAGTTCAGAGTCATTGATGGCTTGATTGAGTTAATCCTGCTATGCTATTCGAGGCTTGTCAAGTTTAATGAATCATGCTACTTTTTGTGTTGTTTTTTATTTTACTTTTCCAGTAATTTGGTTTCACTTTTTTTTACTTAGTTTGCTGTCCTATCCTTCTTTTCGTGTCTTTTTACAGTTCAGTTGCAATGTCATTTTTTAGTAGCTGTAATGGTTTTTTATGTTCTCGAGAATTTCCATTACGACGGCGTGTGGAAGATGTCTTCTTTCTTGATATGTTTTGATAAACTAAATTAAGAGAAAATCTATTCTTTGTGGATGCAAAAATGACGACCAATTACTTCAAGCGATTGACTAGGACTCATTTACGAAAGATTAATATTGTTGCAAGCACAAATGTCATGTAATTGTCAAGAATCTCTTATGTTCAATTACTAAACTTTTTCTTTAACGGATTAAAATTTTAGCTTCCTTGCAATTGAAAAATTCCATTTTATAAGCTAATGCCATTTTCATCCATTTAATCCTAAGGGTCATCTTTTCTCATCAGAAAACCCTATTACCACAACAATTAAAAGGACCACTACCATGCTAAACGAGGCCTTAGATTATTGCAATGAACCATCATATGCAAATTCTTAGATTATTGGAGACACTTGGTCCTTTCAAAGAAAAAGCAAATATTGTTGACTCAGCATAGATTATGCACAAACTTAGTTTCTATGGTAACTCTTCTTAGTCGGTGATGATTATTCTAAGTCCTTTCTTTTGCAATGATTAAAGGAGGGATAGGAACAAAGATGAGGCCAACACTTGAAAAGTCAAATAAATAGATTAATTCAACTATTAACAAAAGTACATGAAACATAAACAAGTAGACCATTTGAATGCAAACAAATAAAGCATAGGAAAGAAAAAAGACTAGTTCATTTTAGCTCTCGACTCAATCTTATGAAACAATTGTTTTCTTTTTATGCATCTTAAAATGTTATTCTTCCAATATTAGACTCTTCTTCTAGCTAAGACATCCTTTACCAAGTACCATCTCGACAATCATAAAAACGAAACCATGGTATTGCGTTATTGGGTCAAAATCCATTAAACTAAATCCACTAGCTGCAGACCCAAGTAGTTTAGTACCTAGTAACAAAAGTAGCCACTTTTTTTGCTTGAAATCAACAACAGCCAAAGATCCAAAACTGATACCATAGTTGTTTATAGTGGTAGCCCCCTCAACAAAGTTAAAAGTTCTAAATGATCAAGCATCTAAAATAAGACTAAAATAAAAATTTTATTAAGCTATGTTTATGTTACAAAGGGAGAACAAAGAAAGACATAAAGTGCCGGAATTATGATGTATTGCTTTCTTAAAAAAAACTATACCTTACTTGTCCTTTTATAATGTAAAGATTGAACAACATGAAAAATATACAAACAAATAAATAAAATATTCTCCTACTATTTGTACAAATAATTTCCTAATTAGATTACACCATATAAAAAGAGTAATCAGTTATATAAGGAAATATAAGATGAAATATATATGCATATCTCCAACCTGTAAAAGCCACAATTATGACGTATTGCTTTCTTTAAAAAAAAAAAACTATACATTACTTGTCTTTTTATAATGTAAAGATTGACTAATATGAAAAATATACAAATAAATAAATAAAATATTCCCCTACTATTTGTACAAATAATTTCATAATTAGATTATCCCATATAAAAAGAGTAATCGGTCATATCAAGAAATATAAGATGAAATATATATGCATATCTCCAACTTATAAAAGCCACAATTATGATGTATTGCTTTCTTAAAAAAATATATATATACCTTACTTGTCCTTTTATAATGTAAAGATTAATCAACATAAAAAATATACAAATAAATAAATAAAATATTTTCCTACTATTATACAAATAATTTCCTAATTAGATTGCAAAATCAAAAGGAGCTTTGGTTTCAAGTTACACTGCTCAAGGTGTTCCACTTACTCTTCACCTAAAACTTCATGGGCAAGGCAATTTGTTTTGTTGTTACTAATGCTATTCCTGGTAGCCCCGAATCATAAATGTAGGCCTCCATGGCCTTGTGTAGGACCTGTGGCCATTCCTCTTGTCTAAATTCTTAGATATGGTCTGATTTGCCGGACGTCAGCCTTCACATTTCTCGACATTTCTCGTTCCCCGATTCACTGGGTCACGGCTGTCTCTCTTCGCACCCTTCTCATGCCCAAAAGGAAAGTGATCCTCCAAAATGCCAAATTTATACAGGCATGGAGGCAGACATGCCCGCCGGATTCGGTTATTTCCGGAAAGCAAAAGATCTTCTGCAGGCTTTCCTTTAGTCTCCTCTCTTCTCTTCTTTCTCTATCTTCTCCTCTCTTCTCTCGTCTCTCTCCCTCTCATTGTGAGGACCTCACCGGAATCACTCCCTCAATCTCTCACTCTCTCACTCTCTCACTCTCTCACTCTCCGTGTCTCACTTTCTCCGTAGAAAATGCAAAGACCCTCATCGTTTTGGTTTTATCATATAACTCTAAGGCAGTTTACCTGCAAATTTTGTGGGTACACAGGTACACTCTATATCTCTTCTCCCTTTTTTTTCCGTTTCACTCTGTTTCTCCCACTAGTTCCTTTTCCCTCTCTGTTGTTTATCTGTAGGTCGGAGAGTCCCTCCCATATGGATTATGGCACACCTATCCTGCTTACCAGGAAAAGGTGCCACTGCCTGTCCGAATGTTCCTGAGACCGTTCGGATGCAAATGGTTGCTGAACTGAATGTAAATCCGGGGGTTGTACCGCCTTCTCCGGAGCATCCACAACCCCCCGCCGCCGATGACGACGCCGATGACGACGACGACGGCTCCGACGACGTCATCGTCGCCGCCTACGGCCTTCTCCGGAGCATCAACAACCCGCCGCCCCCGCGGCCGCCTCCGACAACGACCGCGACTACGGAGACCACGACCACGATAAAGACCACCGCCACCGGGACCACGGTCACCACGACCACGACGATGACGACGGGCCGCCCGCAGGGCCGGCTCCTCCCCTAGGGCTGCCTCCGCCTCCGCCTCCACCTCCGCCGCCGCCGCCGCCCGCAGGGCCGGCTCCGCCTCCTACCTTCTTCTTCTTCTCCCTCTTCCTCCTCCCCCAAGTTAATGGTATTCGGTTCCAATAATTTTGTTTCACTTTTTTTTGCTTTACCTAGTTTGCTGTCCTCCGTGTTTACATGGAAACCCATCTCTTGTTGATAGCAAACACAATAAAAATACCACTTTCTGGGTCTTGGTTTGATTTCCGTAACACTCGCGTTGTAGTGGGGACAATATCGGACTTTCGGCTAACCCATTAACCCACTCTATTGAAAACCCAATTGTTAATCTTACTGAGTATCTTACTTAAATCTGAACTATGATATTATGTTAAAAAGTACTTAAATATTAAAGGAAATACTTGAACACAGAGAAAAGACGTGAAACTAAAATGTTGATAATTCTTATTATCTTAATGATTATTATTATTATTTATTAGAGTTTGATAGATCATTCGGCGCGTTAAGGCCATATTGTTGGCCCAATGGCCAGAGGAGGTATATAATTCTTTTTCAGGTCCAAAATAGAAAACTGAACTATATGACACAAGCACCACCTATAATTTGTTAGGCCCAAGCTAGTTCGGTAGCTCATTCGCATGCTCTACGAAGTGTGGCCACCGTGTGTTGAAGCCATTCGTTAAAGCTTGTTAACTTTTGAAATTGCGACCAATCAATCAAAGACTTACCTTGCAACTCATGAAACTTAGGTTGGTGCTTCCGAATCCTTGAATTCTTCAACATGTAATCTCTACAAAATCCCAATGGATCCTCGCTATTCCCCAAAAAACACACCAGAACACATACGCAGGCTAGAAGGTGCATAAAGTATAAGCTGCTTCTTTGAAGTTTCTGTTCCCATCGGCATGGGTTTCTACAAGGTTACCTTCATTTCGAGTTTGGTATTAGCACTTTCACTCTCGAGCACCGATGTAAGCTTAGCAGCTCGCCAGCTTTTGGTCCATGATTATCTGCCCAAGTTGACAGTTCATAAACCAAAAGTCATACATCACCGGAAATTTCCGCTTTTTGGTTCATTGCCTAATGTGAGAACTCAACCATTTTTGCCAGGAAGCCATATACCCTTCACGCCAAATCTGCCTCATGCGTGGACTCAACCAGTTTTCCCAGGAAGCCATAAACCCTCTCAGCCAAATCTGCCTCATGTGTGGACTCAACCATTTTTGCCAGGAATCCCTATACGCTCTCAGCCAAAACCACCTAAAGCCTCATTGCCAAAATCGTTGGCCAGGTCTCCAGCACTGCCGCTTGAAGACCATGTACCTTCTCAGACAACACTTTCTAATCCCACCTCTCCAGTATTGCCTTCCGGCCAGATACCTTCAATCCGTGCTGAACCAGCTCTGCAGAAGTCGACTTTGCCAAACGTGCCTACAGATCCAAGAGTAAAACTGCCTACACCGTCAGCCACTCAGTTGCCTGCCATCCCAACAACCCCCACCATTCCATCCAAATTGCCAGCCACTCCTCACCTCTTCACGCCCCCTCATGCTTAAGGAGGATCAGTCTATATGCCATGGTTCTGCCTGTGCATCTACAATAAATAAATGAATCTTGGTCCTGATGGAGTTTTAAGAGTCCATGGATCTTAGTTTGGTGCTAGGACCGTCTGGGGTTCTCCCGAGTTTCTGTGTACTTGCTATAGATTGCGTGACTTTCTCTTCCTTGTCCAGATAAACTAAATAAAAGAAGAGCCATTTTCATGCATATCCTTTCACGAGAGCTTTAATCTTTCTCCTAAGCATGTCTGTGTTCCTGTGGGGTTGCTATTCTAGTCCTGAAAATATTGAGTGATCCCGTTATTTATGGTCCTTATCTTGAAAATTATACGAGCTCTTTTACTACCAAACTCAAAAATATAAATGCCAAAGCATGCGAAATTAAACCAAAAAAAAAAAAGAGCAAAGAACGCCAAACGTAGAAATATGCTTGAAGGATATGATAGAAACAGCTAGAACAACCAAGAAAGAAGTTCTATGGGAGGAAGAGAGAAGAGAAGAGAAACAACGCCAAATTCAGCTACTAACTAGCTGCAGATTCGACCATGCACACGATGCCTCGATCTTTACTGCAAAGCAATGAGTCCACACGCTACACTTTGCTCTTTATGCTTGGACATTCTATCACAAGTAATAATTTGTTATTTCAAATTCAACATTTAGCAAGTGAAGAACTGGAATCTTTTAAGGAAATTGTAAGACGCCTTGAACACAATATATGAGGCCAAAAGTAAAGTATGAATTACTAAACCGATCCAAGTTTCTCAGCTGTAGTTCATCTCAGCAACTAAAGGCACTTGAAGTACAAACAAGAAAGTCTTATGAAAAAAATGTTGGAATAGTAATTTATAAGGATCAATAACTTGAGTTTTGGGCAAGTACTCATACTTTTTGATCAAATAAGCTGAGAAAACACAAGATCAATAACTTGAGTTTTAGGCAAGTACTCATACTTTTTGATCAAATAAGCTGAGAAAACGCAATGCCATGATTGCAATAGTGGTAGGGTTTCTTAATTCCTTTTTCTTCTTTTTCTTTACTCCTCTCTTTGCAAGGACGGATGCCAATAGCCTGTTAATTCTAGCATCGGAAGATACCATTATGTCGAACAGCTCGAAATGGGGTATAATGATATCTTTATATACTGAACAATGTGTATACAATTCAACATATAAGATCGGGCAAAATTCAATAGCTACTCACAGCAACCTCTGACTAATCCTTTTATACTTTTCCTGAAGTGAGACTTAAACCAATATGGGTTATCTGCCTGGCAGCCTGTATAGATCACTTCACAAAGCAGAAGAAAGGGAGTGGACACACCAGGTCCTGAAAGTGCTGCCTTCATGATTGGTTTTCGCTGTTGAACGAAATGTCTCCAACCATGTAGAGGATATGACTAAGTCTGACTCAGTGTTTATAGAACTCTAAGTCTCGGCGACAATTGGCTTTCAAAGCCTCCTCCAATTTCTCAGCCTGATCAAAATCAACTTTGAAAGTGACCATGCTGATACCATCCTTACCAGTATCATAATCCTGCTTGATGTCTTCAACTTGAAAAGCTTGCAGCTGTAAACACCAAGCACAAGACAAGAGCATACAAAGTTAAGTTTAAAAGACAATAATTGACATCTCCATTTATGCAATTCACATACAAAATGAAAATATTTAGAGGTGTCACTAAGCATGGACAAAATCTACTAAACTGAAGAAAGATTCCGTTCATTTTACATGTCGTGGCCCCTAAAGGAGAAGGCAATCTAGCAAAACTTCTTTTTCAATACTGACGGTAGAAGAAGAAAAAAGATAGACAATAGGAAAGCAAAAACAGAACTCTATGTAACAGAAATGCTAACAAATAGCCAGCCAAAGAAACGTATCAAATCAATAGCAACCAAGAAGACAAAGAACAACTTTGTTTTTCAGATTAATTTGTCATGTACACTAAGGAAACCATGCCAATGCTTAAAAATCTAAAGAACATGCAGATCACCTGATGGTACAGAACTCCCAAAAGATCAAATGGAACTTCAACACCCATTGGAACCTGCAATCAAATTCATTAATGAGTATCCCAAGAAAGAAAGTTTCCCAGAGACAAAAAACCTGAAAGTTAGCTAAAGATTTTAGATGACATGCATTAATTAGCTTTTGCCAACTCTTTTAATAAAGCGGATTAGCAAGCAGCCAGAATTGTAAGTAAAGCCTCATAACAGCCCCAGAAAGAAAAATACTACCTTTGATTTCACAAGGCAAGTTGGGGCGTTTCTCAAGCATTCTGATGCAACTCCGCCATAAGCCCTGACCAGTCCTCCGGTGCCAAGTTTGATGCCTCCAAAGTACCTGGAATTTAATTGAAGCAAACCATAGGAGTAGTACAACAAAATCCTAACCAACCTAAGCTCATGAACATAACCTGAATCATTTAAAGCAAAGCTGAAAACCCACGACACACAAACTAAATAAAAGGAACAAGACCTACCGTCATGCAAAAGTAACAACCATTTTGCTCTTTCCAACGAACATCTAACTTAAATGCCTATAAAAGCATATAACATCATTGACATCTATCACTCATAATGGATTTGGGAAATACAAACCTGATCACAACCACCATAACCCTATCTACTCCTGAAGAAACAATAGCAGAATGTATTGGCTTGCCAGCTGTACCCGATGGCTCACCATCATCATTAGACCGATACTGATCTCCAACCTGAGATGTCAAAAACAAGTGTATTCGACTAAATTCTTGGATACTGAGACAATGATAAACCACTTATAAGATTCGTAAAATGTATCCCCTTGATGCAGTCCAATCACGATTTGCATGGCAGCCAAGCCGTGTGTACCCAAGAAAATAAGACAAATGACGCAAATGGATCCAAACTGAAAAGAGGTTAGATACGAAATCCATCAAATGTGGCCATACAGTTCCCATTCAAAACTCAAATTTATTCCTCACTTTTCCAAATTCGGTGCACTTTAAGTCGCCCTAAGGCTGTTAAAACTATAACCATGTTGAGAGCCAAAATTCTCGTCGATGCCTTACAAGAAGTCAGGCAGTTAACAGTAGAAAGAACACCAACAATTCAAAAACCCCAGAGCGTGAGCACTCGTAAAGGCATAAAAGACATCCCTATCAAGTTTCCTTCCTCCTAAATCATTTTAAGTTGGCAAGTTAAACTTTGTTTTTTTTTTTTTTTTGGAGAAGCTAAACCAATTAGGCTCATTGACAAAGAAAAGTGCGTAGAACAATGTACCTTATAAGCCCAGCAGTTGTGAGTAGCACGTGGATCTCGGACCTAAACATGAACAAAGAAACTAAATTACCTAATCTTTAATTGAAAAAAAAAAAAAAAAAATCATTCAAAGGAACCAAACTATAAATCCTCAGACTCATTCCTGCCCGGGTGTGTCGTGAAATTGAAAAATCAAAGGCACGCATATACGATCTTAAAGTGGACATGACATGGTTATAATGGGCAAAAGGTCGACACTGCAACCTTTAAGATGTTCCGGAACGAAGGTCATACCTTTGAGAATTTCAGGCACGAAAATCGGAACTTAATAGTAACAATGAGAGGAAAAGGGGAAGATAGAATAAAAACCTGGGAGAGGAAGGAAAGAGCGGACGGCTCGTCGGAAATGGGACCGGCAATGGCGATGAATTTGCTCTTCTTGATTTCTCTCTCGAACGTCACTCTTTCTTTGATGGTCGTGAAGGCACCCGCCTTGCTGCTGCTGCTGCTGCTGCCAGTGACCATGGTTCTCTTGACTCCGGCGACAGTGAAGAGTGAGGCGGAGATACGGTAGCGCTGGCAACGGAGTGGCGAAATTGAAATTGGCATATGGCTGTGTTTTAAGCCTTTTTCTCCAAGGGGCTCAAATGGCAGCTGATATCTCTAACCCGCCGTCCCAAGTCGCTCTGGGCCCGTTGATATCGCAACGCCAGAGAACTCGAACGCCGTCGTTCCTTTCTCTTCTCCTCTCTTTCGGTATATCACAATGTCTAATTCTCTCAGAAGTTATTTGTGAGAAAGAAGATGACTCTCGTCTTACACAGCAAATGTCACTGGATTCAAAGTCATAGGTGAAACAGAATTAATAGGCCAAGCTTTGGCACATGGCTTGGGAGGTAATCGAGTCAATATTCATTTACTGTTAATATGTTCTACATACAGAAGTTTCCTGGAGTTACCAATCACGTGAAGCCTCGTTTCTTAGGTTCGACACTCATTTTTTGATATTCAATGTACAAACAATGTTACACAATGTTGCTTACGGATTGGACAAGGAACAACTACTATCAAGCACATATTGAAGCCAACAGACAAGCAAATATCAGAAGTAAAAGCAAGGAAAGATCAACAGCGGGAAGACAGGTTGGGGGAAAAAAGAATTGATGATGAATTTTTTCTTTGCTTATACCTAAATACAAGCGCTTACTTGCATCTCAACTCAAGCCTCAATAAAACGTTTGAGTTGATATATCACCACTTGTTCTTCTCCATGATACACCAGAATTTACAACACTAGGATTAGCATAACCAAATTGCTCGAAGTCAGTGCCCCTCCTACCACCGAACTGGCTGCCAGATTTTCTATAATGTCTAGTTGTGTCAGTATACAAAATTGCAGAGTTCCCATCTCCATCCAGATCATCTCTCCAGCCATTCCCCTGGGATGCTACTCTCCAAGTGTCATTGTCCGCTTCTGAATCTGCATCCAAGTTTCCAAAGGAGGAGGATGAAACTGAGTCTGAAGAAACCCCATAGTGGTTATACCATCTGGGTCGTGCTTCACCAAATATGTAATCAGACAAGTCTCCTGTGCTGGCAGAGTCCTTGATGCTCGCAGTGCTGCAAGAACTTGCATCTGAGCTGCTGAAAAGGGAAGAACTCTCACTTGATGAATCCACAGCAGGAACTCTTTGCATTGGATGGAATCTCCAATCCTCTGGATGGAACGATTGATTGTTGTGTCTTCCAAGCTTCACCTGCGCTCCCACAGCATTACACTCTGCCTTGGATGTAGTAAGACTCGAAGGAAGATTGTCCGAGTTCCTTTTCTTTGACCGCCCACTATGAGACGACACATTGCTTCCAATAAAAGTTGGGGTTCGTGGAGTGTGCCTAGTAATCATGAATGACAAAATTCAGGAAATTGGTATTTGTTCCAAAGTAAATATTAAATCGGAATAGGCAGATTGAGCTTTATATGTTACCTAGCATAAAGGAGCATGTACGCCCTTTCAAACAAGACCCTCTCCAATCCCACAGGTTCTACCTAAACAAAAAATAGGTGCCACCAGTCAACTCTAACATCTGAGAATACAACTCAAGCAAAATATTATTGATACACAAGTGCGTGCAACCTTCTGTTACCTAGTATTAGATCACATATTTGAAAGAGTATCCACGTCACTTATTGACAACAAACACAACTACCCACATATGCATTAGTCTCTAAGAACTACGTATGAAAGATGGCAAACAAAGGTAATAAGCCCGTTTCTCCACTCCAAGATGCAAAAGATTTGGTAGACAACCTCGACAATGGTCTAATAACTCATTTAAAGTTCCATTAGATTCAAAGAAGCTTGTTTACTAAAAATAAATTAAATAAAGAAATTAAAATAGGAAAGATAAATTGTAGAAAGCAATGAGCCCAACTCACATATCAAAAATAACCAAAGAACTTACTCTGCTATCATCTATTCTAAACCAATCCCCATCGAAATTCTTCACATAACAGACATAATGGCCCGAAAATGCAGCATTCATGATATCCAAATGAACCACCACTGCGTAAAGACTGTAAAGAGGAGATCTATCGGTCACTCCACTTATATATGGATCCATGTTGAGAACCTCAGGAAACTGAATTGATTTGTTTAACTTCTCAAAGTTCCCAGACTGCAAACCAATCATAGCAAAAGCATTAGAAATGAGATTAGCATCAAGTTCGTAATAATATTGTGATCACAGACTTACCTGAAATCGCTTCAACACAATCGTTAAAATATTTGGTGCTTCTAATATTTTCAACTTCTTTTTCGCCTTCTCATAAGTTTTACATCTGGAAGAAAGCCAGTAAGATGCGGGAGATGAAAATTCTAGAGAAAATAACTCCCATGATTGGGGATTTACACATGAAACTAGATGAAGCTCAGGGAAAATTATAAGGATGGTTCAAATTATTGACACAACTCTTAGCTTCGTTCTTCACAACAAAAATGAAAAGATAGAAATTTGTAGATGCATAAAATTTGGTCCAAATAACCAGATGAACCAAACCTGCCACAGTAGTACTTGTTATCCCGGTCCAAGGTTTCAGTAGCTGTAAATTGTGTAAGAGCATCTTCAAGAGTTTCAATGTCCCCATCTATCTCAACAGTGAGATCCATCATCCTTTCATTCTGTTCAGATTTGCCAAGGCACCTCATGCACTTTATCTAGGGATCTCAGCCAAAACAAAAAATTATGACCAACACCAAAAGGACTTTATTGTAGAGCTAATTTCAATTATTGATGTGCGTGACCTATGCCAATAATCAAATTAGGAACAACCTTAGATCGAAGGTAACCCCCAAAAGTAAGGCCTACTAGGGTCGTTTCTTCTGCCAATGGACCACCAGTCCCAGCTTCTTTGAGGCAAACAGATTGCATTGTGTCAACAGCATACCTGCCATCTTAGTAGCTGATCACATGATACATATTTGAGAAGGAAAAAGGGGAAACAAGACAGGACCTCACACGAAAATTAATGAATCTAACAGGAAAAATTCTGTGGATGGCTCACCTCAAAAATTCATGGGCATCTTCTTCCTTTCCATGACCAAGATTACTACCAATTTTATGGATTTTAGATAGTATCCCAATGGGAGACACTGGGGAATAGCCTTCCCTTGCATTCTGAATAAGACATTCAAACTCACAGATAAAGCACCAACCCTTCTTTTGGCCTGGAAAACCAATGAACGTGGCAAAATGAGAAAGCATTTCTCAATCAAAAAATTAGCTGAACATGTCATAAGCCCACAGAAGAATCATGAAGAAAACTTGCATGATTTAGAATGACGCCCATAAAGAAGATAAGCAGCAAGAGGCCGAGTGAATGCCAGGCACTGAAGCACAGCATTAGCATAACAGCTGCCATAGTCCCCAATGAAAAGATTATTAGTGAAATAGAAGAGAATACATTTTTCAAAGAAAAACACACTTTCAAAGATACGAGAGAGAGAGAGAGAGAGAGAGAGAAACAGGTAAAACTAGACATTGCAGAATGACCAGCCTTCTTTATATTCTGTTTTTTTTTAGCACTACCAATCACTTTTACTTTCATGTAACTGTTAATGAAGTTCAACCAGAATATACTAATAACCTGTAGCTTTAAGCAAAATTATGATAATTACATCTTAGCATAAAACAAAACTCCACCTCTGCCATTCAACTTTTCACTCTGAGCCCTATAAATGATTTCCCAACTTCGGGAGGGAGGAAGACGGAGAAAGAGAACACACAGGCAATAAACCATAAAAAGGTCTCCTTGAGTAGCCAAATCTTATCATATCTTTGGATAAAGCTCCCTTGTTTTGTAGTGGACTAGATAACTCCATCCCTGGTAACATATTACCCATAATACAGCCAAACTAAAACCTTAGTTCATCATATTACAGGTACATGACACAGCTTCTTACTGTGTGTTTTCTTTCCTGTAATCTAATACTACCAGTAAGAGCTCAAAAAAAGGAGACATTAAGAGGGGGGAGAAGTACTGTCGCAGTCAGAGGTAAAAAAAAAAAAAAGGCCTATCGCACAAATAAACAAGAAAGACCCATCCTTCCACTGATGCTATAGGAAAACTGAAGCAAACATCATATGCATATATATCAGTAAATCACGTGGCTGCTTAGAGTCTATATCAACTATTAAATATCAGTTTACAGACCAAAAGGTAAGAAATTGAAGAAATCAACATCACCTGTTCCCACAATTTATAAGGCCAAATGGACATAGTTCCACCTTATCACAACAGTAAAGTTTCATGAACAGTTCGTATGGGAAGACAATCTGTCAAAATAGAAACAAATTACATAGAAAATTAATAAAAAGAATACCACAAAGAAAATAACGAGGTTATCGAGAATAGGTCTCATATCTTGTGAAATAACCTTGTAATTGTGCTTTCCAGCAATCTCATTTCCAAGACCTAATATATTGTGCTTTGACTCTTTTGGGGCCTTAAACTGCTGTACAACTTTCCGCATTGATTTCTTCAAGCCATTACGAATATCTTGTGGCAAGCTTGGAGCACTACCAACTTTTGCTGGTAAAGCATGATAACCATTAATTTTTGCAGACTTGGAAATGGAAACAGAATGCCTTCCACCAGCCAAAGATGGATGATCACTAGAAGCACTATAGGACGAAGACCTTATTTCTTCACACTTAGGTAACTCAGAGACATCTTCCGCATCATCAACTAAAGAATCTGCACCTGAACGGGTCAAGGATGTTGAGTGCCTTAACTTGGAGGCATCTGCAACTAATTTCCCTGCTAAGGCAGGCCCTCTGGTGGTCTTACTATTGCCCATATTTATTGGCTTCACATTATCAGCTAAAATTGGCTTGGCTTTAATAAATTTTGATTTGAGGTCAATCCCTTCATCAAAATGACCAGATTTCACCTTTTTCGATGTATTGACATGAGAAACATGACCTACAGAATTCACCAAATTAGCAGACTCCATGGGCGGTGACATGGTTACTTCAGTCTCACAAAAGCTAGCAGTCGTTCCAAGCATATCAGGGCCAACATCATTGGGAAGAGGTTTCTCTGATCTGTCAACATTGCCAGACCTAATGCCTTGATTGGAAGAAATATTTACCGATGTGTTGCTTCCAACACATGAAGCAGAGAAACCAGCAGACAGTGAGGCACCAGAAGATGCAAAACCAGTATGCAGTCCTTCAGTATCTGCACAAGGCCAGATGATATTATCACCATCCATCACCAATGAGGCTTTAGAAAAAATTTCAGATTCCTGGATCCCATAATTATTACCATAAATTTCAGAATCCTTTTCCAACATTTCCTTCCCGCTGAAGTCACTTTTATCTTGAAACAGAGAGGCAGCAACAGAAAGATGACATTCATCTTTATGACCTTGTCTCCAGTGCATAATCTGGCACTTGCCAGAACTACAAAAAACAAATTCAAAGGGAATCCCTATCATCATTCTAACAGAATTAAAACATGGAAAAGAGCTATAGAAAGTACAAAATGAATGTCTGTGGGCACATCCTAAAGCAGATAGTGCTGACATTCCATAAGGAATCCATGTAATCCCAAAGCCTAGCTTTCTGTTTCAAAACCAAATTAATTAAATATAAATTGTTTGCTTTAGAAAGGCAATTATCTTGGACAGTAGCTGCTATTGCACCATCCAATTAGTAAATTCCATTCCAAGTGATGTAAGGCTCATGAATTTCAAAGAATAGAGATAACGCTGACCAGGTTAAATTGTGTTGAATGATCTATGCCAAATGCCACAATGCTGAGATGATTTAAATCAGACTGACAAATCATGCCCTAGCATATTTTTCAATACATATGAAATACAAATCTTTTCACAAACAAATACCTGGGAAGTTTAGGAGTAATAATTCTCCAGGTGCTGTCATATATATCCCACATACTCAGACAATAAACAATCCCCCCACAAGAACCCCCCCACCCCCCACACACAAAAAAAAAGGCAGAAAAGTTCAGAAACAAGTAGAAACGTTAAAACTTTTCCTTGATAATATTATTTCCTATAAGAACAAATAGACTGTATTTAGACCATGGACGTAGATCTCTAAACAGAAGTCTCACAAACGCTAGAGCAACTAGAAAAATGAACGAACCAAACTACTAGAAAGTCTGAATAGACCATCAATATGTGTCCAAGAGCTAAAATGCAACCGCTTTAAAGAAATCAACGGAAACTCCTGTCTATATCAAGAGTGAAGACAGAATGAGGCATTGTTCCTTCATTAATCCATATTACCATATTCCCACTAGTAAAATTTTTCATTCAAATGTTAGAAGCTCATGCATCATAGGAAAAGCAACAGAAAATTATAGAAATTCAATCCTGGTTATAAAAATTTATACAGATATCTACTAGCATATTCTCACTGAAATGCAATGCACAAATTATCCACATGCTGATTTCAGAAATATGCAGCATTTGAAAGAAACTTAGAGAGAGTGTAATAATGAGGCTGCACTGGCATGGCTGATATCATGGTTCATACCATCCTGATTTCCATAAGCATACGGTATGAAAAGGAATACTTGTAAAAGTATACTTATAAGGGTAAAACAGCATAGTTGGTATGGTGATAGCAACTATACGATGCGGATTTCCAAAAGTACGCAGCATGAGGGAGAAACTTACTAAGGGTATAATTATGAGGGTGCACTGGCATACTTAGTATAGTGATTTCCAACAATACCACGCTGATTTCCAGAAGTACACAATATCAGAGAGAAACTCAGTATAATTATGAGGACGCACTAGCAAAGTTGGTAATGAACATAGGTTGACCAACAAAATATATGGTGATATTATCAACTGTGGACACCTAAGATAATCACTTTTGCCCTCTTCCAATCATCTAAATATTTCAATTTTCCATATAAAAGTTATCTGAATGCTACAAAAACTAATGTTGTTAAGAGCAGCAGTTGCACTCATGCAGGAAGTCCTCATGGATGAAGTGCGTAGAAATGTGTCAGTGGTCAAAGTAAAGTATAAATTTTACATGTCAAGTCACTATTGCAGACCAGCTAGATGGGCCATATGACTAAAATCTCTAAAACAATTGCAGGTACAATTTAGCACAAAGCTACTAATTATTTGGTGTTCCTAAATTTCTCAACTACAAAAAAATAGAGAGAAAAGAAAACGGACATCAATACTTTTCCTTTATAAATAAAGCAAGGAGAAAAAGAAACGTATACTGTTTTTTGTTGGCATATCTTTCCTACACTTTTATGTATTACTTCTCAGCAAAATCTATACTCCTTCCAAGTTACCACTATATTCTCAATAAATGTCTGACAAAGTATTATGAAAAAATAACAATCTACTTGGTTCTACTTGTATCCGTTTCCTTTCAATTCCCCATTTAACATGTCAAATTGGTACTGATTTAGACCCATAAAGAGTTTGTCATCAGGGGATGAAGGTATAGAGTCTAAACACAAATGAAGTTTGCTCTCCAAGCAGCTCTAACTAAATCTCAGGAGGAATATTATCCCTCCAAGGACAAGTTAAACAATGGTGCTAAGGATCACCCATAGGAAGAAGAGGACCTTTGTATCACATTAAAAGAAAAGTGGGTGCTCTTCACTTCCACCTACCCTATCCAGTCTAAAACTGCCACCACTTGTTAAACTGTAAGCATACCGGCTATACTGCAGTAACATCCTCCATACTCCCAACAGAAAGCGACGATCTTTGTTTAATAATGCTCCTATTTCTAAGTTTTCATCCACGTAATCTCATTTCTTTATCAGGTCAAAAAACGGAATCTAAGCTCCAGAGAATCACTTCGAAAACAGAAATATGAAATATCACACTCCAAACAACAGCTAGGAAGTACTAAGATTTCCCAAAAATTTCCACAACCAACACTTAGAAGTCTATTGCCCCCTAAAAAAACCAATCTAATTGCGGAAAATGACGACCTCAACTCACCAGTATCGAACGGCCTTGCATTGGGAGCACCGCATGGTGGTGGGGCTGAAACAGACTGCACATTGGGACCGGCGCACAACCGGTATGTACGTATACTCGACAGTGGCTTCGACCTCGGCCATGGCGGCCTCCTGGGACGCCATAGCCACGAGCCTCATGATCTCCTCCTTCTTCGCCGCCTCATCCCTCCACTTGTGGCGAACCACGAGCCAAACGACCAAAACTAGGGCCAAGACGATGCTCTGAAACCCTAGCACTCCGGGAACCAGCATTGCCTTAGCCGGCGCCGAGGGTCATTCCAGAGCAAAGAAATCGTAGGATTGCGATTTTGCTATACATTAATGTCCTGGTGACGTTCTTGGTGGTGGTTGTGCGAATAAGCGGTGCCGTACGGCTGAAGAGGGCGGGGACAAAAATGGAATTTCAGGTGGCGGTGGTAGTGGTGATGACGATAAGCATCTGGTTTTCTTGGGAGATTTTGGACAACAAACAGAGAGAGGAAGAGGAGGAATAAGAGATCATTTTGTCGTGTATTTTACCCCCCACTTTTTTCGGGCCTGTGCACGTGCACGGCATGTCTCGGGCCTTCTTCTTGCCTTCATTCTTTTTTTCCCCTTTTTTGGGTTTATATATAGTGAATTTTTTTTTCGTTACAATTAGATTTTAAATAAAATAAATAACTCTTCTATTATAATATCATGATTCTTATCATTAACAAAATATAAAATTTAAAAAATAATTTATAAATATAATACAATATAATATGGATATATAGATGTAAATGAGTCTAAAATTCATGTGACAAACAACATACATATAATAGTTTTGATTAAGATCATTACAATAAATAAATATATTAGATAAATAATTTTAAATTTTCTTACATTACTAAGGAATTCATTGTAAATTTAAGTTTAACATTTCATCCCTTCTGTCACAAACAAAGATTAATGTGGTAAGTATTATCCAATACTTTGGATAAGGGGCCATGTTAAGTCTTCTATAAGAAACATAAAAAACTTAAAATTTAATTTATAAATAAACAAGTTCTTTCTCTTAGTGCCTTCAAATTTTTAAGTTCGATAGGGATTATTCTACATAAAATCTAATAATATCTTTTGTTCATAAGTAAACAAGAGTACTCCTTATAAAAATACTTTTTTAGGCTCTTACAAGGAAATATATGTTAAAATCTTATACATGTCTCACACTATTATCATATTGTTATATTGTATTTATTTACTTGTAGAGTTGTTATCTTTTTTATAAGTTGGACTTTAAAAGAATATGTGACTCACCTAATAGCTGAAAGAAAAATTAATATGATATTTTATTGTGCTCCTATAAATAATTTTGTGCACAACTCTGTCACATGAGAATTTATATTATATAGAAGTTATCGAACATAGGAAAATTGTTTATGTGCTTGCATCATCTGCCTTTGTTATATTCTTATCTTGACTTCTGCAATTTTCTGTTTTTCTATAATGGAGCAATACAAGTGTTTGCATTTGGTTGGCGTGGGACGAAAACATTATTAGTTAACATATTGCGCTCTATTTGTGACATGAACAGTCGCGAGCAATGCCAACCATAGCTTTTTCTCTTGTTGGGTGAGCCACACGCAAAATGAGAAGAAAAAATATGTATGATGGCTTTCCATTTATTATATTGGACAATTTAAAAGGCCAACCATAGTTTAAAAGAAAATTTTAATTTGTATCCTTTTTTTTTTTTGTTCTTTTACATGTGATATTTGACTCTCATTATTCTAAAAATACACAAATTCTCTCCTAAAACTGATAGCTAAAAAAAATTATATAGTCATATATAATAACATCATACGAAACTCGTAGTAATGTAAAAATTTATTCATATTATTCTTTCCACACACTATCACCTTTAATATGGAACAATATGTTTTTACCATATCTCAATTCATTGGTAATGGGTGTCATAATCAAAATTGTTAGAATTAGTAGAGTAATTATATTAAAAGTATGATCACAACATCCTATAATAAGTGGGGGGACATTTATGTATTATATATCTATGATGAGTACATCATAAATTTTAAGTGATGAGAAAATTCAATAAAGTATTTGTTGATTGGTAAGAAATAAAGTAAAATAAAAATAATTACAAGATACTCCAAGGGATGTAAGATATGATATTAGTCAAAACCTCCTTAAATATGTCATGTTTTAGTATATGCATTCGATCTATATTTAAGTGATAATCCATTATGAACAATTCCTTGATGAGAATTTAAGTTTTGACAATAGCAAATGGCTCACTCTTGTCATTAAAATATATTGTTAAAAAAGGTGAACACTTCTTTACACAAAGACGACATCAAATTGAGATACTTAATTACATAATTTTCAACTATTACAATTCAATTTTAGTCATACTAAACATGAATCTTTGAAATGCCATGATTAAAAATGAAAAATATGCTAGAAAGCATTCAAACATATTTCATTGTTAAACAAAGAAAAGAGCACAAAAAAAGAACTAATAGTTTCAACATAAAAAAAGGTAAAGTGGGAGATTTGTTACATTATTTGCTTTCAAAAGAATAAACTTCCTTATCTTGCATGCCAATCGAACATAAAGTGCATGTAAGAATTTGCATCTTGCTCCACTATGGAACTATTCCATTGAATGATACATCTCGACAAAGATAAAGAAAGACGAATCTGCAGCCTTTCCGTGGGTAGTTATTCCAAGTATAGAAAATTCAAGAAAAGAATCTTCTTACTTCTTACCCGGTGCTCGGGGGGAAAGTTGATTCGTTCAATATTTTTATGTGAAATATGAATGTTGAAAGAATATGCCATCTAAAGTCGCTTTGGCCGAGTGGTTAAGGCGTGTGCCTGCTAAGTACATGGGGTTTCCCCGCGAGAGTTCGAATCTCTCAGGCGACGCTTAAATTTTTCCACCATTTACCTTTATAATACATTCCTCCTTGTGATGGTTTTACACTAGCTATCTAATGACATCCCTTTCTTTGCTAATCAAGTTCTCAAGGTACAAAGGAAGAACCTTGGTTTTAATATTAATTGTTGGGATCAAATGCTATCATTGAGTTAAAAATTATACCAATTAGTAGAAGTACAATAATATATCTTTAACCTAATTATGTTCTTCCAACACACCATTTCACAATACACTACCGCTGGAATATGTCTCTGCAACACAATACGCAACACAAAATCCCATTTTAAGCAGTAGGTAAACAAGTGGGATTATATTGGTTGGATATTTAGTCATGCTTACGATGTTGGAAGAATTAATCTATAGTTGGAAATTAACAGCTAGTTGAATATAAAAGATAGTGATGACCCTCTATAAAGTCAACAATCACCTCTTAATATTAGCCTAGGAGCTTGAACTTATAATTCATATATTCATTTCAAAAGCTTACTCAAAAAGTAGATAAACAAACCTATATATAACCATGATTCTATCTCATACCTTAGCAACCTATATTGATAACATGTCCACTCTTGATAACGGTATGACATTAAACCATTATGTGATTTTACTTTTTATATAAACTCAGTAAAAAAATCTAGAAGTTAGTATCCTACTAGAAAATTCATTTATTCAACCAAAAAATTACTTATGTATTATAGAGATAATTTGTATATTTAAATATTATTCTATTAATCATATCTTTTTAATATTAACCTTTTAACGACTGTGATCTATAATTATAATATGAAACCTTATATTACTTGTAATCACCTATGAAACTATAAATTATTCTAAGCCGTGTCTTATCCAACACATATCAACATCATATGGGCTTTGAATGCCTCCCCCACATCCACCTCCCCTATTGCTTTGACGTTAACCCGGTTGGTCGGTCGGTCTTGGGCATTCATTCGGTCACCACCCTTGGTATTCCACTTTTCCAACCAGACCAGGACAGGTGGGCGTCGCTCAGAGGCATCCGAAGAGGCCAAATGATCTTTCGAGATCGAAGCTGGAATCCAACTAGAAACAGGGGTAGCACTTGGTGCCGTCCAACTGCCGGTTCCCCACTCAATCAACAGCGCATTATTTCAAACGCATAGTTAATTCCTCCGCCGCTGAACTGTTCAACACTTCTCGACGGTCATGACGGGCCGGAGTCTCTGATTTTTAAAGTCTAGAAGGTGCAGAGGTCGGGATCCGGTGATCTGAGTCACATGCCATCGTATTTTAAAAGGTCTATTTTTACTTTAAAAGCTGACTACAAGTTTAGATGCCTTCCTACATTCATCTGTCCTATTGTTCTTGTAACACTTAAAATTTAAGCATCATCCTTATATCGAGAAAATTGTCCAAAATTGTCCAATCTTTTCAACGCGATGAAAAGCATCGGTGACTTCATGGGAAACGCAAATTTGATGCCGCGTAAAAGTTGGGGTTGCTGCTTTTCGGCGAACGACTCCATGGAAAAGACTATGAATTTTGAAAAAGAGCTATTAAAGTTCTATAAAGAAGGAGAGAAGCTTTGAAATGACGCCGGTTTCTTATACAGCTTGATCAAGCCTTTTCCTCTCTCCGGTCCCTTGAAATCAATGATCGAAAATCAAGATTTTGGACTGGTCAAATTGATTTCTACTGGTAACCCATGACTAATTACCAGAACTAATGATAGAACTTTATTGAACCTATTAACATTCATGTATTTGGGTTTGGATTTGATTATATGAATGACTCCTAGAGAATATATTCGATCCACATAGAAATTGATAGCTAAGTTAGGATATGAAAGACATGACCTAGTAATCAATAGAATAAGGTCCTGAGTCTTTAAGACTTGACTTAGTAATCAGTCATAAAAATGAGTTAATCATTCACCCATACAATGATTAAGCTTGGGTTGTGGAAAAATATTAAATAATAAAATTATATATTGAACAAAACAATACTTGTAATGTAATTTATAAGTTTAAATAATTATTTTCCTCAATAAAATTTTAAGAAAATGAACAAACATTTATTGAAGATATATAAAAATAATAATACAAATATTTTTTATTATGTTCTTAATAAGAAAAGTCCTCGTAGCGTATAACACGTGGCTGTCACAAAGAAAGAAAAAAAGAATTTGAACTCCCAATAATCAGGACAAATACATGAATCATTGTTTGGGATTAGTCAATGTAAAGAAAGGAGTTACAAAGATGCCTACGCTTGCAACGAACCGAGTCTTTTCCCCTTGTTTTCCAAGGTCCCGAAAGCACAGGAGCCCCTCCAAAAAAGTTGGACCAATGCCCGGTCAAGTTGGCTCGTGGCCTCCCCGAGCCATCTTTGGCGGCTTCAAAGTCAAGCGCCGCATGCTCTAGAAATAATATTAATAATAATAAACGAATCGCTGGTTATTTCAAAAAGGAAAAAAATTAAATATGGAAAAGTCCAGGCCCTGGAACGCGTTGCTTTTGTTTGTTCCTGCTGGGATCCAACTTGCGTATTTCCACCAGCCTTCCTTCAGGAACTGATCCTTCTATAAATTCTCAAGAGCTCTCCGTCTTTCACTCAAACCATCGGTCATCGTTTTCGTTTTCTTTCCATTATCGGACGGCATATGTCTCAAAGGCCCAGCGTTCCCCACTACTCGTCCGTTGCCTTCGGCCTTCATTCCCATCTCCTGGTCTCCAGTGAGATGAACCCAAGCTCCAACTGGTCCTGTAACTCCCATTGATAGCTTTTTTGATATCTGGTTGGTTGTCTAGTTTGTTCCTAATTGTAAGGTCGAAAGCTAAATCCGTGTTCCCCTCCTTCGGTTTGTCACGAGTTCTGTTTGTTTGTTTGTTTGTTTCCTGAGAATTCGAGATGGGTGTGAAAGGTTTTGTTGAAGGAGGGATTGCTTCGATTGTTGCGGGGTGTGCTACCCACCCGCTGGACCTGCTCAAGGTCCGAATGCAGCTTCAGGGAGAAACCCAGGTTCCGAAACCGAACCCAACGGCGGCGGTTCAGACTCTCCGCCCTGCTCTCGCTTTCCACGCTACCTCACTCTCTGCTCCGGGGTCCATCCATGTGGCTCTGCCACAGCCCCAGGCGGCTAGGGCAGGTCTGATCTCTGTTGGAGTCCGGATTGTCCAGCAAGAAGGTGTGGCGGCGTTGTTCTCGGGTGTTTCCGCTACCGTCCTCCGTCAGACTTTGTATTCCACCACCCGGATGGGACTCTATGACGTCCTCAAGAAGAAATGGACGGACCCGGGCTCTGGTCACCTGCCTCTAGTACGCAAGATTGCTGCTGGTCTCATAGCCGGCGCGGTGGGAGCCGCCGTGGGGAACCCTGCCGACGTGGCCATGGTTCGCATGCAGGCCGACGGGCGGCTTCCCCTGGCTCAGCGTCGCAACTACAAGAGCGTGGTGGATGCCATAACCAGCATGGCGCGCCAGGAAGGGGTCACCAGCCTGTGGCGCGGGTCGACGCTGACGATCAATCGGGCCATGCTGGTCACGGCCTCGCAGCTCGCGTCCTACGACCAGTTCAAGGAGATGATCATCGAGAAGGGCGTGATGAAGGACGGGCTGGGAACCCACGTGACGGCGAGCTTCGCCGCCGGGTTCGTGGCGGCCGTGGCGTCGAACCCCGTGGACGTGATCAAGACCCGTGTGATGAACATGAAGGTGGAACCCGGGGCCGAGCCACCGTACGCTGGGGCTCTGGACTGCGCGATCAAGACAGTGCGAGCCGAAGGTCCCCTGGCGCTGTACAAGGGCTTCGTGCCGACCATCTCCAGGCAGGGGCCTTTCACCGTCGTGCTGTTCGTGACGCTCGAGCAGGTTCGCAAGTTGCTAAAGGATTTCTAGATCCGACGTTAGTGCCCCATGATGACGACGACAAAGAATTTAGAATAAAGTTAAGTCTCGTATAATGATGCTTTAATTTCCTGTTCCTTCACATTGGGAGTTTGGCCTTAAAAAAAAAAAAAAAAAAAAAAATCAATTGCGTGGGAATAATTTATGTAATCCAACGAAGTTCTCTATTTCCTTATGAATTGGATGTACTAGTTTGAGACGAAGAGAAGTTCAATCTGATTATAATATAAGGAAAACCGACATTGCGTGAACGTCCAATCTCCTGAGAAGAAGGGTTCTCAGTTTGAAGACTCGATGTCGTGGAAGATGTTCCTGCTTTGGTTTCAAGACTCAGTTGGGAACAATTAATGAGCCAGCTAGTCTTCAAGGATACAGCAGGCAATCTTCCAGGGAATGAACAGAAAATATCTCGGAAGAGCCCTCTGAAACCATCAACCCTCACGGAGGTCTCGTCCTTTCGAGTGACCAAACTTGTTATGTTCCACGGCTGGCATGCACGTGAATGACCCGGTGACGTGGACCACACTAAGATTGAAAAGCACGTATGAACGAAGGAATTCTGGTTTGTGAAAGGTTTTTTTTTTTTTTTTTTTTAATCTTATTATAGAAAGATGCTAAATTAATATATTGAATCGTTTATTATCATAAGAGATTTTACACTAATTTTTAACATATTGCTTGATTGCAAAAGTTCAATCTAGACCATATAATAATAGTGTTGTTATTTCTACTATGTAAATTTTAACTTATAGAGAGGGAAGGAATGATTGGATTTTGATACTACATTATAAACTATTTTATAAATTTATATCTTAATAAGGTCAAATCACTACTTCGATCCAACTCTGCACAGCGATAGAGACAATTTTCTTTGCAGTAATTTGGTGCCAACGAATATGTTGCTGCTGTTTAAAAAGTAATGGATGTGAACAAAGAATGAGGAAACGTGAGTCCTTCACACGTAATGTCAGAAGAGACAGAGCCGAGGATCTCTCCGCAAATGGCAAAGGAGAAAACTGCTGGACATGACCAAATACCGCGCGTTTGGAACACCAAGTTGCGTGTGGGGGCCATGCAACTTGCAATTACTTGTCTACGACACGCATCGTTCGTGGACGCTGCGATCGGTTCGGGGGCACGTGGGGCCCAAGCCTCGTACGTTCTGTCGCGGCATCATTCCTTCTCGAGTATGGGCAGCCGTTGCCGTAGATGACGGAGGAGATCGCACCGACAGCTCCTTGATTTTGAGGTCGTGACGCTGAATTTGCACCGTACACGTGGTGGGCTCGTGTGGATGGGACCCAGCGAATATATGCATTCACTGAATATGGAGATGAATGTGGATGGAAGAAATCGACTTCTAGTTCGTGGCATTTGGTGTTGGATGGTGTTCTGATTTTGTCTCCCACGGTGGTTGGTTGGGGTCAAAATCAAATGGGTTTTCCATTTTACTCTGGAGCACTCGATTCCCTTTGTAATTCGGAGGAAATTTCCTGGAAAGCTACTGCTTACCAAATAACAAACATCCAAAGAAAGAAAAAAAAAAGTTGGGTTTTTTGCTAGTGTCAAAAGATAATTGTTCAACTTTTTACTTTTAAACCCTATTAAATGAATTGTAATTTTGAGATATGTTTTTAAATTTTTATATTATCTTATTTTTTTGATAAATAAATTAATATATTATAAAAAATTAATTGTTGTTCAAACCATTCATATCTTGATATGATAATTGTGACTATTAAAACTTTACATTATTAATATATTTATTTAATATCATTTTTATATCATATTCAAACATATGTTAATTCCAAATCTAACTCAAAGATTGAAAATACTTCTTTTATTTAGTTTTACTTTAAAAATATTATTTTTTTTATGTAAAACTTTTATTCTATATATATTTTTTATACCTTAAGTGTTATTAGATTTAAGGTCATATGTACTATAATAAAGTTAGTATAAACTTTGGTACAGTTAAAGGACTATTTCATGTAAGATTTATTTTATAGATCCCATCTCTCTCTTAAAGTTAATTCTTTTTGACATTCATCATTTTCAAAGCATGCATAATCGCAGTCAATTAAAGATAATGATATATTATGTTTAGGCTTTATAGGGATGCCATATCTTGTGGAAAATCACAAGATGCTTGTCGCGTTTAAGCCCTGAGTTTGATCCCACAAATTACATTGAAGAATACTATTGCCTACTACGGTGGTATGGACGGCAACTTTTGGGTTAAAAATGAAGATATTTAGGAAACATGTGTACCAGCAAAAGTTAGGTATTTTGGGAGCAAGTTCCCATCCAAAATCAACTAAAACTTTTAATATCTAAAACAACTTGGGTGAAGACCCACTAGTTATTTTTATATCCAGCACTAGTTTTAAGAAGAATTAAGAAGATTATACAAAACTTTTGGTTGATTTTAAATTAACATTGGCTCTGAAAGTGTCTAGTTTTTGCTAGTACATATGCTTTCTTAATTATCCTTATTTTTAAGCGAAAAGTTTCTGTTCACACTATCCTCATAGGCAATAGTATTCTTCAATTTAATATGAAATGCTTATGATATCAAACCTGTGGCTTTAACGTGATGAGCATCTCATGATTTTCCGCAATATATAGTCTCTTTATATAGTCTAAATACTTCAATATGTGAAGAGGATATTAAATTAAGATGTTAATAATGTGAGATTTTAGTATTAATAACTTGCGTTGGATTTTGGTTACTTCATCAAAAACCAATATTGATAACTCACAATTTTTTTCTTTTAAAATTGATTATTAAAACAAAAAGGAAGTGTGCAAAACAAGAGTTCTACCTAAAAACTTAAGATTATTGATGTGAAAATTAAATGACATAATGACCTTTTAACTATTGAATAAACTTTTGAATTTTTTAACATAATATTAGAGTTTAGGTGAAATTTGGTATGCTTGTATGATCTTAAGTCTAGTGATGTGCATTAATAAATAAGACAAAAGTAATGAGTTCTAAATTAAAAATTTTGAGACAAAATTTAAATGAAAGAAAAATCTTCCATTATTTTAGGTAACTCTTGAGTTGAATATTTGGACTTTCCAACAAAGAGATACTTGAACATATAAGAAGGGAATTATACCAAGCGATAAATGATCTAAGAAAGATGGCAACTATTTCTTCTTTGGATGTTTGTTACTTAGTAAGCCGTAGCTTTCCAGGAAATTTCCTACGAATTGTCAAGGTAATCGTGTTGATGTTAAACTCAAAACTCTCAATTGATCCAGCAATTGGTCCACCTTCCTTTTCAGATGCAACGCATGCGGTATGTTCCCCACGCAGAAACCGACTTCGTTGTACCTCAACTTCTCCATGTTAAGGTCAGGTTGATTAAAACCAAAACCCATCTTATGATAGTTTATAAATAGATTTAACAAAATTAAATTTGATTAATGCAAAGGACCCATGGAATTGAGGGATTAAAACATCAAAGAACTTGGAAAAAAAAAACTGAAACTCCAAAATTAAACTACAAGTAAATTACTATTCTATGGGCATAGGGAACAATTATATGTTAAAGAACCTATTTTCAAACTTAAAAATCGATTTGAAAGTTGATTGAATACATTATCATATAAGTGAGAATTTCAATATAGTATGTAATAATGTGTAGTCATTATCCACATCATAATATATTCTCTTATTATAATAGTTAAATTATTAGACTATTATGTTGATACATTATGTAAATAATGGGTGAACAGAAGTCAGTGGGAGCCCATTAGGTGCTAAGAGGGATCATGAGCTCTAATATTATGTTAAGATATACATTATCTAAGTCACAAAACAAACTCAAAAGTCAATTGTATCTTTTACTACATAAGTAGAAATTTTAATATATTTCCTTAACAATATGAAATCACTATTGCTTGGTGACATTATCCTATCTTCAACAATGTGATTGACAGGGATAAGACAATGTGAAAAACACAGCCCAAAAAAGAAACCAAAGCCAACAACACTCAATAGTTCCAAAGAACTAAATGCAAAAGGTAATGACAAAAGAGTAATATAAGCAAAGTTACTGATACTAAATCTTTACAACATCAAAAAGCTACCAAGTTCCTGAAAGTTTACATATTCACAGAGAAAAAAGATAAGGAAAAGAATCATCACCGTAGAGGAAATGGTGGTTAACATGTAAAAAATGAAAGAACTGATTCAAAATTGCTATCTTCTATGTTTCTGCTTTTCTTCTATTCTCTATTGTATGAAATGAAAATTGAGAACCATTATTGATTTTGTAGTTAAAGAAAGAATTAACAGTAGCAGTCCATAACAACTGCATCCTTAGAAAGCAAGGAGTGCACTTCCTTGTTGTTGGGCGGTGGCTTCAAATCTTTCTCTTGCAGAGCGTTCCCAAGCAATTTTTGCATCTCCAATGCAAATATATCATCCAAAATCTGTATTCAACTACAGTCATTTTATGGCCAAAACACAACCTTACCATATAAGAATAATAAAATAACAGTAGAACTTATCAAAGTATTGATCGTACTGTCAACAAATGTGTGATAAGTTCTTTGGTTAGCATTTTCAGGTATTTCAGGTTTCTGGTTTCTGGGTTTTTCTCCTCTCCCTCCATTGAATTAAATTCAGCCCGATAATTACTTGGTTTCACTCTCTTTAAAATAGGGTGGTTTAAGGCAGCCCACAAACATAGCTTGGAGGTTTATCTAAGAAACAAGGGATGAAGCACTTAAACCTAATTTTTTTTAATTTCATGCCAAAAATAACAAGAAGTTTAAATTCTGAAAAATTAAGATTTCAGGTGAGATGTAATGCAAAGGAGAAAATTTAAGGAAAGATTGAAGAGATAAGTGAAGTATGTTAGCATGAATAACATACAAACATATAAACCTATATCATCTAAAATTCTTGAAATTATAATGATTTCAGAATCTTACTCGGTATCATCTGATCACAAATTGATATCAATTTTGAAAATTTCACATAGAAAAGGTTAAATATCAACTCTTCATAGGCTACTTCTCAATTAAGATGTCATAGGACGAAACAATCCCTACAACAAAGAAATCTGATTTCTAAAAGAAGTTTAATAAATGCTTCCAACTTACAGAAACTGCAAATCGCAGGCCTTTATATGACTTTTTCTTCTTCGTATTTTCTAGAAAACATAATACCTCCTGTGGAGAAGGAAAAACAAAAAATCAACTCAAATAAAATTTGAATAAAAATAAGAAAGTAAATACTCCAAAATTAGTTTCACCTTTCCCATTTGGTCCCAGAGACCTCGGCATGCTGCTTTCAACACATGAGAATCAACTATAGTATGGAGGTGATCCATTGTCCGCATAAGCATGTCCCTCAAAGGCTGCATTTTACCTTGTACATCTGATTCTACCGTAGTGTCCCTTAGATCTTGAATAATATTCTTCAATCTTGTTTTACGTTGCAGCCTTGTCTGCACAAGCAAAAGACCTTTATTCAATCTGAAGACATAAGCTGTGTGGCCAAAAAAGGAAAAAACAATGTTGCCAACGTATCAACGAATGCCTGACTATCGTTCATTTTCCCTGGAAGTTGATAATATAGATACAATATTGGCTAAGATGTCAAACTGTATTTGTATAATCATCCATATAAGATCACCACTAACAAGAAATCTAATAGATGCTAAAAGCAAATGGTGCTTAGACAGCTAGAAATTGAGGAACCAAAGTGACTTGAATCAAGAGTTTTGAGTAACCGAAGGAGACATACGATCAAACCACTAATTTCAGCTATCCAAACAGTCATCTCCATGTTTCTAGAATCATGCATTCCTTGCATTATTGCGGCATGAATTTAATAGTTTTAACTTGCAACCGAGCAAAAAAGCAGGTCATCCAGTGAAAAAAATTGTTAAACATCCTGAGCTATGGGCTATCAGGTGTAGTTAACCATGTCTTCTCTAGTAGATTTATAATTTGAAAGTATTCTTTTACAGTTCATATGAAAAGACCTCATGTTTTCTGCCAATGGATGCTTACATAGTCAGCAAGTTTCTTCACAACTGCATGGGTGTACTTACATCCTGAGCTATGGGCTATCAGGTGTAGTTAACCATGTCTTCTCTAGTAGATTTATAATTTGAAAGTATTCTTTTACAGTTCATATGAAAGACCTCATGTTTTCTGCCAATGGGTACTTACATTGTCAGCAAGTTTCTTCACAACTGCATGGATGTAACTTCTAAATTTGGCTCTAAGCATCACAGTTACTTCACCAGAACAATCTTCTCCCATGTTGTCTCTATTATCGGGGGGGATGCAAGAGGTCCATGAGTTCAACTTTGCTTCTATTTCTGGCCTCAATATATCCAGCATCCTTCTAATGGAATTCAAAATATTTCCCAACTGTAAATGACATAGATATTATGATTATCCGTAGAAAGGAAGAAATGCCACTTTTGTAGAGTCAAAGAAATTAGGGAAGGAAAGTCACCTCATCTGAGACAACATAGGCGTCACTTCGTTTGGAAATTTTTTTCTGCGCATATTTGAGGCCATATATTTTGGATGACAGATTGTCCTTCAATGGCCTTAAGACATCGGCATACTGCCTATCCAAGGCTTCAATAATTGCCTTCTCAATATCTGCTATAACCTTGAATAAATACAGAAACAAATATAGGCAAATACAACCTCAAAGGTTAGGTTCGAAGAATAGGGGAAAAGAAAGCACATCTCTTTTAAAACTTCAGGCTTACACATCTTTCATGCCATGTCTTTCCAGAATTCTTCAATAAACAAAACTCATGAAAGCCAGAAAAAAGAAGGAATAAAACTAAAAAAGAAAAAGCCAAGAAATGAAGAGCCCTAGTTGGATATACCTTCTCTAATTTTTTTTTATATTCTGGCCAAAGAAAAACAATGACTTCATAGTCATCCATCATCTTCTTCAGCCGGACATACATATCTTCAACTAAAGGAACTCTTGAGCGTTGGTTTCTGACATCTGACCACTTCACCTGGAAAATAATCAAATATTTGGCTCATTGTCAAGTGAATTCTGACAATGTATGCTTTTGATCAGGTATGCAGGAAAAATTATGCAAATATAAATGACTTGGCACAAAAGAGCGGCCCATATTCAGAGACATCGAAATATTCTACAAAGCCACCTGACACAGACTGCAAAATCCACCAAACTTGAGTTCACAAGGTAGAAAACTATGCCACCTAACAATAAATACCTTGCACAACCCAAGCAAAGTGTGACGAGTTTCTTGAATCCAAAGCTTTATGTATTCCTGGAACAGCTCTTTTGCATCAACCCCACCTCTAACAGGACTGAAAAATAGTATTAGTAGCTAAAGATCACGTAGAAATAAAAAATGACGATTACTGTATGGAATAACCCCCCCAACCCCCCCCCCCCCCCCCCCCCCCACAAAAAAATAAAAAAATAAAAATAAAAAATTACTTAATGTTCAGGCGAGCTAGATCTCTCTGGAAGTCTGCTGTTGCAATAACAAGTTCTGCAACTGGAGGAGAAAGGCTAGGAGGAGGACATGCAACAAGGAAATCCCGCAATCTATTGCACAGGTCCACACAATAAATGGCCGAAGATATATTTGGAAGGTCTATAGAGCTGAACATATGGAGTACTAGAAAGAATTAGGATTTGCAGTAACAAGAACCAGTTATCAAAATTTATCTTTACAATCAACTACCTATGACATTTATCTCTTCCAATGATAATATTATTCAGAACAAGAACTGAAAACTGATACACTTTGTGGAAGCACGTAGAGAACAGTGAACAGAGATATAAGAAGCACTTGATGAATGATAAATGTCTAATTAAGCAGTTTGTGAACTTAAACTCAATAAAGGAACTGCGTTTTCTGAAGGAAGATGAAGCAGTACCGGTTGACCTTAAACAGTGAGAGCAAGGGAAAAAACAAAATTATAATTACATTCATAACCTCTAATATTCTCCAACAATGAGTACGTATATGATATGAAAAATCATCACATACTATTGTAATAAGAAGTATTTACCTTGGAAGTACATTCTGATTATTGATTTCAATGTCGGTGGAAATTTCATTTCTGATAGTGAGAATAAAAGACTTCATCTTGCGATAAGAAGTTGAAAGAGTCACAGGATCCATTAATGTGGCCCGGTCACTACTCAAGATCAGCTCATTTGTTAATGCTAAGTGCTCTTTTGACCTCTTTTTGGCAGCAGCCTATACAAACATTGGCACTTCATGAAGCGAATCAAAAGATATCAAAGGAAGCATAAGCATGAACAAGTTATTTCCTCAAACCTGAAAATATCTGCACAGCTTCAATTGAGCCTGGGGACTCAAAATATCATGCAGAAGGGTGTATAAATTCAGAGCAGACACCAAAGCAGGAGCTACCGTCCCAGTGGCTGGCTTGAAGACATCCATCATTCCCGATGGTGAAGATTCATCTAGGGACTTGTAGTTCTCAAAAACCAATCTAAGGATTTGTTGAACTTTATCCTCAATCTCTGCTAGATAACGCTTCTGGTTGATGTTTTGTAAAACATCCACAAAGTTATAAGCAAAAGCAAAAAATTTTCCGATCTAGATTTTGAATGTACTTCTAATGATAAGGTTTTTTCCTCATAAGTTAGTAGTAATGTAAATACAATTTTTTTCTTACCCGTTACAATCCATGAAAATTTAGAAGCTAAATTGTTAAATGAATATTTTTTTTCAAACACTTGCATAGAAATAATGTGCTCAATCCTTTTATTAAGATTGAGATACTCTCCTTAACATGTGTATTAAATATGAAACTTTTCAACTCAAACGAAAAATAGATTATGAATATAAATTCTAAATTAAATATTATATTAAACTATCGATGTTTCTAAATATATAAGTTCATAAAAAAATGAAGAATTTCATCATTAAACTAATACTTTACATAAATTAATTAGCATGTAAAGAAATATTCAATAAATGAAAGCATAAAATAGAGGGCGAATAGACAAATCAAGTTAGCATGAAAATGAGAAGTTTGAAGTATATAATTCATTAGATAAAAAATATTGAATGACCTTTTATCTTGATTTAGATATTCTATTTATTGACTGAGATTATTTTATACAATTAATATAGACACTCACATATAAGAAAAGGCAGATTTATGAGACTTCCTCTCAAAATACAAATGTCATATTTGCCGAACATGCAATTTATTAGCTAGCGTTGAAGCAAACTCCAAGATGAAAATTTTTGGGGAAGATTAGCTCATACCTCTAGATAACTCAAATCATTCTTGCCTTTGCATTTTGTGATCACAGGCAATAGCAAATCAGTTACCAGGACCAGGCAGTCATTAGTGGGTGTAGCCACATCCATGACGTAGGAAAGGTATCTGCAAGTAACAAACAAATCTAACGGATGCAAGAGCGGCTTAACTGTACAAAAAATGCATAAAAACATTTTCTGTGACTAACATCATTTGGTACCCCTCTCAACGACATTTCATTACCTGAGTTTGGTGTAAGCATCTGATACTCGATAAGAAGATGCAAATTTGCTTACTAACCACTCCCATGGACCATGTAGCAAATAATTTCTTTGCTTAATTGGTTGAACTTTCATGACAACTGCTAACAAAGAGTCATATGCCATGGTGTCTGCAGAGGAAGTAAACTGGAAATGGCAGGTCAATGATTTATCACGTTGAGTTTGCATTTAAAAAGCTGATAATTTAGACAAACACACATGCAGAAACAGCATGAGACTAGATGAAATATATCAGCTCCCTAAGTCAGAAATTTTATGCATGTTTAGAACATATCTTAACTTGAGGATCAGTTAATTACCAACTCTGTATACATATTACTTTCGTCTAATGGAAAGGATAAAGAATATAAAGTTTACCTGTAGATTATCATTCTCAACGGGAGTGTTTGAAAAGCTTACAGATAGTTGAACTCTACCAATGACTTCATGCTCTGATTGATGATATATAGGCCACCATCGAAGCTTGTTGCCCTGGCATTGAACCATTGAATAGGCGTTTAAACCTTCAAGAGAAGCCATTACCCTGCCTACCTCACAATGAAGATAGGTGAATTTTCAAATTCTTACTGGATCATAAAAAATAGAGGCCACTGGAGCAACAACACGACCCTTATTCTGTCCTTTGGAATCTTGAACTTCAATAATCAGATCATCACAAAGGCTACCAGGAAAGCTGCATTAGATTACTTTTACAAGTAAGGGCAGACCTCTGAGGAACAAAAGGCAACAAGAAGGAAACCATACAGAAGTGAAAAGTAACGTACAACGCATGGGTTGCTCCAGATCCAGGTTGCATGCGGACCACATTCTCCTCAAATGAACTTTTCAATCTCAACAAGCAAGAGTATTTTACTGACAAACAAAAGGAGAACACCATAAGTTACATAAACATTTAAAAGAAAAGGAAGATCTACTATATGTCTTTTGCTGTCAACACATTGATTAACATCATGAAGAACTACAATTTTACAAAGCAGTGTGATGGATTTTAGACTGTAAAGTTAATACATCCAAGTTACTCTGTGGATCTAAATAACTAAGTGTAAAGAAATCTTTACAGAATGGAAGCTACATGATACATGAGATCTCTTCTGAAATATCTTGCTTCCAAGATTTCTGCATGCCAGAGTATAACATGCAACATAGAAGACATGTAGTACCTAGAGGAACTTCCTCTTTTGTGTTTTTTGGATTCACTGGGAAGGCATTGCATATTTGAGATGGACGATAATTACTTGTACAAGGGGATGCAACATTTTTCCTTTATTTATTGCTCCCACACGGTCACACCCTTGTGCACAACTCTTCAAATGGAACGAGTTTTGTTTTTTGTTTTTTGTTTTTCCTTCTCTCTTTAATTGTCAATTTGCCTACTGATGTAGAAAAAAGAAAAGAAAATGGAAAGTTTTTAAACATATTGCACATTCTAAAAAGTGGTGGTTTGCCCGGTGAATTCCAAGTTAGCAATTGAATTCACACAACCTCCTGGCAAAGAATTTTTCCTGCCCTCTAGCTTAACAAACGACAATCATAGGTCACCTAATTCAGAAATCTCATCAGTCAGACTTCCGCTCATCCAAACTGCATCATCAAGGAAGGTTGCAAGAAGAACTGGATTATCACTTTGAAGGATTGACCTAACCACAAGTTTCAAAAATTCTGTGAGAACAGCTGGATAATTGGAAGGAATGGTTGAACTAATTCTGGACTTCCACAAAACTTCAAACATGTAGGTTTTTTCTTCACATATATCAAACTTCTATTCTCCCATTAAGGCAAATCTGGCAGTATAGCTTTTTCTTTCTATTACATATTAATAATTCCAAAATAGTATTTCTTAACACGATCACATTACTCATTATAATTTTCCAAGTAGTGCCTGATTTATGCATGATTGATAACCATAAAGAAAGGATGCCAGCTTTATTGCTAGTAAGAGAAGACCTATTTTGATATCCCTATTGAAAACAGAACACTCTCTTGGGAATTTCTCAGGGACGTAAGAGATTCTAGACAAGATGCAGCCAAAGGACTTGGGATAGCACTGGGAGAATGATCATTTATATAAAAATGTATCAAATGGAGGGGTTGATATTTAGTTCATATCCTTGAATGCTTGGGTAGAACTTTACAAGTTTCCGTGATTGTCATGATCACTTCCTACTCTTGTCTAAGTCTATGGGTAAACATTTATGTTTTATCCCTCAATGGTGATCCATCAGAGTCTAGATTAGCAGCAGAACAAAATGATGCGTGCCAATCTGGAAAGAACTATAAATTATGTACAATGAAGCCAATCCAGAATAGTGAAAAGAATTACATACCTTGCATCATATCATGTGAAGAACTTTTTTTTAATCCCAAGAGTCCAGAAACTTGCTTCAATAATTGACTGCTTAAACCTTGTGCAGGAGTATGAGAAGCAACACAAACTTTCCGGATTGCTTTCCTCTCAGAAGATAGCTTGAATTTAAATTTCGACAAATGTGAATGAAATGTTTCCAATTTAGGCATTTGTGGCTTTAAAGATGAAAATCTGCTGCAAGTAGGTGGGCCCAAACCCATTTTCAATTTACGCACTGTGCAATGGCCAAAAATACCAAACTAGTTCAGACCTGGACAATCTAACACACTAAAACCACAACAAAAGGCCTTGCAAAAAATGCTATGACAATACCTTCAAGCTGCATTTTCATTTTGCCCAAAGTTTCCCTTGATTCCAGAGCTGCTTCGTCATTGACTAGCGCTGGAGATTGTCTTGCCAATAGTTCTTTGTCTGATTGCAATAAAACTTGCCGCAAACTGAAATTAGAGGGTAAAAGAGAGGAGTGGTGAAAGTAAAACCAATTACAAGCACAAAATGCAAACTAATCTTTAAGGTCAAAGTTCATGGAGTATTAATGCATGTGTAGAGGACATGATAATATAGGGAAAAAAGCATATACAAATTATAAACATCACAAAGCACCACTGACTTTCCTGTAAGACTATTGGCATACCACCATCTACTACAACATTGAGAAGCTCAAAAGATGAGAAAATGATGCTAGAACCTAATGACTACGGAAAACATGATGAATTGATTAGAGTTTCAAAAGAAGACAGAATCTGATAAATGAACAATCATCCCTTTTTGAGTTTTTACTTGAAATACTAAAGAGGTTTTAAAAGAAGGTGAAATTTTCACCCAGAGAATAGTCTTATTACAGGCACAACTCTTCTTTGTGTCTGCTTATCATGGCTTAAATTTAATTTTTTCTTGCTCCATTCAAGAGATTAAATATTGTTTCATAATTCTTAAAGTGGAAAAGAGCTTAATAAGTTAGCCAGCAGCATGATTCTCATTTGCCCAGGCCCCATGTTTCATTTCTTGTAATATCCATGCTGTCCAGATCTTAATCTAAAGCAACATATTTTGCAGTTGAAGACAATTATACAAGAAAAACAAAAACGAAACAAGCACTCACCCAAATGCCTCCTGCAATACTGCATAGTCATTATTCAAGAAATAGGGCGCTTCCATGCACTGTTCTTGCTCCCATGAATGACTGCATAGTCGACAACATGCTTCGAAAGTATATATAGCACGCCATATAGCTTGGCCACTGAAAGCAATTCACCCAACACAAGAACGGACATGAGAAAAGTTATTGTACTAATGTAATAATGAGCACTCTTAAAGAAGCGACCTAATTAACCTTGCATCAAACGTGGGGAGGGAAGCAGGCATGGGAATTGGAGATACATCAACATGAGGAATAGAAGCAGTCCTGCGACGGCTAGTGACAGATTACGAATAACTATTAGCGAAATAACAAAGAAGCAAAAAAATAAAAATAAGAAATAAAAATGTGTATACAAACACGAATAGACGGACCTAGCTAATTGACTAGAAATTCTACGGCTAATAGTGCTTCTTGATTCTTTCATGATGAAGAAAGATGCCCCATGTTCCTCATTATTTAAGATTCGATTGCCTTGGGGTCCAGAACCAACCAATGGAGGTGCACTGGGAATGATATCACATGACAGAATTTTCTACAATTTCAAGGAAAAGAGAAAAAAAGAATAAGATATCATATCTTTCACAGTTTATATTGTTATTGTTTTACCAGTAAATTTCGACGGAATTTTCTGT
Organism: Casuarina equisetifolia; assembly: GCA_028551475.1. Lineage (NCBI taxonomy): Eukaryota > Viridiplantae > Streptophyta > Magnoliopsida > Fagales > Casuarinaceae > Casuarina > Casuarina equisetifolia. Next base: position 535,465 of record CM052358.1, on the reverse strand, counting down.
AATTTCAATAGCAAGCATTCACAATTTAACACGATTTTGCACACAACTACAACTTTAGTACTAGCAAGATATATAATCAGTAGAAAACCTGCTTAGCCGTTTTTTCCACATGGGGGTGCAAAGTGGTGTCGGATTCACGGATTTCATCATCCCCGGGAGATGACACAAACGAGTACCGCGAACTATAAACCTCATACTCCGTGTATGATCCGGAGTCACAATGATTGACACTGGCAGGCGTAGACGGCAGTCCGAGGGCCCGATTGCCATCCCCTAAGTTGCTAACACAGGATTGCACTCTCTGAAACAAGTCACAGAACAGAAGATTGTACACAATGGGAAAAGGGTAAAAGAACCAAAAGAAAAAGAAGAACAAACAAACAAACAAACAATCAGTATTTGCTCACCTCTTCAAACCATCTGCCAGCATCACCATCAAGGACTTCCGTGAACATTGTCCTAAAGTCTCTTCCTCAAACCGAAAACCAAAATACTAAAACAGAATGCTGAAACCGGAATCAACAATTTCTCGGTTAAAAATTTCATAAGAGTTAAAGAACCAGAAGTTTAGGACCAGAAATTTTCTCAAGTAACAATCAGCGATCACAACCGAAAACACTCGATGTTAATCAGAAACAACCACAGGAAATCCTCTTTCCAATAGTTCACACACTTGCAAGTTTGAGACTGAAGTGGAAACCCACACAAATACACATGGAGCGAGAGAGAGAAAGAGAAAACGATGATTAAAAAGGAAATTGAATGAATGCATGAAATAGATACTTACAATGATAGCGTGATACACAGAGAATGAAAGTCGAAGAAGCTGCAGAATTTGATGGTATCTGCCTCAACTTGTATCGGTTTTGCTTCCCAGGCAAGCAGGCCGCCGAGGCAAAGGCCAACGCGCGCGGGCTTTTCACTTTCCATTTATAATCTTCCGTTTTACAAGCATTTCATATATTTTGAGCAAGAAATCAGAATAAAACATTTCGGATTTTGTTTCCAAACATTGATGGATCCGAGTCCGAAGATGGACAAAACATTTTAGTCTTAAAGCCATCTGCCAAACAAAATGTCTTGTGCGAGGGGCGCGGTGCTTACGTGGTAAGCGGACATTCCCTCTCCCCTTAACGGTCGAGTTCGTTGATGCATGATTGCTTCATGCGGTGGTGCGCACACGATTATCCCCATAGGGGCTTCCAATTTTACATTGGGCTAGGCTCACTTCGATTATTTGGGTCTATTTTCTTGATCCTTGTATTTTGGGCCTTGGGCCCGGTACTTGTAAAATTCAATAGTGCTCTCTTTTGCAATTTCTGTAAGATCCTTATTTACTAAGAAGAATGGGTAGATAGTAATAAAGATATCTTGGTCAATGGAGGCGATGTGGTCACGGTTAACAAGATAAAGGAGCACATAAATTCGGTTCTTTATATTTAGAATTTTGGAGACCTTAAGTATTTAATTACTATCGTCCTTGAGCAAGTCCCTTTTGGGTTAGTGATTGAAATGGGTCTTGCAAGTATAAAGCTTGTTAAGAATCCTAAAGAAACAAACTTGAAGTTGACCCCCAATTAATTATAAAGGATCACATACATGGCATGATGCTTTACCACTTGAGAATGTGATGAGTTACCAATAGTTGATAAAGAAGCTCATTTACTTAATCATAATAATACTTAACGTGTTATATTTGGTATGCCTATTAAGCACATTTATGCATATTTTGAAGAAATTACATTGAGATGTGATCATTTGAGTACTTTGGTACCCAAAGGTTGTGTAGAATGGAGATCATTTATTCTATCTCAAAAATGGTTTCAGACATGAGCTTATAAAGGGACACTTTATAACAAGGCATACCACTGGAACTCCCCAGGTATCACTGGACTCATTCAATCCACCTAAAGTATTTTGATCAATCCTTGTGGGTTTATTATACAAGAAAAGAAAATTACATGAGCTTCAAGACCTAGGCCAGGTTAAACCCTTTTGTAATGGTTGTCTGTACATGCAGTGTGAAAGGAATATCTAGTGAAAGCAAAACATAATAGAGAGAGAGAATTAAAGGATGAGCTTTAAGACCACGGCTAAATTGAACAGATTTGTTATGATTATTTGTCCATAAAACATGAAAGGTGAAAGAAAACAATTACCGGAGAGGATGCCCGGAATTTTTGAAATTCCGGCAAGAGAGACAGACACGGGTGAAAACCTAGAATTGTGATTTCGTGAAAATTTTCCCGATAATTTTATTCACAGAACAATTACAATATATATGATGCTTTACATCATTTACAGAATGAAAATCTTTACAAATCTGTACAAATCAAACCAGCCAAATCTGGAAGGAAATCGCAGACGGCGGCGGCGAAGATTTCGGACGACCCCGAAGAACTCGATCGCGGGTGAAGTCGGGTCTCGGCGCGGGTCGAGTGATCCAAGTGGGCGTTCGGGTCTGGAGCATTTAGGGCTTGCGTGGCATGACTGGTGATGTGGCAGCACCGGCTGATGTGGCGTGTACGGGTGGAATGGAGGCATCCTTTAGCAAAAGGAAACATGCCTACACCGAACCATTAAAAATATTAACCAAAGTTTTTCTAAATGAAGGTAAATTACGAAATTACGAAAGTGGCGCTACACTTTTTTGTTGGCTCTAGAAAGGTGGTGCAATCTACGAGGAGGCTATTCATGTTGCGCAACATGTGACTTCATTCTTTCGAAGTAAACCAAATGGGTAGTAGTCAAACCAAAAATTTGAATTGTTTCCGTTTAACAGTCTATTTATATTCTAGGATCAAGTAATCAATCTTTGACATCTTTCGTAAAATAGAATAATAGTCATTAATCTATAATCAAAAGCCTGTTAACAAAATGACCATCAATTTTATGTGTTCCAAAATTTGAATGTTTGAAATTCTTGTCAAACATGTGACAACCAATTATAACTTCACTTAAACGTATAAAGGTGTACGTACAACTCTTTATTTGAAAAGATGGTTTCAATAGACAAAAAATAAAATTCAAGTTCATTTCCAGCAAACACGAGAGCAAGGGTCAATTCAAAGCAACACAACTGCAGTCTTGGTGAACCAATTTTTTGGCATAGACACCAAAATTCACCTTGTGAAGTATATTTCATTATTTATCATGAATTTGGTAGCAAATCCCTCCATTTCCCTTCCAAGAAGTTATCATAAATTTAGAAGAAAAATCACCGAAATTTCTGACTACTTTGCAGGAAAAGCAGCTTCGTTCAATTGCATTTTCGTTCCTTCTGCGTCAAAAGCAAAGGGGCTTCTCCTTTTCTTTAAGTTCGGTTCTCTTCTTTTGAGATATAATTGCAATTGCAGTGCAATCGTGCAAAAGCGCTACACGCCTGACCCGCAACTCAAATTCCAATCCGGCTGTCACACCACCTTCACGCGTCTGTCGTGACATTTGGAGGGGAGGGGAAAAGCTTCAACTAGACGTTGATTGGCAAGATGACAGGAGGAGAATCTACGTGATGTCTGTCCCGCCACTGTTCTAAATATTACAACTTTGTCAAAAAGTAGTGGAGGAAATATCCTGAACAACTACAGAAAATGAAACTTCTCGTTATTTTGCAATTATCTTGATGCAGGATTCAAAGCCAGGGCAATTTGGCCATGCATGCCTTGGTTGCATGGTGAAGAAACTGTTAAAAGAAAGGTCTGGAAATCCAAGTATGTAAAAGCTTGAGCCTTAACCTTTTTATTGTCCCGTTTATAGTTCGACGCCAATAAGCAGAGTTTTCTTTTTGAAAGAATCGACTCTGTGAGGAAAGGGGTGGAGGACATTTTCAAATGAAATTTCAGTATGGCGGACCTTCAGCATGTGTTCTTGCGTTGGGATACTGTTTCTTAAACTTCCTCTTACCACCAAAAATAATTTTGCACATTGTGCATTTTATGACACATAATTTTGTTTAAGTTTTTTTTGCAAATTTATTACTATAAAAACAATTGTATGTTAATTAATTTTTTATAAATCTATAAGAATTTCATTTCATTGCTTTCTTGAAAAGATAAATGACTTTGAATAAGTGTATAGCACTATGAATTGAATGGGCTTCTATTTGGACCATTACTGAATAAACTAGTTCTTGGAATTATTATAAAATTAGTCTTAGAGTATTAAGGACTTGAAAACACAATGAAGAACTATAGAAGAGAATTCACAAGCCAAAACCCTATTAAAACTTCAAATTTTTTAAAACAAGACATGTCGAAAATAAACAAAATAAGACTACACCAGTATTGCGATAATCAAATTTGACTAATATATGATAGACTAAAACTAACACACTCCCAAGAATTTATAAAAGGTAAAACTTTACCTACAACAATATCTAAATTTGTGTCTAATTCTTTTTTAGTATATTGAATTACTAATTATGAATAATTGGATGAATTATATCGTAGATCACTATAAATTACCACCTTAGAGTCAGCATTGGGAAAATAGTGGTTAGCATTATGAAATTTTCATGTTTATAAGAATTTTATTTTATAGGTTCTATCCACTTAAATGAGTAAAACTGATTCTGGACTAATTACAAAATTTACAACTAAAAGAAAGTAAAAATAAAGCATTTAATAAAGTATACCCCGTGAACCACGGACAAAGATGGCCACACATGCCTTCCTTTAAAAGTAAGAAACACATAGGAAAGGAGTTGTAAGCAAATGAGTGATCAACGAAATTTCCAGTAGCTTGTGGGACAAGTATTTTCTGTTCATAGTGCTTTTGCATCCATCTCCATCAAAAGTTGAGATGCTTTTCTCTTCTTTTGAGGCGTGGGTTGGAAAAGAAGAGAAGCTTTGTGTAAAAAGCCAAGGTAGGTTCCAATTTATTTTGCATAAAGTAGCATTATACTGAAGGTATTCAGAAGGGAAAAATCAATAAATGTGATTATCAACAATTGAAGGAACAAAAAAAAGAGTTAAAACCTAAATGGAGTGAATATCAATACTTGAAGGACACTGAATCTCTATCAATAGTCCTCTTTAACAATTTATGAACGATTCTTCATCTTAAATCTATACAAATAATTCTTGATCAATATCTTAAGTGATATTAATGCACTTTTGCCAATCTAGTAATTTATTTTTCTTTTCTTTTTTCTGTCCAATTTCACATTTCTTTTGGTGAATATATAGTTAATTTCCATATGGATAATTTCATTGACGAAGGGCAATACTAAATAATAATATTTTATCTAGATTCAAAATCAAGGTTTAGACTAAAAATAAAAGAGTTTCAACTCTTTTTAAGCACATATACATAGATTATATATCTATTTACATCTATATTTATATATATAGATATATATTCTAGCAAGTAATGAGCAAGAAGTTTCACAATATTCTAATATTGAATTAAACTGTCAAAGTTACCACTTTATTGAAGTATGATTGAATTGTAAAATCATGATAAATGTTTTATTAAAATATTGAGACACTTCCTGGAAGTTGAGAGTTTGATCCCAAAACTTCAAAAAGGTAATCTTATAAATGTGGAAGTTTTTGGGATCGGAGAAATTGTTGCATTGAAGGGTGTTGACTATAAAATTGTGTTAAAAAGTTTATTTCTTATGCTTGTTCTTGAGGTTGTAAATAGACAGTTAGTTTGTTTGTCGAAATGTCTGTTTGTTCTCTTTGTGAACAGATTGTCCCATTAATGTAAACCGTTATAAGGTTTGGCCAATGCATGTTTTTCTAGAATTTCAATGTATGCTCTTTTCTCCCTTACTTTTTATAAGGTGGTTTGATATCTTCCAGGAATGGACACTGTATAAAGGGACATAGCACCAGAACTCCATGATGTATCACTTGACTCATTCAATCTACCCGAAGACTTTTTCCATCGCTAACGGACAAGACAAGGTTCGGTAACCACTGCATAAAGATCAACACTTGAAAACAAAATCAAACAATCCCTACCACTTTGTTGAAGTAGAAATAATCTGTAAAATCAAGACAAATGTTGTGTTAGAATACCAAGATACTTCCTTCGAGTTGAGAGTTTGATCCCAACATCTGTATCCCTCTTGTATTGTTGTTTTTGACAGTGCTAGGAAGATAAATGTGTTCCTTTCAAATTTTGAGCATCTAAGCATTGATGAACTATTGTAATGAAGAAGCTTAGACGTTGAAATGGGTTAGAAAATACATGATTTTATTTGCTCACTGTGATTTACTGCACAATTGGTATAGTAACGGTGTGATTAACATTGTAAAACCATTTAAATTGATGACAACATATTGAGAGTATTTAAGGATAAAACGGACAAAGAGGAAAGGTTCGACTTTAAGAAAATTTTTGGATGGATATTTGAAACATCATTATGTTGTTTTAGTGCAAAACCTAAAATGCGCTTTGAACTTTTTAAAATTAATTTTATTATAGATACACGATAAAAATAATTTTTTATGCATTCCATTATCAAGTCTCCGTCAGCGTCAGCGTCAAATTATTTCGTTTTTTCTTTGGTTTTAAGTCTTGGTCAGCGTCAATCATGGTGTCTATCACGCGTCAGGAAGCTGACCGCAGCACATGGGTCGTTGCTTTCGCTGATGGAGCTCTCCTTATGCCGACCACTATCTCACAACACTCGGAAAGCCCGAGAGTTGCATAATCCCAGTAGACGTTGTTCCTCCACGGGAACTTTAGACATCGATCGAGGTTTTCACTGAAGAAACCAGTTCCTTGCTTCTGCTTCTGCATCTGCTTCTGCTTCTGCTTCTGAGCGCTTCTTTGTCTTTCTGAGTTTCCTGATTTGTTCATTTTGTACCAAGAAAACCATGGATGTGGGAGGGGCCATCCTTTCTGCCTTCTTCGACGTTCTGTTTGACCGGCTTGCGTCTCCGCAGTTGCTGGAATTCGCAAAGCGAGAGGGACTTGGAGAGAAGCTGAAAAAGTTGGACAAAATGTTTTTAAGAACTCGGGCCGTGCTTGATGATGCGGAGGAGAAGCAATATGATAATGTCGATGTGAAAGAGTGGTTGGATGATCTCCAAGACTTTGCCGACGATGCGGAAGATATGCTGGATGAGTTTGACGCGGAAGCTGTGAGCCGAAAGTTGCATGATGGCAGTGCAGGTGAGGCGCAGAACTCCATCTCTAGTATGGTTAATGATTTGACTCAAAGTATTGTTGACACGTTCAGTGGTGGGCTACGATCAAAGATACCAGAAATCATTGATCGATTTGACGATCTTGTGCAACAAAAAGATGAACTGAAATTGGGAGAAAGAGTTGATGGAAGGGGCTCAGACAGGAAAAGGGAGATACCGGTGCCAACCTCTGTAGCCACTGAACCCTGTGTTTATGGCAGGGAAAAAGAAACAGAGGAATTGCTTCAGCTATTACTGGATGAAAAAGATAGTGAACCTAAATTCTCCGCAATTGCCATAGTTGGTATGGGGGTATCGGAAAGACAACTCTTGCCCAGCATGTGTACAAGCATGACAAAGTGCAGAACGCTTTTCAGTTGAGAGGTTGGGCGTATGTTTCGGAAGGCTTCAATATTGTTAGCGTGACAAAAACAATTTTAAGATCTATCAACTCTGAAATAAATGTAGATGATGATTTGAACTCGTCACAGGTTAAACTGAGAGAGGAACTGAAGGGCAAGAAGTTTCTAGTCATTTTGGATGATCTTTGGAATGAGAACTGTCATAAATGGGAAAGCCTATGTGCTCCTTTCCATGCAGGGGCATCGGGGAGCAAGATCGTTATCACAACTCGCCATCAAGAAGTTGCCTCGACTGAGGTTACTTCTATAGTGTACCCTTTGCAAGAGTTCTCAAATGATGCTTGTTTCTCTTTGTTTACCAGACACGCACTGGGGGCAAGTGACTTCCGTGCACATCCAAACTTGAAAGATATTGGCAAAAAAATCGTTGAGAAGTGTAAAGGCTTGCCCTTGGCAGCAAAGACCCTTGGAGGCCTCTTATGTACGAAGCGGAACCGTGATGATTGGGAAGAGGTGTTGAATAGTGAGATCTGGAATATTGAAGAAAAGAAAGGTGGAATTCTCCCCTATCTTATGTTGAGCTATCAGTATCTCCCTTCTCATTGAAAGAGGTGCTTTCAATATTGTTCGATATTCCCAAAGGGCTATGAGTTTGAGAAGGAGGAGTTGGTTCTCTTGTGGATGGCAGAGGGTTTGATTCAACCACACCCAAATGAGAAGCCAGAGGTCTTGGGCAGAAAATACTTTCATAATCTGTTGTCAAGGTCATTTTTCCAACAATCAAAAACTTCTAACTCTCAATTTCTGGCGCATGACCACAGTTATGATCTACAGTCGCGGTTATTTTTTCACCTAAGAGCTTCTATCTTGCGATTTCAAATGCACGATTTCATCCATGATTTGGCCCAATTTGTTGCAAGAGATACATGTTGTAGATTGGAGGATACAATTTATGGCAAAAGGAAATTTTATGAGAGGGCTCCGCATTTGTCTTGTTCGGCTGGTGGGTTTGAGCGTGCTAGAGGTTTTGAGGCTCTTTCCAAACTCACCCGTCTACGGACCTTTTTCTGTTTTGGTCGGCCCTTTTCTCGGCGTTACTGGTACTCGCCCAAAAACGTTCCAAGCTCATCGCTTGACTTACCATATTTAAGGGTGCTCTCTTTGGAAGGATTGAACATTGTTGAGTTACCAGATTCAATTGGTTGTTTGAAGCTTTTGTGCTACCTTAATCTTTCTGGCAATCCAATCCCAAGCTTGCCTGAATCTGCAACCACCCTCTACAAATTACAAATATTGATGTTGAAGGGCTGTCCTTGTTTAAAGAAATTGGCTTCAACATTTGGGAATTTAGTCAACTTGCGCCACCTGAATATCTTACCTTCAAATTTGGAAGGAATGCCTCTACAAATAGGTAAATTGACTTATCTCCAAACATTATCGAATTTTGTGGTGGGAAAAAGCAATTATGCTAGTATAAAGGAGTTAGGGCCATTGTCGGATCTTCAAGGGATGCTCAAGATCTCTAAAATGGAAAATGTGATTGAACCCGTGGAAGCATCGGAAGCAGATTTAAATGGTAAGCCTAATCTTGATGACTTGGAATTGGAATGGAGCAGGAACTCTGATGTGTCACAAGAAAACGCCATTCTAATGGGGAAGGTACTTGACATGCTACAACCTCACGAGGGTTTGAAAAGTCTGGCTCTCATGGGCTACGGTGGTACAAGATTTCCAACTTGGTTAAGTTACCCTTTGTTTCCTTATATGGTAAGCCTGAAGATTGTAGATTGTATAAGGTGTACCTCGTTACCATCAATTGGGCAACTACCAGTTCTCGAATTTCTTACGATTAGTGGAATGGACAATGTGAAGGATATTGGTCTTGAATTTTATGGGGAAGACTTCAAAAAATCTTTTAGAGCCTTGAAGACTTTGTATTTCTCGGATACGAAGGAATGGGAGAATTGGATCCCTCATGGTGAATTCCCACGCCTGTGTGAGCTTTCTATTCAATCTTGTTCAAAGCTAGTGAAGAAGCTTCCAAACCACCTTCCTTCGTTGGAACAAGTTATTATACGAGGGTGTGACCAGTTGGACGTTTCAATTTCAAGCTTTCCCAACAAGTGCAAAGTAGAAATTGACGGATGCAAAGGGGTGGTACGCGACAAAAAGGTTTCCTTCAACTCACTGGAGTTTCGGTTCAAGAGTCAAATAGAAAGGTTTAACACGCAAGAATTAACAACCGTAGAAGAGTTTTCGATTAAGCGTGACAGGAAGGCTTGGGAGCCACGCAAGCCTTGCGACGATCTGAGACCACTGTGGTCAAATGAAGTGGGACTACTGCAATATCTCCCTGCTCGTCGTTTGCTAGAGATTAGTGGATGTGACGAACTACTTTCTTTGTTTACAAAAGAAGTAGAGCAGATACAACGAGATATGCCATCAGCACTGAGAAAAGTCAAGATCTGGAATTGCTATGCTCTGGAATCTCTACCCAAGGTAATGATGTACAACCAAACGTGTCTGGAGGAAATTGAAATGTTTGGATGTAATTCATTGAGACACGTCGCAATAGGCGAGCTACCTCCAACTCTGAAGGTGTTATACATACAGCGTTGCGAGAATATGCTGATTGTGTTGGACGAAGACATCCACGGCGGCACAAGCAGAAAACCTATTCTTGAGGAGTTAGTTATTGATGCTTGTCCATCCCTTAAATCCATAACATTGAGCGGACAATTACCCGCCACAAGAAGCCTCCACATCAGCAATTGTTCAGACCTAGAGTCAATAGGGGACAGGTTCGAATGCACCTCACCTCTTGGAGATATTTCCATCTCATATTGTGAAACCCTTAAATCCTTACCCAAGGAGATGCATAACCTCAGTCATCTAGGGATGATTCGTCTTTCTGGTTGCCCATCTCTTGTTTGCTTTACTGATGGAGAGTTTCTCCCTGCCAACCTGAGAAAGCTGGAAATTTGGAGTTGTAAGAAAATACAGGGCCTACCCAACCGCTTTCATAGCCTTACCTCTCTTCGAGATTTTGTTATTCTGAATTGTCCAGGCATTGTATCCTTTCTGGAAAAAGGTTTTCCACTCCGCCTTACAACACTTGCCGTCTGTTATGTCGACATAAATGAGGCCTTGTTCGAGTGGGGGTTGCAGAAGCTTAGCTCTCTTAAACATCTTAAAATTCGCGGTGGAAGTCCGGATCTGGTGTGCTTTCCAAAGGGAATGCTGCCTGCCTCTCTAACCGAGCTCACCATTGGCAATTTCCCGAATTTGACAGACCTGTCTTCCCAAGGCTTTCCAATCCTCAAGTCTCTGGAGGAGTTGGCGATCTGGGAGTGCGAAAAACTAACGTCTTTTCCACAGGATGGCCTGCCTCGGTCACTCGAGTATCTTTGCATCCGTGATTGTCCTCTGCTGAAAGAACAATGCAAGAAGGACAAAGGACGAGAGTGGCATAAGCTAGCCCACATTCCGAATGTTTCCATCCTTTAATTGAGGCCAAGGAACGAAGAACCCAAGTACGTAAGTAAATTGTGATTCTTTTTTAATATTGATATCCATATTATGATTGTAGCTATATTACGTAAAACTTTGTAGTAGCTGTCATATTTGATAGCTGAATCGATAATGTCAATTTTGCAGCATTTGATTAAGAGGACCTCTGGTTGCCTGATAAAAAAAAGGAAAAGAAACCCTAAACCAGTAAGTTCAACACTCTTGGCCAAACACAAATGGAAGCAGAAGTCTTCAATGACGAGGAAGCTGCTTCTCGACAGGTTATTGATGGTCATAATTTTCCTTTTTCTGGTTTAACTGATTATTAGAAAAGTTGGTACTTGGTTTTGTTGTAATGAAATGACTACAGTATTCTAGTTGCGTCTATGTTTGGTAAACAGGGAAAGGGAAGGATGCTTAGAAACAAAAATTGAGATCATGAATTTCAAGACGTATGCTTTACATTTGTTAGAGATTTTGCGCATCCCAATAAGACAGAAAGGGCAAATGAACTATCCTTTTTGAATTGCTCAAGAATTTCAGCTATTCATTGTTAACTCTTGTCACTACATAATACTTCTGTGAGGAGGTCATGCCTTATAGGCATATATCTGAGGATATTTGCTACTTTGGTGCTTGCAGAAAGGTTCGAAAGACTTGTGCAAGTAGTTGCCACTTCAAAGTATCATATCAAAAAAGTGTGTGCAAATTTTGTTGCGTCTCATTTCTATATATTGTTTGTTGTATTTGCCTGAAGTTGTTTCAAAATTTTCAACCTTCCTGATTTATTTTTCATATAATAATCTTATCGGGTTACATTTTTTAGATTATTGGAGATAATTGTCTTAAGAAAGGACTTGTAATCATGAAAAGCGTGATCTATTTTGGGAATACTTGCAGGTTTTGTTTGCGTTTTCCTTTCTGTGTTGGCTCCTCGGCAACCAAATGCTGTATTAATGGACCAAATAAAAAAGTTCTTCATGTGTTGTTTGTAGTGTTCCCCTGCACAAATCACTTCCCTCTCTACATGACTCAAGAAGCTGTACTCTGTAAAACTATTTTGTCACTAATGATAGATCTTTTGAAGCCTAATACCACAATGTGTCCACTATGAAACTAGGAAGTTTTGGTACATTATATCAGTGATTAAGTTTGGAAACATAATAGAACAAACTTTTCCAAAGAGAGCATTTCCTTTACTCGTTATGTAGGGTGATTATGAATGATAACAAGTTATTAAAATATCCTTTTAATGAGCAATGCAGCGCATATATTCATTTGACTTAATAGGTTACAAATTTACATATCACCTATGATTTATTTTTCCTCTATCAATTACATTTATATTCTTTACACTAGAAAATTTTCAAAACGGGAAAAAGAAAAATTCTGTTGATCCCCGTGTTATTCTTGATTGATATCCAAAATATATTGTTACGAGAACAATTTGTATCAAATCCTAACTTTCCTTTTATATTTAGATTTCCACTTTCAAGAATATAACATTTGTTTCCTTATTTGAAACCTAATCAAATCTTTAGTCTTCCCAGTTACATTTACAATTTTAAATAAAAGATAGCCCGTTTGATTCTTGTTCGAAAACTTATTTGAATTTCATTCCTTAACATTTTTTATATACAAGAAGGCATCAGAAAATCATCTTTGATTAGCTTCATATTACTGTACAAGTCTAGTCAGAAAGAAAAAGACATTCAGCCATTGGCAATAGCTAAGCCTTGAGGGTCAGTTCGACTACTTACTTTGTCTTGTTATAGAAGTGTTATGCAGCTATGCCTGGTTTTGTTTTCCTTTTCATCAGCAATCATGGGACATTCTTGACTTTCAAATCTAAGTGCTGAAACGACCAACAACCAATACTACAGAATTTCTAATCAACCATCGTTTGCTTCTCTCTTTGCATCTTGTTATTCGTAATCTGTCGCTAGCCATCACAGGACTCCTTGTGCTTTCGAGTTCCTTTGCATTTCACGAAATAATTCCTGCCATTCCGGGCTTTACGAGTGGATTGAGTAAGGCGTATGCATGTGGTACATATATAGTTAATGAGGAGAGCTTTTCCACGTGATAGTCATGTATTTGTTCATAATAGAGTACAACTGTCCCTGAGCTTTTCAAACACTTGGTTTGAGAATGATAAATTTTCCAATAAATGAAAGTTGTTAATTACGAGATAATCTAGTTCAGATTTGTCTAAACAAGCATAAAATTTCCATGCAGTTTGTGTGAGTATGTGGGTCCAATTATCGGCTTTAGAAAGCAATCTCAACATGATTAATCATTCACCTAGTGCTTCCTGTTTAGCTCCATCGAAGAAACTGGGCATACGAATTTGTGTTAGATGTTGTCATGAAAGTTTAACATAGTATGCTAAAAAATTTGTTGCCACACAGCACATGGAAGTGATTAGTAATCATATTTGTTGCCATATACCAGAAGTTGGTGCCTTTCTCTAAAAGAATGGGATTCCATAATCTAATCCAGCTCCCATACAACTAAAGTATCGAAGTAACCTGTACGTGTATGTCCAAGAGACCCTTCTACTGTTTTGTAACATGTCATTTCTGACATACAAACCCAACTTTGTCCTCTGCATACGGCATCAAATATCGATCCAGGAAAATAAAAAGAAATACGTAGTTCGTCAATTTGTTAAACTTTATCAGTACCAAGGAATATTGTATTTTAGAATGATTCCAACATGCACTTGTATCAAACTTCGGTAAGCTTTTCAGTAATCATTTCAGGTACCATAAACCTCCTGCAGTGCTTCATCTGCAGAATTTCTTTCTTCCCCAATCCTGAAGGGTTTTGCGGTGCTAAACCTTGGCAACTTTCGATGTGATATTGAACACGAGAAATCTATACCTAAAGTAATCGAATGATGAGAATAGCCTTTCTAGCGCAGCCTTGGAGGAGAAAAAACTAACTACTTGTGGGTAGAAAAATTAACTATATTTATATGCCAAAAGTAGAACCAGCCAATGTTAAAGAAATTAAAGACATACACTGCCCTCCTAGAATGTACATATAACTCTCCACAGATTACCCAGATCAATCATCATTAGAACCAACAACCTGTAGCTTAAGCTCTTTGATTTTAGAAGCCAACTCTTCCCTGTTTTTCTGCAAGTCGATAGAAATTAATTAGTCCGGCCTCTCAAACATGGAAGATTAAATATCCTACCCAATTAGTACATACCTTAAAGATCAGATACCGATAGCTGAACCATAATGTGTAGCCGAGGCCAACAACTTCCATCAGCTTGGGGAACTATTTTATTAAATGACACAATCGATTAATCAGAGGAGAAGAAATCAAAACTTGTAAATAATACCAAGGAACTATTAACCCAAGAAAAAATGTATAAGAAAAACACACCACTGGAATAGAATCAATGGCGCTGACAACAACTGATGATAGCCACACGGCAACCAGGGCAGCGCCACCGTATAAAAGAACAGTATATGTATCATCTGAGTCGAGCTGCATGTTTTTAACAAGTAAACCATCAGTGCAGCTGCAGAAAATGACTAACAATTAGAGAAAGCAATTGACAAAGTTCTCTACTTGCTTGTTCCCTTCACTACTACGCCTTAAGAGGACTATTCGTTTGATTCTTAAGTTGGCAACTTGATACACAACTTACAACTATTGACTTCCTCCTCCGTGTAACACAAAATTTAAGGGAAAACAAAGCCGTAGTTTAATGTTCAACCTGTATGCATACCGCATGTTTTTATAAGAAAAATTTCAAGACCAAGATACTACAGATAGCAGACCAAAAACAGGAATAACTTACAAGAAGAAGAGGCGAAGAGAATGGATAGGCAACGAGCAATTCAGAGATATGCAAAAGCATTAAAAAGCTAACCCAGCAACATGAACAAACATTGAAAAGATACAAGGCAGAAAGAAAACTACACAGAGAAAAGAATGGTGCAGTTTTATGATAACCATGATTTGATTAAGTGGAAAAATAAACATTAGCAAATAACTGTTGAAGAGGTTATATGAAGATGAAGAGAGAGAAAGCACATTATTGACAATATACCTAAATGTAAAGGACCAAAAGAATCACATACGAATATAATAAAAATATTGTAAAGTCTGAAGGAGGCTCAAAAATGTTATAGAGATCTAGAGCGCTTAATACTTTGAAAGAGAACAAAATTACAAGCTCCCACCCTGCCCCACAGAAAAAAGAAAAACAATGCTCTTAACTTCTTGTAAAGCTCGGGTGGCAAAGGTGTGTGCATGAGTGGAAGGACAGCCACGTATGTACCATCCACGCAAGACAACCGTCCACTGAGCATTATTACAAATTAGGAAAGTAAAGTTTTCAAGAAGTTCAACATGTAAATTTGGATCATAACCAATATGAAGATAAGCTGCTTTAATTGATGAATAGACCATAGACCAGAAAGTTGAAAACCAGTTACTAAAGAAGTATAGAGAAGAAAACATTTGATCAAACATAAGAGAGATGATCTTGAAAGTTAAGATAAGTTCAAGCCCCAATAAAAATGTTGATGACAAAAAGCTAAAACAAAAACGCATGACGTAAAAAAGTCTTTATTTAAAGGAACTGTGTGTTGCTCAGCTAACCGCTCAGGATTGATTATCATCAAGCCACTATCCATAGAAACCTTCAAAACATTTTATTATTCATCATAGCAACCAGCTTCCATGACCATCATATTTCAAAAAGTTAAAAATAAGCATCTTATGACAAAACTGTTTGAAATTATTCAGATGGAAAATAGGACTAACGGCAGGAAGAGCAATTAGATAGACAAAATTAGGCCATATGAATGCAATTAGTGCAAGATTGGCAAAGAGTTAGAACGCATCTGAGATCCTCATCATTCCCAACTATTTCATATAAATTTGCATATTACAAGTGAACAGAAATTGAAGAAAAACTAACAGTGAAAATGAAAAAAGCCAGGTCAACAAGGAACAGCTATTCGGGAAACAAGAACATGGAACACTTGAATAAATGGAAAAAGGTAAAAGAAGAGGAATGAAACAGAGAGAATTGATAATTATTTCCATTAGTAATAGTTGAAGTTGCTCAGGTAACCGCTCAGATTCGACTTGGCTGTCGAAATTCCATCAAGCATTCATTGATGCCTTCAACCATATAGAGCATCATCATAGCAACAAATTTTGCATTTTCATCCACCCACTTGGCAGTCAAAAAAAAGTAAAAATAGATGATTGACTTTTTTCTATAATTATTAAAACAGGAGAAAGGAAACCAACGGAAACGACTAGCAGATAGAATTAATATAAACACAAACAGTACAAGGACAAAATGTTCATTATCGTTTACTGTAAGAGTAAAAAAAATAAGGATATTAACAATCAGAACAGATTAGATGTGGCTTAGCTAGCTAGTCCCATGGTAAGTTAGTAAGGACTCCATCATGAGATCTGGTGTTCAAAGTGGGTGTCTACGTTATAATATTAAAAAGAGAGAGAGAGAGAGAGAGAGAGAGAGAGAGAGAGAGAGAAGGAGAAAAGAGAGAGTGAGAGAACAGATTAGATGGAGATCAAGCATTTTCACAAAATCACCTACAACTCTCGTTCTGAAGTAAATATAAATCTTAATCCTTAACAATATTAACAACCTAACTGGTCATTTCTCATAAAAATACTTATCGGTTAGATATGACGCGTAATGGCCTTTCCTGGAACCATTTTCTACTTTTACTGGTGCTCCCTAGGTCCAGCAAACAGCTCTATTATACTATGATTGATCCTACTTCAAAACTCAAAAATGGTCCATAACAAACAAAGAATCCTTCGTCACAGCTATACCCATACCGTGACAAAGAACCATCAGAGAACTAAAAGTTCAGGAATTGGAAAGGAACCTTTATATTAAGCTTATCCAAAAGGTCAAAAGACTGCGTTTGGTCATCCCCAGGAGACTCCTCTCCAGATACTTCTGCGACCACAGTTTCACCGAACAACTTCTTCTCAGCCGGCGGAGCATCTTCCAGGGTCGCCACACCATCGCGCTCTTCGCCATTATACCAGTTCGCTCCACTCGAAGTCTCCTCAGACGTAGTTGCTTTCGGCAATGAACTCGCCAGAAGCAATCCTGAAAAGAACCAATCGCCGATGCATCAAAAACAAAGAATGCGAGTAACACGGAACCTAGGGTTTCGTGCCGACTCGGAATCAAAAACAATGGAAGGAGAACATACGGGAGCGGAGTCCCGCGGCTGTGCGAGAGAGTGGAGTTCTGAAGAGGGAAGGACTAGCAGGGACGACTCGTTGATGGTGACGTAAGGGGAAGTTTGAGAGAGCTTGGGTCGGGGTGCAAAGAGCCATATCTGGAGGCTAAGGTGCGCTCGTGCCGTGGATGCGGAATAACTCGCTGGTTTGGACCCCTTTTAAAGGGCGCGCGGCTAGGGTTTCTTTTTGTTTCGCCCGGGTCGGCTCGATTGGGCCACGAGGCAGAGCCGTTCGGCCTCGGCCTGAGTTTTAAAAAACGAGTACAAATACGACGCAATAATTACGAGGCGAGCGCACTGATTTTTTAAGGTATAATTTCGAGGATACATTGAAGAAAAATACAATATTTTGAGCGTATTTTTTCAACCTTGTTACGAATTTATGGATTTTAGGCTTGAGCTTATAGGAGTCCAAAATAATTATAATATTCAAATAAAATGTGTATAAAGTAATTTTAAGTTTAAATATTTTAACTTAATGATTAAGAAACATAATAAATACTATAACAATTGGTCTTATGTTTTAAATTCAAATAAAAAAATGAGCAGACTTAGCACATACCCAATTGCCACAATGGGCCGAAGAATGCAATCATATCTAAGCCTTTTAACTTGACGATCGAAGCACACAAGAAAACCCTTTAATACAATATCTAAAGGTACACACAAACCCTTTAAGTACACAAAAAGATTGATAGAAATTGAGTGGCAATATGCAATTTCAACTCCTTGGTTTAGAATCTTTATACATGAAAGTTTCTTTCCTTGAAATTAACAAAGGGATATGTTATGCAATGTTATGTTATGTTATGTTATGTTATGTTATGCAAATAAATTTGTCTATTCCTTAAAAGTTAGTTTGTAAGAAAATTACATGTATTTTATTTTTATAAAAATTCAAACATTATTTACTTAATAGGAGAAGTTATTCATACTATTCTTAACATATTTCTTATTGTGAAATGAACCATGGGTTTATGACGGTTTTATTATGAAGGTGAATAGTCTCTTTTGTACACCAAGAATCTTGTCTCATAAAATAGTCTAAAAGATTAGAGATCGCTTAGATAATGGGCCGGAGAAATACCGGGCTTCTTTGGGCTCTCAAGAAACTTCTATGAGGAGTGGCAGGTGAGCAGTTCAGCCGTCGCCGAAAAAGACCGGCGCTAATGGAATCTGACTATCATCCATCTCAGCTGCTATCTGGTTCTCATAATTATCAACCAATCAGAACCTTCAAACTCGATTGCCCAGACGCGCTCGCAAACTCAAACTCATAGCACTCGCCTCTCTGGACGGCCCCGGCCTGCCACAGTTTACGTGGGTTTCGAAATTGGGGCAGAACGGCAGCGTTTATGAGATAGACCCAACACATTTCCCACCAAAAGCGAGTAGTCCCTGTCAATCTCAACCGCGAAAGTACGAACTCGCTCCGCAAGGTCGCCGAAGAATCCAAAACCCAACCAATACTACCTCCGCAGTCCTCCTTTCCAAGCTGTTCAAACTCAACTCCTTTCTCTCTCTCTTTCTCTCTCGCTTGCTCGCTTTCATGGCGTCCTCGCTTACCAGGGAACAGTATGTGTACATGGCGAAGCTGGCGGAGCAAGCCGAGAGGTACGAGGAGATGGTGCAGTACATGGAGAAGCTGGTGACCGGCTCCACGCCCGCGGCGGAGCTGAACGTGGAAGAGCGGAATCTGCTATCCGTGGCGTACAAGAACGTGATAGGCTCGCTGCGGGCTGCGTGGCGCATCGTTTCTTCGATCGAGCAGAAGGAGGAGGGACGCAAGAACGAGGAGCACGTGGTGCTGGTGAAGGATTACCGGTCAAAGGTGGAATCGGAGCTCTCGGAGGTGTGCGCTGGGATCCTAAGGTTGCTTGACTCGCATCTGTTGCCGTCGGCTACGAGCGGCGAGTCCAAGGTGTTCTATTTGAAAATGAAGGGAGACTATCATCGCTATATGGCCGAGTTCAAGGCCGGAGATGAGAGGAAAGCCGCGGCCGAGGACACTATGCTCGCGTACAAGGCAGCTCAGGTACCTATTACTTCTTAAATTGTAATGTTATTGACGTTAAGTTGCTTTTAGCTGTCTCTAATACATGTCTACTAGTGCGCAATTACATGAATCTGTTATTCGGAGAAAAGAAAGATCCGGTGAAGGGCTTATGTGGACTAGTTTGTCTCAATACTAATATGTAGGAAGATTTATGGATATTCTCTTCGTTTTTATAGTTATCTTGAACTTTCCCTATATAGTTGTGAAAATACGTTCCCAACCCCAACACTCAAGCCCAGAAGGGAGAGGCTTTACTGCTTATTTTCGATTGGGTTGCCGACAAGGTTCTCAAGAATTATTGCGGGAAACCCGAGCTCAAATGGGAAAATTGTCCAAATGCCAAATAAAGGGGGGTGTTGTGTGGGGGTTGCGCAGGGAATGGGGTTGTATGGAAGACTTGAGATATTGCATGATAATACGAATTTGGTTAGAATTCTGAAAGCCAGTGCGGTCATCCAGTTTGACGAGAAAGGATCTTATGAGCTTATGTTCATGAAATTATCCACCAGACGCCTTAGCGTTCATGTATTCCATGAAGTAGAGACGAGCGTTTCCAACTTAGTGTTAGGGGGCAATCAACTGACTTCATATATACCGGGAACATTTTGGGAAAAGAAATTATCTTTGTGCTTCATTTGTCAGTTGAGTTAGTTTAATAGAGGGCTCGTTTAATTTGTTTTCTTACGTGTTCTTTATTTGTTTGAAGGATATTGCACTAACCGAACTTGCCCCAACACATCCTATAAGGCTGGGCCTGGCACTCAACTTCTCAGTGTTTTACTATGAGATCCTCAATTCATCAGAGAAAGCTTGTAGCATGGCGAAACAGGTTTGTTCCCTGCTGATGGCTGCTAAGCGTTTTGACTAGTTTAATGTCACTGGACATCCTCTTATATGTAAATCTGGATCCATATTTGCGTCGGGCCTAACAACAGGATCTAACTTCAATTAAAAGTATGATCTAGTAGAATTCATTAATATGTGATCAGCACGGCCACCTTGAGGACCCTTCTGTTTTGGCATATCCCTCCTTTTCTCATCTGGGTCTTAACGAGGATAAGATTTGCTTAGAATTGAGCCTCTGAATAACTTCAAACACATTAGATGTTCCATCTGTATAAACTATGATCTGATCAAATTGTGACACCTGCTTGTAATTGCTCCACTAAATAGCCAAGGGAAACCCTATATGAGTTTCTCTTCTAATCTGAATCACAAATCTTTAGAACATTTCAATGTAAAGGGTTACCCTTTCAAGTTAGGCAACTGTTGATTGGATGTTTGGGCCTTGCTTGATTCATAGCTAAAAAATTGATAATGAGTCTTTTGTTTGTGATCTATGTATGTGGGCGATCTCAATGTGGGTTTGGAAATTCAACAACTTGCAGAACATCTCACGATATTACTCCTACTGCTATTGTGCTTAGGTTATTCTAGAGCTAATAAATTTATCAAGATAATATTTTGGCAACTCAAGGATGAAATTTATAATGTTGAATTAGGATATCTAACAAGCTCTAATATCACATGATAACACTTGTAGAGTTTATTTTGAAACAAGTTATCTACCCGTTTTGGGGCTTTTCTGCCTTCTACTTATCATGTATAATTAATGGCAAAACAAGAAAAAGGTACCACTATAAATGCATTGGCTTTATGGTTCCAGATTTTGGCACTATTAGTTGGTATAAGTTCTTGAACTTAGTTGCTGTTTATCTTTAAAAACTCCTTCAAAGAGAAGTCAAGGTTGATACTACGTATCTCACTAGCTCTGGATACAGCTAAGTGAAGCTGCAAATTCAGCTCATGACACCTTATAACCTTTGTAAACTATTCCATAATAGAGCGTGGTTACTGTTTATACATACGTATGTATATGTATGTGTGTGTGTGTGTGAACTCCTTGTAAGACAAGTCTAGATAGATACCGAGACTCTCCGGTGCTCTGGAAACAGCTAAGTGAAGCTGCAAATTCAGATCATGAGGGGTTGAGTGATAGGTTTGGGGGATCATAAAATTATGAACTAGATCAACGTGTAGGTTCCCAGTAGAACTCTGGAACTAATTCTAGAAGAGTGATATTACAGCCATAATAACACCTTAATCCCCACCCCCTCCCCGTTGACAAAATCCAAAAGAATATACACTAGTATCATCCTTACATGATGTTGTACGGAAGATGTGGATGCACTCTGTGCTTAGGCAAGCTGTGTGAATTATGGTGATGAACGTTTTACTAGAGGCTGATGTAATGATTATCATTTTTAATTTTCCTTTTAAGTATTATGATTTGATATTTTAAACCTTTTTTTCATCCACAGGCCTTTGAGGAAGCTATTGCTGAGCTGGACACATTGGGTGAGGAGTCATACAAGGACAGCACTCTCATCATGCAATTGCTGAGGGACAACCTCACTCTTTGGACTTCAGATATGCAGGTGAGTGTAACTTGAAGTAGAGGAGCTTTTGGTCATCTGAAGAAACAAAATCATTAAAACTAGAGTATAACACAGGCTTCTAGAGAGTTACCAAATAATAATATGAGGAGCATCACCAGAATATATCTCCACTTTAAATCTAGAAGAGGAGAATGGATTATCTGATGGGTTCCACTGCACTGATCCTTCAGAGATATTTGTCACTGAAACTACTGGGAAATTTTCAGAAGTGTTGCTTTGAATGCAAATATACTTAACGTTAAGATACGGGCAAAAATAAAAGAATAGTAAAGAGTAATAATTATCTTCCAAGACAGATATGAAACTGAGGACCGGGAATTTAAACAGATGTTAAGCGGCCATGGGGCAGACC
Source organism: Casuarina equisetifolia (assembly GCA_028551475.1). Taxonomy (NCBI): domain Eukaryota; kingdom Viridiplantae; phylum Streptophyta; class Magnoliopsida; order Fagales; family Casuarinaceae; genus Casuarina; species Casuarina equisetifolia. Next base: position 513,317 of record CM052358.1, on the reverse strand, counting down.
CATAAGGTTTCCTTTTCCATCGGTACGACCCTCTTGCTTTTTGCAGCTTCTGGCTGTGGCCGTCGGGTTCATGTACCTGTACTTCTTGGCGTTATCTCTATCCTTGGTCTGAATAATAAATCATTGTTCATGTTGTTGTGAGGAGTCTATGAATCTGTTGGCCCTATTGCATCTTCGCCAAGTGCTTTCAGTAGTTTGCTTTTAAATCCAAGCTTTTTGTTGGTCAGACTGGTGAATCAGTCAGATCTTTGGTTGTTCAGTTAACTAATCGTAGCTACTATAACTTGCTAATCCTGGTCGTGGAGAAGTGCAAATAAGCGAATTCATCTAAATGAACCATCCAAAGTGTTAGGGCCCACTAATTTACTTTATGGTGAACTCTAATTTGTGAGTGTTTCTAACATTCACTTTTTCTGGGTGGTTGCAGGAGCAGATAGATGAGGCATAAGCAATGTTTGCTCCTTGAGGGAGGTGGGCTGGAATGTCATAAATTATCTGTAACCTGCATACTGATTAAATGTATGGCTATCTGTATACCATGTGCTCATGATGTATCTTTACGTCTTACTTTACCTTTTGCCTTTGTTGTTTTCCGGCTCTAAGAGACTTTATGTCAATTTTTAGCACACTTGCTATAATTTCTTTACTTAAAGATTGCAAGTAGTATCGACTTGAGGTGTGTAAATGACTTGATGGAAAAATAACTTGTAATACCCAGTTGAATGATCTTCAGTGCCTGTATTTGATATTTCTGGAGACAAGTAGCTCTAGAATAAATTAATTGGCATGGCATTCTATAATCCTTATCGAGAACAAACTGGGATACTTTTACTTTCATGCGAGGCTGGAGTGTCAGGATTGAAAAACAACTTTAAGACAGTTTTACGTTTATTTATTTATTACATTTTTGGCTTCCTTTTTCTTCTCTGGGCCGGGGCTTACCGATTGGAATGGATTGGCAAATAGATATCGTCGACACTGAGATGTACTGTAGTGTTGCGGGACCGGGACAGGAGTTTCCACGTTAGGCAAGAGTGCTTCTGGTAGGTTCTTTGCAAGGTTCCTGTATGCACCTGTTCTGCCAGAAATGTGAAGGACCTGGTTTTTTTATCAGAAAATTTTCAACTCTCTTCAGTGTGGTAAAAAATTATTCACTATTTCTGTGCATTAACGTCTTGTTAATTACATCTAATCAATGGGGGTTGAACGTGGAGTTGTTGGCGTGACATCTGGCCTCCAGTGTTGGTGGCATTTCGTCTCATTGTTTGACTATTCACGTGGTTCAGAGATGGTCAGTTTCTTCTTGTATTTTCGTTAATCTAATTCTTATACTGTAACTTCCTTTTCGAGGCAGTGGGGTCGCTTTGAATGGAAGACCGCGAGACCAACGATTGATTATTTTCGCTAGGAACTTGAAGCGGTTCAATTATCAAAGAATATATACGCTGTCTACCAAAATCCACCTAGGCTAGGCCATTGGTGGCAAGTGGGAAAAGCTTCTTTCCCTCTGTTTCATGGTCTACCGAAGACTAGCTGTTGCATTCATCTTGGCTCTCGAGGCCCGGCACATCCAGATGACTCATATATCGAGAAGGTATGATCACTATACGAGCTTCGGGAAACTAGATTCATCATTGTCGTTTAGACAACTTAGCAGTCAGAAGAGTCTTCAACGGGGTCTAACCGACTCAATCATGTTTGAGCCATGCAATTTCCCTCGTTAAATCTTCCTTCGCTGTTCCCTATGGTTTTCCTTTCTTGACTCTATCTGATTATAGCACAGATTTCGAGAAAAAAAGAAAAGGAGATTGCTCGAAAACTCAGGAGCGGAAAGATTACTCAACATATCCTACATTGGTGGAGAGTATCCTGATTTAACTTTTGCCATCCAAACATTAAATAATTGGGAGGACGAAATTTGTTCCCATGCTGAATAATCCTCAGTCTTGACACCAAAACATGGCTAATCTTGGCTACCTTTCGTCGTTGGAATTCGTGAAGTTTTCTCTGTTAGCTACTGAAAATGGCAGTAGGAGATTGGCTTCCCAGTGCCGAAGCGAAGTTGTCTTCCGCACGCAATGCAAATGCATGTATGCTAATAGCGAATCTTTGGAATATATAATCCACTAGTGGAACCGCAAGAGAAGGACAAATAGAGAGATATAGAGAAAGAGAGAGATTTTGTCATTTGTGTAATATATATGCCAGTGTGCAGCCGGTTATGGTGGAGTCGGATAAGCAATGGAAGGAGTGCATGGAGGATGCGATGACTGACGAACCATGCTATAGAGCTCGGATCTCAAGCACAAAAGGTTTTAAAAGAAAGCCACTGGACCACCGTGCTCTGCTGGTCCAAGAGCGCCTTTGCAAGTGGGCATGAAGCTCCTAGAAAGTGAGCAAGTAAAGCTGCGTTTAGAATCCAATATACACGTGATTTGGGACATATAGTAAAGCATATCAGTTGGTCCACGAGAATTTTTGTTAAAGAGGTGGAGGAAAGGTAAATAGTGTTGCATGAGAAAGATAGAGCATCTCTAGGAGAAGAAAAGGGTTAGGAATTTGTGTTGCTAAAGTCTCATAAAGAGAAAAAGCATGTGTCTTTTAGATCTCAATATAAAGAGTTCTTTCACGAATGCAGGCATCCTAAGTTCGAAGTGGTTTCACCATTGGCCAGTGCATTCTCATTATGTCAGAATTGAGAGGTTGAGATTGAACATGCCATTTTGGTATCTTCATTTCACTGATGTGCATAAATTAAATGAAAAAAAAAAAAAAAGGTCTTATTCTCCACCTTCAACTAGAGTGCAGAATAGATGCCATCCCCTATGCAATCTCGAGGAGGAAAAGAACAGACAACAAAACAAAACAACTCGTCCCAGCTTTGCTCATTTCATAGTGAAATCAAATCTTCCATTATCACTTGTAACACCACTCGTTTTAAGATCTGGGGAAGGTAGTGGCTTACCATAACTAAGAAGAGCTTATTGACAACTATTTCTGTTTTATTAGAAACTACGAATTTTTTAATACCTTTCAAACTGACCCATTGCAGGCCTACCACCTGTGGAAACAGGGTCGATTCCCTTTGATCCAAAGACATGACAAATGGTTGTGGTTGTGTTGCATTGTCGAACCCACTGGGACAAAATAAGCATCTCAGTCTACTACTTAAGTACTTATGCAACCCATACGATGAGTTTAATTATGATGCTAACCTATTAGAGGAGTTTGGTTTCGTTGAAGTTTCTTGGATTGTCTGTCTGGACTCCCACCCATGTGCTTGATTGCGTCAAGCAGTTCTTTGCATTTAGATTTAAGACCACTTGGCTTACCTTAATCGAACCATTGTCTCGAGTGTTATGTTGGGGGCAAGTTTTGATTACATCATCCGTATGACGATTTTGAAGTGCAATCTACGTCGCCTGATGCATTGACAATTTCATGATGGATCGATATGCACGTGTTTCATTTACTACCGTTCTTTTATGATAATTCTAGGGCAAACAGGTCATTTTTGTTATTTTTTTTCTTTACATCTTAGTGTATATACACGGTATCATTTTATGCTTACATTGTTTTTTGTATCATTTAACCAAATATACACAATTGCAGTTTTTTAAGTATAAAACAGGACATCGATGGTATCAACATTAACAACTTATTTTAATAAATTAATCAACTATTTCTAGCAATTTACATTATTTTCTCATCCTCGAATGCAGAGTGGTATGGGAAGTGAAATCGATCACCGCAAGGAAGAGAAAAAAGTCAAGAAGTACGATGATGGGAATTTGGGAAAGAAACAGTGAAGCTGGTGGCAGGAACCATGAGCCATGCCGAAACAGGAAATGGCAGAGCCTTTGTTGTGTTCAGCATCCCATGGCACCATCAGTTTCACATTTTTTAGCCCTGCACTGAGCTACTGGAAAGTCCTCGACCCCAATGAAAAGGCAAGAGCAAAAGCAAAACACCCAAAAGTAACAAATGATTCGTGGGTAGATTTTGGTTGAATTATTGGGACGAAAATTGCAAATTCACTCACTGCTCTGATGGCACGACTCGAGTTCAGAAGCTTGGCCCAGTCATTCAATTCTGCCTCCTCCTTTTGTACAATCTGTGGAGCCTCCCCGACTACACACTGCCGAGCTTTCAATATCTATCCAACGCGGATCATGCAAATTGTTAAAAATGATTTACTTTTTTAGTTAGGTAAAAGAGATTTTGGATCATGGAATGTCATGGAATGTCAAATTCAATACCTAAATTATAAATTTGTTGATAACTCATTGTTCGACTATTAAAACCAAAACCAAAACTTATATTTTTGTTTTTCATAGTTAATTATTGGGATTATTGACTTCTTGAAATCACTTCTTATATTGTCAATGATCAATAATTATTGTACATTGTTAATATGGGATAACAATGGAATTGTTCAAACATTCAAAATTCACACTTGTTTCCTTCAACATTTGGATAAGTTTGGAAACAAATTTGACTAATTCTTTCACTTGATTTGCTATCATCTTAATATTTTAAGTGTTTCCTCTCTTAATGGTTGATTGTGAGAAAAATATATTGAACATTTTTAAGAGAAATGAAGTTTTACAAATGGTCTTCCTAAACTAAACATCAAATGTCCACATTATGAAGAATCAGAATAATTACATTTACCAGTAATCACATGCATAAATCACTTGAACAACCACCTAACTTTCTCTGCACTTTGGACACTTTTCAGCCCCCTACATTTCCCATTTTCTTCTCTATGCAAATACTCTCTATAACCAAGCTTCCAGCTCAGACTGTGATCTACATACCAAATAAATCGATGGAGTACTTTATTGATCCTTCTAAACATAAATGTAGTCTATTGAAAACTTGATATTGCACCATCTAATTATCATCATTCTCCAAGCAAAGATTGCATGATTATGTGCTCACCATTGCATTTGTGGTTCCTCCAAATTCATTATTAAACACTAAACAAAAAATAAGACAAACAATTTTCTATTATCAAAAGTTTTTATTTTTTTGGTTGTCCTTTTTGTGAAATTATCTATTTGTGTTTATATTCCCTTGATATGCTTATTAGGAGTTTTATTTTCTTTTCCTTTTTCGATCTGTGGCCTCATAGTCCACAGCCTTCTCTCCCCATCGTCTCGGTTACCCTAGAAACCTACGTTAAATTCCTTCATAAAGCTCTTACCTTTGCAGCTCTTCTTTACCCCCACCACTCTGAACTCTCCCTTTCTCATTCCTGTGCTTTCTCTCTAAAACGCTCTCTCTTGTTTTGAATTCATTGTAAAAACGAAAAGAAAATTGCATATCCTTGCAAGCAATAATCTTTGATAATCCCTTGTTCGGAAGTCTCATTTGATGAGATTATCTTGGGTTTTCAAAGATTTTTGAGGTCATTGTAATGGCAGAAAGTGTTGACTGTGCCGACTTGAACTTCCTCTGTTCTGAGAATAGCAATGCTTGTTTTGAGGACCTTAATTGCAATGCTGCTGATGGGTGCGGTATTTCCTCCCCTTGGAACCGCCCAAACGCTGGCACACACAATCAGGACCCGATTTTTGACGTAATTAGATCCGACTCCTGGATGGGTTTTCCACCGCAAACTGAAGAGAGAGTCGGAGAAATGGTTGAGAGGGAGAGAGAGCATTTGCCTAGAGGTGATTACCTCAAGAGATTGCGCAGTGGGAACTTGGATTTGAGTGTTAGGAAAGAGGCTCTTGATTGGATTTGGAAGGTTGGTTCTACTGGTTGTCTAGTTGGGTTCTGTTGCGTTTGGATTGTTTCATCCATTGATTATTGGTTTTAACACAAAATGGCACTGAGTTCTCTTCTGATTTTTTTTTTAACGAGGTTATCGTTTTCAACATCATTCAGGTCTCTTGATTTCTTACTTTACGTGCTTTATAGTGACTCTGAATTTGTAGTTTATTGATGGATTGTAGGTGTTAATCTTCGTTCCTAAACTAGTTCTTTAAGCAACTCGATCAGATTATTCTGTTGGTTTTATGTTTTCATTCCGTCTCTGCCTTTTTCTTTGCCATTTTGTTCTCTTGAATGATGTATTGCTCTCTGTTTCCCCTGTTTCTGATTGATTGTTTGATCCTGAGAAATGGTCTCTTCTCTTGATTACTCAAGGATCATTGGTTTTTTTTTTGTCCACTGTGATCAACAGGCTCACTCCCATTACAGTTTTGGACCATTAAGCCTCTGTCTATCTATAAACTACTTGGATCGCTTCCTATCAGTTTATGAATTGCCAGTAAGTTCAGATACTGAAACCAAGTGTGTTTCTTTCTTTAATCCAATTCTTATCATTGTGGTGCTTATTTGTTGACTTTACCTTTCGTATTTTTTTGTCACTTCTCCGGGCCTTATAGAGAGGTAAAAGTTGGGTCGTGCAATTGGTAGCTGTTGCTTGTTTGTCACTAGCTGCAAAAATGGAGGAGATTAAAGTGCCTCAGTCGGTGGATTTACAGGTAGAAAATGCGTGCACAATAATTTAGAGTTGATGGATCAACAATTTGATATGATCTAGATTTGGCATTGATTTGATATTGTTGCCTCTGTGATGTGCGTTTGTGGGCAGGTGGCAGAACCCAAGTTCGTGTTTGAAGCTAAAACCATACAGCGGATGGAGCTTCTGGTGTTGAGCACATTGAGATGGAGAATGCAATCTCTTACTCCTTGCTCCCTCATCGACTATTTTCTCAGCAAGATTAATAATGTTCAGCAACCATCAACATTGTCCATCACCCGATCAGTACAACTCATATTAAGCATGGTGAAAGGTCTGAGCCTCTCCATGTCTCCATTTGTTATGTTATGTACTTGCATGTTCTTGAGGATTAATGGTTTCTGGGTGGGCATTGAATGCAGCTATTGACTTCTTGGAATTTAGGCCTTCTGAAATCGCTGCGTCAGTGGCTATTTCTGTTTCAGGGCAGATGCAAGCAGAGGTCATTGAGAAGGCCATGTCTTGTTTCTTACATGTTGAAAAGGTGAGATTGGTGGGTGCCCACAGAAATAAAATCATGGCAGGACAAATCTGCTTTTACCCTCTGAGATGTTCATATCAATTTTTTTTTTCTTTTTCTTTTTTCCCCCAATATGAACTTACGAACTTTAGTTTTACTATCCCTGGGGTTTGCAGGTGAGAGTGTTGAAGTGTCTTCAACTGATCAAAGATCTGTCATTGATGAATGGGTCTTCAGCTTTTGCAAGTGCCTTGGCTCCATCTGTGCCTCAGAGCCCCATAGGGGTTTTAGATGCTGCATGCTTGAGCTATAAAAGTGATGAATTAACAGTTGGGTCATGTGCAAATTCTTCACATAATAGTTCAGATACAAGAAGAAACCAGACAGACCATCTGAAGTGGACTTCCAAGTCATGAAATGTGAATTTTTCTCCTTCACACCCAAGTCCAATCAGTTTGGTTGAATGGGAGTTTGGTGTGTGGTTTTTGAGGTGCCCTTTGTCACAGAGGAGAAGAGAGAGAGTGAGAGGAGGGGGGGGGGGGATTGAATAAATGAATTAAGGTGAAGGGCAATTCAAGAGCTTTCATGCTTCTAGCATGAGAAAGGAAGTGACTAGCTGTCTATAACCAGAAATTTAGCCATAAATATTAAAAATGGTGGTGGTTGTAATGGTGGATTGGTATGTTAGTGATTAGAATACAGCTTTTTGGTCGTAGCTTCCAGTTCAAATGAGAGTAAAAAGGGAGGATATATAATGAGGGAATGGAATATCTCTTAAAAATTTTGTTGTTTTCTTTCATTCAATGAACTCAAGGGTGTCCCATTAATCAATTTTGGAAACAGAAACTGTTTTCCGTAACTGAAGAACCATGTGCTTGAGATGATTATGGGCATTCACTTATGGTAAAATTCATTACTGCCGGCTGAGATGTCAGCACTGTCAAGTCAAGATGATTGAAACGATACCGTTTGTCGATGTGAAGGGTCATAATGGGCCATTTACTTTTGACTGTGTAATCACGAAATGTCTAGGTTTCCTGGTTGTAATGGATGTAATGCTGATGAAATTCATCATTCATGGTTTAATTTGTCTTAATTAATTAAGCAGCTGCAAGTAAATTGGTAAGGATTCTTAAATTTACTTATAAAAAGAGATAAGAAATATGTTAATTTTATGGGCATTCATGGACAATCGAATATAATATTTGCATAAAAAGTACATTTCTTCTCTCTCTCTCTCTCTCTCTCTGTGAAAATATATGATTACATATCCAATGAGTGCAGCTTTTACTCTGATAGCAACTGTGAAAAAGCACTTCCTCAAACAGGAAACCAATATCAGCATTATAATATGTAAAACTTTATTAATTAAAAACAGCTGAGCATGGACAATTCTTTAAACAAATGTAAGCCAATTATGACAGACAATGTGCTCGCGAGGATCCTAATAACATATATGCATGACATATGAGACGAACCAACAGTAAGTTAACAGAAGCTCAGAACAAAAAGAAAGAACACAGAGGACAGTAACACAAGACAATTCCCTTGAAACTCTAAAAGAAAACAACTTAAAAGATATCGAACTCAAATGACCACATCAGCCTCCAACTTCGACTGCCAAGTTTTCTATTAACGTCTCTCTCTCTCTCTCTCTCTCCATGTCTTATGTCACGTGCATATGAACCCACACCCAAAAAAAAAAAAAAAGAGAGGATAACATAAATATGTGGTTATGAAATTTTATCGCAATACAGAATTTTATGTTTCTTAAATGGAAGATTTTAGAATTAGCTATGCCAGCAAATCTGAGGAAAACAATGAAAGTGTTCCTGGATGCTTTTGCTGACGTACAAGCTTCCTTGAAATTTAATGGTTGGAATTAATTTAAAGAGCCTGCGGATGCATAATTTATATCATCATCTAAAATCACTCCCGTTTCTAGCAGAGCACACCAAATAACAGCCGTCAAGTTGAGACTCGCAGAACCATATCCTTGTTATGCCATGACCATTCTCAACTCAGTACAAAAAGCTTTAGAACGTCTAGGCTGGGGGTCTGCGACGGAGGCAGAGATGATGGACTGAAATGGAGACGGTGGTATAATACAGGTAGAATACATGGCATAGGGGAATTTGGTCCGTGGATGCCGACTAGGCTGGGGGTTGTCATTTGGTGAATTCTGGTAGGAGCAGGAATAAGTGGGGACAACGTAGAAGCAGGTGAGGGGTCTTGGTTTGCTTCTTTTTCTAATGGAGGGTGTGGGGTCTGCTGCGGCTTTCCATCATCTTGCTGGAAAGTGAGAGGAGAGGAGAGGAGAGAAGAGAAGAGAAGAGAAGAGAAGAGAAGAGCACCTACTGAGTGTCTTAAGGAGTCATGTTCTGGGATGTCTTCCACGAGTAAAAACGAGAAGATTACATAGGAGGAGATGTGCTGGCTCTGTGGTTCTGTTCATTTCGGACAAATGTTTATTTGGAAGAGACTATACACTGTTGTTGCGACGAGGGGAAGGGAAGAGATTTAAAAGGAAAAAGTTGCAGAGAATAAAGAAAAAGGTAAGTTGTAACAAAAAGAAACCTTTTGCTTTTAATTTTTAACCTATTTTTTTTTCAAAAAGATCTTGCATATTTTTATTTCATGTTTCTGTAGGAGATCTCTTAGATTTCACCTTTAAGAACTCAAATATATTTTTCTCAGGTTCTTTTCAAAAGGTGGCTTTTCTTTTTCTTTTTCCTTCAAAGTTTTAAAGAAAATCAAACGGTTTTTAAGATCTTTACTATGGACGATGGAGTTTTTTTTACTTTTGTTTTCTTTTTAGTTGGAGAGCCAAATGGAAAATATAAAGTAAGTAAGAACTTCAAGATCTCAAAATTGATTGGAAGGGTTGACAAATCCTTAGTAAAATACTGCTTGAGACTTATTAATTTCAAATTTAACATTTTGAGAGTACATAAGTAAATGCATGAATTAAAAAAAAAATGATTGGAAGCTTATGAAAGCAAAAATACGGATTTCTTTTAGATTTTTAGAGAAGGACATGAAAGTTTTGTGATGTTTTCAAGTGTTAATTAATAGTACTTGAGGAGAAGTATCATGAAATTTTTTCTACTTTCTAAAAGAAATGAATTTACATTTTCGAAGAAGATAATGGACTTTAAATTTGAGAGGGCTATATTTTCTATCCTTGGGGGAAGAAATGAGAATTTATAACTAGGCACCAAACCCGATTGGGAAGGCTCAGTGTAAACTAAGGGTTTAAAATATTATCTCCCCTCTTATAAAATAATTACTCCCTCAATATAAGTTGAACCCTGCAAGGACTGCTGCCTTCCAAGGTGACAATGGCAGATAATCTCTATTCCCACCCCAAATTAGAGGTGTAAACAAAGGTAATGTATGTGCGTTGAATGGGATTCATTGGTCCAATCAATGGACCAATAATAGCCACGGATATCAGGATGCCAAGAAAACTTTTCTAAGGATGCGTGCTGGTGTCTCAGAAACCCAGGAAAAAAAAAAAGAAAGAGTGGCTTGTGAGGACAGAGAAGGCAGTATAGTAACAAATGAAAGATGGGTAAAAGAACAGGTCAGAAGACTCAGAAACCTCAGGAGAATCAGGAACCTTTTACTTGTCCGGAGCTTTGGCTGGTGAAGAAGCATTTGATAAGTAGGGAGTGTTCAGATGGGGCGGTTAATGGCAGGAAAATGATGTTCAGTCAGCATGACAGATTGACCAACGCGCAGGCCGAAAGGAAAAGTGTACGCATGTGTTTTTCAGGTGCTGAGCTAGCCCTGGTCAATGGTATTCCCTGTTGCCCAATTTTAAAATGCGGTTCATTTCACAAGAGAAAGCAGAACAGGTGCTGTTAATTTATGGAGGAGGGTAAAGGGAAAAGCACTTACCCTTTGATACAACTGGCTCAATCTTCTCTCAAGAAACAAGGCTACTCGGAGTAGTATAAGTGAAATCACAAGTTGTGTTTCTGAGTTCCTGTTGAAGACAGTATAAGAGTGTCTTTCCACGTTTGATGATACATGTTAAAATGTTTGTTGAATCTTGATATTTTAAGAAAGAAATAAATCTTTTTGACATTTTTATCCTCTCACCATCTTACTCTTCTTCTTCTTTTTTTTTTTTTTTCTTTTCTTTTTTCTTTGTGTTTTAGTCAAGTATAGGGTGTTTTGGTGTGAAATTCAAAACCAAAGTCGTAAGTGGCAAGTAATCAACCACTGATTATGGTTATGGGGTGTCTCCCTTGATGGAAGAAAACCTTTACACACTTGTCTGGGTGAGAAGGGACAACTGTGATCGTTTGTAAACGATTACCTATCTGAACGATATGAGTTGTGTCTGAACTTACCCTTATGGAACTTACAAACCCTTCAGATAGTCTGAAAAAGGATCAGATGTGCATTGGAATTACGTCAGTTCCATCGTGGGCTCAGTGGGTATACCTGATGTAATAGAAGAAATCACAGTTACCAGAGGAGCTGGTGTAAATCTTTGACCAGTCAGAAGTCATGACTATTCAAAGAACCTAGTACAACGAGTTAGTCATGTTGTCATGTGCAGCACTCTAGTGCAGGAACATTTATCTACAGCTATTTTATTGCCACAAAGACACTGCTTGCTTCGTAGGAACACACAAGTACATCTCAAGTAAGGAAAACATAGAAAAGAAACACTATTCATGTATTCATGTGCATTGGCCTACTACGGGGGCAATTAATAAAAGGGTCAAACCAAGTTACTTATTACTGATTCCACAAAATCTCATCAATGTTTAATGGGTTCAATCAACAGTAGTATACATTAGAATCTGACAGAGAGCCAAGATAAACCTCATTAGATGTAACAATCCACATGTTGGGAGGTTCCATGTCCTGATATGGATCTCAGATTTTCTCGAGTGTTACGTTCCTGCAATTTAGTTCTCATGTTCACATTTCTGCACGACATTATCATTCCAAAAAATTCATAATACTCTGGATATGATCATACCCAAAAATTTGCAAGCGAATTTCACATGCAAGATCATTACAGCTGATCCAGTCTCGCGCCAGCTTTAATGGTGGCCACCATAGTTCATGATTACAAGAATTGTAGTTCAAAATAATAAAATCTACCAACATGCTTGGCGGTGCCTCTGGAACTTATTGTGAAAGTAACTGAGTGAAGACATGCTATACACCGATCAATATTCAGTGGTGAAAGGAAGGTTATCCTTCGGTATTATTTCTTCTACTTCATTCTTTTGAGCATAAAATTAGCGAACTTCTGAAGCAGGCTATCTGTCCTAGATTCTACCTTTAGGAGCTCACAATTTTAGAGTCCCTTAGCTTAAATAAGAAGAGCTAGTTTATCAGATAAAGTCAGGCTGGCCTGTTGAAGTCAAGCAACGATGCCACATTCTACTATTGGGGTCCACAAGCCTCGGTTTAGAAATGACTTCGGGAATTGGAAGGTAGACATAGTGAGTGTTGCATATGCCTACTGTGATTCCACTATATCCTGCGAATGCACCATGAACCTGCCAAAGCCATATATCCATATTCAATAGAGATCAGTAAGACTGAACTGTAAAAAAACAAAAAAGAAACAGGCATCTTGAAACCTACTTCAGTGAGGGGCATTTGGACAACAATCCTATACATTCTTGCAAAACCATAGGCAATTTGAGTGGGGTCAGTAGAAACTGGGCCGAGCTCTAGTTGATTCAAGTTTAACCAATCGTTGATTGCAAATCTGAACTTGTCAGCAAGGACAACCTTGAACTCTTAATAGGCTTGCCTACTGAGATGAGCCAAGTTTGAGATCAAGCCTGCTCACAGGCAATATTACATAACCAAGCCAGTCCATTAGTCTAATCAAATTTATTCTTAGGCCTAACAAGTTGAACTCAGATCAACTTAGAAGAGATAATTTCTCATTTATCCTGGAATCAATATTCTCCAATCCAAAAACCAACCCAAATTTCGTGGGCAGGTCCATGGTTTGAATGAAGCTGGATCCGGTACCTCAGGAGACATGATTTAACATATAAAATTTCCTAACTCAAAAGTCTTGAATTTTTTCCTAAAGGAATCTTGTCCAGACTTTCAATTCCTACGTTGTAAAAGTTCTTTGTAAATCCAGAGAAATTTAATTAGTGTAGCACAAATATCTGATAATAGCAAACTCTTCATCAAGTCAGAATTTGGTACGTAAAACCTATGGGATAACCCATCCAAAGTTTAGAAGAAAGATATTAAAAAGCATTCCAGAATTCAGTTTTTTTAGGTTCCCCAATTACTGTTGAACTTTGGTTTTGTTAGATCATTCCATTTCAGATCTGACCTTGGCTCATCACAAGAATAATAAGCCGAGCATATATCTCTATTTTTTCTTGGGTAATCTACAGGTCCTGTTTCAGCATCACTGCAGTCCAAGCTAAGGGGTCAGTTGATAGTAAGGTTGCAGAGAAATGATGTTTGGTTTACTGGTAAACAAGTTCTAAATAACTTTCTCAGAATAAATTCAAAATGCTTCTTAGTGGCATATTTCCAAAGGATATTCTCTGAAATTGAGTCCTAACAAGATGAAGCCCTTGAATATATTCCCAAGATGCCACACTTGAGGCTAAAGTCAGTCAATCAGGCCAAGCAAAGGAAATATTCTATTCTTGTGATGAGATTGACCGTCAGCGTTGCAATCCTGAGAACTACTTTTACTGAAAGAGAGAGAGAAAGGGAAAGAAGAGGGAGCGAGGGGGGGGAGGGGGGGGGGGTGGTGGGGGGGTTGGAGACTTACAGCATTTTGCCCTAGTACGGTGCACAGAATTCCATCTGATGCATTTGCACGAACGGCACGGATCATGTATGTGGGATCAATATACTTCACATCAACTGGAACTCCAATCTCCTTAAAATATTTTTTCGTCTGACAGAAGAATAGTTGTTTAGTATTAGTACCCTAGAATAGCTACAAACGGATTCAGCAAGTGAAATCATCCAGAATATTCATAAAACGATTTAACCAAAATACCAATAAACTCATGTGTTTCCTTCAATAGAAGAAAAAAAAATACACATGGCAAGATTAATTTCACAGAGAACACATTTTTATTAGGTTTATGAATGAAATAACACATCATACTATGCTGTCATTGAACCTTATCCCATTGTCTGATGATGCAGTCAATGTAAAAAGTTATGTGTTGTAAGAAACTTCCAATTATTTTCTTCCTATTCAGAGACATCCGCGCTGCCCTCCCACGGTCAGCAGCAGGAAAAAGTTTCACAATCACCAAGAATTGGATTTCAGGTGAAGAGAGAAAAGAACAGCTGATAAAAATTATGAGATAGGAAAGAGAAATCCCACAGAGGCAAAATGTTAGAAAATACATGGTCTGTACGAAGATTCTCCAATTCCTACTTCCTGACTCAAAAAAATTACAAAGACGGTAGCTTATGATATTTAGTTCAAGTGAAGCACCACTTAGATTTGTTCGGTGCACATAAACAGCAAAGCAGTCAGCGGACCATACCTATTATTAGCATAATAACACAGCAAAGCTCTTGAAGGCTAAGAACATAGCATACCTGTAAATATGACACATGACAACTACAAGGCCAAAATGCAGTCTTTTCTTATCTATGCAACACATATCAACTGTACTTAAAATTATACTTTCAATGACCTTATTATTTGCCAGCCCACTTAGGTTCGTCTCATGTGTGCAGGGATCAAGACTACATTAAATTAGTCAAAATACAACCACCAACCTCTTGTTGAATATGGACACCAATATCTCCAAATACGATGTTCCCAGATGCATCTTTAGCATTAGTTTTCTCCAGAAAAATCTGCATCAGAAAACAACAGCCTACATAATTTACTGTGTTGGGGGAGGGGTGGAATCAGGAAGAAATTGTAAAATCAACATAATATAATGAAAGGACCACAGACAGTTTTTCTTAGTATTTCATGAACCCAGAAAAGAAATGCACCATCAAAGTCATCATATTAGTTAATAGCACTCGACCTACAAGCAAGACTGAATTTCTTATGTAACTCACCTGCCCTGCTCCCTCCGCAACACATACAACAGCTGAACCCTTTGTGTCAATCAGGTATTTCAGATGCCGCAAAACACCATGAGGTCCGTCCAAATTAAAAGGTACCTAATTGTGCATTTCACTATAATCAGCCAGAGCTCAAGACAATAACTATCCTACTGATTGCTAGAAATATGTACCTCAGGAATCAAACAAACGTCAATTTGTCCACTTGCTAGGGCTGCATGCATAGCTATAAATCCACTGCTACGGCCCATTAATTTCACAACGCCTACACCATGATAAGCACTGTGTGCCTAATAACAAGATTGAGGGAAAACAAAGAGTTCAGCATAATAAACTACCACCAAGAAAGAATTCTGCAGGAGTACTTATACAAAGAAACATAAATTCATGCATGGGCAACTAAATTGCGTGTAGCAAAACCTCTATGTATGCAGAATTTATTGCTCTTTGTGCCTCTTCAACAGCAGTATCGAAACCAAAAGTTTTATCCATCAGCTGAATATCATTATCAATAGTTTTTGGCACACCAACTACAGCAAGCCTCATCCGTCGTTTACGGCACTGGAAGCAGCAGATATATGAAATTAATAATCAAAAAGCATAAAAGGAAAACTTGGGGAAAGCATAAAAAGGAAAACTTCCAGAAACTATCAGCAATTTGCAAAAACTAATTAAGGATGGAGAGAATTTGGACCTTGTAAGATACCTCTGATGTTATCAAGTTAAAGATCTAGCATTACATAATTATTACAATCCCGTCACCCTTGAATATGAATATAATACCAATATTTATAGCATTGTGCCTTCAGATGCATGTTTGCTATTACTTGCTTGTTTATCTACCCGTGTATTTTATTTTCTTTTAGGTGCGAATTTTCCATACAACCAGATAATCAACTAGCAATATTTTGTATTTGAAAAAGTTTCTGCTGCAGGATTCATGCAGCTTCCTTCTGGAAAGAAAATCCTAATAAAAGCATGAGAAAACTACTTCACACACTGAACCTAGTTACAGGAGTGCTTCAAGCTTTACAACCTCATTGTGTATTGCATTTGCTCCAGCATGTGTGCCATCGCCACCCAGCACGAATAGCATGTTAATTCCTCTTTCCTGGTACCAAATGAAACAAACAAGTCAGAACCACTCATGTTGACTTGAATCAAGACACATCTCAAAATGGTTAACTACTTGATATTTGCTTAAATCAATGCAAAAGATGAATTATGCACCTCCAAACTGTCTACAATTTCACTAATTTTAGGTCCTCCACGTGAAACTCCTAACAAGCTTCCACCAGAAAGATGGATATTCTGAACCACTTTTCTCGACAACTGATGATTGAACCAAGATCCTGAACAAATTAGTGTACAACTCCAACCATGTTTTGTGAAGATAAGAAATGTTGCATTTATGTTTATCTTAAGTAAAGGCAACACTTTTTAAGGAATGAATAAGTTCATAAATAATCCCAAAGTAAAGGAAATGTACCGGCATTTCAGATAATTCTTTGTCAGAAAATCCACGGTAACCAAAAGGAATGCCTACAATCTTTTTTACACCATATATTTCAAGTGTGATAACAATCTGCAGCAGAAGATGACTGAAGTAGTTATAACAACATAAATCTTAAGCATTGTTACCAGATATGGGTGAACTACAAGAGATGAGTGATGATAATCACATGTCTAATGACATCATTAAGACCAGGGCAGAGCCCTCCACAAGTTACAATTGCGGCTTTCACTTCTTCTGGTTTGAAGTATATTTTCTCCCGCGGTCCAGCACGATGAACCCTGGAAAGTTGCAAATATATATAAAGACATTATGAAGATGTAGTCAAATTGGGACCAAAGTGAGAAGTCCTAGTGAAATAGCAGTCAGTAACAAGTTGAATTAATTCCTTTAGACAAGTAAGTATGTCTTTCCTTAAGAAAAACTCCAAATAAATAAGTAAACAACTGTAGCAATGAGTAAGAGGTCAAATTAATTCCTTTAGGCAAGCAAGTATGTTATTCCTTTAGACAAACTCCAACATAAATGAGGAAACAACCATTTCCAAGAGAAACTTTATGGAATTAGACATATCTAAAAAGATCTGAGAGTAAAGTTTCTCAAGTAAATTCCAAACAGATGTTTGGTCAAATTAAACCCACAAGTTACCGGACCTTTTCCCAAAAATTCTCAATTTCAATCATATAAGTCCCACGAAGTTGCAAATTGACAGGCATGAAAGGACATTCCCAAAAAATTCACCAACTAAGGGGGAAAAAAAAAAAAAAAACGAATCTTGCTGAAACTTTACCCCTCTCCCACATTTATCTATAATTATCCATCAATTTTGTCAAATGACCTCTTGTTTCAAGAGTCTAAGTTTCTATAAAATGAAAATTTTAATTATATATGAATTTAAGTTCCTGCACAATAAATGAAATCCTGCATACTTATTTAATTCAAACTATGATTGAACTGTAAATTTATGATTCAAACTTAGGACCTTTGCTCTGGTACCACCTCAAATCCCTACTAGTACCAAACGAATTAAGCTAATAAGAAAAGATAAATTTAATCACTAATTTAACACTGACACTGTTCATATTGCCATGGTAACTTGTAAACTCTCAAACCATGAGAGTCATAAACCTCTCAAGCACTACAGATTATCAGTGCTTCCACATTGTCAGGGAAAATCTCTCATTGGCAACTATAACTTTCAATTTAGGTTCTACTATTTTGGCATGTCCCATATTTCTCCGCACATAACATAACTTGTGCAAACAGTTCTACTCCTTGCCACTAAATGCATGCTCCAGATTTTCATAATCGCCCATAAGAAAGGATAGGTATGTCACCATTGTTCCACCCAAGTACAGTCAGGATCAATGCACTCAGCACCAGCAGACGTAGGCGATGAGTAGTTTATAACCTGGAAGATTGATTAAAAAGGAAATCACAATGCAAATACTAGTAAATGGTCTGAGAAGAAATAACACCCCGGTCTTCTACGTGGGATTATACAAATCATGTTCTTCACAACCCACATGCGACTAGAACAAACATTTAGTTGGCGCTGAAATACTCGCATTTAAGTGAAAAGATAGGCTTCACATAAAATAACAACACAGCAAGTTTTAGAAAAAAAGAAGAAGAAGAAGTTCTTCCATTATTTTCCCCTATCTCTGTGTCTGGAATTTGATACACAAAAAGCCATTTGGATATGAGCTTAGTTTGAAAAGAGATCTTTTTAATTTCTCAAAACTGAAAATCGAGGAACACATAAGATGACGGTACTAGAACGTTCTGACCAGACCGAATGACATCCCACAACAGCATGATATCTTCTATCAACAGGGAAAAGAAATAGGAATAGTAAAAAGCGTAACTGTACGCCGCCATAGTAAAAAGCTTCCTAAGAGTGTGACTTTGCACTTAACTTACGCGTTTCCTGTCATCTTGAGTTTTTTCTATTGGACACCAACTCAAACAATTATTTCTTCTGCATCGCATATGGAGATGGAGATCGAGATGGAGATAGAGATGAACAAAGCGGTGAGAACGAATAAAACATAAGCCAGAAAAAGGCACCCTCTTTATGGTAATTGACTGAAGGGTTGGGATATGTTATTGGAAGAGGCCCATCAAATCCAAACAAAAGAAGCTCATAATAAATGTTTAACATACCTTAAGAAGAACCCTGTCGTTATTGTTGATATAACCATGCCACTCCTCGTCCGACGGGTAACCTGCCGCAAATTCCTCTGTTATTGGAGTCCTGCATCCATAAACACAACACAGATTAACACGAAAAAAGAAAAAAATACAAGCGAAGTCCCAAACACAATAGCAAATTAGAACGATTCTTAATGCATACTTAGAACCTACATTGTGATTTCCTTGAAAACCACAATGGTATAAAAATCTTCGAATCTAAAACTAGCAGAGTAATAAATCGAATTCATAATTCACAATTGGCTTTCAAAAGTACCTCATTTTGAGGCAAAAAGTTGAGGGAATCGGAACGGCATCGGGAAAGATGTCAGTGATGTGAGGGATGTTGAAGCGCGCCTCGAAGTCCTTCTGGAACTTGGCTTTCCAGTCAGGATCGCAGAAATCGATGGCGGCACTCTGCTTTGCAGTACCGGCAGACGCGAGAATCTTCTTGGCAGCTCTACGGGAACTCCATAGCAGGGGACGATAACTCAACCGCGGAAGACCATAACACGAGCGCTGAGAATCGCTGCGCGGGATAGCGAGTTTGGGGCTGATCGCGTGCGAAAGAGCTCCCATAGAAACAGAACGGAGATAACCAGGCAGCCAAGCGATCAGTCTCCCCCAATGTGGATCTCTGGATCGTATGAAAAACGAACGAATTTGCCGAAGCGAGGAGAAACTAAAAGTGACGGAAAGAGAGCGACAGAGTAAGGGACAGGAGTAAACAGACACGGGAAGTGCCGACTTTCACGAAAAGCTTTTCAAAGTTCAACGGCGAACTCAGTCTGCGACGATCATAACCTCGCTGTGCACCCCAAATTACCTCTCCGAAATCGAAATCTGTCGATGTCCTTTATTATTAATATATTGAAAAGATATATTTTTATTCCTCCAAACTAAACAAATACCTTTGATATTAAGATATTAATATAAATCTGTTAATAGGGTATTAAAATCATAATAAGTATATTTTTGTATTTAGAATAAGAAAGTGTTTGTATTTAGATATTTTTGTAAGTATTATGTTACTTTTATCTAATTTAAAACCAGTATTAAATGAAGTATGAGACAATACTTTCAACAGTAATTTTTGTTAATGAAATAAAATTAGACTTAGATTTTCATTAAAGTTATTATTAGATTTTAAACATATTTATATCTTTAAAGATGTTAAGAAAGATTCCGCATTCTTTTTAAATTTAAAGTTGTTTTCAATTAAGATTGCGTGGGCTTTCTTTTTACAGAAGAGATGAACAGCGACAGGCGCTGACTGGTTTGGTTCGTTGGTTGGAAGGAAAAGCTTCACCTACTACGGAATCCCAAGGCAACCGATTCGCGTTTCCTCTTCAACCACGCACGCAAGCGCGCGTCGACGCACACAACAATTACACCCACCTGCAGCCTCCTTGGAATAATCGGAGACTCCGAATTGGCTTCCCTTTCCCGTACCTCCCCGGACTTTATTTTGTGGTCCACGATGCACACGCGGATCCCACGTTGTGTTGACCGCCCACTATAATGCTCTACCACCGGCGGCTTTGGCTTTTTGCCATTCAATTTCACTTCCTGTCATTTACTTGCAACATCGTAAATTATTACCAAAAATAAAAAAATTATATATATATATATATATATATATATATATTTAACTTAAAATATTCGATTTCATTCTAAGACATCCACGAACCACAATTTTATACAGTCTGAAATAATACAACCATTTAACAAATAATAATAAGAGTAGTTTTCTTTAGGCTTTGTTTATAAATGAGGTGGGAATTGAAACCGAGCATAATGTGACATGAGCAGGTACAATAACTAAGACAAATCACCGATAAAAGTTTTATTTGTTTATTCCTTCTTGGGTGGCATGGTCGGTAACATGCATCAAGGCCAGCTCTTAGTGCACTCTAGAGTTGACGAAGAGACAGGAGCATTGGTGGAGTCGACGAAATGCCATGCCAGTGCATGGTTAAGTCAGCAAGTGAATTATTATAAGCTCTGGCGCTTTATAATCTCCAATCACAATGATTGAAATCTTCACCCGCTCACTGTTCTTCCAGACAGCTTACACGGTAAAGAGCAGAGCAGGAAAGGGAAGTTCTGTAATTGTCTGCTTCAATCCAGGCGAAAGATTTGCCGTGTGTTTTAAGGAGCCGGCAGATGGTGTATGTTCCTAAAAGCAAAGGACTCCCGTGGGACAGAGTAAACGTGTGGTAGATATGTAATGCAACGCTACGAACCTAACCCACGACCTAACTTTATAAACCTAACCCAGATAGTTGAAGGTTTGACAGATTTCGATGATGGAGACCAAAAGACAAAAAAATATGCTGTGTTTCCGAACCATAAAAGAGCCTCGTTCTAAAGACTCTGGCTTTGGCCGGTAACAAGTGGAAGGATGTGTAAGTCAAACTGATGTCTTGAATAACAGACCAGCCAACGTATTCCAACAACCCCCCCTCCTTGAGAACTCCGATTTCAATTGACCTGGTTGCTTGTATTAGATAGACTGATTACAGAGCTCCCTTTTCTGCACTGTTCTTTATAACATTTCCATGCTTGTTCATCATTCTAGCCACGAGACTTGTTTTATGGCCAACCCACTTTTGGTGCTAGAGGACGGTTGACAATGTGGATGTTCCATATCATATCATTGAAATAGAATTTTATAGTGAAACTTACATGTTATTAATGTTTTCTTTTACTTAAGTTAACTTTTGTAAAATAATTTGATTTAATAATTTAGTTTTAGGACTTTGTGTCAGGGGTTTGGATTTATAACTAAAGAAACTAGTCAAGTGGAGGAGTGACAAGATCTCTTTACATGATCATGAACTTTTTCAACCCCTGTCAATGTGGGACAGAACACTTTTGACAACATCAAATTTTTTTTAGTAGTCTATGAATATGGGTAAGTCTATAATTTACAACAAAAGTGGTACTGCAAAATGGTTTAAATCAAATCATTATGGTGAGGGTACATTCATAGTATGGATGTCTAGTTTTAGATTACTAAAAAATAATTTTGTGATGAAGTTTATATATATCAAATGTCCCCTTCTCTTAAACTAATTTTTATGAATGAATCTGGCATTGTAACATCGACGATGGCTAAAAGGACGGATTTGAGTAGGTTTCTTGCTAGAGTTTCTAGCTTTTGGAGGGAGCAATTTCGCAGAGGAGTGTCCAGAGACCCAAGAACACATTTTGTCAGCCCAGTAGAAGGGTAGCTATCCACAGGTGCACACATCAAACATGTGGATGTCGTACTGTATTGATTGTGCTTTAAGGCCAACCCAAACCATGATTCCTTCCACGTAAAGCACTGCTCGGATGAGGGAAACATCTCCCCTCTTATATCCAAAAATTGACAACTTACTTCCCATATCAGGCTAGAGACATTTGGCGCCTGAATTCAAATAAGCCAACTAAAATAACGTCTCTAACGTTTATTTCTTTCTCTAAACACCTCTCTCATGTCCTCTTCGTTCCAACTATACCTCAGGTCACATCCTCAGCAGTCCAAATCATTCTAGCATGATATAAAGGAGTTTGAATTTGCACCACGCGGATAAGCATACGGTGGAAGATGGATCAGCATGGATACAGCAGAACAGACACACTTGGTTTTATTAGTTTCTCTTCCTAGTACTCAGTGTTTATTATTATTATCTTCTTCATTCAGCATTTTGCAGGAAGCTTACTGGCAATATCCTCTGTGCGTTTTGCAGATTTGTCAATTCTGCCATATGGGAAGATGGATGAGGGTTCTCATGGTTCTGCATGGCATGGCTCGTTGGTAAACACACAGAAATCCTCACCTTCTTTTCTCTCTTATTTGAATTACTTCTTCAATTACTGATATGTGGTGAAGATTGATCTTAAGGAGACCAATCCAAGTGTTGATACCTTGAAGAAGCAGTCTGTGGGGGCCGGCATGTCGGCAAGGGAGCTGAAGATCCGCAATGAGCTGGAGATGGATATAGAGAAGGATTTGGAAGAAGAGATTAAAGATGGAATCTTCCATCATGCTCTCAGGTTGTACCGACTTTATCAGAGCCAAAAGGAAAGGAATGCAAAGGAAGTTTCTGGATTTGAGACACACGGTCAGCAACTAAAGAACCGCAAAACACTTTTAGAAGTGAACATAACCATAAGGATGGAGGGAGCAACCAAAATCGAGATGAAAGAGACCAGGAAAGAAGCTCAAGAGAAGGGCCGACCTCGGACTATTAGATCAGAAACGATGCAAGCACCGGTAGTTCTGCCTACCAAGAAGCTCGACTGGGCAAAGACACTCCGATCCAATGCTGGTCCCGTCGTCACTGATGGAAAAAATGGCAGCTCATATTACGCTCGTAAAAGTGCCGCTTCTGCTTAATTTAAATTATTGTATGTCTGTTCGATCTCACTATGGAAATAAATTTTTTAATTTCTTTGCACGTGGTATCTAGGCTGGTTTGGAGTAACAGGATTATGGTGGGATTATAACTCACAAATCCTATAATGGAACCAGCTCGTGATACCATGTGTCAAGATATTAAAGAACGCCAAATTCAACATAATATTTTTTAAGTACCGAAAAAAAAAAAAAAACACAGGTGTCATTTCGGGCAGAATGTTTTAATAATGTAATAAATCATATGAAGTATAATGTCTTCTCCAAATCTACATGTATTTTCTTGCTTCAAGCAGATTTTTGTGAAACCTGTGAACCCCTTGAATGGTGTGAATTTTAAATTGTTGGGAATTCTTCAAAATTTCAGTCCCATATAGCTTAAAAGAGGAAATAAAGCCGTTAGTGGTGGTACCAGTCCATTAATTGGGACTCAAATAGCTCTAAATTAAGTTGTTGAAGTTAAAAGGTCTATAAAGTTATCCTTTTGTGAGGTGTAAAATCAAAGTTTGTTATAAAAAGCATCGTGAATTATTAACGCTTGGTATTTTAGTCAAGTTGTTACGAATTTAAGGAGACCAAATAAAGGCAAGCAAAGGTTCTGAAAATGCGTCGAGTAAAGTCCAAAGCATATGCATTTACATTGATTGGAGGACAAGGGATCTATGTTGCACTGACTTAATCGAAGCCTGAAGGAAAGGAATGCAAAAAAGGTTCAGGGTGAGACAGCGTCAGCAACTAAAGAACCGCAAAACACTTTTTGAAGTGAACAGAAGCATAAGGATGGAGGGAGGATCCAAAATCGGGATAAAAGAGACCAAGAAAGAAGCCGGCCTCTGACTTTTAGATCAGAAAACATGCAAGCACCGCTAATTCTACCTTGCAAGAAGTTCGACCCACACTGACGGAGAAAATGACGGTGATATTACGTTAAACGAGTCCCACATGGCTCGAGAACATAACCCGTTACATTGGTAGACCTTTAAATACAGCTCGTAAACACGGACTCCCACACCGGTTAAGAAGAAAAGCCGCTGATGTGAGAAGGACTATAAACTGGTTATGCAAAGGATCACCGCCTTTAGCTTTTGCTATATTGGTTGTTTGACCTCTGTATAGTAACCGATTAATCTCTTCGCGCGTGGTATCTCGGCTATGTTATCCATTGGTCTGATGGAAGCAGGCCTGGTGTAACCTGCAAATCTTGAGGTTAACCTAGCTCTGATACCATGTGCTAAGAAATTATAATCGAATATGTTAATACGGGGATTGGACGACTAATAAATTTAACAAAAAAAGTATGTAGAATAGCTGTATTATTATTAACGATGTTAAAAGAGCTGATGTTTACAAACTAGGGTTCCCGCAAGGCTCCGAAGTCCTCTTTCACGTATCTCTATGAAGCAAACGGCGTTGTATTACTATGTTGGAATCCTTGGCGGGTGATATTTGATACCAACTGCTAAGTATTCTAACTAATACGTGCTAAATTTTTTAATTAATATATTTACCGAGGAAACAATAATAAAGTACCAATTAGGGGTAAAGAAGTTAGCCTGTGATTTACAATTTTTTAACCTCTTTTCAAGAGTGTAAGATAGTAGTTGGAGGCAGACCGGTGAATAATAGTGTGACCAATGAACATAAATTCAGCTATTATTGCCCATTACTGGTTGAGCACGGGTTCGGAAAACATCTGATAGTGGGGACCTATGTCTGAGCATTGCTTTCGACCTGTGTGCCGAAAAGCCCGAGCCTCTCGCCTTAGCCTTTGGAAGCCCGAGATTAACCTCATGCAACTTTTCTTAACTTAAAGTTGATATCAAGGCCAAGGTACATATTGGTCTCAAGGAAACCAATCCCAAGGGTCAGGATTAATGCCCTGAACAAGCAATCCCTGGTCAAGAACACAAAATGGGTCTCAAATTGTTGCATCAAGCTCTTGTGAAAAGAAAAGGCAGGGAAAACAAAATGGTGACAAGAATGTCGGATGGAGTCCGACAGGATTGCTGTTCATCTGGCCTCATTATTAGCAGTTACTGGTTAAACATGGACTCGGAAAACAAATGAGAGTGGGAACCAACATGTGAGCGTTTCTTTGGACCTCTGGTCTGCCGAAGAGCCCAAGCCTCTTGCCTTAGCTCTTGGACCATGATTATGTCGGAAGCCCGAGTTTAGAACAGAACCAACTTTCTTTGTCTTAAAGTTACTTTCAAGGCCGAGGTTGACGACGGCTTTCAGGGGCCCAAGTTTTCGATTCTGGAACCATGGGCGCAAAGCTTAAAGCATGTCGTCTCAAAACCTGAACTATTTAGTTTCAAAGGCAACACAACAGATATCATGATAAACTCAACTTTAGGATCACTTACCTTGTCAATACAAGAAGTTATTACTTACTCATTAGTCTAAAAATAATGTTCCTGTTGACACCCCGTACCTAAGATTGTCTCATTTCTAACAAGCCAGTTTGAAGATAGAAACAGACTTTCTAACAACGTAACGCGGCCTATGTTTTGTGGATAAACTTCCCCCCCGACCACAAATCCCACCAAAATCCTTTCGGTTTCTATGTTAAGATTATTTGCTGTGCTGAAATTAGAACCACCATGGAACATTTGTTATAAGAAGCTTTGTGGTAAAGCACCATGAAGCTGTGGGGCTGCGGCGTCATACAGCATTATAATTGGAATCACATGAAAAGCACTTGCACCCCTTTTGGACCTTACTTCGAGAAGGGACAACAATATTGTGGTCAGCTCCAGAATCACAATCGGTATGCCACTGAATAGTCTTATTCTTTCAACTGTCAATAAGGGTATCTAAGGTGCCAAAGCAAAAAGTGGATACTCGAGGAATCTCATCAGGCCCCCTCTTTCGGCTTTATTCTTCCATTTGAGTAATTAACCATTAGGTTATTAAACCTGTTGATAACTCATAAACGATATTAGTCCTTAACAAATCAATTTCATATTCTAAGGAACTAGTATGAGCGTTAGTGCTTATTCTTCTATTTCTCACTTTAATCCTTTTAGAATGAGACTTGATTTTTATGGTGTCATAATGTTTCTCATCTTAAATCCTTAGCATCTTTGCTAGGATTCACATTACAACATACCACATTCATACTTCATAGTGTTAAAGGTAGGTATTGTCCATGGGCTCCCAAATTTAATATGGTATCAAAGTCAAGTTTGGGCCTCTACTTTGTAATATCCTATATCTTGAAGTTAGACTTCAATTCATTTGCAAGTAAAATAGAGTGTTAAAAGTGGATGTTGTCCCACATTAAAAGTGTGAAAATGAGCTATTAAGCTTATAAATAATAAAATTTTCTTACCTAATATATTAAAGTTTGAGATGTACTATCACACTCTAATACATGGTATTCTAATAATTTTTATATCCTACCAATCCTCTAGCAACTTGTTTATAACATGTGTTGACTTATGATCTACTCTAATATCAAGTTTCAAGATCTTCAAACACTATCACTACACAAAAAATAAAAGCAATTACACAATCCCTCTAGCAACTTGCTTATAACATGTGTTGACTTATGATCTACTCTAATATCAAGTTTCAAGATCTTCAAACACTATCACTACACAAAAAACAAAAAACAAAAAACAATTACACAATCCCTCTAGCAACTAGCTTATAGCAGGAGTCACTTTTTGATCTACTCTAATATCAAGTTTCAAGATCTTCAAACACTATCACTACACAAAAAACAGTTACTGTTGACAAAGACACATACTGTATTCCCCTATACTCTAAATCAGTAACGCCCGTAGGATTATGATGAATTTTAATCTTCTACAAATAGAAATTCGTATTCCTTTGCTTCCACATTTTGTTCCTCTTAAAGTTGAAGAACCATACATGTAGGAGCAATTGAAAATACAAATGCAACCCGGAGAAGTAAAGCAAGAGACTATCAGCGAGAAACATCATGACCAGCTAAACCTTCAATCTCTGATTAAGCATTCAGAATACGTTTTTAGTTGTAACAGGGCTCCAAGTGTCTGGGATTTGGGTTACAGCTTTCAGTGTCCAAATCAGGAATCCATTAGTGGACCGAAAGTGCGATGCTCATGCGCAAACAAGCAACTAAATGACGCAGCGTTAAACCATCTGATCTTGTTAGTAGCGATAATGACAAGGGGCAATGATTAATATTATCGCAAGGCTTGCTGCAAGTTGAACTTCCATACCTTTATCTTTATCCTGTCAAAATTTCAAAGCACGCCGTCACCAAGCAATCTCGCCTCAAGTATTAAAGAGAAGGATAAAGGAAGTAACAATGGCATTTGAAGATTTGGCAATCGTAAGTGATACTGACTTTACTTAAAAAACAAATTATTAAGAGAGGAAAATATGGGGAGACGATGACCGGCAACAAAGAAAACACACGGATATATATGATTCGGGATAATCTCTTTACATTCATAGAACAGCAATTTACGCAAATTGCAAGTTTAGAATTAACTACTTTGACAGCCTAATCTCGCAATTTCATGCTCCCTCAAGCCACTCAAAACCAAAGTGTTCTAAGTTTCATATTTATAAGCTATCAAAACCCGTAACTGCTTGAGTGGAAATTATACCCAAGTAGATGAAAATAATGATTTTACCCTCACACTAGTGTTAGTATTGTTAGTATATGAGACACTTTCATACTATTTTCAACATTATTTTTTTCTTTGAGTGTTATTAAACCACATGGATTCAATCAAAAAGCAACCAAATAGAGTATTTATTATCACGTTGATATCAAGTTGGAAAAGTTTGCCATCTTCCTTATATTATTGAAAGACAAAAAATACCAAATCAAGATATTAACATCGTGTAACATAACCACTCACCGTTTTTCATCCATTGAAAGGTATCCTTTTCCAATCCACAGACTGCACTGGAGTACAGCCCGGACGTAGGGGCATAAGCAGATTATGTCTGCAATCCCGAACCCTAGTAGTAGGGCAATAAGCAATCTCAACCCTCGGTTTTTCTCTTCTCTCCTGGTCTATAACCCCCATTATTTCCCCGATCACCCATTTTGCAGTAATTTCTGAACAATAAATCTCTACTTTAAACTCTTTTCAGATGGCCAAAGTAGAAAGATAGCTCAACGGGTTAAGAATATTGATAGAAACAGGCTGTTTGTACAGATTGTCCGATCCAGCTAAACTTTGACCAAGATTACTAAATGTGGACCACCCCTATCATTTGCAGCTTTAACAGATACCGGGATACCTGACCCCCAAACAAGCAAAAAAGCATCTTGAATAGCAGTTGCTGTAGGTAAGCTTGGACTCTTGAATAGGCAAAACAAGCATTAAAGTGTATCTTTGCCAGTGACATTGAAACATCAGACTCCATACACAGAACTAGTTAAAGGAGCACTTCTCTCTCTACATGCCCCCAGATCAGGAAGCAGGTCCTGCCTACTGCAATGTCGAGCTGAATCGTGACTTGAGCTGAATCTTATTGGTCGGAAGCGGGGGGAAAAAAAAAGACAGATAAAAAAAGACAAGAAAGGACTGGTATTATTAGAACAGTTCTCCTACTCAATAAAGGAAAAGTCAGGGAATATAAGAAATTGAACCAAAATCAAAACGGCCCTTGATGAGTTTGATATAAACCCATGTGTTATCGAAGAAGATGAACAAGATTAAAAGAGATTCTTGGGGTCTTTATGGCCAAAATCGGAACCCAAAAGCTTGTTACTGGCTGAGGAGTTGAAGACAAAAGCTGTTTCCCCTCTAGTAAGTTCTATAAGAATTTTATCTTACTGCCGAAGTGCCTACAGGTCGATGGCATATTGAAACAGAAAAAGAAGAGAAAGAAAACTCAGACCAAGCTTTGAATCCACAAATTTCTTGAGCATGAACTTGTCTTTGCGAGAAATGAGGAGTACTATTGTGCTGGGGGAATTTTCCTTACCAAAACCCAAAAAAGATGTAATATTGGAACTAAAAATGAAGAGAAATTGCCAGGAAATAAAAAGAACCCATCTGGTTCCGCCCTTTCCCACACAAGGCTACCCCATCAATGATCATTTGTTCTAGCCTCCCCACAGGATGTCCATCATATACAGGAGTCATAAATTGAAGACAAAAAACTGTAAATTTCACATCAGTGTGTGCAGTGATGACTGCGAAAGTAGACGCAATATCTGCAAAAAAGAGAGATTTGGCAACACAAGCAAACCAGAGAAGGAGACATCTGCAGTGACAGTGATCATCCTTTTGTTCTTCCATGATCATTAAAGTGGGCTAAAGTATCTTCAGAACAAAAGTGAATGGAAGGAGACGAGACGAAGGCAAACAAAGGTTCTGAAAATGCATCGAGTAAAAGCCCAAAGCATATGCATCCACATTGAATGGAGGACGCGGGATCTGTGTTGCAAAAGCAGAAGGAAAAGGAAAAGTGCACCCATTGAATACCATCCAAAATGCTTGTAACAGAAATTCCCAAACCCTTTATCTTTCACTCTCTTTCTCTTCCAGGACTCTGAAAGAAAAGTTGAGTTTGTAAGAACAACACAGACTCGCGTACACGTAGAAAGAGAGATATGGAGACGGAAAATGCAGGTTGGCACACGTTTGTGGCACCGAAGGAGCTCCTTCCAACTGTCTGAGATCACTCAAACTCACAAACGAAAGATGAATTTCTAAAGATAATCGAACAAGACCATCAGCTCCAATGCATGTCCTCATTCCTCTAGCTGCAACAAAAACTTACTAATATTTAGGAAAGGTAATAACTATTAGAGACAACCCCGTGAGAATCCAGAGTAGCACCATTGCTCAAACTGCAGGTATAATAGCATGCAGCAGATGTAATAGAGCAAATACTTTGCATGCATTGAAACGAGAAAGACATAAACTAACCCATCAACAATAATAGTCTACTCTAATCCAAGTTGACAATCTCCATTCAGACACCACCTCTATCTAAAAGAAAAACCCTCCGAGAAAGATTTATGGAAAGAAAAAAACCAAGAGAAAAGAGAAAGGAAACCCTAAAACCCAACCAAAATCAGGAGACAGTCAGCGAGACACCTTTCCCCCCTCCCTTCATTCAATAAACCGTACGGTCTTTCTTAAAGTGCAGAGAGTTGAATAACAGACAGAAATGGAGGTGGTCTTTGTTTTCCGGAAATCCTTCAAACTTTCGGAGGTTTTGGTTTTTGCTCGCTTAGGGCTTTTTACCTAGGGTGTGCTTGTTGTTGTGCATCCAGACCTTGAGGACGTGACGCTTGACGCCTGTTTCGTTGCAGAACTGCTGTACCACGGCCTCGTCGTGTTTCTGAATCCTCCAGCCCAGTCTTTCCGCCAGCCCCAGCATCCTGTCCTTTTGCTCTTGTGTGAACTTCGTTCTAAACCTCTTCTTGGACGCCGACCCCCCGCCGCCGCCGCCGCCGCTTGGGTTCGAAACGTCCTCTTCCTGCTCATCCCGGCTGTGCCCACCCGAGGTCGACGGCAACGCCAGCGGCCTATGCTGTTGTGGCGCCACGTGCAGGTACCCAGCCGGCGTCCGATAGTATGCCGAGAATTGCGGATGATGTGCCACCTGCAGGTACGGGTCGGCGACCCCGGCTCCAGCTGCGTAGTTGTCAGTCTCCTTACGGTGAAAGTTACGGTGGCAGTTACAGGCCGCGCATTTGAGCGCGTCGAGAGTGCCCTCCTCTCCGGCTGGCATGAACTCGCAGCAGCCATCGAGCGCGTGCCCGCCGAGGCTCACCGCGTGGTTCTTCAGGCACTCCCGGTACCTCGGCCTCCTGGGCTGCTGAGGAGCTACTGCCAGCTCGGATCCTCCTCCCCCGCTTCCGCCAGTGGTTTGCATTTTGACCCGATCAGAGTTCCCCATGGAGTTGTAGCTGGCTGCCCCCAGCTCCATCTCTTCCTCGTGCTCCTCTTGATCCTCGAAGTCCATCAAAATTGTTCCAAAACAAACAATAAAAAAATCAAGTTCACCGCCGCCAAAGACGTGACCTTTTTGTGGGTCTTCGCTGCTACGTTTTCTTCGAAGCTAGAGGGATCAGCAGAGCAGAAGAGTGAAGAAGATAAGAGCAGTGGAGAAAGAGAGCGGCCGTGAATTTTCCCTCTCAGCTAAAAAAGAGCCGTCTTCCTGGACGGCCCTTCATATACTTTCCCGTTTCTCAAACGCAGCTTAATTGGGCCTCTTTGCTGCCCCTTTTCTACCGGCTGTTCCAGCTGATCCGGTGCGTTTCACCATTCCTTTCCAGCACGGTAAAAGCAAAGCGCAGTGAAAGTGCGAGGGAAGAGGAGCCAGGGACTGTGAATTTCAGAGGTGGGAGTGGTGTGGTACAGTCTGCAGCACGAGGATGGGAAAGAGAATCCGCCAGCGCCCTCACGCGCCAATCCACACTGAAACCCACCTCTGCGTCACGTCAACCAGTCGCGCACGCATTCCCGTAACGTGCCGGGCCCGCGGGTGGTCATTGGAGGCGCGTGTAGTGGCGCGTGAGAGTCAGGGTCTGACGGAGTGCAGGAGTGGGAAATGGGTGTAAGGCATTTGCGATCAGGGTACGGGGGACTGAGCGTGGGACAGGGACACGGAAATACTTAGGAAAAATTAAATTGTCGGCATTTAAGGCTGCCGCTGCCAACGTGCGCTCGTCTCCGACATGCGTGACGCGCTCGTGGCGTCAACATGCATTTAATATTGTTGAGTAATGCGCTGGGGGAACAACGTACTTGGTTTTTTTTTTTGGTTGGTTGTCTAAAGCTTTTTCCCTTTTCCTTTTTCTTTTTTCGGCTTCCGGTGGTCTTGAGAATGAGTGACATCCATGGCCGGGGCTAAGCGTAGGAGCTACGTAGGCCCATCGAACGCGGTGTCGTTCCACGTTGAATGTTCGGAGGGCATTGCAGGGTGGCCACTCTGTCCCACACAGCCAGCAAAAGCCTCAGATTCTGTCTTTTGCTGAATCCCAAACGTTGGATCGCCTCGGTTTGGTCGAGTGCGGCAGCAAGCAAAGCATTTTCCAACATGGGTTGTGCCCCATTACAGCAATCCAGGGCTTGACTCAGTTCTATTTTCTGCAACTTTTTTAAGAGATAAGTTCCTGTTCTTAGTTTCTAAGGAATGTGATCATGGGGTCAAGAGAATAACAGAAGAGCAGAGAAGGAGGGAAGGAGGAAGCAAAGCTCCTTGATTTAAAATCTAGGCCCAATAGGAGTTGTTGAGACGGGGACGAAATTCACACACCCACCAACGCATCTTACTAGAGTGCAAAAGGTCTAAGGTATAGCATTTATTCACCATTGAATTATAAGTGCTCATTGATTAAAAAAAATTAAAAATTAAAAATTAAAAATTAAAAATTAAAAATTAAAAATTAAAAATTAAAAATTAAAAATAAATTCTCATATTGAATGCCCAATTTTTTGCATTCCTTTTTCTTAATTAAAAAAAATTAAGTTAATTTTCATATTAAATAATGATCCTATTACATAAGATAAATAGACTCTTAACAGTGGAGTAGTTTAGCCTCCACGGCACTCATAAGCCTGTGTCTAACATCCCTATTCTTAATGTTACTGATGAATGTCAGCTCGGGGCCCCCCCATCCACCCTCCGTATGAATCGGCTTTTCATTTCCTCTGTGCAGATCAAATAATTTTGTTGTACCATGTCCTATGCAGCATACAGAAATTTGTTATTTTTAAGAAGCTTGCTTCGATCTTCATCCACATAACACTTGGGTGTCCTCTTAAGACACGTCTAGGTTCTGCAAAATTTTCAGCTTTACAAAAGCTCACTGTTTGATTCGATATGAGAAGAACAAGAGACAGAAAGATAAGAACCGACAAAATACTTTTTGCATCGATGTCAAATGGTAACTCCCGGAAAACATTATAAAATAAACTAGTGGAACCTGATGAAGACAATAAAGGGTGACCCGAAATAACATCTCATGTCCTTTTTCAAGTTTCAGAACAATCGTAACTATTTACATGATGAAAACCACGGCCGTCTAATCAAAGGAGCAATGGCCCTAAATTATTGTAGTAGATGAATCACCCATCGTTCCACCCCCACCACACACTGTCTGTCAGAGATACTTATAACTTCCCAACTCATAAAATAACATTTTTCAATTTAATTTTCCTTTGTATTTTTAGTTGACTGATAATAAGCTCTTTTGGATGGTTGATGGAATCGATCAAGAGGACCCCGTCAGGACAAATGTTACTTGATTTGAGTTCAACTGTTCCTTTCATATTAGTCCAAATATGGGGAGGAGGAATTTTTGCATTATCTTAATCTTAGGGTGGTTATCGGTTTCTTTGTTTAAAAGATGAAATACGTAGTCAATGCGTTATTTACATATAAATATGTTTCTTTTGCTTTACCGACTCTTAAGAGAGGAAGCGGTCTTTATTAGAAAACAAGTCTAAAGTTAAACTAATAAATACTCCCCACTTGTCAAACATATCTTAAATTTAAAATTAAACAAAGTTGAAGAAGATTAATTTAAAAACTCTAATACTTTATTAATCTGAATCTAAAAATTAATTTATAAAATTAAAAATAATAATTTTAGATTTAAACATTATTTTTCAGATAAATTCTTCCTTTCTAATCACCAATAAGTCTTGGAACACCATCGTTTCCACGCATTGCTGAAACTAGAAGACATTCACAGGGAAGCTGCACCAAGGTGCCATGACTGAACTCTTTCTCTTTTTTTTTTTTTTCTTTTTTTTTTTTTCTTTTTCTTTTTGTTGGAGTTCTTTAAGCTTTGCACCTTGAGATTTGTCGCACCTGCATAGGAGTCGGGCCTTATCTTATCTTGTTATAACAAGTTGCACACAAACGTCAACATAAGTAAAGGAACCGCCCCGAAGAGATATGTGCTCAAAGATTGCAGATTGCCGTCGAATATTCAATTATGACTTCCACAAAAGCATGCGGCTTTCTAATTCCAACATGGGTCTCGAGAGTCTGAAAAATAAGGAAACAACGACGACAAGTGTCACGATAACCATTAACAGAAAGGTCCGAGAAAGGCAGAAAACCATTAATTTTAGTTTTAAGATACGGCGAAATCCTCTTCTATATGTTCGCAGTGTCAATGGATGAAAGGGGTGGCTGAAAAGAGAGAAAGAAAAGGAGATTAACCCGTTTTTCTCAAAAGGAAAATAAGAATAAAAAAGAGTTTTTTTTTAGTAGGAGAGAAGGGTAAAAGGGGTTTCCATTTTGTTAAAACCGACATTGATAGAGTTATTTTTTGATTATTAAGATATAAAATCGTGAAATATGTTTTTATATCTAATAAATATCTTATTTTTACTTGAGTTATCTTTTAACATCTGGTATTAAAGTTAGACTTTTCTTTAACACGTTATATTCATGTCAAAATTTACATAATAAAAATGATGCTAAGATGTAATTTGAGTTGAATCATTTTAGTGAAGAATATGTTAAAATTAATATAGAATTATTCTATAGACTTTAAAAGTACGAATTTATAGAGTAAATTATATATAATAAATTCTCCTTAGCAAACTTTATCTGATATAGACTTTAGAACAGCAAATTCTGAATTGTACCCAATATTGATTAAAAAAGACGGATCGAAGGGAAGAAAACTATGATATAATATACTGAAAACAAAATTGTGAAGAAAAGCGATTAGGGTTCAAGTTCCGGGCGTGATGAAGGGTTCCATGTGATTCCCAGAAAACAGCCAGGCGGGTTGGAGGGACGTCTGACGGGACGTGCTGACATGCATTCAGACAGAGAGAAGGAGAGAGAGAGAGAGAGAGAGAGAGAGAGAGTGAGAGAGTGATCGCAAATTTCTTGGCTGTGTCAGTTGGCGGGAAACCGATACTGGAAGAAGACAAAGCCAGAAAGGACTGTTTAATTGCGTCATCCTCACACTCCTGTCTCTCTCTCTCTCTCTCTCTCTCTCTCTCTCTCTCTTTTTCTCTCTCTCTCTGTGCGTGTTTGTCATACACGCTTCCCTTCAACATCTGCCACGCACTTTTGAACTGCTTCTACGACGTAACGGAATTCATGAAACGGGACGGAGGATCGGCGGGCCGCTGTTCAGGCTGCCCGTTGCAATATTGTTAGCTAACATGCAGAGAGAGAGAGAGAGAGAGAGAGAGAGAGAGAGATTTACGGGGAAAAGGGAGAGTCGATGGTGACAAGACGAGAAAAAGAGTGGGACGGCCGTGATTTCCATTTCTATATTCTTTGGCAGCCTTTCTTTGCTCCCTCTCTCTCTCTCTCTTCTTTCTCTGTGTCTCTCCCTCGCATACACCCTCACACAAATACTAGAACTGTGGAGCCCAGCCTGCTTCTTGCACCACCGTCAACCCACCAACAAATGTGCAGAACTCAGCTTGTTTGTTTTCTTTTGCTTGTTATTCCGTAGGATTTCATGTTCTTCCTCTTCTTATCATTCCTGCTTGGATTTTACAGCTCACTGGAGCAAAAGGAAGGGGACAAACATATTTCTTGTTTTTTCAAGCAATGATTTATCTTTTCATGCATCATCATGGTTTTCACAGAGATGGGGCGGGCTTCTTATGCTTCTCCCCTCAGGATTCTACGCAGATTTCAAGCAGCAGCAGCAGAAATAAATGTAAAACCAACTGCCAAACCAAACCCAGAATTATTATGGCTCTGAAAGAAAGTATCAGAGAGTTATAATGAGGACCACCTTGGACGTGATAACAAAACATTACATTAGTGTTTTTCCAACAGTTGTCTTGCACAAACCACTAGAGAGGATAACAAAAGTGTGTTCGTGTTTGTGTGCCTGACATTTCCACCCACAACCTCTACTTTGGTTGACATTTGGTGTCTTAAGATAAGTGTGACTGTCTTTTTCTCTTATCTTCATTTTTTTTTCTCATCGTTTTAACACTTTCATCAGGATAATGACAGTACTGCAACAAAAATAAGATAAAAACTTGATTTCCATGGAGGAGTTGTTCGTCGGAAGGCACTGGATGTCAATTCAATGCTGGTTGCATGTGAGGGATGGAGGAAGCAAAAAGTGTTGTGTGCTGGGTGTAATGTTTAATGGCTTAGCTAGAGGCCAAGCATGGTCCCGTTTTATGATTTTCTGGGAAGCTCAAAGCCTAAAAGCCGAAGAAATCAGTCAGCTACCATATTTGGGCTGACAATGTCAAATGATCCCTCCACTACCATCCAGCTTGCACCTAAATGGAAGATATTCTCTTTCAAAGACTATTCACTAATTCTAGCGTGCAATGAAAACTCTACCCATACCTCTCTGAATCATGATAATGTGTGAGTTTATGACAATTGCAGCAACTTGTCCCTCAAGTCCCTCAAAATTTTACTTCTCTTCTGTTGTCATGGCTTTGCAGTACAAGTTATCATGGTTTGAAAACCGAGTTGTGTTTTGTAAGCTTTTCTTTCCGTTGGCTGTTGCCTTTTTGTAACATAATGATAACACAAATTCTTTGCTACAGCAGGGCAATTTGCTTGGCCAAAACATCTGAGATTAATGACTGAACTTCCTTATTCTTCTTTTCTCCTCCGTTTTGGATGAATAACTCTGTTTTCTCTGTCATAACGGAGATACAAGATGAAGTCAGGAGATTAATCCATATAAGAACTTGCACAAAGTTCTGGTTTTAACTCTTCCATCAAAAGGAGGTTAAAGCAACGCCAAGATGTGAGGAGAACATCCAGCCGGGAAGACATTCTAGATAAAGGAAGAGTCAAATCTATAAAAGTTACAGCTACTGAGGCATGAGGGATGTGGTACTATGTGAGTCGGTGCAATCAACATTCTTTGTGATCAGTAATCCCATCTATTGGAAATTGAAAGTAAAGCTTCTGGTGGGCAGGAGTGAGAAAGTGATCTGCTGAGAAAGATTTGGCATGGGGCCAGAAATGAGTGCATTTTAGAACAGAGAGAAAAACGTTAAAGCTAATACGAGAACATGATAACCTATATCAGGAACTAGGCCCATTAGGGCACCGACAAGCCTGTGGGGGATTGCTAGAGTCATGAAGAAAGAAAACTAGACATTATGTCATATCAGATTATAATACGCAGCATAATCAGAGTTTTTGATGGAAAGCAATGATTTAATGGAACAGTAGAATGGCATACTTTGCACACTTGGTTACCAAAGCCTTAAGCTTCGGCTTTAGAATTGTTGCCATGGAAGGATACATTAAATAATGGGTGCTCCAACTGGGATGTGCCAAACATTGTTATAGAGACAGCACTAGGAAAGTTCTTGGAGTTTTCTTTGCCCCTTCTTTTTTCTTGGGAGGAAGGGGATTGGATAGATGGTTTCAGACTTGGGGATGAACAGTGCTTCAACAAAAGGGTTGAACTCGAAAACACAAACGCCTCTTGGCCTAATCTTTCTGTTGCATACAATCAGGGTCTTCCTTAGTCATGAGCAATCAAAGACGACTATGATGAAATTCTTGACTATCTATTTGACTAAAACTCTACACTCCACATTGTCTACAGTATGACTCTGGTTTCCACCTTTCAGAAGAGCCCCACATCACTTTCTAATCTGACATTCATGCTACTTGTTCAACCTTCCCATTAAAATTTACAGTGAACTCCAAGTATTAGGTTATATTAGATTAAAATATTAACAATGTGGATCAACCAGTCTCATCTCATTTCTATTCTAACGAGGCTTACCTTACATGTTTTACAATCATAATCCTTCGTTTTTCTGATCCAGTTCATCTACCACCAAGAAACCCAATTAGGTCTAGATATTAGTCGGCTCTACCTCTCAAAAGCGCTAATTTGAAATCTTAGGGACCTCGCTTCCCAACGTGTACAGCCTGATTCAGCCACTGAATTGTAGTTTGCAGGGGCCGTGACTATCATTTGGTGTTGGGGTTCCTAAATTTCTGTAATCTTTCCTAAAGCAATTGTTTTGCTTTAATTTCACCTTTAGATGGATTATCTAAAGTGAAATCTTAGGATATGACATCTGCGGATGCACATAGAAGATGTCGGTGGGTCAGTTAAGCATGCATTAGAAATAGTTCATAGATATGTTGATTTTGACATTATAGGTTCATGATTATTGCAATCTAACTAGGATTAGTGTGGTCTTAATCAAATGCCGAAAGGAAGAGTTGTGTGGCCCGCTTCAATCATGCAGCGGACAAAAGTAACGCCAAGTTGCCTGGGCCAAGCAATAAGTCTCAGGCCATTGGAGATTATGACCCTCCCTCCCCTTGGATAGGCCATGACCCAAATGCTAACCCCAAGTTCCAAAGCACGAAAGTAGGATTAGGATATAAAGCAGCTATTTGCACCGGCCTAGAAGCATTTTATCCATCATCAAAAAGTCGAATGGTTGGTTCCAGACATATTTTCAACATCCTTTAAGACAGGGTATGATGTTTCTCTCACCTTGGAATCCAATGACATATGAGCAAAATGCCCATAAAGTTCAAGAAACTAACAAATCTAATCCGTTCCTCTAATACCCACCCCAATTGAGCCTAACCCCTATGTCAATTGATTAGAACGTCAATATTTTTTGTTAAATATTTATTATAATGAAAGCATAACCCCTTTCATTTGTAGGTTGGGTGGATTGCCGTGAGAAGTGAGGATAGAGTGATATATTAAAATCTAATATGCGTATCACATTATTAATATACTAATCTATACTCCTTGTATGTAAAAATATTCACTTTTTTAATAAGCTAATCTTAAGAAGATAAAAATAAAAAATAAGCTTTCTAACGTCTTTCTATATTTTTAGGTATCTTCATATTTTAGTTATCAATTTTAAGAGAGTAGGTAAAGTCCTTTCAAATAGTCACTAAACCAAGGTCAGCTGACAGAACAAGAGTGCCATCATCTCCAAATTGAACAGAAATTGGTCATTCGAGCATCAAAAACACTTATTACAAAATAATTCGCTGTAATGTCAAGCCTGAACTTTTAGACACAAAATTTGGCCCCGAGGCTCAAAGACAGAGCCTTTACGCGGTGGGGACTCAAACTTTTGCAATTTGATTGATAACAAACATGTCCTGAAGAAGACATTACGAACATGTAAGACACAATTGCTACCCACGCAACCCAAAGGATCTTGCCCATTGCCTCTGCTGGTTCATTCCAAATAATACTGAGCAGTTTGGAGCCAGAAGAGAGGACAAATAGAACATAAATTGTCTATGGAAAAGTGATAAAAACTGTTGGCTATACTGTGATTCGTATAAATGGGGCCAGAAAGCGGACAAGAAGTCATTAACGCCGGTGTCCTCTTCCTTAAAGTTTCCTCAGTTTAAGTGAATGGTGGCGCTTTTCAATTCCAATTTTCCTGAACAGAAAACGTGCGCTTTGGAAAGGAAGGGTGTGGCACAAACTAGAGAAACAGAAAACCCAACAAAGTAAAGTGCAACCTTCACAACCTAAGGTTTCCACATGTGAAATACAGTAGCGGCTATATTGTAACATGAAAAAAGATAGGAAGCAAAAAGAGTTTGCATTGTAACATGAAATATTACAAGAACCACCATGTGACTACAA
This sequence comes from Casuarina equisetifolia, assembly GCA_028551475.1. NCBI lineage: Eukaryota > Viridiplantae > Streptophyta > Magnoliopsida > Fagales > Casuarinaceae > Casuarina > Casuarina equisetifolia. The sequence goes on along the minus strand of CM052358.1, from coordinate 473,604 downwards.
AACAAGAACAAATGCACCTTTGTAGGGTGCTTCCAAAACATAACAAGATGGAAACTCTACAGTTACTTTGTTTCGTTGTCGGAGAGGTATCAGGAATTCTGAAATAAATGTGACATTAAGATTTTCAACAACTGCAAATAATGGAGTTATCTAATCTATTGATTTCTGAGTCACATGAACCCAGGCCACAATAAAGTGAAACTAGGAGCAATAAAAATGGGTATCATGCAGCTTGTATGTTTCTGGCTTCCGAAGCTGCCTGTAGGCATTGCACAGCAGAGTTGTAGTTTAGGAAGCCCATAAACCAAAATTCATGGTTATCAACAGAGATAACCTGAATGTACTTTTCGGAAGGTTGGGCTCTGCTCGATGACGGATTAATGGCTTTAAGCTGGTGTAACGGGATAACTACCTATTAATATCACAGAGGAAAGAAGCAAAAATTGTCAAACGTTACAGCAGAAAGCTAAAAACAAATAAGTTTAAAGGAGACAGGTCCCAGCTTGATATCTAACAAATCCGAAGAGAATGATCCCAAGAATAAACTAGTTTATGGTAAAAATGAAAACATTAAAAGAAGTCTTATCAAAATTGACATCACAAGTGAAAAAAGTTCTTTGATTCAATCACTTTTACTCTATAAAGAGGCACTAAATCTCGTTATTTCTTAGATTTGTTAATCTCAGATAACACTACCTGACAACAGATAAACAGGCATAGAATGTCATTATCACTCAACACTCAAGGATATATGATTGTTAAAATCAGCAAACAAGTCATCAATACCCGTGTATATGACCATCCGTGACCAAGAGTCGCAAGATTCCAAGAATAAAATACTAGCACTACAGGTAGCAAACGTCTTTGGCCAGTATAAAAGAAGATTTTACCAAACTTGATAATAACCAAAACCCACCAGCGATGAAGCAAGATTGTACCTTGAGTGACTATAGTCAATCATATATAGAATTCATATGAAATCTATAGGACCTAGACTTTCTCATAACACTATCAACACCATAAATCCTAGAACAGTATAAATATCACAAGAGAAAAGTCCCCAAATAAGTTGATGAAGAAACCTTTATACATTCACTAATATCTTCTGAGTTGTTACATCAACTATTCACAATGGAAGCATTTTTTTTGTCACAGAAGAAGGAAAATTTCAATTCACAAACTACTGGAAGACCTCTTGAACAGCAATAGCAAGTACCGAATATGACTCACTTCTTTGCGACATCTATTCCTCTAACACCCCACAGATAATATCACGCGGTCAAACCCAAGGGTAATTTAAAATGCGAGCAGGAGATAATGTCAAGAGGTTAGTAATTGCTATAGCAGGTCAAGACAGTGACATTAATTAACTCAGAATCATTTAGAAGATGCCAAACTTTTTCACCAGTGCTATAATTCTCAAAAAGAGTGCTTCTACTATGGAGTTGCCCTCCATTGTTAAATCTTCAACCATTAAAATGTTGGCATGGCTGGATCATCTTCATCAAGTTGGCAGCCAGAAAAGAAAAAGCTCCTTTCAAGTATCTAATATTGAATCAACATCAATTACAGGCTACTTTCAGAAGACTATGGACGGGAGGGGGGCAATGGGCCACTTTCATATCAGATAACATACGCTTATTACACTTTGACCCAACGCTCCCCAGCCCCCCGGTGGGGGGCGCCAGTTTAATGCGTTGACACTGGCTACTTAGGTAATCAAATACATAATTAAGTCACTAAATAATTAGTTACAGCTTTGACCAAAAGTAACAGGTTCGGCAGTAATCAAATGCATTGATGAATAATTGGACATTGATCAAGAGGAAACTTCAATCTTATAGGCAAAAAGTGGACCATAAAAAGGGGAAAAAAATATACAATGTCTGTATACCTGTATGCAGGTATATATGATCCATATAGACATACCTTATAATAGCTCCATTCTGTTTGGCCACTGACTGCATATGAAAGAGGATTATCACTACAGAAGGCAAGTTTTGCAGTGGATACATATAAAACTCCCATGACTGGACCAGCTGATGTGGATAGGTAACATGCATAAGAATCCTGAAGTTGTTCTTCAGGAACAGTCTCGAAGGTTTGCCGGAAAATTTTCTCATAACCACCTTCTGCTAGAACCTTTGTTCCCTGTGCAATTCTTCCCATTGCAGCATCAGCAAAACTAGGGCCGGTTTTCACTATTTCAGTACAAGAGATCACCTTAGTATTTATATTATTAAAAAAAAAAAGGCAAGGAAAAAGTGGTAATAGTAGTTTTGAGAACTGCAAGAAGGTTTTAAAAATTTGAAAAAGGAAATCAGGCCACAGAGGCAAAGAAGAAAAAGAAAGGCAGAGTCATCCCATTTTTTGGGTAACAAAATTACGCAAATAAATTTATACTAAGACATCCTGATTTAGTTGAAAATTGAGTGCAGATGGTTCGGTCCTTTTCTATTGAAATCCATACCGTACAATCACACCAACTTATTATTACTTATTCTGGCGGCAGCAAGCCAAATCCCCTTGTCATGAGATTTGTACCAACATATAGCAAAAATTTAGAATCAATCAATGTTATCACTCTCATTTTATCATCAATCACAGATGTTTGATAGCTAAGAATCACAACGCATCCTATCAGAGGAACTTCATCCGCTATTTCAAAAATATTGGAAAGGGAGCATGTTGGAGTAGCCTGTATTTGACAACCGAATTACAATTTCATACACCAACGAATCTCTACTAGCTTTTAGGTGATGAAAATTTGGAAACCTAAATTTTCTACACATTCATGCGCCCAGCTTACTGGCCAGTTGCGTGATCCGATAAAACCAATTCAAAAAGCAATGACATAGAATCCGATAAAAACCAAAACTTACGGTGCTGCCAAGTGTTTCCGGCAAGATCTTCTGCCTTCCTAGTGGCTTCGCCGACCTTCTTTCCCCACCTTCCTAGCACATTTCGTACGTTATCCACCGTATCTGTCCCCAGAAACCACACAGAAATTCGATCAAAACACGAAATGATGTACGTAGACGAATACTCTCCACCCCCACGTATGCGTACAAATACGAAAAGAAACAGATAATAATTTACCCTTGAAGGAGAAGGAAGAAGATGGCGCGGGGGAAGACACGTAAGGACTGGATCCGCTGGGGTACGACATAGCCGGCGATTCTGTCACCAATTCGGGGCTCCAATGCACCGATTTCCTCGACCCCGGCGAAGCGGCTCGGTTCGTGGACGGCTCGGTCGGACTCTGGGTCAGGCCCTGGCCCGGGCTCTGACTCTCCTGCTGAGATTCCGATCCCATCACCAAACTCATCCACTTATCGTCCCCGTTCGCCGCATGACCCGCCTCCTTCGTATCCGGTTTGGGGTCCGGGCCCTGACCCGCGGCACGGGAAGATTGCTCCGCCTCCGGTTTCGACTGCTCCATATTCTCGGTGGCGCGTGGGTGGTGGCTTTTCTTTTTCAGTTGCTTAGCTCAGACTTTGGGTATCAGTTCCTCCCGTTTTATTTTTATTTTTTTATTTTTTTATTTTTCGATTTATTTTTTCTTAGACGTGTATTGACTTTCTTTTTAGCACGAACATAGGGTTGGGCTTGGGCTGTTTTCAACGGCATAAAAGTCATATATTAACTTTTTTTCTTTATAACATTAAAGATGAGTATGTCACGTTCTAAATATATTGATTAGGAGATCGAATATTCTCATCCTTTAAGAGGAAAAGCGACTAATTTTGTTATTGAAATCTCATTAATCTTTAAAAATTAATTTATAAGAGCATAAAATAATTTAATACATAAAAAAGTTTAATCAATAATTTAGTTGACTTTTAGATTAGATAACAAGTTTTTTGATATATTATTAAAATTATTTTTTTTCTATTATTCATATGAGCTTCTATTAATTTAAAATTCACATATTATTCATGCAAGGTAATATGAATAATATCATAATAGTTTAATAATTATTTTATCTACTGAAATGTGAACAATGAATTTTACATTACAAAGAAATAAGTTAAAAATTATATTTTTATAGTAATAGATTAGACCAGCTATTGAGTTGAATAATAGTTTTTTTTAACAATACAAAGATATATTTATTAAAAAAAAAAACCTCAGATGATGATTATCTTGGAGGGTGAAATAAAAAAAAAATTGTTATGCTAAATTCTGCAATTTCTTCTGCTGGGGAATCAACGAAGGCGGCCTTCACTGTTGAGCAGATCTAATTGTCATTATACGGCGTCGCCTGAACTTTCTCGATGAACTTCAGCATTGTTTCCTCGGACTTATCATCTGCAAAAAATAAGAATATGATATTAGTTCTTGTCTTGTTATCCCTGGAGTCATGCCCAAAGTCCATATTCTCCTGGTTGATTGGTAGGCATAGTTACAACGGGCGTTGAAAACCATTCAGACTTTTTTTAAAAAAAAAAAAAAGAAAAACCACCCTCATAGTCATTAATGATTAATTTTGATTTTAAAGCAAGAGCATATCCACCTTTGTAACATGCAGAAAATTAAGTAAAACTACTGACCAAGTCTAGGAATAGTGTGGCCTTTGGTGTGATGAATGACAACAGGGTCCACGAATGAGTCCAGCAGAGCAATCCCCTCTGGCTTTTGGAAGTCAGCTTCACCTGCAACACAAGCCACAAATACCAACTAAGATTATGAGCAATTCCTCCACCTATAATACAATAGTTCAAGAATCCATTAAAACAACTACGAGAACAGGTTTTTGAGTTACCTAAGAAATGGAGAGAGGGGCACTTGATGGGAGATGCAAAAGCGTTGGCAGCCAGCTTAGGAGCACCATATTTGGATCCTCCAAACTTGGCCCCTGATATAATTATCAGAAACTTCACCTTTGGCACCTTTGTAAGGGCCACACCCTGCAATTACGCATTATTCTGACACTTTTAGTTGATCTGATATCAAAAGGATGCCTTGAAGGACTATGAACATAGAATTTCTCGTACCTGTTCTTGCATCCCCGGCATTAAAGCAGCCAACATCGCTCCCTGAAACCCATTAAAAACAGACGCGGTGAACAAAATTGTTATTGTTTCAGGGACATTGAATTGAAAGATATAGAAAGGTTTTCAACAACCGCACCATGGAGAAGCCCAGGACACCATCGAAAGGACCGTGCTTTAACATGTAATCTTCCACGTATGCGAGACATTCTTCAAAATTCGTGTACTCGGTGTAATCCTGCAACAAAGAAGGTCATTTGTAAGTCACTGATTAGTACTCCGTTTTCACCGAGAAAATGTTAACAAGTATATTTCCAATTCAAGAACTAGCTCAAAAAATTGGTGGCCACTTTAATAATATGTTACTAAACATTTTTACTGTAATCATTTCGTAGTATTGATCTCTACATAGATTTTGAGCTTATATGTAATTATATAGGTATTAAAAAAGAATTTAGACTATAATATGATGTTAAGAAATTCATTTTTACCTCAAAAGTCAAGCCGCCTGTGGAAAAATACTTTAGCGTTTAACCAAACATATACTGACACCTTAACAGCAACGTGTGACGGTACATAAAAAGATGAAACCATATTTTCAGGGAAAGATGCAAAACCTTGTTGGCTTGGAACCACTCGTAGTATGGAGGGTCGTAGATGCCTTCCACATCGGACTTTCCTTGAGCAGGAAAGGGGGCGTCAAGAAAAAAAAGGTCCAGCTTTTGGAGCACGGATTGGGGCAATCTTCCTGCCAATTTCTTGAGAATTTCGCCGCTTGTTCTGAAGCCGTGCAGGCAGAGAACTCTGGGTTTTCTCTGGGCTTCGTTCTCCATGATTGGTAAAGAATTTTCTTCCTTGCTCTCGAGATTCTGGAGTGAAAGACGATAAAGCAGGCACTCTTTAATGGTGTTCGTCGAAAAGTTCTCTTATATTTTTTTGGTCAATACCTACCAACTCTCGTTTTTGTTGCTCTTATTTAAAACCCACCAGCAACTTTTGACTCCTCTTTATGGGTTTGGTTTCAGCAATTGGGAATTCTGCATTTGGAAGAAGATCCTCCAACCAACTCACCAGTGGATGGCTGTTGGTCTCCCCTGGCGGCTCAAAATGAACGTGGATGGCTTGACGCGACACAATATTGTCCGTTTCCTTCACCAACCCACTTTGCCTATCCTGCACAGAAATCCTTTGACCACTTTGAACACTTGCTGTTACATTACGTAGTTTGTTTGCTTCTTTCAACTAGTTTGAAGGAAGATGAATATTATTCACATACAAAGAAATTGACAATAAATTAGAGATAATATGAGAGATATTTTACACTTGAATGATGTATCATGATGTATCATGATGTATCATGATAGAATCTTATTTATTTATATCATAACTTGATTTCATATTAAAAAGTTTTTATATATCTTAGTATCTATTGAGATGGAGAGTCAATTTATTTATATACAATCTTTTTCTATAATAAATTACAAATAATATGAGACATTCTAACATATTTTTTTGTGTTAAAAAAAGATTCCTTTGCATCAATAACTTATGGAGTAGAGTAAACTGTCAGCTTGAAATGTAAACGCACGATTAGAGTTTCCATCTCCTTAAGGCCCCAATAACAGGCCCAAGAAAATAAGATAACCTTTTTGGAGCCCATTCTAAATGGGCTTCTCTTTCACCAAACCGATAATCATTTACTGCTATAAGGATCGTTCTGGATCTCGGAGCTCTGAACCCAATTCCGATCGCTCCAATGGCAAATCCTTACCGATCAAGGTACACAAATTCCTCCTCACAGATTCCCTCTTCAAACAGATCATTCTCTTGTGTATATTTGCTTGTTGAACGGGGTTACTGTGTTGTGCAGCGAAGGTCTTAGTGCGAGACAGGGCGCCAATCCTGATGAAATTCAACTGAGGATTGATCCAGTGCATGGCGACCTGGACGAGGAAATCTCCGGCCTTCACTCGCAAGTTAGACGGCTTAAAACCGTACGGCTTCCAATTCTTTTACTTATAGTTTCGAATTTCTTGCTTGTGGTTTGGAGTTTTTCGTTGTAGTTGGAGGAATGGAGCTCTACTACGGAATTTCTGGTTTCCGAAAAATAAAATCAGTGCAATCTGAGTAATGGATTGCAGTTTGGGCTGGCAAGAGAAGTCACTGAAAATGTCCAAGACCTGAACAAAAATAGAACTTATAATTTTGCAATGCATGTGCCAAGTGATGTCATAATTTGGTAATATCAGGACCTAGTAATCGTTTATAATTGGGAAAAGAACTAACTAGCTGATAGGGGAATAGTTATGGTTGATAAATTGATGATCCCGGTTGATAAAAAGGTCTTAGTCACCATTGCAGAATCTACTCTGATTATTGGTAGAAAAAGGAGAGGATGTTGCAAGCCAAGACTACGAGTTGGGAGTAACAAATCGGGCTCGGAGAAGGGGGGAATGGTGTTCTGCTACCAAAATACCCTTTGTCTAATTTTTTTCTCTGAAAATGTTGGATCACTCTGACTTTGAGGATTTTATTCAGGCTGCGAGAAAGATACTCTCTATGAGGACGAAAGTCCATTGAAGCAATGGATTGAGAACGCCAGAAGCTAAAAATTGTAAACCGATAAATCCAATTGTGTGGTCTTTATAACCGTATTGCTAGTAAGTTAAGACTTAGTATTTTTAAATTTATAGTTTGTGGAGCTGTTTTCAGTTGGCTTAGAAATTAAGTTGAAGATCTTGCATCTCTTTGTTCATTACTCTCTGCATCTTTGCCACTTCTTTCGTATTGATTAGTTAATCCTTTGTTTAATTCGTAAGCCTTTGTGTGTTTACTTCCAATATCTCCAACAAAGCATTGACGTATAAGCACAGGTATTCCCGATGATCGATGCACTTTTAAGCCCCCTAATACAATATTGCAAGTTCCTTGGTTTTGTCATCCATGTTCACCTTTAGAGATGAGAGAATTTTTTTTGCTAAATGGTAGAAAACTCTTGACAATGCCATCTGAATCTTTCAATTAGTTAGGCTTGTACATGCTTTCTTTAATACCATCAAGCTGTATACATGGTGGAACTGGTAACTTTAAACTACTAATGCTTGAATATGAATAGTCCAGATTTCGGTGTACATACAGTTTAGTGAACTTTTAACTTACATATCAGTTGCATGCTTCTGTTTCTTGGTGTTTTATTTCCTCAGCACACTATCCTTCTAATTATCAACGTAGCCTACCTTATATTTATAAGCAAAACAACACCAGAAGTGAATCTTAGTGCATCTGTCCACATTATGCGGAAAGAACGTCCTTCTCCTTCTCAATCACTGCACAAAAGCCTATTATGATTGTCTTCAATAACTCTATACGATAAGTTGTCTTACTTTTACCTCTTTGGAATGCTTCTTATCTTTCAAAAAATTAAACATTTCACCAAAACTTCCAACAACGCTTGCTAGTTTTAAATCCTGCAGTGGCCTACAAGTTTTCACCATTTCATTACATTTTATTTCTTTTAGCTTACAAGGATTATGTAAAGGAAGACTTGCTGTAGTCTCAGTTCCTAGGTATTTAAGTATCAGGCACATGGGTTTGTTGACAGCGGTATCATTGCTTGATCTACTCAAAGATAGGGAAGATGATTCCTCTTGGTTGCGGTAGTCTCAGTTCCTAGGTATTTAAGTATCAGACACATGGGTTGGTTGACAACGACATCATTGCTTGATCCACTCAAAGATAGGGAAGATGATTCCTCTTTGGGTCTCCCAATCTTGATTGTTCTGTTCTCTACAGTACACATCTTACCAATGTTGCACCCGCTTTACCTGTTTGGGAACATCTTATCCTTAAACATTTGATCATTAAACTTCTATCTCTACTATTCAGTTGGTTTTTGTCTGTCAGTTTTCTCATCTTTTGGTTCATCTTTTAAAGCACAAATGTCATCCGCAGAGGCTGTTGCATTGTGGCTCATCAATGCAGTTATTAACTTGGGACAAAAATGTCTCCCCAGGAATTAAAAGATGGGTCATGCCTAGCATTTGGTTTTCAAAAATAAAAAGTAAAAACGTGGAATCTTTAATCGTTCTTAAGAATTCATACTACTTGTTGCTTCTGGTCAAGGGGTTTCTACTAAAATGGATGCGTGGAAAGTGAAATAGGTTGTTTGGATGTACATTTTGCTCCATTTGCTGACTCACATACATTCTTGTTAATTAAGCCATCTGCCTAGTTGGGCAAGGTCATGTCATTACCCAGTAGTGTCATCAAGAGTAAGATAGGCCTGCTCTGTGCTCAGAACAGAAAATAGAAAAGAGAATTTGTCTTACTTTCTATGGAAAATTTCATCTTCTTTAAAGTTCCATTTCAATTCTTCGTACCTCAGTTTTGTGAACTACTGTTCATATGTTACTTTGCAGGTGGCTCAAGAGATTGAAGCAGAAACAAAAATTCAGAATGATCTCCTCTCTGATCTGGTAATTTTCTTGCTCAAGCCGTGTATTTTCTTGAATCTAATGTCATGAGGACATCGAGAAATCTTGGGGGTGCCTCGATTGAGTTTCCCATTGAAGCTGGTTTTATGATTTGCACATTCACATGTGCACGACAAGATACAAATAAAACAATCCAAAATCATGGTCTGCCAGCTAAAAACTTCTGGCCCTTTGGTGAAGGGATGAACATATTGCATTCTGACAAATTGCTTCTTGTGGTTCTCACAACAGCAAATGGCAGTGAGTCAAGCTGGAGCGGGGGTCAAAAATGGCATGAAGAGGTTGAATAGAACCATTTCCCAGCATAGCTCCAATCATATCTTGCAGGTGATTATTTTCGGACTAGTTTGTTTCAGTGTTGTCTACCTATGTTCCAAGCTATTTAGGAGGTAAGGATCTAGTATACTGCATTTTAATTCAAGCCCTGGTCCTTGTGAATTAAAAGGGTTCCGGCTGTTGTTATACATGTTGCATTGTAAATCCTTAAATCTGGACTCTATTGATGAAAGTTTTGAGGTTTTTTTTTTTTTTTTGGCAGCCATGTTACGTGCAATATATCCATGTATTCTATACTTTTCAATTGTCAAAATACTTGCATAAGTATGATAAACGAAAAAGAAATTGGAAAAAGCTCTATTGATGAACAAGAGGAAAACCAACATTACAAGGGAGAGAAAATGATCCCGAGATAAGATTATCGTATACAGTGTTGTCCTATTTATAAATTAGGAAAAGATGCTCTCGATGGTGCTCAGTGGTGGCGTGGAGGAGCTGTCACTGTAGCGTGTGCAGGGACGACCCAGAGAGGACGCCTGCAATGCTGCTGCAGGCGTTGTGAAGGGCATGCAGGGCCGTGCTGCATGCTTGGTTACCCCCGTGGGAGCTCTGTACGGGTGCTGATGTGGCAGCCACGTGGATGAGGTTGCCACCTCAGCTCCACATCTCCTAACATCAATATACTCGATTTATGCTTTAAGCCAAATCCTGGGCAAAATGTGGAAGATTTTATTGGTATATGATTGATATATTCATGGAGCCTCCTCTCTTTCCTCCTTATGATATCTTTAACCATCGCTTGATCCAGTTGAGGATTGAATCCTTACTTTCTAGGAAAGAGTCTCGGATCTCGAGTGAATTTTGTGGTTTGGAAATCTGCACAGCAGGGTGGATGTGAACAATGTGAAGCAACTATTAAAGCATCTGAACCTTCAACTTCTGAATTGGGTATCCGAATTGACTTTGTTATTGAGGTACAATTGACTGGTTCAGAAATTCAAGCTCACTTGACTGGTTCACTTGCGTGGATAATATCTGAAGCTCAATAGATTACGTACAACTAGGTCAATTTAGAAACAACTCGAGCACAAAAGCGTGATCTTCTCTTGAGGAGAAGTTTTCCGACGCCGCAGCAGATAGACAGTTACTTCTTACCTAGTAAATTTTATTTTATTTTTCTTTTCGTAACAAGTGTTAAAAGGTTCACAAGCTCAATTCAAAAGTCATAGATTTTTATTTTTTTTATTATTTATTGTATTTTACTGATTTTATGTTTATAGTAAGGAACTCTTATCTTTTACATGTCTCTGCATGTTAAATGTTATTAGACTTAGTCTGTACTGGGAGTTATGGTTGTATGAGATGAATTAAAATAAACTTAAGTTGTAATATTATATTATAATTGTCATGTAATTACTGTGTTGAGAGCTATTTGAAAACTGTTACTTTTATTTTAAGTCTTATTTTTGAAGGACACCTGTCCATTGCACTACAAGTTGTGACATTTATATATTGCCCCCCGTAACCACTTATTAAAATAAAGTTATATTTGGCTTGGAGCAGTGCTTTTTCTCCTCGGATTCCAGTACGAAAAGGCCTTCACATTGATTGCCATATCGATCGAAGTAGGTACCTAAGGTAATTAAAGAACCATGTTGTTTGACTTTCGAAATCAGTGCCAAAGTCATACCGGAAACACGCTAAGGCTAAGATCTAGGATTGTGATGCAGGGGAAAGTTGTCTTTAACCAGCTCACCATTAGCCAATGAAAAATGATCTTTCCGGGAAAGTTGTGTCGCTAACCACGTGATCTCGAACCTACTTTCAAGACACCGTTCACCAAACGTTGGCAGAGACTTCAAACTCGGGGATCACAAAGTTAGTGAAAAAGATCGACTTTCCGATTATCCATCCTCCTGTTTGCTGTCCCCAGTTCACCCGCTTCCACGGACTGCGAGGTCTTCCTTTGTCATCTTCTACATGTGTGGTCTGCATTCGTGCGCTTTGCTCGGCCACCGTATTACGGCCTTCGAGGAGAAGTCATCGGGCCCCAGTCGCTCGGTGTTTCCTTCCGTCTTCTACTTGTTGTGTTTTGATCTTCTTCCTTCTTTCGCGTGAGCAATTGTCATCCTCGGTAAGGAAAGCTAAAGCAAAGCTCCAAACGCGTACGCGTTAATCATTAATGCTTGCTTCGTCCGTGAATAGACCATTCCCATTCAAACATGGTAAATTAGTCGGCGTTTCACATTATTAACATTTTTATATAATCAATTTAGCAGAGATGATATTTAACTAAAATGCCAAGACTAAGCTTTAAATCTATGTATTTTGATTCAATGATTGAAACATTTTTAAAAAATAAAATAGTATTTGAGGAATCCTTCTCACATTTTGAGCTCAAACTGTGGAAGGAACAATCCATGAAAATGGTTACTTAGGGAAATGAAAACTTGGGGTCGGGTTAAAATAAGAATTGTGTCATAGAACAAGAGCCACCGTGGACGTTAGGCTGTCGGTTGTGGGTTGTTAAGGTCTTACTAAACTTATGAGAACTCAATTATTTAAGCTTAAATTATTTGTTTCAATTGTTGATGCACATATAGAGATGGGTTTTTCACACCAATACAATTCACGAACAAGAATAATCCAAAAATTTTCGTTCGACCGTCATTATCTTTGTCCATTGAAGGAGTCATAAATCATTTCCCGAGCAATAATCATCAGTCCAAATTTAATATTGGGCATGCCATGTTCTCAAAATTTCAACCAAGATCTGTGCTCATGGCCAGCTTGTGCCAGCTCCATCTGTTGCCCCATTCGACTAAACATAAATTAGAACATGGACTACACTTTCCATCCATAATCCCTCTACCCATATGCTGCCTCATGCCAGTTCACGGAAGGTTAATGCACTGCCACTCCCCTCTCGCCACGTATCCACAAAAATTCCTTCCCCGCCACATGTCTTCCAACCAAAGCAACCGTGTTTGTTGTCTCCGAAACCAAGGGTCACGTTCATCAGACTCTCCCTCTGAATATTCATTCACAGGGAACACATGCATGTTTGGGGCAAGAGATAGTTTTGGGAAGAAATCAAAACGTGGGTTGTTCTCCATTTGCAACGGATACCTCCATTATTTTGTTTCTCTCTCCCCAATTATCTTCCCCAAACGGCTATCAACCAGCTTATACAATAACCTAATCCAATAAAATACAGCCACTATCTTCCATGCCGCGTACATCCAAAACGTCCGCATTCATGCCACGCCTCGGGGATATTTCGAACCCTAGACTAGTGTGGAAATAGGGGTTATTCTGGTAATATCGACCGACTACGCCAAGAGTTGTTGAAAAGGCAACGCGGAAGACAGACTGTGGAGACCCGGTCCGAGATTGTATACTACGGAAACGTGCCGTAGACAAGGATGTGCTACTGACCATCAGCTACCGCCACGTGGAAAACTTTCCGGTAAAGCCCTCGTCCGAACAGGTGTCGTGTGGTGGTTTGTTGGGTGGGAAAGGGTTCTGTACCTTATGCCCGAAGAAGGTTCCAGGAAGAAGAAACGCGGACGAGTGGCCATTATTGATTATTTCGCACCGCCAGCTTGTTGGACACAGTAGTGGGTGTGTGTATATATATGTGTATATATATATGGCCTGGTAATACAGGGGCATCAGATTGGAAGCGAGTCCTAGAATCTTAAGCTTTATTTGATTGATTGCGCTGTCCTTTCCCCCTGCACGTTCTCGCTCTCCTTTTTGTACTCTTAGGACTCCAGAGTTTAGAGTTCAGACTTCCCATCTTTCTGCAGTTCAGAACTCTCGAAGATGAAGATGAGCTTCGCCGGCTTCCAAGTTTTCATGATCTTGGGTCTCTTGGCCACCTCCTGCATAGCTCAGGGTCCAGGGGCTGCACCAACCGCCTCTCCCCCTACAGCCACCCCACCTACAGCTAGTCCACCGACAGCCACTCCACCCACCGCCACCCCCGCACCTTCACCAGTCTCGCGTCCCCCAACTCCAACCCCATCGCCGGTGACATCTCCATCTTCATCCCCGGCCCCAACTCCATCCTCTAACAGCCCATCTACTTCTCCGGCTTCGGCGCCAACCCCAGCCTCCAGCACACCTTCTTCGGCTCCCACTCCCTCATCCACTGCTTCACCACCTGCACCTTCTGGCCCGGCCTCGTCACCCGGGGGTGCTTCAGAGCCCCCCTCCGGCGCCGCCTTCTCTCCCAGCAGAGCCGTTATCGCTGGAACCGCTCTTGTTGGAAGTCTCTTCGCCGCGGTGCTGGCTTAGACCGGGTCCGGCTACGTCCATGTGGAGGATCATCGGTTCTAACTAGATCTTGTTTTTGATGCACGGATGAGATCTATTTATTTCCCTTTTTATATATGTTCCTGATTTTTATTTTTTGTTAATTTCCTGATTTATTTTTATGGCCGTTTTTTCATTCAATATTTTGGGTTTTGTTATGGGTTGGATCTGTATTATGGACGATTGAAGATTATTGTTTGGAGATTATTCATTGTTTTGGTGTTGACACGTGCATCCCATTTGTAGATGAGTCTGGTGTACATCAAATAATAGTTGAATAAAACAGTCTGTCATTCTTTATCTCCTGTCTGTAACACTCAGATTTGCTCGCTTAGCCACAATGTCGCATTCGGAATCCACTACCCCCTTATCCCTACACCTTTTTCTAAATGCTGCCCATTTTCTTCCTCCGTCGGCTTGTCTTTTGGCATCAAGTTCAGCTCCCTCGTGCCTTTCCTTTTGTGCTTGACGTCGACCCAGAACAAAAAGTCTGCTTAGCCACCACCAACCTCCACGTATTGCTCACGTAACGTGGTGCAATAGGTTTTACCCGTTCTTACTAAAATTGACTGACGAGCCATCCAACAATGTTCAGACTATTCGCGAAATCAACTTTTTCCTCGGGAGGATTATCTTCACTAAGAAAACTTTTTGCTACCTTTTATCCAAATGTGTAGGCTTCCGCCGACACTTTCGTCCAATCACCATACAGAAAAATCTCGATTTGGTTTACCATCGATAGTCTTAAGAGAGATAAACCAGATATTTTTCGAAAAAATCCTTTCACTTTATAGGAAAATATGAAAACTCGAGTACAATGAGCCAATATAGAGACATAAAACATCAACCGGTTTTTTGACGTTGAAGGCTGCGTGAACAATGAGTGATTTTATTTCCCTTTTAAATTTCTTAGGCTGGTTTTTTCTTAAAACGCCAAAGGCCAAGTCGGTTCTAACCTCAGAGAGTCCTTGTTTCCATCAAAGTCGAACAGACCAATCAACATCTGACGATTCGATCATATGAATAAACTGAAATTACGACCAAAACAAAAAAAAAAAAACTCTGATAACGATGTATCAATCTCTTCTAATATTGTTTCAATATGTAGAATCATTCATGACAACGATTTATTTTTTCTTCTCTCCTAGTAAAAGATTCATCATTTCAATGTTTAGACATGTATTCAGCAACAAAAAAGAAATGCTAATTGAGTAAGAAATACTTCATGGTTTTTGATTGAATCTTCCAAATTGCTTCCACTACTTCGTGAGCAAATTTAAGAGAAGGAATGAAGTGATCTATGTGTTAGATTAACATGATGAAACCATGTCAATTCTATAAATCATTTAGACAAAGTTTGTCTAAAATAACCAATCACATAGAGGAAAAAAAATGAGATGCTACCTGAATAAAGGAATTTAGGTTACCAGAAAGAGAAAAAGATCATAATAGAAGATTCTATAGAACATAGTCTGCAATAGTATACTCATTTTTGTAATGTTTTATTTATAATCAATATGGTAAATATCTACAAAGGAATATATATGTACAGAATATTCGTAAAATATATAGGGAATATTTCTAGAATATACACGGTATATTTCTCTAGGCAAATGACCACCTAACTCATGAATCGTGTCATAATTGGCACTTTTCAATCTGCTCTGTATGTTCAAGGAAACCTCTGTATGTTCTCTCCATTTCCGCGTATTCTTGCAGTGAACTTAGAGATTAGGCTATGTGGACTCCAATATAAACCCCTTCAACACAATATTTGTGTTGTTTCTTCACTCCCGGTAGATTTAAGAATCCAAGAAAAGACCAACATACGTCTGGAAAACAATATCGAACATATATATTTCTTGTTATGTGAAGTATTGGTTTGAGTATTCTCCCGTATTCCATACTGCCTTCTATACTCATGATTCACCATGAAGTACTGAAACTGTCTCTTCTACTGTTTTGCTTTCTTTCAATGGCTTGTTGAGATCCATATGCTGGAATCTTGTCGTATACTACATGCCAACTTGAAATTAATCATGTCACTATTTCATCAAACGTTAAATCAGATACGTACAGCATCCAATTTTGTTTGTTCTTCAGGCTATTCATAGATCCACTGAATTGTGTGGTTGGCTGCCACCAAACAAGAGAGTTGCGGTAAGCAGTGACAAAATTTTGTTGCTGAACGACAACAGTTCTAGCGGTTTCGCGTGGTTCGCAGAAGTACATGGACTGCAGCTACTTCTGTAGAGGATGATGATTTGAAGCTTCATAGGTGGTTCCTGACATATCCCTCCTGCATAAGTGATTACTATTTTTCCTGTCCAGAGAATAAGACAATAGGAAATATTATCCAGTCAGCTGCTCTGCAAACCACTATATAATACAATCCAAAGATGCTTGTTTGAAATTTTGGGACCTGTAAGAACTATTGAAAGATGACTAGCGGGGGCGCAGTGGAGGGCGCGAAGGTTTTCTTACTGGATGATTTTTCACTATTACGGGATAAGGACGGACAAGATGGTCAGGTCAAGATATCGCACGGAACATTTGGATCGAGTCTTAAGAAGTTGTGGCACATAGTGGGTCCTGCAACTTCAGCCGCATCATCACCTCCTACTGCATGCATGTTGGTCATCACCGAAGTCTTAGCTGGCCACCTGGGTGACCTTGAGCTCGCTGCGGTTTCTTTTTGCTTTAATGTCATCATTGGCTTCGACTTTGGCCTATTGGTATTGCTTACTCTCTCAGTAGATATAAAGTGTTTGGTGTGGTTCTTAAAGATATAAGTGACGAATACTTTCTCGCGCTTTTCTTTGCTGATCTTTCTCGGAAGCCAAACGGCGGCTATGGTCTCACTTATTGCTTCGGCCATTTTTTTCTTCTGTTTTGATGTTTCCATCTTGATATGGTTTTTATCTATCAATTGGGGATGGCAAGCGCTATGGAAAGGCTGGGTGAGAAAGCTTTTGGGGCCAAAAGTACTCCATGTTGGGCGTGTACACGGAGCAATCGTGGATCTTTCTTTTCATATGTTGCGTACTGCTGTTGCTTCTGTATCTCTTTGTCTACCCGTTCCTGAAGCTATTGGTTGAGCCTTCTGCCCTCGCGGAGCTACCGGGAGCGTGGTAACGTGGATGATACCACTTTATTTTAGCTTCGCCTTTCAGTTCCCTCTGCAGAGTTTCTTACAGAGCCAGCTCAAAAATGCGGTGATTGCCTTGCGTATCTCTGGTAGCACTGGTGGTGCATGTGATTGTGAGTTGACTGCTTGTGGAGTGGTTGGTACTGCCGCTACTTTGAACTTTTCTTGGTGGGTTCTGGTATTCGGCCTTCTGGGTTATACTGTTTGCGGTGGTTGCCCTCTAACATGGACTGGTTTCTCCAAGGAAGGCTTTTCTGGTCTCTGGGGATTTGTAGGACTCTCAGTTGCTTCGGGATTCATGCTTTGGTACCTCTCTTTCAAACCTTAATGTTACAGGATCCTAAAAAGCATCCGGATCTAAGTTTCGTTGGACCAAGGAAGCAACCATTTATTTCCACTGTTCCCTTTTCATTTGAGTTTAACATTGTTTCTTTCTGATTGGGATTTGCAGCTTAGAGAATTGGTACTATAGAACACTGATACAGATGACAGGAAACCTGAAGAATGCTGAAATTGCCTTGAATGCTCAGTCCATATGGTAATTAAGATCTTTTATCGAGAACAAGATTTATATGCATATTTTTCATTATCATATCCGTTTATTTTGACTTCAAATCGATTGTACCATTAGGAGCTATAAAAATGAAATATACATGCATGAATAGTCTTTTTTAAGGTGGGGACTCATATTATTTGACTCTTTTGGCAGCAATGAAAATAAATGGATGGGAGATGGTGATTCGTCGCATTCTTCGCTGGGACCGGGTAATTCTTCTACACCTTTCTTCGGCTTTTGTTTTACATGCATTCATATCAAGCTACTTCCGGCGGAGCCCATTTTGCTGTAATTAGCAAAAGTCTGAGCTCAGATTAGGAAGGCGAAGGCCACCGATCGAATGATTAGTGAATGATAAGACGGTGAAAATTGGTGTCCACAGAAAAAAACGCATTTTCCTTCGAAGACCAGAGTCTTGGATAAGGATCCACTGGTCTGGAAAACAAATACAAGCCTCAGGATTTGCTTAAGCCAAATAGTTGGAACAAAAGCGAGCGTAAGCAGTTCCGAAGCCCTGGTCACAAAATCCATATGTCCCAGTCAAACACTCGACAACATGACCCGAAATAGTTTTTTTACGAGTTCTGGATAAGTTTAATCCATCATCACTATCTCTATTCAAAGATCATTTGTATTCAAGTCCTTGTCTCATATGATCGAAAATGGCCCAATGTATCAATGTTACGCCAACATAGTTTTCCATGTAATCAATTCACACAAGACAACCTTCACGGAAGAGGGTTCTCGTCTCGACAAAGTGGCTTCAAATTAGTCTAGTGCTAAATGGCGAAAGTTCTTACTTAAAAGTTGGTTAGATGGTTTTTCTTTTAAACTTTTTTATTTAACCTTTAATTAAAGGATATGAACATTTGGTATGAGAGTTTAGTCTTGCACATATTCTGATACTATCAAGCATCAATGGACTCAAGATTGTATGAGATCAAATAAATTTAATTTAAATTTTAATATCATTTTAGAAGATTTAATGACTTAACTTAAAAGTTAACTCAAGTAAAATTGGCAACTTGCATACATCTAAGAACCTCATATACCAATGTAAGGAGATAGTAAAATGAGGTAAAATAAAAGATGGAATGATAATTGATTGGTTTTCATTACCATTTGTTGTGTAATCTCTATAGGAATGGTTTTACGTACCGGTGAAGGTTTCACAAAATCACATGACTTCTGTTCATAGTTTTCCTATGAGAAATTATAATGTTTTAAGAACTTGGTTTGAACTCTTTGATTCAATCTTTTTGGATGGAACATTCTTGTGAAGATAATTTTAATAGGAGAATATGTAGAGGAATAGGATTTTGAGGGATAAAAAAGGACCCAACAAAGATGATAATAACAAGGATGCATCGACGACGAAGATGATGTCGACATCTAATGATAATGGTGACACTCAACCTCTGCGAATTATTTTTGTCTTTTTGCAAACTTTTCTTTTTGCGGTGTGGTCCCGAGAGAAGGGATAATAAGGTGTATTCTTTTATTTTTCTGTATTTTCTTAAAACTTTGCACTTTTTTGAACTTAAATATTCACTATTTTGTTATGCATCGCTTGATATGGATCGCTAGTTTCTTTATGTTTTATCTTAGCATTTGCTGTAAAGAAAATAAAAGAAAACTGAGCCGGAAGTTGTTCTAACACGGAGTGCCAAAAAAATAAAAATAAAAATAAAAATAAAGAAATAAAGTACTTTGTCTATAGTTGGATAAGGGCATAAGACAAAATACGAAATGTATGATATTAGAGTGTGAGAGCTTATTTTAAAATTTTAAGATATTATGTAAAAAAATTTCATTATTTATAAACTTAAAAGTTCATCTTTGTACTTTCAATATTAGATAATATTCATCTTTTAACACCTCTCCTTTAAAATAAGAGTTATAAAACAAAGATTCATTCTTGGCTTGATATCATATTAGAGTATAAGGTCTTATTTTAAAATTTTAAAATATTAAATAAAAAAATTTCATTACTTATAAATTCAAGATTCCATCGTCGCCCTTTCAACTCGGAAGAACGGCCATTTCAACACATAGGATAATGTTGAAACAGGAAAACAAGTATGGAAAATGGCAGAACACTCCTGTGAATTCGTGCTATCCTTCCCTTAGGGGTCCACCGGTTGTTGTTTGTGGATCAGATGACGGATCTGCCACCAAACTGTGGGATATGCGACAGATTGCTGAAGCGCCATCCAGTTTCTCATATGCATATGACAAGATCTTCCCCGGCGGCATCGACAATGACACAAAGGCGGTGGGACTTGTGCAAAGGAGAAGTAACGATGACGCTCCAAGGCCATCATGATTCGATAACAGGAATGCAGTCCACTCCCGATGGCTCCTGTTTTCTTATCAACGGCACGGACTGCAAATTTGCATATGGGATGTGCGTCCATACGCGCCGCAAAATCAACACAACTTCGACAAGAACCTGTTAAAAATGTAGCTGGTCGCCTGACGGAGACGGAAGCGAAGTCTCGGCGGGAATCCAAGACATACATAATGTCCGTTCCTCGTTGTACTGACACTTAAAAACCAGAAAATCATAGAAACTATAGTAGAGAATTGAAGGCCGCCATTTGTACATGCATTAAGAGCTGGATACTGCGGATCTGACTGACTATACTACCTTTAGTCAATTAAAGGTCGAAGGTCGTTTTTGGCACCTTCAAAGTATTGTTTTGTGTTATTAGTGTTCTTTTTCTTCGTATGTTCCTTTAGTATTATTAAATCACATTTAACTGCAAATGTCGCCGCGCCGCTATCTCAGTGCTCTGAACCTAGCAATGTATATTCTCTCTGCGTGCCCTTTCTAAAGAACTTGAGCTTGAACTTGAATCAGATTCTCTTATGTTCCGATTTTCAGACACTGTCTGTCTGTAAAAAAGTCTATCGGAAGCCCACCTGACAGGATGGAGTGATGTTACATGAGCAACGTGTCTCAACAAAGACTTCTTATTTCCTCCATGATATTTTTCTTTCCTTCTTCTCCCTCTTTCTTCATGTCTTCTCTATTCCCTCCAAGATATTTTTCTTGGTTCTCCTCCATTATTTCTTCTTGTCTTCTCTCTCTCTCCCTCTCTCTCGAAGTTTCTTGTGACTTTGTGTGTATATATATATATATATATATATGTATAACTGTTATAACTCTTTGTAACTCGAGTTGACATAGAAAACAAGAGCACAACTGGATCGAGTTCTCTCCTACTTCACTTGCTCTCTTTGACTGTTGTATATTCTAAAATTTTTTAATCCAAATTTCTTCTCTGACAGCAATGGCTGCTACTGGTTCAGCTTCTCTGATCAATCCGCTGATGTCCTCCCGATGCAACTCCAAATGTGAGCTCTGGCCCAACCCCTTTCGGACTTCAAAACGACCCTGGGTGGGGACGACCAGTTCTTTGAGGTTTGGGAACACGAATTGCCGGACAGTGTCTGTAAATTCCCAGACAGAGATCGAAGGTCTCAACATAGCAAAGGATGTCACACAGGTCAGTCACATTCCATATTATTTATCTTCTTCTTCTTCTTCTTCTTTCCAGGATAATTTTGGAGATTATGAATTTCATTTTGGTTTCTTGCCCCTCTTTACTTGGATTTGGCTGACCCTAAAAATTATGTTATCGAGGTGAGTTAATGATGTTCCTAGGATTGTTGGTTACGTAGTTGGGTTGCTTTTCCGTTATTCTGGATTGTCTCAGCCTAAAACGACTCAGTTTTGGCTTAAAATATCCTTCTTTTGTACGTGCCTTTTATTGAGTGACAAGAAACCTGGCAAGAAATCTAAATTTATGGGAGCCTAAGAGTAGCCTATTTATTGATTGCTTTTTACCGTACATTATTTCTACATGCATGCGTTACCTTACTTTATATTACAAAGGGCGGTGTAAGGAAAATATACGAACTAAAGCTTTTTTGGCCAACACTTTCCGTTTCTCTCTCTTACCAATTTTCTCTATTTTCAACTT
This sequence comes from Casuarina equisetifolia, assembly GCA_028551475.1. Lineage (NCBI taxonomy): Eukaryota > Viridiplantae > Streptophyta > Magnoliopsida > Fagales > Casuarinaceae > Casuarina > Casuarina equisetifolia. The sequence continues at coordinate 451,828 of CM052358.1, read as the reverse complement.
GGTATCATAGCTGCTTTGATCCTTCTCCTGTTTTATTTCTGGTTTGTCTTCCTCCATGCTTTCCTCCTTTTTTCTTCGATTTTTGTGCTCCTCTCTTGTCTTCTTCAAAATTTTCATCTTGGTTTCTGGTTTCTGGTTTCTCCCAGCTTTCTTCAGTTTTTGTGTTCCTGGTTACTTCAAAGTTCTCACTTTTTTTCTTTTTCTCTTTAGTTCTAAGAAATACAGCTTCTGAGGATTCGGAGGACACATAATCTGGTGAAAACCGAATTTCTTTCTATTTGCTTCAAGAACGAAAACTACACCAAAGAAGAACATACACAATTAGGTTTACAATTAGGGTAACGCCTGTACGGGCTCGGGTTTGACCCAAGCCCAACAAATAAAAAATGCAGCCTAACTAACTAATGTACAAATTTCGAACCAACTACATCTTAACATTAGTAGTTTCTCCAAATTTTCACCGGAACACTTTGCATTCATTTTCTTTTACCTCTTTTTTTTTTTTAAAAAAAATTAAATTAAATTTTTTACTTCCTCTCTTGGGTCGTTTTCATTCACCTTTCACAATGAACCCAAGAGTGGGTATAATAATACTCATATTTTGGGGACTTGGCCCGAATTTTAGTCACTTGCAATTGTCATCTCTGTCACATCCAGGGTGGCTCCACTCAGTCATGAAGGGACGTTGCTTGTCATTGCCAAGGCAAATCCTAGGATATGCCTTGGCAGTTCAGCTAGGATTTGCCTCCCCGAACTTGCTTCGGCCCTCATCTGGCTTTCCCCAGTATGCATACACCCCCACCTCGTTTAGCTAGCCTCCCTCCTTTACTACCTAATCCCACCTCCCCCTTGCTGGCAGCAACTCCATCTCCGGCCGACCATGGCCGAGACGAACCCCCTTCTGCCAAATCTATTGTTGTCGTGGCCATTATGCCACTAAGCACAAGGAGAGATATAATGGTCACTGTACACTCCTTCTACTTCGCAGCCTCCAGGCCCACCACCCCCCATAGGCCTACCTGGCCCGTAGGCTTACTATACCCATCTTCTTCCTAATTTCCCCTACCTTCTTACCATACCACTTATCCTCAGCTTGCTCCACAAGCTCATTACATTACAGTTTCCTACCCCACCATTACAAGCTCATTATACTCCTATCTGCCGCCCACCATTTGCCTTAGCTACCTCCTTTTGTTTTGGATGCTTTTTGTTAGTAAGTGAGCAGCTTGCTCTTACCTGATTGAACTACTTTTAGCTCAAATTACTCACTATTATAATATAGGATCATCAAATTTGAGCATCTTTCAATCAACTCTCACTGTTTTATTTTAGTCCTCAACACTCATGAAAAAAATGTTGTTTAAGCTCTTAGTGCTTGTTTAGCGAGGAGCTTTTGGATCAATCATGGCTCAGTGCATTTTTTCACTTTCCCCCAACAGGTCCAATTTGGAAAAATATGGGTTCCACATATTCATGACTTCATAATAATTGGATCACATTATCATACGTGGAGCTCATCTTGTATTAATAACCTATAGAAATGGGAAGCTCTGTAACATTGATGATGAAACAAAAATATTTCTTGGTGTTTTAGAGTATAACGATTGTCTTGTTAGATTCCAACACGTCTCAAAAGAAGATGTGCATTGATATTCTACAAAACGTTGTTACCTTTAATCAAGGCCAAATGGGGTCTTCCTGGCATTATTGAGGCTGCTCTCGGTGCATATGTAGCCTGAAGCTCTTTGAGAACAGCTTTACTCCACATTGCAGTGCAATATGGCAAGAATGAATTATGATCTTCCACTTTTAAGTTGGTCAAAACTTTACATTAGTTACAGGCCATAGTTTTCTGTAAAGTTCTAAAACTTAAGCTACTAAATAGAAAGCTATGTGCCTTCTTTTATTGTATGGCCCATATCTATCAAAGCACGGTCTTGTACTTTAATGTCTTACTTATTTGTTGTATTGGATGCTTTGTGACAGCTTATTGGGAGAACCCCAATGGTATACCTGAAAAACATTGTAAAGGGTTCATTAGCAAATATTGCTGCCAAGCTTGAGATCATGGAGTTGTGTCGTAGTGTGAAGGACAGGTGAGAATATACAAATGCTAAACCAAGATTTAGTCATTTATGAGAATCTTGTAGTTACGGTTCATGGTGTTGGAATTTGAATATTGAACTGACAATTTGAATGACCCCCTCGGGAATTATGTTTCTTCTTTGGATACTTTAAACTTTTTTGCAGTTCCAAAGAATTCATTTGTGAGACTGTCCAAATTATCTGAGCATGTAGGTTTTAGCAACTAAAAAATCTAGCTTTCTGTGCTAACAAGTACTCTATTTAGACAATTAACAGGTCCGTTGTAGCGATAAAGGTCTCATATGTCATGTCAAAGGTCAAATAGGTGTTTACCATATCTGGGGAAATTTTATTACTGTGACAAGTTAATATCTAAGTATGTTCTTAACATTCTTGGGCCTATACTTGGAAAATGATGTTAAATGTTCTCAATAAGTATTCTTTTGTTTGGATGCAGGACAGGTTACAGTATGATAGCTGATGCTGAACAAAAAGGAGTAATAACACCTGGAAAGGTAAGAAGTGATAGATAAAACTCTTATGTGTTTTGATGGATTTGTGGTGTGCACTTTCTTATATGCAACATTACCTTGTGCCTTTTTTCCATTTAGATGCTTGAGCGAGAAATTTGGTTCCTTGTAAAGTAGCCCTTCTTGGTTGGCCACCTCTACATGCAATTTCTTTTAAGCATGATTAGCCAGATCAGTGTAAAGTCATTTTATTACACTTTGAACCATTTCAGTGTGAGGCTCAATTTATGGTTGGCCGGCAATGGTTCTTAATGCACGACTTTTGCCAAAAATTACAATGGGCCTTCTGTCACACTTAATTTTCAAGCTTGTAATTGGATTCATCATGTCTTAATCTGGTCCAGGTATGCGGAAAAGTTGTCTGACATAATATTGGCAATGGCCTATAGCGTGCAATAGTTGCAATGGTGGTAACAGGAAATTGTAGGCTCGAATTGTTGTGTGATCAAAAAGCCTACAGTATCCGATTAATTGATTTCTGTATCTGTAATTTTATACTAGCGCATGCATTTGATGTTTTTGTTGGAATCAGCATCAGGCGACCTCCAAATTACTTTTTGGACTTCGTATTGGTGGGTAGATGTTGGAGATTCGTTTAGTCGCTCTTGCATAATTTTCGGAATTATTCTGAGATAGCTGTTTTCTTTCATGTATTTGGTAGACTATTCTGGTAGAATCTACAAGTGGAAACACAGGCATTGGCCTTGCATTTATTGCTGCTTTAAAAGGATATAAACTGGTCGTGACAATGCCAGCGTCAATGAGTATGGAAAGAAGGGTTCTTTTAAAAGCTTTTGGGGCTGAGCTTGTGTTGACTGATTCAGCAAAGGACATAAAGGGAGCAGTTCAGAAAGCTGAAGAGATTCTGAAAAGCACACCGAATGCCTACATGCTTCAACAATCTGACAATCCTGCTAATCCTAAGGTCAGTCACAGTATCTTCTTTTGACTTGTTGCACCGCATAATTATCTTAGGATATACTTCTTCTCTGTCATTGCTTCCTATCACCATCTTGTTCTATGGATTCGGTGTAAATCAATCTCAAAAAGACTTCTTTCAGGAGGGATCCCATTGAATATGCCCACACTTGGGTTGGAACGTGTTATATGATGAAATTGTCTTGCAATTCTACCGATTACTCATATCTTCTACTTATGCTTATGATCTATTGAAATTAAGAAATTAGCATTCCTGGTATGCGCACACTTTCTAATAAAAGGAAAAATTACTATAAAGGTTCAAATGGTTTAACTTTTTGTCAATCACTATTAAGATTTGCTACGTTATCAAAGCACACTCTCGGTATATTTACATTTAGGAATCTTTTTAGTAGAAATGGTGACTTGTAAAGTAGTTTGGACCAACTAAAGTATTTCAAGGTAGACAAAAGTGCTTACTACAAATGAAACAAAAAAACAAGTTAGAAGAAAGGATTAACAAAGAGGGTATGATTCACATTCCAACCCTTCTTGATTACTCTTTTTTTATATTTGAAGTTAAGGGCCTTTTTTCTTTTTAATTGGAAGTGTAGCATAGGTCGAATCATCCCTTTTATAAACTTGTTAGAGGTTCTGATGGAAATTGTGTTCTAGCTTAAGATGGTTTTCGAACTATAAAAATATTTTAACGTATGTAAAAAAGTTAAGTCAAGTTGACACAAGAAAGAAAATACAAAGGAAGATAATAGAAAGAAATAGAGCTAAAAACGAGAAAAGGAAGAAGAAATGACAACATGACCATCCCTTCTTGTTGGAAATGGCTTGTGGCCATCCTTTTCAATAGGGTAGCTTAGGGAAATTCCTTTTACTGGGTTAGTTTGTGGCCTTTAGTTGTAGACTGACTCCACCATAAGACAAGCTATCTCCTTTGGTAAAGGGGTGGCCTTGACCCTTCTTTAAAAAGTGGATGGTTATAGCCATCCCCTCTCTCTTTTTTATTTTTTTATTTTTAGACGTTTTAATTTTTCAAGTTGAGGTATTTTTTATAGACATTGACATGATCTCAATTTTCGTAAGCTTATAGAAAGACTTGTTTGACAAGAGAATATAGCTTCATGAGTGAATTAATTTATTTTTTAAAATTTTTAGGGAATTATTTGATAAAATAAAAATTTCGGGGACGTCTACTGTATATTTACCTTTAAGCTTGTGTCAAAGAGTAGGATTTAAGACCACCTGTAACCATAATAGAAATGGTGCTTAAGTACTTTGCAAAACAGGTTTCTGCCTTTTTGCAATCTATTTCCATCGTTATTGTTTCATTGACATTTATGCTTTAGCTATACTTTTCCAATTAAAGAACTTGCGGTGCAAAATTTGGCCATTAAGTGAAAACATTTTGCAGAAACGAGTGATTTTACTGGTGCTGAATACTTCATGCAGATGAGGACCATCTACGAGTTATCAATGTGTTGCATTGATGGCATATATCAGTAAAGTTAAACCCACGTACATTATCTTGCCTATCAAGTTTATTGTGCTATCTTGCTAAAAATAGTGTTGAAGACCTGAAATTTAGGTTGTCTAGATAGCATTGTTAAACACCCCCTCGTTACATGTAAGAATGGGCAAGGGCATAGTTCTAGATGGCAGCCATGACTACTAAACCTCAAGTTTCTTCATTATATTTGTGCTCAATCACTGATGATAATGTTGATATTAATTATAGCTTATAATAATATGTATTAGTCACAGTTGATTCCAATTAACGATGTCAAAATTGTTTAAAACTATTGATTTTGATCAACTGATAGGAAGATCTGGGTATGAGATTGATGTTAGTTAGAGATTTGGGAACTAAAATTCAAGACTTCTCCGTAAAGTTTTCTGTATCAAGTCTTTATGTATGTATAGGTAGGATGAATATTAGGATGATACTTCGGCCTAATGATCTTGTCTTAGTAGCATGTTGCTTTGATACAGTGAGGTATAAAATCCAGAAATTATTGTGTTCTATGTGCAGATACACTATGAAACAACTGGTCCAGAAATCTGGGAAGACACAAGGGGCAAGGTGGATATATTTGTTGCTAGTATCGGAACTGGTGGAACCATTTCTGGTGTTGGTCGGTTCCTTAAGCAGCAAAATCCAAAAATAAAGGTAAATTTTGCTCATGGGCTGACTTGGCAAATTGCTCTTTATTATATGTCCTATGAAGAGGGTTGAGGAGTTTTGTGCATTTCCTGGCATATGATTTCTCATTTGATTCATGTGTATCAGGTCATTGGTGTGGAACCTTCAGAAAGTAACATACTTTCAGGTGGAAAACATGGTAAGACAACTTTTTTTGACTGTTATGAGTTAAATCCAGACCTTTTATATTTTATTATTTGACTTATCATGATATTACCATTTAAGTGCAGGCCCTCACAAGATTCAAGGAATTGGTGCTGGTTTTGTGCAAAAAAATTTGGATCAAGAAGTGGTTGATGAAGTCATAGAGGTGTTATTTTTATGCTATACCATATTGCCTTCAACTTGATAATTTCTTTTTTCCTACTTTATTCCCCAGGGAGGTTTTGTTGTCTTCCTCATGTCATGGATGGCTGACCAAACCAAGACCGAGTAATGGAATTTCCATTCATTGGGCCATACAAATTTTAATTCAGTATGGAATTTTGTTGAATTTGTTTCTTTTTGTCGTTGTGACAATAAATTAATGGCTAAGTGATTGAGCAAAGAACTAGTCAATCGAAATTAGGTTTATTGCTTGGGTTTTGGTATTTTAGATGCCAAACCTTTGAACATAGTAATTTTTTGCTAATGAAATATAGTTTATTTTAAACTTCAGCAACATATTTGTTGGTACTATGTAATGCAGCCTAAAGTAGTGTGGATATGATCACTTTCAAGTGCTAATAAACCTGAAAAAGCCGAATGAGAATCTCTTAAATACCTTTATTTGTGCCATTGAGATGCCTATACATGAGCATTGGTTACCTCTGGACATAAAATGGCATGTGTATTTTCTTTAGTCCATTCTTCTTGCTACAATAATCTTCCAGGGAAAAAAAAGACCTGCTTATACCTGCGGCTTCAATGCCCTACTTATCTTATCTTTTGGTTCAGTGGTACCTATAAAGCAGGAATTTTCATTTAGGAAGAACATGCGCAATATGTGTAGGAACTAGTATTTATTACATCATTTTCCTAGTTTTCATTGCTAAGTTCCAAACATAAACTGCAAGCTTTGAAGTTCGCACTTCATCCTACAGCTTGTTCTTTCAAGTTGGAAGAAGTGTCATTTGAATTAGAGTTCTTTAATTAGCAGTGTGATAAATGTCAACTCTTTGTATGTGTTCTTACCACCACTAAATTCTCACATACTGTCATTTTTTGCAGATATCCGGTGATGAAGCTGTAGAAACTGCAAGGCAATTAGCACTCCAGGAAGGCTTGTTGGTTAGTGCTTTTTATTTGTCTTTTTTAGTCACTCTAAAATTTGAGATTTCATGGAAGTTCAATTGGTATAGTGTGCCCTGGTGTATATGCATACCTCTCTGTATCGGCTTGGATGCTTTAGAATAGCTTAATTATTACAAGAGAAAGGGAGATGAAAGTAGAAAAAAATGGTTAAATAATTTTGAGGTTTAGTCATGGATTGGATGAGTTCTTTTACTTCTGTAAATAGACTAGTAATATTTTTGACATGTAACTTCTAAAAGCAAAATGCTAAATCTGCTTGATGATATTGTTTAGTTGGTTAGAAGGGAACCAACAGAGCTTGAAAGTCAATTAAGGGGGCAATAGTTTACCTTTTCTCATTTTCTTTAGTTATTAAGCAGTTGGATTGTGCATCTCCCAGGATTTTTCCACTCAAAATGGTTAAACTAATGGCATGTTGTCAATATGCTTTTTCTTCTGCTAGTTTATGAGTGCATAAAATCTTTATGTTATATGTGAATTGTGTTAAATCGACTTTTCATATGCATTCCTTTACATGCATACACATATTTATATGAATATATGTGCATGTCGGTTTGGATATTTATGTACTTAAGTATATATGCATGTATGTGCATGCTAATATTCTTCCTTCTTACATGGCTTCCTTACTAATCAGGTGGGCATCTCCTCAGGAGCAGCAGCTGCTGCAGCACTGAAGGTTGGAAAGAGACCTGAGAATGCGGGGAAGCTCATAGCGGTACGTTCCTTTTTTTTATCCTAACAATGAAACTGGGGAGAAATTCGGTCCATCTTGAGTGAGTTTCGGCACTGGAAAGAAGAAAGATGCCCTCTCAAGAGAATATAACATCAATCTGACAATTAAAGCCAAGCTTCCATAGGTTTTGGTGTAATCCATAAATTTGCAGGTAATAAGTAAAAAGGAATGCTAAGGACATTCGTAATGAACATTTTGAGGAAATAGAGATTATCCCGAATGATTAACTACTTCTGTACTCTGCCCAACAAATAAAAAAAAAATGGTCTTTCCCTTTTTTTATTTTTATTTTTCTGAATTTTAGGGAAGAGGTTGGGTATAGAAATATAGTTCTACAATAAGGAACATAAGCCCTTTAATTAAACTTAAAGCTAAAGGCAAATCAAAGTTTCTATTTCTTGTACAACAGGGTAATAACTCATTTATTAATATTAGAATAAGCATGAGAACACGCTGGCTACTTTGTGGTGCAAAGGAAATTTTTTCTTGTTATCCTTTGTTGAGCACACTAGTAAATATATGAAGTGCATTTGTTGGGTATATAATCAAGACTTAAATGATGGAAGTACTCTGACCATATCTTGCATAACATGAAAGTTTTCAAATACGACATCCTGTCAGTCAAGGTCATAAACTGCTTATTAATACCACAAATTGGTTCCGTGACATTATTGAGAAGGTATTAGTGTCCATGTTGCTTATCATCACCTCTTGCTTTATCGAACACTAACCCTGTTTCATGTCAATGTTGGATTGTCACTACAAGACGTGTTTCCTCTGATATGATTAAATAGACTGGACAATCTACTGGATGACAACACTGTGACTAAAAATGTGGATTAGTTTAATCATTATGTACTACAAATAGCAAATGCAGAGAGAGGAAAGAGGGGAGGGGGTGGTTTTTATGAGACTACTGTGTATAGCTTGGAATTTGAAGTTAAGATGGCGGGTGGTTCTATTTTGGTCTGCTTACACTTCGGTTCTGGGAGACAACTTACGCCAGGAAATATTAGCATGTGATAGTCTATATGGGTTAATGTTCTTGGAGGTTAACTTTGATGTGTGGCCTTTATTTAAATTTTATTCTAAGAATATGAAGTGGTTGTCATTGGATTGGTTTTATGTTAGGACTGTAGAACTGAATTTATTCGAAGGAGATGGTGCAATGAAAGCAATCGGAAGTATAAAGACTGTTAAGGCTATATGCACTCACATCTCAGTCTTCTTTTCTGACTGTTAAAGTGACTTAATACTAATTTTAGATTGGTTAAAAACAAATTACATTTGGCATTCCAGCTTGCAATGAGAGTTTCAAAAAAGCTATACATGCAGGGTTGGTTTAAATAAAGGACCTTTCTAGATCAACCTGGTGGGCTTCTATTGTTTACCAACCCATAAACCAGCCATTCAAAGTTTGGTGGGCCTATATGTGTGCCTTTCCTAAATAGGAGCTGCTTTTGGGGTTGCCTCCACACTTGCCCTTTTCTCCATCGGGTGGGTTTGCACAATTGGTGGTATTCTTTAGGGGTTGCTGCAGATGCCTTATTTAGTTCTTCATAATCGCCATCATAATCTGTTGAAGTATGTGATGCTGTGGACCCTCATGTATGGGATGTTGTATTTCTTCTGGGCTTGGGCACAAAAGTGTCATAGGCCGAACTTATTGTTAGCTTTTCTTTGTATAAAAGTTGTAAAGACTCATTGTTTGTTAAGTGTGAGTATATTAAATGCCTAAGGGCTTCCCACAACGCTTGCTGGTTAGTCATTCGATCTTGCTTGCTTGCTCTCGGTTTGTTTCGCATTTGGTGTAGCAGCAGTTCGGCCGTGTATTGAGAATGTTTCTGTGAAATCCAACATTATCTCTTTATTACATCTTCTATTCTGTGGACCATAACATTTAAGTATGAATAGGTTTTGGATTTGACCTCGCTCTTTGTGGGTAAAGGCAAAAGGGGCTCACAGGGCTGCTGGTTGTGGCTCGTATTCTTTATTAGTAGACTTGCCGTTTGCAGTCAAGCCATCTAACACGTTACAATTTCCTATAAATTTCATCTCCAATGAAGGACAAGCATTCTAAGAAGGTTGACCCCTTAACTAAAGCATTTTATGTGGTTCTACAAAGCGTGGTTCCCATCATTCGCAATAAGAAACCATGACTTTGGAATTTGTGGATCATGTTAGATTCTTTTCTTTTGCATGTGGCACTCAAAGCTTTCTATGTTGTCAAATATGCTGTTATAATATTTGGTGAATTCTTCTGAATATTTTCGTTCGGTTGACCTTGTCCATGGACTCACTCGATGTTTTATCAAAATGCTTGTAGGTTGTGTTCCCCAGCTTTGGTGAACGGTATCTATCAACTGTTCTTTTCCAGTCGATCAGGGAGGAATGTGAGAAAATGCAACCTGAGCCTTGAAGGAAGCATTGTTCAATCCGTTGTTTGAATGTATTTTCACCATTTTTATTCCATGTCATCCACCTGGGTCCTCAGCTCTGACTTGTTTGCTTCTTCTCTTAACAATGGCCGAGATTGGGATGTTGTACTTGCCTCTCTTCTTCTAGTCAAAACGTTGATTCACAAGACACACCATAAGGCATGAAAGGTTCAAGATATAAAGTCCCAATTTTCTAAGGATGATCCTACTACTACACTCTCTAGACTGGAATAGTATGCATCCTTAAAGTAGAAAAAATTTCAAAGCACCAAAACCCTATTAAGCATGGTAAGTTAATCCTCAAATGCTCTGAGGTGGACGTTAGAATCAAAACTGGAAATATTGGAAACTTGAGGATAAGAATTGGTTGCCGTTAAATGACTTCTCTTTCTTTTACAAACAACAGAAATATATATGTAGTCTATATTATATCTAAATGGTGGTAGCCGAGGGTCCAAGTTGTGTTTACTTCCTTGGTTTGTTTTCCCATGGCCTTGTATCTTCGTTAGTTATTGGTTCATGTATGCTTTCACATGTCTCCCCTTAAGTGGAAGTTTAGGTACAATGTATTACGGGATCTTTTTGGAGGATGTCTGGTATATATGGTGTTGTGTTTGTAGCTGTTGTGTGAGTGGGCCTAGAAGTATGGGCCATGACCTAACCTAGAGACTACCATGTAAAGATTAGGAAAGGTGAAGAAGCTTGACACCTTTCCTTTTGTAGCATACTAGGTTTGAATGTTGGTACTTTCAGTAACAATTGAAAGTATTAGATGTAATGTTGAACTTTTTTCATTCATTTAAATTCCTGATGTATGATTGTTCAATTCATTTTTGAATAATGCTCATCAATTTCTCAATTGTTGAAATTGATACAACAATCATTTTCTCTGTGGAGACTATATCCTAATATCTCAAATATGTTAATATCAAAAGAAGCTCCTAAAGAGGAATGATATTAATGACCAAACCAATCATAACCCATAACATTGACCATTTAGTAGATTGAAACCCTTCACAATATTTCTCATAGAAATGTAAATTACAAGGGTATGGATGATGATATTTACCTTGGAATCTTTTTTTAATATCTAATTTTAAAAATTTCACATTTTTTGGTCAAAGAAGATCTATAATTGTATCTTCGTATAATTCCATCGTATTTGCCTACATTAATACAAAAAAAAATGCTAAGTTGAAAACAATATGCACATATCATTCAGAAGGGCAATTAATTAGACACATTATCATAAGGAATAGTCACAAATTGATTTTGGATGAGGTTTGTATCACTCAAACTTATAAATGAAGTGCATCGTACAACTAATTTAGAAATTCTTTACAAAAGTAGTTTAAGTTATGATAATAATTCATTCTATGGCAGTAGCCAAAAATTACCTTTAATGAAAATGAAGTAGCTTGGTGAATAAGTTCAGGATTGTTTTCAAATTTGTATATTGTAAATCTCTATCCAGAATTGATTTAGTCATAAGCAAATATGCACATATTATACCCATTTTTTGCCAATTGCACCAAATACTACATATCAATAATAAAAGTATAATACATAATTATTAATTGAATATGACACCTTACATATATACATGAAGATTAATAAGCTAAGATTTCCAAGTTGATGATGTATTTAAATTCAATCAAACTTATCCTTGCATCCTTAAACACATCTTCTTGAGTAACACTTCCATCAAATACATAATCATATACATGTTGCTTAACTTTATCGTATTTTTATGTATGTTAAACTATAAACTCATCTATGCTTGTAAGTTCATCCATTTCTCTTTCAACAATTTCTTTCTCAATAAGAGGTTTTAATTGACAAAAACTCTAATCTTGTCTTTTATATTTGAAATGTACCAAATGGAACATGTTTGATCATGTTATTGATAGAAATTTTCTTTAACACTATATTAATTCTCTTAAGTACCTTTCTATTCTACATAGGTGGAGGTATTTCTTCTTACAAAGCTTTACAACAAGTAAAGATATTAACCAAACCAATCATAATCCATGACATTAACCATTTAGTAGATTGAAACTCTTCACAATATTTCTCATAGAAATATAAATTACAATGGTATTGGATGATAACACTTACCTTTAAATCTTTCTTAATATCTAATTCTAAGCGTTTCACATTTTTTGGTAAATGAATACCTACAAGTTTGTGTTGGTATAATCTCACCATATATGTCAAGTCTAACCTTGGCTTTGTAACTTAGAAGTCTAACATGGAAGAATTTCTATAGTTCACCTACCCGAAAATGCCCAATGCAAATCCTAATCCAATTTTCAACTTTTAAAATTTGTAAATGTTATAATTGATGTTTGTTTTTTTATAGATCTTTTATTTTTTTATTGTAGGTTTGTTCTTGTACATAGTTTAGCCTATTAGTTTCTTCTAGTATAACTCATTCATTTCTAATTGCTTTTATAAGTGTATATGGGTGCTCAAATAGCAAGCCTATGGGTGCTCAAATAGTCTTCTCTATAAGCGCTTTATGGCTTCTTGTGTTTTCACCTAAAACTACTCAAATCACTTCCATGACATGGTATTAAAGCTCATTTAGTGGTAAAAGAATTTAGCCCACGAGAAAGAATTAATTATGATAAAACTTTTTATCCCACTTTTCACATGGTTACCTTGTGTTCTATTTTTGCTATTGTTATGGTTTGTCACTAAGACATGTATTAGCTAGATATTTAGAATGCTTTCCTTCATAGTGATTTGTTATAAGAGGTTTGTATAATTCTTCCACTTGGTCATAGTAGTTAGGGGAGGCTTTGCTATGTAGATTGCAAAGTCTTCCTTCGTGGTGATTTGTTAGAAGAAGTTTATATAATTCTTCTACCTAGTCCTTGTAGTTAAGGGGAGGCTTTGGTATGTAGATTGCAAATTCTTCCTATGGTCTCGAGTAGGCATTATGTTAGTGGAATGTCAAGTTTACCCAGGCCCTTCTTTCAATCAGTTTTGCTCAGCCTTTTTATGGTTGTTTTTTTCATCATTCTTCTCATCTAGATTGCTAATATAGTGATCATAGATAACAATTCTCATGCCATACATTATTTGAAGAGACATTTACATTTTATTTTTCGTATGATAAAATTAGGTCATTCCAAATACTTTCTTGGCATAGAGATTGCTCACTCTTGCGAGAACATATTTCTTGGACAACATAAGTACATATTGAAAATCATTTTGGATGTTAGTTTGTTCAAATGTAAACTAGTTATCACATTTATAGAGCATAATGGCAAACTGACAACAATTGAGTAGAATGTTGATGATGAAAATAAGCGTTTTGATATGCTTCTTAATGATTCCACTCCTTATCAACAATTCATTGGGAGACTTATTTATCTTACTAACACTAAGGTAGACATCACTTTTGTTGTTCATCATCTTAGCTAGTTCAATATTTCACCAAAATGTTTCCACATGGAGGATGTTATGAGATTTTCAAGATACATTAAAATTTCTCCTTCAACCTTATTTTTCCCTAACTCATTTTGCTTAAACCTAACGGCTTTCTATGATTTAGATTACTCAACTTGCCCTATGATGAAGTGCTTTGTTTTGAGAAATTGCATTCAACTTGGGAATTCTTTGATCTTGCATACAACTTAGAATTCTTTGATTTGAGACATCCAAGTAGCCTACAATATCTAGATCCTTTGCTGAGTTTGAATATCATCCCTTGGCCTTCACAATTTGTGAAGTTATATGGATTTTTGGATTGTTAAGAGAACTTGGGATCATTATCTCACAGCCACAACATTATATTGTAATAATGAAACTATTCAACACATAGCAAACAACCCTATATTCCATCAATGCATAAAACAATTTGAGGTTAATTGTTACTTTGTATGAGAGAAGCTTTAGTGCGGCAAAATTTAAACTCAACATATTTGATTTACTCATGACTTTGGCTTCAAGGGGAGTGTTATAGTTGATGCTTGTTTTTGTTCTTTGTATATAGCTTGGCTTATTAATTTCTTGCAAATGTTGTAAAGCCCATCATTTATGATTGCTTTTGTAAGTGCTTATTTGTTGTTTGTATAAAACCTTACAATTTTCAAGAGTGATGGCAACGAGCTTGTGACCGTTCAAATAGTCTTCCTTGTAAGCTCTTATGTTTTCATCTCAAACCACTCAATTCACTTCTATGACAATAAAAGGTATGTGTTGTGCATTCTAAGGGTTTGAAATGTTTATTTCAAAAACTCCATGGCTAGATGCCTCTAACATTTGGACAAACTTAAAATATATCAATGTGGGGTGGAGGAAATTGTTGCAATGGTAGAAGTGATACAAGCAGTGGCTTATTGAAGATTCCCTCAATTAATTGTCATAAAACTTGAAAGGCTTCCAAGATCAAAACAATTTTTTCAGGAAATTGATGGTACTTGGGTGTCAAAAAGCTACAAAGTATTTTGAACTTTCAAGCTTCCAAGAAACTCTTCAAGGAAGCCATTTAAAAATTCCTAATAAAGAAATGTTTCTCTTGGTTGAGAAGATAAGAGCCTTAACTAATCTTTTTTTCTTTTTAAACCAAATGACCGTGCATTTACTAAACAAAATCACTAATGACAAAGGAAAAAGAAACTGAGTCACTAGGAAATGTGATATGGCTTCTTTTTTGTTTATTTCCCTATCAAAATGTTGTAACTAGGACAGCTCGATGTGGAGAGAATAAATCCAACCAATGTCTTGATTGTATTTATTTCAAAGCTAATAGATGTGGAACCTTCGTTTTCTCAAATATGTTTCACCAATGGGCTTGGAAATGGTAGTTTCCCCAAAACCAATTAGCCGACAGCGTCCAATTGAGGAAGATGATGTTCTTTGCTTCCTTTAAACAAGCCCAAATCCCTTAACGTGGTGGCAATTCCCTGAATCAGAACTTGCAGAAAAAGCAGGCAACGGAACATTGGGGCGTAAAAGACCAATGGATGTGCAATCATTGCCTTTTTAAATTGGACAGAGATGTAGTAGAAATAATTATGAAGTTTAACTTACAATTTTGATTAAGGATTTTTTTTTTGGGTATGGATTCTCGTTCTATATGCTTTCTTATGCACCAAATGTTATTGGACTCAATCTTATACAAAATGGAATGAAGTCAACCTAGGTTTTCTATGATAAAAATGGACATATAGTTTAACTTAAAAGGTAATTTAAAAGTTGAAATATCTTCTTTTTATTTAAACTTTATTTTAGAAATCTTATGTTTCAATATGAAATTGTTATCATATACACAATACGAATTAATATTCAAAGTACGACAATCACATCACTTCCACTTAGGGACAACAAAGGTCCATTCATTTTCTGTGATCACGGTCCTACATCTAGTCTCTTTGTTGTCATGAAAAGAACTCATGGTACTCCATGTCTCCTGCTTGAACCCGAGGATAATAATTGTGAGTGTAAAAGAAGTGAGAGACTTTAGAGAATTGTGAGAAAAGAAATGACGATTGAAGAAGAAACACTTGGGTTTTTTGATCAAATTTTCCCAGTTATTTTCACTATTTGGTGGGTAAATGAGAAAAGAAATAAAATGATTTATATGTGGAAATGATGCGACAAGGTCTTGTCAATTCGATCAATCTCTTCTAATATTGTTTTAATGTATAGAATCATTCAGGACAATAATTCATTGTTTCTTCACTCTTGGTCGAAGATTCATAATTTCAACGTTTAGACATGCATTCAGCAACAAAAAAGAAATGCTTATTGAGTACGAGATACTTCATGGTTTTTGATTGAATCTTCCAAGTTATTTCCACTCTTTCATGAAGAAATTTAAGAAAGGGATGAAGTGATCTATGTGTTAGATCAACATGATCTACGGTCAATTCTATTAACCATTTAGACAAAGCTAGTCTAAAATAATCAATCACACGTAGAAAGAAATGAGTTTCCACATAAATAAAGAAATTCAGGTTACTAGAAACAGAAAAATATCATAATGGAAGATTCTATAAAACGTAGACTGTAATAGTATATGCATTTTTGAAATGTTTTATTTGTAATATTTAGTTTTTCTAAAATACTGAATCATTCCATATAATATGTTACTTAGTCTAGACCTAGGAAAATAAATAAGGATGATTGAGCTCTGCAAGAAGAGATGCTGCTCTAATGAGGCCATTTAATGACCCCCTGCAGAAGTGCGTTGCGGAAGGACAAGACCCTAGGTAGCTAAATAGACTAGCGTTGTGTTTAATATCCTGTGTGTCTCATGATGAAAAGGAAAGGAAAAAAAAAAATCCAATGAGACGAGCAAATTTAATTCTATTAATTTTGCGGTGTTGATACATTAGACAATGCTACTTCTATATAAAGCTTAAGTCTAAGCTAATCGTATGGGAATAACCTATCAAAGGAATACATATATAGAAATTTCCTAAAATATATAGGATAATATTTTTAGAATATACATGGTACATTTTTCTAGGTAAATCACTAGCTAACTTGAAAATTGTGTTTAATTATATTAATTTTGCGGTGTTGATACATTAGACAATGCTAAAATTGGGTCATAATTGACACTTCTCGATGCGGAACGGCAAATGAATATCAATGAAACCTCTCTATGTTCCTCACTCCCGGTAGAATTAAGAATCCAACCAAAGGCTAACGTGCTTATGAAAAACAATATCGAATACATATTTTTTGTTATGTGAAACAACAGAAGCATTTTCCGGCCATAAGTGCTGAAACTGTCTCTTCTTTTTTGCTTTCTCTCAGTGGCTTGTTGAGATCCACATGCTAGAAACTTTTAATATACTACCTGCCAAATTGAAATTAATCATGCCACTGTTTAATCAAATGTTCAATCAGAGACGTACAATATTCAACCCGACATTCGTGCCAGCGCGAAACGAAAAGAAGACTAATATTGTTTACTCTTCAGGCCATTCATAGATCCACTGAATTGTGTGGTTGGATGCTACCAAACAAGAGAGTTGCGGTAAGCAGTGACAAAATATAGGTCGTTGAACGACAACAGTTCTAGCGCTGTAGATTCACCGCCCCGCTTCAATCCAACTTGCTTTCGCGTGGTTCGTAGAAGGACGTGGACTGTGGAACGTCAATGATTTGAAGCTTCACAGGTGGTTCCTGACTTATCCCTCCTGAATACGTGATTATATTTTTCTGGCAAAAGAATAAGACAAAAGGAAATACTATAGGATGGCCTACTCTGTAAATCACTATATACTACAATCCAAAGGCATGCACCAAAAGGTGCCTGTTTAACCTTTTGAGATCCCCAGAAACTACTGAATGATGTCTAGCAGCGGGGGTGCAGTAGAGGACGCGAAGGTTCCCCTACTAGATGATTTTTCACTGTTGCGGGATAAAGATGGACAAGATGAACAGAATCAAGATCTCGCACGGAGGATTGGGATCGAGTCTAAGAAGCTGTGGCACATAGTGGGTCCTGCAATCTTCAGCCGCATCACCTCCTACTGCATGTTGGTCATCACCCAAGCCTTTGCCGGCCACCTGGGTGACCTTGAGCTCGCTTCGGTTTCCATTTGCGTTAATGTCATCGTTGGCTTCGACTTTGGTCTCTTGGTATTGCTTGCTTTCTTAGTAGATATAAGCGTTTGGTGTGGTTCTTAAAGATGTACATGACAAATACTTTCCGCCGCTTTTCTTTGCTGATCTTTCTCGGAAGCCAAAAGGCGGCTATGGTCTCACTTATTGCTTTGGCCATTTTTTCTTCTGTTTTAATGTTTCTATCTTGATGTGTTTTATCTATCAGCTGGGGATGGCAAGCGCTTTGGAAACACTGTGTGGGCAAGCTTTTGGGGCCAAAAAGTACTCCATGTTGGGCGTGTACATGCAGCGATCGTGGATCGTTCTTTTCATATGTTGCGTACTGCTTTTACCTCTGTATCTCTTTGCCTCTCCGTTCCTGAAGCTAATGGGACAGCCCTCTGACGTCGCGGAGCTAACGGGGATTGTGGCGCTGTGGATGCTACCCCTTCATTTTAGCTTCGCCTTTCAGTTCCCTCTGCAGAGGTTCTTGCAGAGCCAGCTCAAAAATGCGGTGATTGCTTGGGTGTCTCTGGTGGCGCTCGTGGTGCATGTGATTGTGAGTTGGCTGTTTGTGTATAAGCTTCAACTAGGAGTGATTGGTACTGCCGCTACCTTGAACTTTTCTTGGTGGGTTCTGGTGATTGGGCTTCTGGGTTATACTGTTTGCGGTGGTTGTCCTCTAACATGGACTGGTTTCTCCATGGAAGCTTTTTCTGGTCTCTGGGAATTTGTAAGACTTTCAGCTGCTTCCGGACTCATGCTTTGGTACCTTTCTCCCTCAAACCCGAATATTACTGGACACTAAAAAGTATCCGGATCTAAGTTTTGTTGCACCAAGGAAGCAGCCATTTATTTCCACTGTTCCCTTTTCATTTGAGTTTAACATTGCTTCTTTCTGATTGGAATTTGCAGCTTGGAGAATTGGTACTACAGAATACTGATATTGATGACAGGAAACCTGAATAATGCTGAAATTGCCTTGGATGCTCTGTCCATATGGTAATTAAGATCTTTTATGGAAAGCATGATTCATATGCATATTCTTCATTATCATATCTGTTTATTTTGACTTAAAATCCTTTTCAACTCTCTTTTAACGTGTGGACGCATATTGTTTGACTCTTTTGGCAGTATGACAATAAATGCATGGGAGATGATGATTCCTTTCGCATTCTTCGCTGGAGCCGGGTAATTTTTCTACGCCTTTCTTCGGCTTTTGTTTTACATACATTCATATCGAGCTTCTTCCGGCGGAACCCACTACCCTGCAATTAGCAGATGTCCGAGCTCAAATCATATGACTGAATGATAAATAAACGACAAGACGGGCTGAAAATTGGTGTCCACATAAAAAACGCATTTTCCTTCGAAGACCAGATCTTCGATAAGGATCCACTGGTCTAGAAAACAAACATAAGCCTCGGGATTTGCCTAACTATGTCATGCCAAACAGAGAACAAAAGCAAGCGTAAGCAGTTACGAAGCCCTGATCACAGCATCCATGTGTCCTTGTCAAAGGCTAGATCACTTGACCTGAAATCGTTTTTGGGCGTTCTTGATTAGTTTAATCTGTCATGACTTTCTCTATTCAGAGGTCATTTGTCTTCCAGTTTTTGTCTCATGTGATTGAAAATGGCCTCGATATTGCGCCCACATGCTTTTCGAAGTCATTAATTCGCACAAGACAACCTTCGTGGAAGAGGGTTCACGTCTTGACAAAGTGGCTTCAAATTAATGTGTTATTTGGGCTTCACTTGAAGGATCTTAAAATTAGTGTAAGAGTTTTGTCTTATACATATTCTTTTACACATCAAATATTATTAAACTTGAAATTATATAAGATAAAATAAATTTAATTTAAATTTTAATATCATATTAAAAAGTCAATTCAAAAGTTAACTTAAAAATTGAATAATTTTTTATTATTAAAATATTACTTTTAAAAATTTTAATTTCTTATGTGAGGCTCTCTTTTTACATACATCTAAAAACCTCGTATACTAATGAAAAGATGATGGAAAAATGAAAAAAAAAAAAAAGAAGAAGATATGGAATGGTAATTGATTAGTTTTCATTATTATTTATTATGTTATCTATGTAGGAATAGTTTTGAACACTAGGAAAGGTTTCACAAAATCAAGTGACTTTTGATCATAGTTTTCTTATGAGATACTATAATATATTGAAAACTTCTTTTGAACTCTTTAGTTCAATCTCTTTGGATGGAACAATCTTGGGAAGATAGTTTTAATAGGAGAATAGGCAGAAGAATAGGATTTAGAAAATCCTCAAAAATTGAAGGGACAGAAAGGACAACAAAGATGATAAGAACGACATGATAATGATAACGATGCATCGATGACAAATGATGTCGACGTCCAAAATGATAATGGTGACGACGCTGATCTAGTAAAATGCAGTCTTATGCCGCTTAATGAACAAGTGGACAAAAGAAAACTCGGTTTTCTAGCTCAGCACCTAGGTTAGCAAATGAAGGCTAGCCGCCATATCTCTTTGGTCGAGACCCTTGTTTGTATTGGGTTTTCCATGGAAGTTCCATTCACATCCGGTTTGCATTATTTTATTCATCAAATCCGGTACAGGAAAATTTTATGGATTTGATCTATGAGGTGCTGTTAAAACTAATAAAAAAGATACCTACACATAATCAAAAACTGCTAGATCGAGATAACTATTTTTAACATGTATTAACAGCATAAGAGGAAATGCATAAATAAACTTTTACTAATTCAGAAAAAGACCTATCCAACTTTCATTAGTACCTATGAGACGCAAAGTACGAAGGAAAATAAAGTGTCTTTTTTTTTTCATTGAACAAAGAATTTCACATTAAAAAGAGTAATATTTATAATGCACTTTATAAGTTTGAATAACATTTTTCTTTAATAAGATATGAATCTGTACCTTGTATATTCTCTTCCAAAGGCTGAAATGAGTTTCTTTACCTGCACAAACAGACCGACAATCTGGTATGTACAAGATTAGCATGGCTTTTTATATTGTTGGCTTCCTTACTAGCCTTAGGTCCTAGGCTTGAGACGGTTGTAACAGGGCAATGGGGAAAAGCATGTTGCCTCTGTAATGGGGTAAGGGGGAGACCATACTTGCTCACGGTGTGCTGCTGTAGAAGGAAGGACAAGGAAGCTCGTGTAAGAGCTAACCGTGTGAAGATAGAAGGCAGCTTTTGTAATCCTTGAACCATAGGTCTTTTTCAATCTTACGAAAACTAAGGTGTCTTATCCTTTGATGATACAAAAGGTCTTTGTGTCCCTTTAGTAATGCAAACCCTCTCTTAATCCCTCACAAGCCATCCTAAATAAGTGTGAATCAACCCCATGAAAGGTCTGTTATATGCTTTCAAAATGATGTACGTAACACAATCCCGGTTGCACTAAAATTTGAAATGATAATACAGAGTGAGGGTCGCCAATGAGCTTGGAGCTGGCAATGGAAAAGGAGCCAAATTTGCTACAACTGTATCGGTGGTAACATCAATCATAATTGGTCTCTTCTTCTGGGTGTTGATCATGATTTTCCACAATGACATTGCCTTGCTATTCTCCTCAAGTGAACCTGTCCTAAAAGAAGTGAGCAAGCTTTCAGTCCTCTTAGCCTTCACCATTCTCCTCAACAGTGTTCAGCCAGTTCTCTCAGGTACTGATTTTTTTTTCATACACAACTTTTGTCATCGTTATTTGAAAAGTGAATCAGGTAGCAAGCTCCAGAATTCTTCGAACCTAGTTGTTTTCACTTACCTCTTTTTGAGTAGGCGTGGCCGTGGGATCGGGGTGGCAATCATATGTTGCCTACATAAACTTAGGTTGCTACTATCTGATTGGGGTGCCGCTTGGATTTTTGATGGGATATGTCTTCCATCAAGGAGTCATGGTACGTATTTTTATATATATATATATATTTTTAATTATTAGGTAAAGGGGGTTTTGGAGGATGAGTACCAAATCTAGAACTTAGGTCTTGAATGTTTAATAATCAACTATTGGGCTGACCTATTGGATATACAGATTATTTGTATTGAAACTTTTGGCTTATCACATCAGTTTCTAACTCATCTTGTGACAGACGAGCTAGAACCAAGATTAGGGAACTTCGTTCTAAAGCCACTGGATTTACACTTGGCTGATTCATACTATATAAGCCGCTGGGAATGTTTCCTTTGTTTCATATATGGCGCTCTGATATTAATATGATAGTAAAATTGACCAGGGAATTTGGGCCGGAATGATTTTCGGTGGGACAGCGATTCAAACATTGATATTGGCCGTCATTACCATACGATGTGACTGGGAAAAAGAGGTAACGACCCCTCGAATCCTCTAAATTCCTGTAATAATGCTTCAGTTTTCTAAACAGTCTGCGCTCATGCTGTTTCTTGTGCTTCGAAATTGCAGGCAGAGAAAGCTGCCATGCACCTAATCAAGTGGGAAGCTGAGACAAAGCCTGAACTGTAACGTGGCTTTAACAACAACATGCGTAGCCCCAGACTGGACTCATAAGTTATCTGACTTGGTAATTCGATTCACTACCACAATGTTCCTGAACTTCCTCAACAACCAAAGAGAAAAAAGAGGAAGAATTAATGTATTAATTGGCTTGTTACACGTTTCTCGATCATCAGAATTGGAATACGGGCACCAACACAGGAGAGGTGCTCCATTTGATTGCCAAGGGAGGCAAAATTTTCTTTTCCTTTCGTCAAGCAATGAATTGGGGCAACGGCCGCAATAGGATCAATTGCTCTTTTATGATTTGGGTCCTTATGTAAATCTTTTTCTTAATTCCACATTGAAGATTAGGATTCTGGGTGTTCACCTGTCCCTAAAAATTCATGACTTGGGTGTAGTAGTTTGTAGCCATGAGATTGGTTTGTTGTACTTCGTGAGTTTTTTCTTGAGATTGAATTTTCGAGTTCCAATAAAGCTTCCAAATTGGTGGTCGAATGCATCCCAAATGACCTTTACACCATTGGTTATGGAAACAAAAGGGACCAAGCTCGAATCAACAGATGTTTTGGGCCAAATCGAATTGGCCATGGCTATTGTTAAAAAGTTTAAAATTTTAATTTATAAGTTAATTTAAAGATTGAGGGATTTTTCTTTTAATTAACTTAACCATGATTTTATCTTTCAGTATAGGAAAGCCTGGACTAGAGTAGGATAAATCCTTGCTCGCAATACCGTATTTCCGGCTTCTCAAGAAGGCTCTAGAAGCTCGGCCCCCTTCAAAAGAAAAGTTGGCTTTTCTTCGATCGTTGCATATCTAATTTCTTGTGGAAGGCATACGGTCCAAATGAAAAGACAACTTTTTGGAAAGCTGAGAACTGTTGTGAAATGACGATTCTCTTTGCCAACACTCCTCCCAAAAGCTTGTAACTGAAAAAAGCCAAAAGAGGAATAAACCAGGTTCCCAGTTTAGAACCCACTCTTATATCATAAAGTGAATAATAATGCAAAAGCAAATTGATCCAAGGTGACAGGTAAAGGCAGCTACGGACGTTGAAAAAAATTGAAAAATAAATAAATAAATAAATAATATATATATATAGTTGGGTACATGCAAAAGCTTACTTCCGTTCAAAAGACTTAAGAGTTTAATAAAAAAAAATAGCTTAAAAATTAAATTATTATTCCTTTTATTTAAACTTTATCATCTTAAAAATTATTTTTTGATGTAAAACTCTCATTTGCATATACTTTTCTCACATATAAAACATCATTGGCTTAAAGTGGCAAAGGGTTAAGCAAGATCCACCGACAATTGAGTTTTTGTTACACAATAATAAAGGAAATGGTAAACACCAGCAAAAAAGGTAAAAAGAATCCGATGTCAATTAACATAATACATTTGACAGCAGGTCCACTAAGGTAGATGATGATTCCATTCTTTTCTTGCTGGAGCTAAGTGGGCATCTATTGAATTTATAAAAATACTTCTTCTTCTTCTTCTTCTTCTTTTTTACGTTTTCGCCCCATCATCAATAGGCTCAAAGTTTGGGAGAAAATCATGGAACAGTCAAAATGCTAAAGTTGTCAAGTCTTATTATGATTTTGATGGGCAGGGGAGTGGCGAATGAGCTTGGAGCAGGAAATGGCAGTATTCAGCCAGTTCTCTCGGGTATACTCCCTCTTTTGTACTCGAATAATTCTAACTAGAGAGAATTTATGCCATTGACAAGTTGGATTATACTCCCACTTGCTTTCGCGTGCTTCGCAGAAGGACGTGGACTGTAGCTGCTTCTGGAGAATGATGATGATTTGAAGCTTCACACGTGGTCTGGAGATATTACTCCTGAATACGTGATTGTCAATTTTCCTGGCAAAAGAATAAGCAAATAAGAAAAATATGGTTCATTCGCCCGCCCGCCTGCTATCCCCAATATACTACAACGCAAAGGACCACTCCAAACGGTGACTGTTGGAACTTTTGGGATTCCGAAGGAGCTGTTGAAAGATGTCTAGCAGAGGAGCAGTAGAGGATGCGCAGGTTCCCTTACTGGAAGATCTATCTTCACCGTTACAAGATAAAAACAGGCAAGATGATCAAGACCAAGATCTCACTCGGAGGGTTTGGGTCGAGTCTAAAAAGCTGTGGCACATAGTGGGTCCTGCAATCTTCAGCCGCATGAGCTCTTACTGCATGTTCGTCATTACCCAGGCCTTTGCCGGCCACTTGGGTGACCTTGAGCTCGCGGCGTTTTCCATTTGCGTTAATGTCATTGTTGGTCTCGACTTTGGCCTCTTGGTATTCCTTGCTCTCTCAGTAGATATAAAGTGTTTGGTGTGATTCTTAAAGATATAGGTGACAAATCACTCTATAGTGTTTCTCGTAAGCCAAACGGCGACTATAGTCTCAATTGCTTCGGTCATTTTTTCTTCTGTCTTAATGTTTCTACCTTGATGTGGTTTTATCTATCAGTTGGGGATGGCAAGCGCCTTAGAAACGCTATGTGGGCAAGCTTTTGGGGCCAAAAAGTACAACATGTTGGGTGTGTATATGCAGCGATCGTGGATCGTTCTTTTCGTATGTTGCATACTGCTTTTGCCTCTATATCTCTTTGCCTCTCCGTTCCTGAAGCAATTGGGACAGCCTTCTGATGTTGCGGAGCTATCGGGGATTGTTGCAATGGGGATGATACCACTTCACTTCAGCTTTGCCTTTCAGTTCCCTCTGCAGAGGTTCTTGCAGAGCCAGCTAAAAAATATGGCGATTGCGTGGGTATCTCTGGCGGCACTCGTGGTGCATGTGATTGTGAGTTGGCTGCTTGTGTATAAGCTTCAACTTGGAGTGGTTGGTACTGCCGCTACTTTGAACTTTTCTTGGTGGGCTCTGGTGTTCGGGCTTCTGGGTTACACCGTCCGCGGTGGCTGCCCTCTTACATGGACTGGTTTCTCCATGGAAGCATTTTCTGGTCTCTGGGAGTTTGTCAGACTTTCAGCTGCTTCCGGATTCATGCTTTGGTATCCCTCTTTCTCAAACCTTAACCTTACTGATACTGTAAAGCATCCAGTTGATCTTACCTTTGAAATCCTAAGGTCCATTGCACCAACAAAGCAACCATTTAATTCCACTCTTCCTTCCTACTTAACATTGTTTCTTTCTAATTCTTATTTGCAGCTTGGAGAATTGGTACTATAGAATACTGATACTGATGACTGGAAACCTGAAGAATGCTGCAATTGCCTTGGATGCTCTGTCCATATGGTAATTAAGTTCTTTTATCGAGAGCATGATTTATACTGATGGTGATGACTGTACTATCAAGAGCTATATAAAAAGGAAATATACGTGCATGAATAGTCTCTTTTTATTTGTGGACTCATAGTATTTGACTCTTTTGGCAGCATGACAATAAATGGATGGGAGATGATGATTCCTCTGGCATTCTTTGCGGGAACCGGGTAATTCTTCTACACCTTTCTTCGGCTTCTGTTTTTCTACTTCCGGCGGAACCCATAATCCTGTAGTTAGCAAAAATCTGAGCTCAAATCACACAGGCGAAGGCCACCGATTGAATGATTAGTAAATGATAACACTGGGTTAAAATTGGGGTCCACCGAAAAAACGCATTCTCCTTCGCATCTTTGATAAGGATCCTCTTGTTTTGGGGACATAAATAAGCCAAACAGAAAGAACCAAAGCAAGCGTACGCAGTCGCGAAGCCCTGGCCACAGCATCGAGGACGAAGATGCTCCTTGGCGCAGGGGACGAAGGGGACCCAACAAAGAAAATGATAATAACGACATGATAATGATAACGATGCATCGATGATAGGATGATGTTGACGTCTAAACTAATAATGGTGACAATGATGATCCAATGAAATGTATCAAAGGTTAGAGATCTAACCCAAAAATTTGTATAAAAAATGTTAAATCTTTTTTTCAATTAAGTTTTGTTTTATTTTAAGGTGAGATTTTTATTTTGTACACATTCTTATACATACTAAACATTACTAAGTTTAAGACCATATGAGATGAAGAAAAATTAGCCTAAATTTTGATACCATATTGAGAAAATTCAAAGGCCTAACAAAAGTTTAGTCAAATGTTGAATGATTTTTTGTATTTAAGTTTCATTTTAAAAATCTTATATTTTAATATAAAACTTTTTTTTTGTACAGAAAATGCAATCTTGCACTACTCAATGCGTCAAAAATGTTCATTGTTACTATTAAAACTAACAATTAAAATAAAAGGTATTTCAACATAATGCTAGGTTATAAATTGACCATGTATACTAACATTGCTTAGGCTAAAACGCAACCATGCAGAAGAGGAAATAAAACACCTGCTATCATTAGCGTATCACTAAATTTTTACAAAAACCAAAATAGATCCATCCAGCTTCCATTTGCACCTAGGAGATGCGAAGTATAAAGTTAAATAAAATGTCTCTCTTTTCTTTCTCCAAGCGCTTGCATGAATTCCATTACATGAATAGAAGGATCAACAATTCCAGTTAGTAAACTCTGAGATGATAATACAGAGTGAGGGTCGCCAATGAGCTTGGAGCTGGCAATGGAAAAGGAGCCAAATTTGCTACGATTGTATCGGTGGTAACATCAATCATAATTGGTCTCTTCTTTTGGGTGTTGATCATGATTTTCCACAATGATATTGCCTTGCTATTCTCTTCAAGCAAACCTGTCCTAAAAGAAGTGAACAAGCTTTCTGTCCTCTTGGCTTTCACCATTCTCCTGAACAGTGTCCAGCCAGTTCTCTCCGGTAATGCCTTTTTCCATATACAGCTTCTGTCATCATTATTTGGAAAGTGTATTCAGTATGAAAGTTCCAGTATTCTTGAATCTTAGTTGTTATGAATAACCTATTTTTGAGTAGGCGTGGCTGTGGGATCTGGATGGCAATCATTTGTTGCCTACATAAACTTAGGTTGCTACTATCTGATCGGGGTGCCGCTCGGATTTTTCGTGGGATATGTCTTCCATCAAGGAGTCAGGGTGAGTACTGTTTTCATTGAAACTTTCCGCTAATCCCATCAATTTCTAGCTCATCTATCAATAGGCCGGCTAAAGACAAGATCAGGAAGCTTCATTATAGGTCCACTGGATTAGTACTTCCCCAATTCGTACTAAATAAGCCACTAGGAATATTTCTTTTGATTCACATCTAGAGTTCTGATATTAACATGATAATAAAATCTTTCAGGGTATTTGGGCCGGAATGATTTTTGGTGGGACAGCAGTTCAAACATTGATATTGGCCATCATTACCATCAGATGTGACTGGGAAAAAGAGGTAAAGACCCCTTTAATCCTCTAAATTCCCGAAATACTACGGCGTCTTTTACAGTCTAAGTTCGTCATGTTTCTTGCGCTTTAAAATTGCAGGCAGAGAAAGCTGCCATGCACGTAATCAAGTGGGAAAGAGAGACAAAGCAAGAACTGTAACGTGGCTTTAAGAACAACATATATAGCTCCTGAATGTAAGAAAATGCCGTCTTGGTAATTAAGTTCACCACCACAACGTTCCCGAACTTGCTCGACAATCAAAGAGCAAAAGAAAAAGAATTATTGTAATGCGGGCAACAACTCCTGACAGGTGCTCCATTTGATTATCAAGAGAAATAAATTTTCTTTTCCTCTATTCAGGCAATAAATTGAAGCAATGAACGCAATAAGGTCAATAGCTCTTATGTTTTTTCATACAATAGAAGGGAACATAACTTTGGCTAAAGTTGAGCAATGCTTGGAATGATTTTTTGGACGACTTGGAATGGTCTTGCTTATTCCATTATCCTCCCCCATGTCCTGTTTTGGTACATTCCTGCAATTTCCCTATTTTTTTAAACTTACATCAATATCTCGAAACTATAAGAACAACTCATGGCCATGGTTGTGCATCTGCGTTTCATGTTGGTTCCTTATTGGCATAGATTATCAGACATGGTTAAGGTTGAGAAAAAATATAAAACAAAATTGTCACCCTCCCCTCGCCAACTACCCTCCGAAAGAACAGATCAATATAAGAGAAACAAGCACCTGAACCAATTTCAAGAGCCGTCTATGTAACCTAATTCCATCTTTAGCACTTGATAAACGGGAATGAGTCTTTTAAACTTCTTATTTATCAATTTCAAGTTGCATTATCACGGTCAATTCCGTCACACGTGGAAGTTCTTTTCATTGAGCCGAAGCATTCCCTCTCACAAAATTCGAGTACCATAATCATTTTGAATGGTGAAAGTTTCTCACTTCTGAAACTCTGTAGCAAATTTGTGAACGTCATTATACCTTACCCCTCTCTTTCTGAAGCAAAACTGATAGATGGTCTTGGACAAAGGCCAAGAATGTCATGGAGCAGTGAAACGGAGGATTCGGAGGCCTCATCAATCAAATAGCAAAAGAGATTGTTATGAGCATCAGTTTGCGCAAGGGTTTTGGATAGCATCCAACGAACCAAGGCACATAGTTGGCCCTGCAATCTTCTTCCGCGCCACCAAACTTCTCTATGATTGAAATCACACAAATCCTTGTCGGTCATTTGGGTGATCTTGAGCTAGCTGCAATCTCACTTGCGTATAATGTCATCATTGGCTTCGACTTTGGTCTTTTCGTAGTTGATATTTCATTCTCTAAGACATGTTTTTGCCTGTACATATCTCTCCTTTTCCTACTAATGTTTTTCATTTATTTTGTCTTCAGTCGGTACTGGCTAGTGCATTAGAAACGTTGTGGTCAAGCTTTTGGGGCAAAAAAGTATTATATGCTGGTTGTATACTTGCAACGTTCATGGATATTTCGTTCATCTGTTGCATTCTAATGCTGCCTCTGTTCCTATTTACCTCTCCAATCTTGAAGCTCATGGGAAAAAACTTCAGATTTCGCGGAGTTAACTGCGAAGGTAGCTTTGTGGATAATATCACTTTGCTTTTGGCTGGGGGTTCTTGCAGTGCCAACTTAAGACAGAAGCGATCGCTTGGACGCCTTTAATAGTGCTTCTGATGCATCTCATTATTAGTTGGTTGTATATGTAAGTGTTCAAGCTTGGAGTGATTGATAGTGCGTTAACTTTGAGTTTGTCTTGCTGGGTTGCTCTCACTTTACACAATGTTTGGTGGGTTCCCCTTGACTAGTGCTCTTACTTTACAAGCTTTTCCGGTCTCTGGGAGTTCAACGAGCTCTCTACTGCTGCTGGGGTCATGATCTGGCATTTTCTTCTCTCCCCACAAGACAACACCTAGTTTACATTCTTAGCCCATAAGCTAACATCTACTAATTGATTCTTGTTCTTCTCTCTCCTTGTTTAAACAGCTTGGAGAATCGGTCCTACGGAATGCGTGTCACAGGTAACCTTAGTAACGCAGAGATTGAGCTGGATGCTTTATCCATCTGGTCTGAAAAAATGATACAAGCGTTTAATTGAAAAAAAAAAAAAAAAAGTTTCATCTGGTAGATTACTTCTAACCAAAGAAGATGTGGTCCTTGTAATTAAATCACATCATACACGCAGATTTGTAAGGGAAGTTTATTGAAAATGTTTTTGTTCATATAGATCTTCTCAAGTTATCATTTGGCTTCTTCTTTTCTTCCCTCATTTGGCAGGGTCTTCATTAATAACTGGCAGATGATGACTCCACTCTCTTTCTTTGCTGGAGCTGGGTAGATATCTACTGAGTTTTTAAAAATATTTGTTTACCATGATTCTGAGAATCATACTTGAAAGTGTCGAGTGAAAATCATAGCAAAAATCAAAAAGATGAAGTTAGTAAGTCATGATTTGCACATAATCAGGGTTAGAGTGGCAAATGAACTTGGAGCAGGAAATGCAAAGGACCAAAGTTTACGATGGTGGTGGCAGTTGAAACATCTGCTGCGATGGGCCTAATATGCTGGTTACTGTAACGATTTTCAACGGCAGCATTGCCTTTTATTCTCGTCTAGCGAACCTGCCCTGGAAGTGATGGACAAGCTCAGACTCCTCTTGGCGTTTACCACTCTGCTTAACAGCATTCAGCCAGTTCTTTCGGGTATACTCTCTCTTTTACACTCGAATGGCTTCCGAGAGTGATAGAAGGCAGTTTTCTTGCAGGAGTTGCTGTGGGTTCGGGATGGCAATCATATGTGGCATATGACTAATGGTTAGATGATAATTTTAGGAGTTAAAGTTTCTTTTTTAAGTTACCAATAAGTACGAAGTTTAAGAAAACCCTATGTGTCGTCGAAAATGAAATTTCTACAAAAATTTTCTTCTTCTCTTTTCATCGTTGGCATCAAATGCTGACATGAGGTGCGTTTATTGTAAGTTGAATCTGAGCCTGTCGTTTCCAGCTAGCAGACCAGACAACCCATATCACCTGTCGGAGCAAAGTTGGATGGGCAAATGTTGAGTCCCATACCAGCACCTAGTGTGGGAAACGACCAGTACATGTGAGGGGGCTCGACTCATTATGGCCTATGGGTTTTAGTGTGGTATGGGCTTGTTCAACATGATATCAGAGCGGGCACTTGTCTTGGGCTTCCGGTTGTGAGGATTCCACCTTAGTCTTGCTTGCCGAAAATGCCGCCGTTGGTTCCGCTTGTGGGAAATGCCCTGGTTTGCCGAGGTGGGGGGCTCTACCTATTGCTGCCTATCGGTTTTGGTGTGGAATGGGCCTTTTCAACAGCAAATCACTAATTAGTATGTTCGTTTCCAAGTAAAGTTGGAAGGGGAAGAGACAGGTGAAAGCTAAGAGACTTAGATCAACCTTATCTCGCAAAGGAAAGAGAAAAAATGCAGAAAAGAAAGAATTGCTCTCGCCCCGAAAATGGATAGGTTGAAGCAGCTAGATTCTGATCTAAAGGATCAAGTTAGCAAAGAAGATTTGGATGAAATGGTGGAATTCCTCGATAAGCTTACAGAGCTATGTGCTCTCCAAGGATCGGTGAATATAGCCGTAGCGACGAGGAAGGAACGGCGGTGTGGAATTGCTTTGCTCTGTTTGCTTGAAGATTCGAAATGGGTCGAACCAGTTCTTAAACACAACCATACAGTAGACTTGCAACAGATATCATTGACCGAGATTAGTGTTGGGACTTCTTCTTGTATAATCCTATCCAAGGTAAGGATGACCATAGACAATTTAAGTCCTTACCTTAAATAGCTGTCTAAATTCAGCGCAAACAACTTAGTAGAAATGTTTGACTCTACCACATTCGTATGTTTAGGATTCTCTTACAATGTCCCATCCAATGGCCATGACTAGAAAGCTACAGGGGGCTCTGTATGCTACAATGTCAAATGACTAATACATGTCTTTAATCATGGCAGTACCCAAGATGACACCACGGGTATCTCAAAATTTGTCAAATGATAGGGACCAGTAGTATAGAAAATTAATCACTTAACAAATACGCTTCCTAGAAGCAGCGTTTTTAAGCCACAATTATCGAGAGTTAGCTGTGCGCACATGTGCAGCAGTGTACTTTTACCTTTGTTGTCCTATGATGTGAAATGATGACATTCATGTGTTATAGAGAACAGTGACATCCATTTGTAACAAACACTGTATCCTTATCTTGGATTTATATTTCATTCTAGTCTAATCACTAGAGCCATCCTCCTAGTCCCACCCTCATTATGATCATATCCCCTTGTATCATGGCTGTAACTTGTAATCACGTACTCAAACCCAGGAGACGCCACTTTCAAGTACACACTTCCTGATTCAATGTCAACGATCCTTCAATCTAATTTCATGGACGTTCAAAATGATAACACAAAATAGCTGTAGTACAAAATGTAGTTATTATTTCAGTCCCTTCCATTACAAGAGGATGAATGATTAGTTGGAATTGCCCTGCTATAGATTCTTTAAAATTGAATACAGATAGATCTTGTATTAGTGGTGTATGTGCAAGAGGGCAAAAGGTGCGAGATTGGAAAGGAAGTGTGCTTACAGTGTATGCAATTAATTTGGGCAATGAAGATAGTGCAAAAGCAAAGGTCCTAACCTTACTTAAAGGTCTAAAAATATGTCATCAAAAGGAAATTGTGTTGTCAGAAATAGAAGTAGGTTATCAGTTTATGATTCAATGCATAAAAGGAAACCACTCTATTCCTTAAAAATTGGCTTATGAGTTACGCAAATGTTCTAATTATATTCATTCTAATGTTCAAATATCTCATGTGTTTCACAAAGCAAATTTCTTGGCTGATGGACTGGCTAATTTTGGACATTCATGGACAGAATTGTAAGTTTTTACAACTCTTGACTCTTTACCAAGTCAATGCAGAAAAATTTCTTGAGAAGACCAACTAGGCCTAGAGCATTACAAGCCTCCTTAGACAATTACTTTCACTTTATGTCCAATTTCAATAAGATGATTACTTTATTTTTCATTAATGGCTATGCAGTCATGTTAATTAATTATGTTTTGATTTTCAAAAAGTTTTATACCTTTTTATTGGGTTTATGTAATAAAGGGTTAGGTATTATGTCCTGCCCTATGTATTTTTTTAATAAGTTTGACACCTTAGTCAACCTATGTTATCAATATAAATGATAAGGGTATCGTCCCTATTTCACCAAAAAAAAAAATGTAGTTATTTCTTAAAAGTCTGTTGCTGAGGAGATAGATATAAAAGAAGGAAAAACAGTGTTCGTTCAAGGTTGCTTACTGCTTGGTATTAATTCTTGATGCTTAATTTTGTTGTTACGATTAGGAAAGGAAACATTCGTAGGTTTTGGATTAATGGTGACGTAGGACATATGAAGCTGGACCACTTGACAATGCCGGACCACTTTGTTATTTGAATTATGAGCTTCTATTTTGGTTAGGTTGTGGTGATATGGGTGCTGCTTTCTTGTTTAGCGAGTCGAGTTTATAATGCTTATGATTGTGTGTTCTGCAACATTGTGAGCGCTTGTGACTCTCCTGTCCATGTTTGGTGTTATTACGAGAATTCTCATTGATTTCCTGCGGATTAAAAGTTATAATATCTGTAACCCTCTTCACCACTTCCATCCAACTAGAAACATGAGTACAACACGCAAACTATGTACAATGCCAGACTAGCATCAACATAAATAGACGTAGGCCGACAGTTTTTATGGTTGCATAAAAGAACAAGTCAGCGTTGGTCAGAAAGGAGGGCATGGTGAGTAAGAAATTCGACCAAACTCTTTCTCTGCTTTCTGTAAATCAACCGTGATCCAGAGAGGAACAAGAATCAATTTTCCCAGCTGAAGGCATCTTTATTGTCATTAAGTTGAGGTTTTACCGTGTCAAAATGGGACCTAAATTATTAAAAGAACAATAAAGTTACACCAAAAATGTCAACCACCCCCAAGGAAAAAATATAAAAGTAAAGAGAGAAGGAGACGCTGATAAGGATGTGAGCATCTACCGTTGCGAAAGAAAAAGCAATCTTTGGTATCTTACTTCTGTTGATTCCGTGCTCCTACAATATACAATTTCATACGCCAAAAGGTTTAACAAATGGAC
Source organism: Casuarina equisetifolia (assembly GCA_028551475.1). Classification (NCBI taxonomy): domain Eukaryota; kingdom Viridiplantae; phylum Streptophyta; class Magnoliopsida; order Fagales; family Casuarinaceae; genus Casuarina; species Casuarina equisetifolia. The sequence continues at coordinate 418,056 of CM052358.1, read as the reverse complement.
TTGTAAGCGCAGAGCAAAGACAAGGAACTTTCACATCATATGCTTACTGATCCATTGACTCTACAATCTGAAAAGGAAACCCGTTGAGGGCCAACCTTCCGGAAGAGAACCGGACCGAGTCCCCGGAGATCAGGACTCGGTCAGAAAGCCGAGCCGACTCGCTCACCTTCTCTCTTCTCACCCTAATCAACAAACCTTCGTCTCTGTAGGCCTTCTCCGTCTCAAGGCTGTTCTTTATCTCGCTTATCAGACACCAAAAGCCGTCGATCGAGGTCTTCTTTCTAGTGGACAACTCCAATAGCCGCTCCTTGCAATTCTCTAATCTTTTCAAGACGCAAACCAACTCAACCGATTCACCAAAACTCAGACCAGTCAGCCTCTCCCTAAACTCACTGAAATGGAGGGAAGCCTCGTTCATCGCTGAGAAACAGTCCTCGCCAACAAAACGCGTAATCTCATCCACCAGCTGGTTGCCTTTCACATGCAAAGAATTCGGTCTTTTACAGATCTCTTCCATCAAACCCACCAACGAAACGGTTTCTTGAACCAAATCTTTGTTCATTAGCGCGGAGATTGTTTCTTCTTTCTTATCTTTCTCCATGGTACACGAAGAGGAGCCAAGAAAGAAACCAAGAACCCTTGAGGTGTACAAAAGCGTCTCTATGTATTGCGCATACCATCGCACCCATGAAGAGAGCTCCCAAGCGATGGGGCTTGAGTTGTCCCGGAAGTTTGAGAGCTTGAGGTAGTTTCTGCCGCCATGGGAGGGGTACACGGAAAGCTGGTCCTGGAGGATGAAGCCGCCATGCTTGATAACATGATGGATGGTGATGAGGCACTTGAGGGCGACGGAGGAGTCGCCGGTGTTCTGGAGGCGGTCCATGAGGACCTCGATGACGGCGGCGGCGGTGGCGCGTGAGCTGTGCCCAAAAGAGAGGATGGTGGAGACGTGCTTGTCGTTGGGAGCGTGGAAAGCACCGTGAGTGGTGGCACGCAGGACGGCCAGGTGCAGAGACTGGCTGCTGGGCTTAGACAGAAGGGCTGCTTTGCTTTGGGAGGCCTTGTCCTTGATCAGGCCGATGAAGTCTCTGAGCCTTGTTGTGTGCCCCATAGAGGCAACAAGGGGGAGAGGAAGAAGATGAAGCTTGGTGGGTTTGATTATGGCTTCCTAATCAATATTATAGTCAGGGACTTGATCTTCGCTGTAAAGGTTTGCTCTGTCTCGGTCAAATTTGGATAGTATTTGTGTGGGTTCTGTTTCTTCAGCAGGCAAATTTAGGAATGAACCTCTTACACTTTGCCTCGTTGATTTTGATTGGTTTTCTGACATTGACATCTAATTTTCATTCTTTTTTTTTTTTTTGTGAGTCTGACCAAAAATTTTCTGGCAATTGTCAGCTTTGCGTGGCATTGAACAACCAATGGCCTTGCTAATATTAAATCTTAGTTGTCTCTATTTTTCAACATAGTTTGTATTCATAATTCCTGAATAATGAATTTTTTTTATCTTGTTTTTGTTAATAATAACATAAATTTTACTATATTTAAATATTATGTAAGAACTATTTTTATAAGATAAAAAGATTCACTCATTCTTAAGTTAATTTTTAAATAAAATTAATCAAAATTTATATCTTTAGTGTGAATCCGGAGCCTTGTGTTGATCTCTATCACACATGGGGACAACGTAACAAATTAAATAATGATGTAAGTCTTAATTTATTTAAATATTATTTGAGAATCATTTTTGAAAAAAAAAATTACATACTCTTAAGTTGACTCTTAAATAAAATTAGATTTTCTAATATATTATGTTACCTAAATCTAAATCTGTGTACAAATAAATTTATGACTAATGACTGAAGTAAATCCCATCAAACTTTATGATACGAATATTTGTTACAATAAATTCAATCAACTTAATTCCAAAAGAAGAGGAAAAAAAACCGCCAATCGGACCCTTCAATGAAAAGGTCCTATTATTTTTACCCTTTTTGTTAACAAATTACCATAACTGCTGCACAAAGTTAACCGTAAAGGAATGTGTCCTATTATTGCTTAACAGTAAAAGTAAAATAGATCTCGCTTTTTGGTCTCCATTAGACAAGGATTTGTTTTCTTTTCATGTTCCTTTAACCATCCTTTTAACGAACACAAAAATTTCAAACTTGAAATGCGCCCAATTCTCATAGTGGTCCTTGAAAAAGTTGGAAGGACAAGGAAAAGGGTCGGTCCCCTTTAGATAAGTGGAAAACTATGGCCACACCGAAGCGGCTGCCCTAATTTAATCAACAACTCAGAGTAGTCTATTCATGAAGATGATAATGCAACATTAATGTAAATAGAAGAGGTTTCAAAAAGAAAGATAAAGGAAAGTGGGTCCTCAGACAAATTATTTGTGTTGGGTAAACATAACTTTCAAGTTATGTTATTTTCATTATTTTGTCAAAGTTCTAGTCCTTTGAAATTATCTAGTTTAGTCTTGCTTTGATTTTTCAAGTAACTGTTGATACGTAGTGTCCCAAAGCTTAATCTTATCTAGTTTAGTTGACCCACATCATAAGAAATACTCTCTATGATAATATTTATCTACAAATAAGAAAAATATTGTATTAGAATTTGAGTTTTGAAATTGTGTCAAAAGGTTGATTATACATAAAAATCAATTCAAAAAAATATAATATCTTTAATAAAAGTTTAAAATAAAATTTAGATAATATAAGACTTAAGACTAATGTCAATAGTTATACATAATTATCCATAGACTATATGCTACATGCTTTAGATAAATGGGAACGGCAAAATAGGTAAGTAGGGGCTGTCAACCATGTGCCAGAAGAAAGGCCTGATTGTTGAATAGAAAGATTAGGGATTTCTATAAACTGAAATCCATTGGTTATGTATAAATCTGATGTTTACATTTGTCGGTGTGCAGGCTCTTTTATCATACATCCACTATAAGAAGCGTCTGACTTTGGTGCCTGTGAAAATCCTTCTCTCTTCAATCAATGAGGTGGTCTGGCATTAATTTTGAACGTCTATCACATCTATGCCAAGAAGACAGTTTACATGGTTGGGCAGGTGGCTTTGTCTAAATTAAATGATATAGCAACTTGATAGGAGTAAACCCTGTACATATTTTGTTTACTTCAACTAGTTTTGAAGGCTAATTCGGACTTCACAGCCGACAGAAAACGATAGGGTCAATTGGATTCTATGAATTTAGAAAGAGCATGTTCGGTGTCTACCATGTGTAGCCTTAGGATAGTCTAAGACTTAAATGCTTGTGATAGAAGGACTGACCACATAGGCATCATGTCATGAGTTATGTCATCAACCCAAAGCCCTCAAAGTTCATTGAAGGGTGTCCGTGATTCTCTCTCACGTTGAGCATGTTCGGAACCTCAAAATTGAAACATTTACGACTCGTTCTTCGCTTTTGGTTTGGTCCACCGAGAACCAGGAACGTTCCAGAGCACTCCCAACCTCCGGAAAACAAATTGATTGAAGGTCAAACTCTATCCAATTTGCAAGTATTAAGTAATATCGACTTTGCAGCCGACTTAATTCATATCTCCATGGCCATGACCCAGTAATGAGAAGATTGTAACATGATTTGCTTGAATTCTTCGGGCCTTGGATCAGCTCGCAAAGCCTGTAATTTGGGTTGTATGAAAGGGCTCACAAATTCAAGGTACCGTCCACGCATCCAGGTAGTTTAACGAGCACGAGAAGCCGTGAACCTTCCATGCACTTCTAGCTATTCAATTCTTACTTAATTAAGCATTTCACGGAAACCTTTCGTGAAAGTTCTCAGATGCCTTGTAATCTAAATATTTTTTTTCCCATAAAACTATTATGCTAAGATATAAAATATATATATATATATATATTGCAACAAATTATTGTTAGCATTAAAGATGAAAGCTTCACGTTAAAAAAATCCAATCATTTTATTATATTTAAACACAAAAAATATTCTACTAACACTATATATTAACATATTTCAAATCAATCTATTACAACATTCATTCAACCTTAAGTTCTTAAAATTTGTTTAGCATACAAAAAATATTTATTCTTTCTTATTTAACTGTGAACTTGATATATAATTGATGTATGAGAAAAATTGTTTAAGACAAAAGTTTTATATTAAGAAATAAATTTTTTAAATAATTGTTAATATACAAAATAACTTTTAGATTGAAATTTAAAAGTATTTTTATCAATTAACACTTTTTTTTTATTTTGAGCATAAGAAAATAAAAAGAACTTAAGTCATAAATAATGAGACGAGTAAGATGATGAAATCATAAAAACTTAATTCCACAAATGATAAAATCCCTGAATTGAATCAATGCTATAATACCATATTGGAGAAGATGATGGTCGTCAAGATCAAAGTCACTTGAACATTCGAGATGTTAATAATATGAATATTTTAGGAAGAATATACCAAAAGAAATTTCATATTCACAATGGGTCAACATACACCGAGCTTGATGTTGCATTCGGCTAAGTTTAACACTAAAAACTAGGAGCGAAGCGAAAAGCCGAGCAGCAAACATGAGCTTCGTGCTTTACTCCTTACTCTTCTATAGCATAGGCCCATCTATCCAATCTCCTAAAAGAATAAGTAAAAGGCCTATAATCCCCCTCCAATTAATTAATCAGAAGATAGGGATACGTACAAAACTGATGCTTACAGTCTCCGGCAATCAAACCGGCGACGAGTCTGACGACTTCTGGGCGCCCTCCACCTTTGCGCCGGGACAATCTAACCGCATCTTACCCCATGTCAACATGCCCTTTGCACTCGCCACGTTTCCCTCGACATCCAACTTGGGAGACTTGGCGGAAACAAATGGAGGCGTCCTCGAAAATGCCCACCAATCTGGCCATCCAACCTGCCGATCCACACCGCCGGTCTTTCCTCTGTTACTCCCTCCAGAGTCCCTTCCCAGGATGACGTCGTAGCTGCTCGAACGCCTCAACCTCCGGCTCACCATAATCTGCTTTCTCACCTCCACCGGCTGTCTGAGAGTGTACCTTTCCGTGTTGTCTCCCGGCTGAACCACCAAGTGACCCGTTGAGTGCGATCTTGGTAACTTTCCCCACATTTTCCCCCTCGACGGATGGTCTGCCGCGGTCTGGTTATCCTCAATATTTATCCACACTTCGTCGTTTTCTCTCCCACCTTCTCTTGGTACCGAGTTCCCGCGACTCGTCTCTGTCGTTTGAGCCGCTTTCGGAGCGGATTCGGCCCGGGTGAGCTTAGCTCTGCACACCGGACAAGTCGAGCGAGATAATAACCAGGCGTCGATGCACTCGGGATGGAACACGTGGCTGCAACTAGGCAGCAAGCGCAGCGTTTCGTGGTCTTCAAACTCGCTCAAGCACACGGCGCACTCGAGCGATTCCTTGCCCATTTTCAGCTCTTTCACCGCGGAATAGACCAGGATCGGGAACGTCTCAATCACAGCCGGGTCCAGACCGTGGTGCCTGGACCGACGGGTGGTATGAGCAGGCGCGCGGCTTGCTTCCATACACTCGTGGACATAGATGGAGAAAAAGGCTAAGAAGAAGAAGGCACACGTAAGGAAAGCCGCAACCACGGCCATCGACTGGCTGAAATTCTCGCCGGGACTGTACGTAGAGGGTGATTCCGTGCTCGACTGTGCATTGGCCCGGTGGTGCCCTGGTGAGAGGAATAACAGGACTAGACAGGAAGCGAACGGACGGCAAAAATTGATCGTTAGTATCATTTGGAAGACGACTTCCAAGTACTCTTTGGCACACGAAAACAAAGTGCGGTGTCGTGGGAAATCCACAGAGAGAGAGAGAGAGAGAGAGAGAGCGGGAGCAGCAAAAAGTAGACGAGCAAAGGGGGATTCGGCCGTTATCGTTCGACTCGTGGTGCCATCTCCATGTGCCACATGGCAAGCAGGTACAGCAAGCAAATGGTGTTACAGACGTCGGCAACTGGTAGCTCCGGTGAGTTAGAAGAGAGAGAACAATTGGAGTTTGCAGGGATGTTTAATGTGCTATCGGAATGGGAATTTAGAAGAATTTAAGATAGAGATGGATAAGGAAGCGAATGGAAGGTTAATGGGACAAACTACGCACCGGAATAATCCCGACCCCGCTGTTCAGGTGTTTGAGTTTGAGTTTCTATTTTGGACAGTGACTTGCTGAATCCATGGGTTGAGACGCAGAAAGCCGCCAAGGTGGCGTAACCTACCATCCAAATCTACGTGCGGTAAAACAACTGAGCTGGCAAAACGAAACAGGGGGATACTATGTAACCTGTCTTGCCTGACCTTATCCAGAATAGCGAAGGGTCCAATCCCACTTCGTTGTCACTCAGGTGATAGTCCTCGCGGCTTTGCCTCGAAACTGACAAGCCCTTGTGTTTTTTGTCCTGCTTACAGTTTCAGAACACCCCTGCAAGTTCTGCTTCTGCTGGGAAAAACAGGTGAATCACAGGAAACCGCTTCGTTTTTGCTGGGGAAAGTTGAATGCTGGGCTTGAGCTTCCAAGTGGATGGTCGCTGCGGGGCATACTTGACTTTCAGGTGGGTGAGTCTTTTGTTGTCGCTTTTGATTGATGTACACTCCCTTTCTCTTTGACTGTGCTCCTGGGTTTAAAAGCTCAATGATTAGTTTAATTTCCTTTTACTCTTTTAGACATCGTCAATAGCTTCAAGGACATCCTTCGGCAGCCCCACTAAAGCAAATTGATTGAGGATCGAACTCTATTCAAGGATAGAATCTTAATAAGTCAAAAAAGAAACAAGAAGATTGTGACATGATTTGCTTAATTTACTCGTGCCCCGGCACTTGGGTTGTATGACAGGGCTCACAATTGGGGTTAACGTCCACGCATCCCATAGTTCAACGATCTTGAGAAACCCCGTGAACCTTCAATGCACCTCTGGGTAGTCAATTCTTACTTATTAAGCGTTACACGTAAACTTTTCCTAAGGAAGTTCTCATTACTTTTTTTCATAAAACTATTATGTTAAGATATAAATATTACAACAACCGTTGTTGGTATTAAAAAAAATCTTATATTAAAATGATAATATTTAACTATAAAATATTATTCCTTCAACTTATAAGTTAGCCTTTAGGTTAAGTTTTAAATATAAAAACCTTAAAACTTGTTTGATATGCAAAAAGCATTCATTTTGTAAAAACTATAATTATGAGCCCACTAAATAACTATTAGAATTCATTCATTCATTCATTCATTCAACAATAAACCCACTTAATAACTAGTGTAATAAAAAGAATATACAAGACGAAGGTTTCACATTAAAATGATATAATTTTTTATAGTGTATTTAAATATGTAAAATATCTTTTCAATTGATGTGTTAATATTTAATAGGATGTTAAACTTATTTTTAATAATTAATTTTTTTTAACTATAAGAAAAAATAAAATAAAATAAAATAAAACTTAATTCATAAATGATGAAATCATTATAACTTATTCCGTAAATGATAAAATGCCTCAATTGAACCAATGTTCGAGTCACTTGAACATATGAGATATTAATAATGTTAATATTTTGGGGAGAATGTACCATAAGAAATTTCATATTCACAATGGAGAACATACACAGAGCTTGATACTGAATTCGGCTAAGTTAAACACTAAAAACTAGTGCGAGGCCAAAAGCCGAAGAGCAAACATGTGCTTCGTGCTTTAGTCCCAACTCTGCTCGTCCATCCAGTCTTCTAAGAGCAAAAGTAAAAGGCCTAACACCCCCTTCCAATTAATTAATGAGAGGATAAGAGAATTGATTCTTACAATCACCAGCGATCAAACCGGCGACGAAGCCGACGGTTCCTGGGCTTCCTTGGCCTCTGCACCAAGATAACCTGACGGCATCTTCTTGGACGTCATCATGCCTTTCCCACTCGACTTAACAAATGGTGGCCACCAATCTGGTCTTCCAACCTGCCGGTCCACACCGGCGGACTTCCCTCTGTGACTCCCTTCAGAGTCTCTTCCCATGATGACGTCGTAGCTGCTCGACCGCCTTAACCTCTTGCTCACCATAATCTGCTTCCTCACCTCCTCGGGCAATCTCAGGGTGTACCTCTCCGTTTTCTCCCCCGGCTGAACCACCAAGTGACCCGTCGAGTGCGATCTTGGAAACTTTCCCCATATTTTCCCCCTCGACGGATGGTCTGCTGCGGTCTGGTTATCCTCAACATTTATCCACACTTCGAAGTTTTCTCTCCCACCATCTCCTGGCGTCGAATTCTCTCGACTCGTCTCTGTCGTTTGCGCCGCTTTTGGAGCGAATTCGGCCCGTGTGAGCTTAGCTCTGCACACCGGACAAGTCGAGCGAGAAACTAACCAGGCGTCGATGCACTCGGGGTGAAATACGTGGCAGCAACTAGGCAGCAATCGCAGCGTTTCGTGGTCTTCAAACTCGCTCAAGCACACGGCGCACTCGAGCGCTCCTTTGCCCATTTTCAGCTCTTTCACCGCTGAATAGACCAGGATGGGAAACGTCTCAATCACGGCCGGATCCAAACCGTGGTGCCTGGACCGACCTGTGGGATCGGTAGGGGCGGGACTTACTTCCATACACGCGCGGATATACATGGGTAAAAAGGCCAAGAAGAAGAAGGCACACATGAGGAAAGCCGCAACCACCGCCATCGAGTGGCTGAAATTCTGGCCGGGATCGTACGGGGAGGGTGGTTGGACGCCAGACTGTGCATTGGCAGGGTAGTGCTCCTGTGAGAGGAATAATATGACTAGACTGGAAGCGAACGGACGGCCGAAATTGATCTTTAGTCTCATCTGGACAGGAGAAGGAAAAAGTGCGGTGTCGTGGGAAATCTAGAGAGAAGGCAGCAAAAGGTGGCCAAGCAAAAGAGGCATCAACCGTTATGGTGGGGAGGAAGAAAACAAGCAATGGCGCTTCCCTGTGACTCGCGGTGCTATCAGCATTTGCCACATGGCAAGCAGGTACAGCGATCGGCTACAGACAGTGGCAATTGGTAGCTCCGGTGATTAGAAGACGAAGAACAATCAGAGTTTGCTGTGACATTTAATGTGCTATCGGAAAGGATATTTTGACGAATTTAAGAAAGATGGACGAGCAAGTTGATGGGGAAAACTACTAACCGGAAGAATCCAGGGGTTGAGAGGCAGACAGCGGCCAGGGTGGCGAAAACTGCCAACCAAATCTATGTGCTGGAAAACATCTGACTTGGCAAGTGGAAACGGGGGTTACTATGTAACCTGTCTTGCCTGACCCTATCTACAACTACGAAGTGCCCGCTCCCACTTCGTTGTCATTCAGGTGATAACCTCGCGGCTTTGTCAGGAAACTGACGTGCCCTTTTTTTTTTTTTTTTGTCTGCTTACAGTTTCAGAACCCCCCCTCCTTGTTTTGCTTCTGCTGGGGAAAGCAGGTGAATCATTAGAAACCGATACGTTTTTGTTGTGTGAAAGGAAAGTTAGATGTTGTGCTTCAGCTTCCAAGTGGATGTCAGTGCGCGGCATGCTTAACTTTTCTGGTGAGTGATTCTTTTTATTGTCGCTTTTGGTTGATATACAGATCCTTCCTGTTAAACGGTACTGGGTTGAAGGCTCAGTGATTAGTTTAATTGCCTTGTACTCTTTTAGAAAACCCCGGTAGCCTCGATGACATCCTTGGCCAACCCCACTAAAGCAAATTGATTAAGGGTCAAACTCTATCCTAGTTGCTAGTCATTATAGCCGAGTTATGATCTCCATGGTTATGACCGATCGAGAGGACTAGAATTTTGACAAGTCATTAAAGAAATAAGATGATAGTGACCTGATTTATTCCAGCTTGAGCTCAGCCTGCAAAGCCTGGAATTCGAATTTTATGACAGGGCTTACAAATATCGGATGCTTTGACGGTACCCCGAATTTGTAAGCCCTGTCAATTCTTACTTATTGAAGCTTCTCCGTAAAGTTTTCGTGAAAGAATTTCTCGTATCCCTTGTAGTCTAATTAGAGTATCAGCAGGAAAGTTACGTTAAGAAAATATAATTATTAGATAATATTTAAATATAAAAATATTTTTTTATTTATAAATTATTTCTTAAGTTACAATTTAAAATTATTTTTAACGTAATATAAAAATCCAGGAGAGTGTCATAAACGGGAATCTAATATAAGAAGATACCATCACTAAATAATACCTAAAAAAATTGTATATTCACAGTAGATCAACGTACACAGTGCTTGATACTCAATTCGGGTAGGTTAACACTAAAGCCGAACAGCAAACATGTGCTTCTACGAACAGCAGAGGACTAACTTGGTGCTTTACTCCTATTCTCCTTACAGAAAAAATAAAAAGGCCTAAAACCCCCTACCAATTGATAAATGGAGATGAGAAGAGAAGAATATGTACAGAACTTTTGCTTAGAATCTCCGGCAATCAAACCGGCGACGAAATCGATGTTTCCGTGGCTCCCTCAGCCTTTGCGCTAAGACAATGTAACGGCATCTTCGCGGACGTCAACATGCCCTTCCCACTAGAAGGCACAAATGGTGGCGTCCTCGAAAACGCCCACCAATCTGGCCGTTCAACCTGCCGGTTCACACCGCTGGTCTTTCCTCTGCCACTTCCTCCGGAGTCCCTTCCCATGATGACGTCGTAGCTGCTCGACCGCCTCAACCTCCCGCTCACCATAATTTGCTTCATCACCTCATCCGGCAGTCTCAGAGTGTACCTCTCCGTGTTCTCCCCCGGCTGAACCAGCGAGTGACCCGTCGAGTGCGACCTTGGGAACTTCCCTGATATTTCGGGCCTCGCCGGGTGATCAGCCGTTTGGTTATCCTCAACATTAATCCACACTTCGTCGGTTTCTCTCCCACCGTCTACTGAGGCCGAGTTCTGACGACTCGTATCTGTCGTGTGCGCCGCTTTTGGAGCAAATTCAGCCGATGTGGGCTTAGCTCTGCACACCGGACAAGTCGAACGAGATGCTAACCAGGCGTCGATGCACTCTGGATGGAACACGTGACTGCAATTAGGCAGCAACCGCAGCGTTTCTTGATCTTCGAACTCGCTCAAGCACACGGCGCACTCTACGGCTCCCTTGCCCATTTTCAACTCTTTCGCCACGGAATAGACCAGGATCGGAAACTTCTCAATCACGGCCGGGTCCAGACCGTGGTGCCTGGACCGACTGCTGGTGTTACTGGACCGACCGTTGGCATGGGCAGTGGCGGGGCTTGTGTCCATACACTCGCGGATATAGATAGAGAAAAAGGCCAAGAAGTAGAAGGCACACATGAGGACAGCAATAACCACCGCCGTCGACTGGCTGAAATTTTCGCCGGGGCCGTACGTAGCGGGTGATTCCACCCCCGACTGTGCATTGGCACGGTGGTGCCCCTGTGAGAGGAATAACAGGACTAGACAGGAAGTGAACGGACGGCCGAAATTCATCCTAGGTCTCATTTGGAACAGGAGTTCCAAGTACTCCAACACACGAAAAGAAAGTGCAGTGCAGTGCCGTGAGAAATATAGAGAGAGAGAGAGACAGCAGCAAAAAGTAGCAGGTGAAAGAAGAATAAGCGTTATCGTGGGCTGGAAGAAAACAAGCAATGGCGCTTCCTAGTGACTCCAGGGGGCCCCAGCATTTGCCACATGGCAGCTAATTGCTAGCTTCGGCGAGTCAGAAGAGACAGAACAATCGGAGTTTGCAGGGAGATTTTAATGTGCAATCGTGATGGGTATTTCGACGATTTTAAGAGAGGAATTTAATAGGGAGATGGATGAGGAAGCTAACAGTAGGTTCATGGAAGAATCCAGACCTCACTATCCAGGTGTTAGAGTTCGGGTTTGTGACCTGGACAGTGACTTGCTAAATCGACGGGTTGAGACAGACAGCCGCCCAGGTGGCGTAACCAGCCAACCAAATCTATGTGCGGGGAAAATCTGAGGTGGCAAAAGGAAAGAGGGGGTACTTTGGAGCCTATCTAGCTTGACTCTATCCAGAACAGCGAAGGGTCCAATCCCACGTCGTTGTGATTCAGGTTATAAGCCCTGCGGCTTTTGTCTCCAAACTGACATGCCCTTTTTTTTTTTTTTTTTTTTTTTTTTTTTATCTGCTTACAGTTCCTGAACCCCCTTCCATATTTTGCTTCTGCCGGGGCTGGGGAAAAACAGGTGAATCATGCGAAACCGATTCGTTTTTGTTGGATTGTTGAGCTTGAGCTTCCAAGTGGACGGCGTACGTGGCATATTTAACTTGTCTGGGGAGTGATTCTTTTATTGTCGCTTTTGATTGATATCCAGATCCCTTCTCTTTAATGATGATGGGTTTTTAAAGCTCACCGAGTAGTTTAACCGCCTGACATCTCAAATCCGACACCTAACTCCTCCACAGATGTGCTTCGATTGCTTTCGGATTGTACCAAACAAAACCATTTTGAAAAACCCGCAACTGGCTGGTCCCATCAACTCTGGGACAGGCCAACTAAAAAAAGTTAACCATATTAAAAAAACCCGTCAAGGCCATCCAAATTCAATTTTTGGTGACCCAAAAGCAGCCCCGATCTGATCTCCTGGTAGAATTGGTCAAAGAAACACACGTTACATTAAAACCCACTAGCTTAATATTGCATTCACATCTTTTCACCCAATGTTATAAAGGAATGGAAAGTGTGATTTTCCGGATCAACCTATAAAACATGAGCGGCTGCGGAATCAATTAATGACAATCAAACCGGAGAAACTGCCGCCCGACAAGGTTAGGCTCCCCCAGGCTTTACGCGGATGCCGTCCTAAACCTTTACTTTTGACGCCTTGATGATAGAGTGGAAGACCGTCTTAGCCCTTAGCTTTTGACCCATCTCCCACCTGACGAAACGGACTGCCGTAGCTATTCCGTGTCGCCGTTCCGGTACCCTTCCCTCGAACTGGCTACTGCTGCCAAAGCGACGCCGTAGCTCGTCGAGTGCTCCAGCTTCCCACACTCCAAGACTTGCTTCCTCACCTCCTCCGGCAATGTTAACGTGTACCTCTCCGTGTTCTCTTCGGGAAAGAGCGAGTGACCCGTCGAGTGGGCTCTCGGTAACTTTTCCGATGGATCTGTTCTCTGTGGACGATCCCCGATCTCAACGGCTGGTAGTTCTCCTCCCTGAACTTCATCAACATCAATTACTACATGATTTTGTTCTTCACGGAGTCCGGGCGCGGAGTTTTCCTGGCTTGGCTCGTCGCTTGAGTCAGTCGCTTGCGATGAATCGGCGATCGGTTCATCGGTCGTCGGGGCAACCGTAGCTCTGCAGACCGGACACGTTACTTGAGAAGCCAACCAGGTGTCGATACAGCCTGGGTGGAAGACGTGGTTACACCTGGGTAACAAACGCAGCGTATCATAGCCCTCGAACTCGCTCAAGCACACCGCGCACTCAAGTGCTTCTTTGCCGACCCTGATACCCTTGACGGTGGAGTAGGTGAGCACCGGAAGGGTCTCGATCACCGCCCGATCCAGACCGCGGCATCGGGGGCGGACTGCAACGGAGGAGGAAGCAAGGGGAGGGGAGACCGATACGACGGCGGTGGCGGCTGCAACGCGTGGCCGGGAGCAGTGGCGGCAGTAGACGGCTATGAAGACGAGGAAGACGAAGATGCACACTATGGCCAGAGCGAGCATCGCCTCCGATGGTGAGATTTCCCAGTCCAAGTCGAAGGAGCTCTCCGGCATTTCCCTGCCTGTCTCCGCATTGGCAAGAAGAACTGCCAATGCAATGAGCAGCACACGGGGCCATGCTATCCAGGGAACATCTTGGATCTGTGCTCTCATTTCAAAACTCGCTCCCTTGTTCCTGCTTGACCATACTACTTTATGGACTAACAACCAGCTTCGAAGCAGGGTATGTATATAAGAAGAAGAAGAAGAAGAAGCAGCAGCAGCAGCAGCAGCGAAAGAAGGAAAAATGTCGGTTCGAAGACGCAAGATACGTTTACCTAGGGGCTTCCCAGGTGATGACATCAGGCCGGCACGTGGCAAGAAGGAAGCATATAACTAGTGACGGTCGTAACTGGGACTGTGTTTGATTTTGGCGTGTAGCCCAATAATTGAGGTTGCGTTATATAAACAAAGAATGGTGTTAAAAGCTTTCGCTGTTGGTTGTGGCTACATAATTGAGTTTGCATATGCATATGCATACGCATTAACACGCGAGTTAGTGTTTCCGAGGTCGGGACTGCCGACGGCCCCACTGCTTGCTAGTGGGACACGCCCATTATCTATATATTCCTTGTAGATGGCAGTGGGAAAGTGCGAACTAAAGAACTGCCCAATGGCGGCCCCGACCTATCCAGAAATTCTTGGAACCCCTTCCTCCCTAAGCTGTCACAAGCGTATTATTTTCGGAGACCTTTTCTAAAATCTGATGTTTTTACCATCCTTGTTAATATATTAATAATTTTTAACATAATATTAAAATTCAGAAGTCAAATATAATAATACCCTATAAACGGTGACTTATTATGTGGGATTCTTTAATTCCTTATTTATTATTGTACTTGTCATGAGTTAAATACCTATAGAAGTTATAGATTGTTTTTTTTTTTCCCTTTTTACTCTTTTTTGGGTTAACTTCCTTTATCTTCTTTCCTTCATAATAGGACCCTATTTCATATCCTTAAAATACTAAAATTTTAAACCTTTTTTTTTTCACATTCGGATCGTGTTTTACTTAAGACATCCAAGGCTATATCCATCCTCGAAAATGAAAGGAGTAGAAAATTCATGGTTTTGCTCTTGCAAACACATGCCCCATTCTTCTTGTATTAAATATGTCGGAATTGCTGACAGCAAGTAAAGTGTCTTGAAATGAGAGGATGAGTAGAGGCTGCTTAGTAGCTTCCCGGAGTAACAGCCTGCCCCACTTTGAAAAATCGTGTAGGATAAGAGAATTACGAGAAGAATCTTATTGTGTCTCCTCTTGATCTTTAACCTCTCGATCCGTCGTCAACTTCGGGAGCCGTGGACGCGGACTGGTAGAGTCGTCGACTGAACGAAAGATGGTAATTCTTCAAAAAAGGTCAAAAGATTAACTTCCTGTGCAATCTAGAGAGTGACGGGGCCAGCAGGTTTTAGCTTAACAATTTTCATGGGAATCATTCTTTTTGCTGTTTATTCAATTAGAACTCACAAAGCATGCGTGAATCTCACATTCCAAAAACTTGGCATCTTCTTTGTCTTGCACAACCACATTTAAGAGTCTTATACGTAAAGCTCTTCGGTCATGAATCATGGCGACTGGAGATCGTGTAGCTGTAGCAAAATGTGTTCAGAAATTTGACGGAAACAATTTTGTTTCTGTCGGTGCATGTGAAGGAGACTAGTCCGGCGAGAAGGATCTGGTTTCATGTTGATTCCCTTTTGTGTTCTAAGCTTACGTCCATTGTTTTGATGATATCATTCCATTTACGCAATAGAAGAAAGCAGATTGGTCAAATTTTTTATGGGCTTGACGGTCCCTTACCTCGTCATTGGGGTCGTTGTTTACCTACGTGGAACTTTTCAACGTTCGGTTTACTACTTGTGTCCTTTTTTAATAAAACAATGAAATAGTTTACGAATTACCTGGTTCTCTATAGATGTACCGGAACATGTTATCTCATATATATATATATACTTATACATGTGCACGTGAGTATTTGTGTTCTCGGATGGTTTTCTAATTAGCTTATAAGAAAACCCCTTTCAATTGATGCAAAGTTGAGTAACCGGGCCAGAACGATGCCATAAAAGAAACGCCACAAGGATGGCTTTCTTCCGGCCATTTTCGCCGGAGGAACACGGGAGCCCACCGGGACCCTCTCGTTCAGGTCAGATAAAATCGCCAGAGTGCTGTTCGGCTCTTTATTCTCGCTTTTTCGTTTGAGACAGAATTATCTTGTGACATCTTCGCTTTATGGTGGATCCACTCTTGAGTAGATGTACTGGAAACTCCTTCAGAACAATACTCTTTTTCTGGCTTTTTAAGGCTCAGGAACAAAACACACAGAGAATGACAACATCAAATGCCCCTCCAAACTGTACCTAAAGGTTGGACCTCGGTGGTCTGTCTACATGATGATTATTCTTGAAAATCAATGACAGAGATCCCACCTGACAATGATTGAATTTTATTGGTGTACCTGCGCAGAGAATACTGTCTTTTTTTATCCTGATTAAAGTATGCCTATGAAATAAAATTTTAAAATAAATATTGCTCTTATTTACGCTATCCCAAATTCTCTGTGCCTTTTCTTTTTCTTTTCTGACTCTTTCTTTTCGAAATCTTTAGGCTGTGGCACCTTTTCCTGAAACTATATTGATCATGTTTCTTTTTATATTATATGTTTCAAAACTAGAGCTGCAAAAAGTGCATAAGCGTGGGCAACATGGATCCGGACAGTGAGATGGCACACCAAGGCTTGTCTAAGGCCCCTTTTCTTCTTCCACTGACGAAAACTAGAACTTGTTTTCATGCACAACAGACGTGTATAGAGCTCTGGTGTCCAAAGCAAAGCATTGTGGGGAAAAGTGCAAATGTGGAATGGCCTTTTCAGGGGGGCCAACAAAAGCCCACATGGAGCTCAGATTCTTAATTTCTTAATTTCTAAATTTCTTTGCACTTACCACCCTCATTTTCCTGTTCGAGGGAATAAACATCTTCTTGTAATAAAAGATGTGGAAAGAAGAAGCCAACTCTCCATCTTTTTTTGTATGATTGCTTATGTGATATAAGCTAAAAAAGTTCATGTATTTATTTTTTTGGGTAAGATATAAAACAATAAATAGGTTGCTCCTTAAAATTTGATGGGAAAATATAAAGAGGTTTTATTTATCATTATTAGAAATATGTTTAAAATTTTAATTAAAAAAAGATAAAAAAAATTAAAGGAAAATTTTTATATTTAAATAGTATCCAATGATCTCTTCCCCCCTCCTCCTCTCTCCCTCCCTCCCTCCCTTTATGTGAGACTTTTATCTTTTAGACTCTCATATATATTGAATATATCATGGGCTTAAGGTTGAATGGAGTTGAGAAAATATTCTTTATACATTAATCATATTTTAAGAGCTCAAAGTTAAATGAGAGTCAAAAAAATTTTTTATGTAAATTATGATGTATCATATTAGAAATAAATTAAAGTCCAACTTAAAAACTAGTTCAAAAATTAAAGAGACATTAAAATATTATTTGATGATTGTTTCTTTATCTTATGGGGCTTTCATCCTCAACAATAATAAGATTATAACTCAATATCTTAAATGTTAAATATTAGAAAGCTATAATCGTATTTGTTTCGTACCAATACAAGGACAATTTTCTCCCAAATCACACACTTCATGTCGTTGAATTTGCTTCTCAAAATGAAGAGATATACTTCATGATGCCAATTCGAAACGGTAGTGAACTCCAACTCAATTCTTCAGTATAAAAATATTTTTCAACCCTTTTGCGCCAGCTATTGATCAGTTTCTTATACAATTATCTAAAAATGTCGGCATTTGGTGGGACCTTATGTTCATTTTATAGTTTGTGTCATAGTTTGATCTTCGTGAAAGGCCTACAAACTCATTGATCTACGTTAACAAGTTCACATGAAGACACCTGTCAATCAATGAACACACGCAAATCATCTTCACTATATAAACCCCACAGCGGCTGCAACCGCTAAACCCTCTCGACCACTCCCACCTACCATTCCTTTAAGGAAGAACATGGCCAACTGGACTGTTGGTGGTGCCGCCATGTCCAGTGATGTCAGCACCGTGGAGTGCCACAACCAAGTTCGGTCCTGGAGGCTTCTGCGCTCTCTCATGGAGTTTCTTATCCCCTGCTGCAGCTGCACCCTCGTAGAAGACCAAGATATCACACAAGAAAACCACCTTCAGAGCGGCAGGAATCCTCACCCGACTTTTACTTCTTCCACGACTACAGTCGGCACTATATTTGGCTATCGCCGTGGGAAAGTAAGGCTCTGTATCCAAACGAGCTCCAAGTCGACCAATCCAGTTCTCCTCCTTGAGCTGGCCGTCGCCACAACAACTCTAGCAAGGGAAATGCAAGGGGGTATCCTGCGAATTGCACTAGAGTGCGCCAAGCCGGCGTATAGTGCTGGTTCTTGCTCTCTTTTTTCCGTGCCGGTGTGGATCATGCATTGCAATGGGAGGAAAGTGGGCTATGCTTTCAAGCGCCAGCCTTCCAAGGCGGATGTGGACGCACTTAGGCTGATGAGCGGGGTTGTTGTGGGCGCCGGCATGATAAGTGGGAAGGAGCTTGATAGCGAAGATGAGCTAATGTACCTTAGGGCCAACTTTAAGAGAGTTTGTGGCTCACCTAACTCTGAGTCTTTCCATTTGATTGATCCAGATGGGAGCATAGGTCAGGAGCTTAGTATTTTTTTTTCCCGATTGAGATAGCCTAGCTAAGTCCTTGGAGCAGAGAAATCCAAGTCTCACGGAGATGGTTTATAGCTTATTTTTACCCTCTCCTTTTGGGCTGTGCTTTCTAGCATAGCTTTAGCTTTCTTGGCCTGCAGATTGTACCCTGTTCTTAATGGCGTTTGTTTTGATAATAACGAAAGTTTGAGATATCTTAATCCATTCAAATTCATCCTTCATCAGGTGAGAGGACAAAGAGTATCAAAAGTTGGAAGAGAGAGTTCAGCTGTGAAACCTTAGTTTTTCCTCGGTTGTCCCTAAAATGAATAAGTTTTCACATTTGTTTTTGTTTCGCATTGTCATGGGCTTAGTTAAATTTTTTTTTTTTTTTCAAATTGTTGAATTAGATTTTGATGTAGACTCAAAACTTTCTAATATTGTATTAGAACCTAAGTTTGCCCTAACACTTATGTATAAATGTTCTAACTCATATTACAATAAGAAGACATGTTACAATGTAAATATTTAATACCATATCACTAAAGTGTAGAGTTGTATATCTAATTAAATATAGTTATTTTCTCCTACTTTATGAGCCAGTTTTTGAACTGGACTCAAGCCTTCCCATAGTTTTTCACCTTCAAATGTTTTCTTATTTGTTTGGAATGAAGCCACCGTACTCGGCATGATGTGGCCAATGTTTTACTCAGGAGCAGGGGATGGAGTTAAATACAATGGCGATATATCATTAGTTTAATGGCACTGATAACTATCTTAATCGAAAAACCACCAACATTTGCATAATTGGACAAGCTGACAGTCATACAGCCAATGAATCCTGTCTCGTATATCTTGTCGTCCACGAGTTTGTTCTTTTAGCAGACAATGGGAATGTCATGGAATCAAAATACGGAAAGGATCGCCGGTTATTCAAGATCGTCACAGGGGACGACCAACAGCGTTCCACGTCGCCGGCACCAAGGAGACACTGCCAGTATTCCACTGGTCTTAATAAAGCTTTCTGTGGGGCTTTCGTCAAAATGGGTAAGCAGTTGCATGAGCTGTTGCTGATTCCTTGTGTCCTTCCAGTGAAGAATGGAGAGCGGTGCTTGTGATGCAGTAGGGTGCACGTAGGTGGTGGATATTATTGATACTTTGATATATAGATTATTATAGATGATGTTCTGTATTGCTGGTTACTTGCTAAAATTGGAAAGCAAGATCTGTCGTCGCCCTCTCAGTGGCAAGCTGATTAGCTGGTCAGAAGAATCTGACCCTTTACCACTATATGCCGCCTTCTTTTCTTATTTTTATTCGACCTTTTCTCTCCTTATTTGGATGAAATTGGGTCAAGTTAATATGGGATCTTCATCTTTTTTGATTTGACAAAAATTTATTGGTTGTAGAAAAAAATATTGTCAATATCCTCTTTTTTTCAACAATCTATTGTTAATTTGGTATAAAAATTTATATTTAGTATAATACCTAATCCTTTGTAATCATTACTCATGACTTGAGTCTTCATAATTTTCATATACTCAAGAAAATAAAGTGTGTTAAAAAATTACAATTGTCTAATATCTTAACTAAATATCATCATTATATTTAGAATGTCCTATCTTTAACATCTAAGTTTATATAAAAAGAGTGTTTCAAGGTCTAACCAAATAAATCATACTCATATATTCTTAAAACATTCAAAGTAGAGTCAACCTTGATCTTCAATTTCATTCCATTAATAAACCTATGGTTTCACATACTCCAACATCCTCATTGTAATTTTTGAAATAAAAGATAGCAAATCAATACTTAGGAGATGCATTTATTTTAGACTTTCAAATTTGAGAAAATAGAAATCACATGATAACTCCCTAAATACTGAGAATAATTATTAAATGCAAGTTGATTTAGAATTGGTGTCAAAAGAGAAACTTTTGGTAAGTAGTAAAGCTATTGCTTGACCGTTAGGTGTTTGAATCTCCACATCCCCAAAATCTCCTATTTCCTTGCCATTTATTAAAAAAAAAAATTAGATGGAACACAATCACTTTTAAGGTTGAGTAGAGTGAAACCGGTTTACTATCTATCTCACAAAAGCAGTCCCGAACCCGGTCTGGTAAATCATACCAACCGGACCGGCAGGAGACACGTTGGAACAACCGTTATTTCAGTTAGAACACTCCTTGCCGGCCTACACACCTAACGGTCGTCTGAAGTATGGTAGTTGAAGCTAAAACAACGACCCAAGATCCCAACACACAATCCCGCAAAACTATTGAACTTTTTAATCCTCTCTACCTTCTCGTCAAATCAAAATGCATACTTTGTCTCACCATCATCGTCATTTTTATCTTCTTCTTAGTTCCACTTTTTCATACACTTGTTTTTCCATTTGCCATAGACATAGACGAACCCGAAGCTTTGATGGGGCGCCCGAAACTTCTCTCCATTTCCACTGCAAATAACCATCAGAGACTTCCCACATCCGACCCAACTCGCTGGAATCTCCTAAACGACGATTCTGACACACCCAAAGATGGATTCTCCAAATCGTTTTTTGGGTTTCTCAGGCGGCTTATGTCCGGAAGTGTGATTCAGTGCTTACTTTACTGCTTTCAGGATTTTCGGAGGTGTGTTTGGGATACGTTTGTGTTAATTTCTGTTTGGAATGTGTAGATAAAATCGATGGAGGGTCACGGACGAAGGAGGAAGAAAAGGTATACTCTTGGTTATATGCCTTGGCCATGTCGGACAGGGACTTGGTTTATGAGTATGTTCGATCCACCGAAAGAGGTGAGCATTTTCATTTTTATCTAGGATAGATGGGAAATTTCGAACAATGCCACGAAATTGGATATCCATTTTTTTTTGTTGGTTTAAGGCATTGTTCATTTCTTTATATTTCTTTCATAGCTTGTTTTGTTTGGTAACCAAGGAATAAGACTAGTAACTATAGTGGGGAACCATTTTAAAGATACTTGAGACCTTCGCCTTAATTGATAGGATTCGAGCCTTTCCAGGAATTCGTCACATGTTCTTGTTTCACGTATTTTCAACCATTCCCACAGTTCTCTAACTGTTCCATTTCATATATTTCCCTAGCTTCACCATGGAGCTACCTGAAATGACAAATTTCTGGCCAAATTGTAGTTATGACGGATGTTGGTAAAGAGAGCAATGGAGCGTAAAGGATTCTTGGGTTTGCATTTGAATTCATTTGGCGTCCCCAGTAAAAATGTCTAAAAGAGCATCCAACTATTAAGAGTCAGATCTATTTGCAATTGTATGTCTGTGTAGAGTAATCAATCACTGCCGGAAAAATTTTGGCTCAATGTCTTGTATGTATCGAATTTCCTACTAAAAATCTCACGAATGTGTACATCTAAAGAATTGGTACTGGACCGTGTTCGATAGGAGTTTGCTAATTTGTAGGAAAAAAGAACGTTTCTTCTACCTAGTCTAGAGGACATGCAAGTTTCCACTGCATAATTAGTTTGTATTGCAGTTGCTTCCTACGCTTTCACCAGGACACTGAAGAGGTTTACATATATTTTCTCACCTCCAGTAGAAAGCATCAACTTGTTAGAGTTTGGGTGGATGTTTCCCTTGTGATAGAGCATGTCAGGCTTTATGGTCCATGGTCCAGTTAGTTCAAATTGTAAGGAAGGCAAGGCTGAGTACAATTTTCTGCCTAATACCAATTCTACTTATTCTAATTCCTTGCGCTGGGCCTGTATCAGGATTATCTTCTGAATAACCGTCCACACGCAAATCAAAAATGAAAAAATGCTCACTAAAGCGAATTTAATGTTTTCACTTGTTGTGAAGGGATTAAAAAATCTGTTGTTAACTTTCTCCAAGAACAGGGGAACAGTTCCAACAAGAAGAACAAGTCCTTCTGTAATATAAAGCTTTGCATAAATATATATATATATATATATATGAATTCTATTCCATGACTTTCCACAAGACCGATCTTTATCACGAAAAATTGTTTAAATGGGAGCTTCTAAGCATCTGTCTTTACTTTTTGAAGTGAAAAATCATTTTTTTCAGTTTTTTTTTTTTCCTTCTGTAAATCTAGATTTGCTTGTCCTCTGATGATGACTTTAGTTCTCCTTTTGCTTCTGTGCAGGCTTAAGCTTCACTGAAGCTGAGAGGAGATTGAGGGAAAACGGCCCCAATACTCCTCTTGATTATTCTTTTCCAAGCTGGTGGCATCTTCTATGGGCTGCTTTTTTTCATCCTTTTAATATTATTCTCATTGTTTTGTCTGTGCTCTCGTACATTGCCAGTGACAATCCAAATGGATGTATCATGTTTGTATTGGTTTTCATCAGTGTTTCCCTCAGATTCTACCAGGTATCTCTTGCTTAAATTTTTTCGCTCAATTGATGCCTTGCTTATTTGTTTCAAAAGTAATCATTTACTGATTTTGACATGTGTTTCAGGAATATAGCAGTTCAAAAGCAGCCATGAAACTTGCAGAGCTGGTAAGATGCCCTGTCAAAGTTCAAAGATGTGCTGGAAGAGTGGTTCAAACTGAATTAGTTGTTCAAGTTGATCAAAGAGATGTTGTTCCTGGTGACATTGTCATTTTTGAACCCGGTGATCTTTTCCCTGGAGATGTGAGGCTTTTATCTTCAAAAAACCTTGTTGTAAGGTATGCTACTTGGAAAGCTTTCTCATTTCTATATATGACATTTTGAGTTCTTTCACTCCGTTCCTTGTTTTCCTTCTACAGCCAAAATTTTAAATCACATGATCACATCCTGCTTCTTGAACAGTCAGTCCTCACTAACAGGGGAGTCCGCGACAACTGAAAAAACAGCTGACATCAAAGAAGATCAGAGCACTCCTCTACTAGACCTGAAGAATATTTGCTTCATGGTGGGTATTATTATTCAGAACTAGTTACATGGTAGATTTCAACTACTTAAGAGTATAATGTGGGTTCTAACAATATCTTTCAGGGAACAAATGTGGTATCAGGTACTGGAACTGGTCTAGTAGTGTCCACTGGATCCAAGACTTACATGAGCACCATGTTTTCAGCCATAGGGAAGAAGAAACCGCCAAATGACTTCGAGAATGGTGTTCGTCGCATATCTTATGTGCTTATTGCTGTTATGTTAGTAGTAGTCACAATCATAGTCCTGGTTGACTACTTTACACGCTATGATTTGAGCCAGAGTTTGCTTTTTGGAATCTCAGTTGCAAGTGCACTCACTCCGCAAATGCTTCCCCTAATTGTTAACATAAGTCTTGCAAAAGGAGCTGTTGCTATGGCCAGAGATAGGTGCATAGTCAAAAGCATAACTGCCATCCGAGACATGGGCTCAATGTAAGTTTTTATTTACTTGATAAATTACTGGATTATATAAATGTACGCATTAGTATTCTGAATGCATAGCTCGGTAGTATTCTTAAAACCTTGGCGGGATGTGTCTGACCTTGAATATCAACATCATTCTTTTTGTCTTAAAATGCCTTGGTAGCACACTCCTCCGCACGTCCCAACCCCAACTTGTAAAAGTAAATGGAAAGAAATTCACAATCTATCAAGTCCCTGTTCTAATCATGCATGATGGGGCGGTTAGTAGATTGAGTATTCAAAAGCATTATGTGTGGGGTATTCAGTTATTCACCAAGTTATTGGATTACGGAAAATCTGGTATCTGTTAATCATTGGAAAAAAGAGTGTTAGCATCTGGGAGTTCAAACTATTTTCCTTACACATGATCTGCAGAATGGAAGCAATAAAGCGTGCGTTACACTTTTGGAGGCTTACTTGGCAAGATATTTTTAGAAACCTACCTTGCAGCTGGCTGGTTGGCTGCAATCAGAGAACTGGCTTGTAGAGTTTGTCTTAACTTCTCAGCCTGCAATCACCGAACAAAGTAATTAGATAACCCTAGTTCACTTTCAAGGATAATAGTGATAGTAGTTTGATCATATTAATAAGTCTATCCAAAAAATTGGATTGGAGGAGGACATACCGTTCCAGTACAATGTGAACTAGGCTAACCAAGTCAGTTGCCAAGCCACACCATGGACTTGAAGCTAAACCTACAGATACATGCTGAACTAGGAGAAGGGATACCCTTTTGAGTCTTAACCTGGTTCATAAGTTCCTTTTTGTAGTTCTTAATTCGCCCATATTTTTATTTGAAGCAAAGCATTTAGTCCCATTTTTCATCATTTTTTTTTTCTTTCTGTTCAGGGATATCTTATGTATTGATAAGACAGGAACACTCACCATGAACCATGCAATCATGGTTAACCATCTTGACAGCTGGGGTTTGCCCAGAGAAAAAGTTCTGCGATTTGCCTTCCTTAACTCTTACTTCAAGACTGACCAGAAGTATCCTCTGGATGATGCAATTTTGGCATTTGTTTATACAAATGGATACAGGTTTCAGCCATCTAAGTGGAAGAAGATAGATGAGATCCCATTTGATTTCATACGAAGAAGAGTATCAGTTATCTTGGAAACAGAGTCACATGCAGAAGATCGCAACCTTCAATTCCATGACCGATTAATGATAACAAAAGGAGCATTGGAAGAAGTAATGAAAGTTTCTTCTTTAATTGAGAGCGATAGCGGTGCAGTAAGAGATTTATCTACGGAAGACTGTCAGAGGATCCTAAATGTGGCAGAAGAAATAAGCAATGAGGGATTAAGGACGCTTGGAGTAGCTATAAAGAGGCTAAAGCCGGTTTGTCATGATCTCATTTCTTGTCTCCTGTAATTTTTAATATTTGATGTACATAGCATTTGCATATTCTATTACTTCCTTTGCCTTTATACGAGTGAATTTAAAAAAACACTTCCATCATTCTTAGTTAACTAAAATGATATCATAATACACAACAGATTCTAAGTTGCACATCAAGGAACCAGCAAGACTAATAAACTCCCATTTGAGTTCCTTAATAGAAAGTATTTGAGCTTGGTTTTAACAAAACTAAGATAGAATTATGGTTGTCGTGGTAGTTATCAGCTGAGGTTGAATTATTTACAGTTCATTCTTACTTCTGAACTAGGAACCCACCTGCTAGAAGTGCTCAGGCTCAGTGGTTAACAATTACCTAGTTGATGCAGACTAAGCAAAATTCAGTCTTTTTTTTTTTCTCTTCTTTAAACTTTATTTCTTCTTTTTGCTGTCTTTTTTATGTCACATGTGCTGAATGAAAAGATATACAATCTAAACCCCTCATCTTATTATCCTTTCTCATTATAACTCAATTGCAGCTCTTGGGAATCACATTGTATATCTATGAAAGTTTTTGTTGCCAGACTACCAACTCTATGGGCGTGAGAGTGATAATCAATACAGAAGAATTGAGTCACCTCACAGTTTTACTTATTTTCCCGTTTTCTATATCATGGTGCAGAAAAACAGTAACGGAAGCATGGCCAATGATATGACTTCTGAATCAGATATGGTGTTTATCGGCTTGATATCATTCTATGATCCGCCCAAGGACTCAGCGAAGCAAGCTTTGTGGCGATTGGCGGAGAAGGGAGTGAAAGCAAAAGTATTAACGGGTGATTCACTCTCCCTGGCAATAAAGGTCTGCCTGGAAGTAGGCATCAAAACAACCCATGTCATAACTGGACCGGAGCTTGAGCTCCTCGAGCAGGATTCCTTCCATGAGACTGTAAAAAGAGCAACAGTACTTGCCAGGCTTACCCCAACTCAGAAGTGTCGAGTAGTCAAGTCACTGCAGATGGTAGGAAATCATGTTGTCGGGTTTCTGGGGGATGGTGTCAATGACTCCCTCGCTTTGGATGCTGCCAATGTAGGTATATCAGTTGATTCGGGGGTATCCGTTGCTAAAGACTTGGCGGACATCATACTCCTTGAGAAAGACCTCAACGTCCTAGTCGCCGGAGTTGAGCACGGTCGGCTTACTTTCGGGAACACTATGAAATACATAAAGATGTCAGTTATTGCCAATGTAGGAAGTATTCTTTCACTCCTAGTAGCAACCCTCGTCCTAAAGTACGAGCCATTGACTCCAAGGCAGCTCCTTACACAAAACTTCTTGTATAGTGTAGGCCAAATTGCCATTCCGTGGGACAAGATGGAAGAAGATTACGTCAAAGTCCCACAAAGATGGTCCAAGAAAGGCTTGCCCATGTTCATTCTATGGAACGGACCGGTGTGTACTCTTTGTGATGCAGCCACTCTCATGTTCCTGTGGCTCTATTACAAGGCTGAATATCCCACGGACATGAAATTCATTCGTTCAGCTTGGTTTATCGAAGGGCTTTTGATGCAAACTTTGATTATCCACTTGATCCGGACAGAGAAAATTCCATTCATCCAGGAGGTTGCCTCATGGCCCGTGCTCTGTTCCACGGTTGTGATTTCTGCCATCGGGATCGCAATTCCTTTGACCCCAATTGGAACCTTCATGGGATTTGTAGCCCTGCCTTTATCATATTTTGGATTCATAGTTATTCTTTTTCTAGGATACTTTACAGTTGGCCAGTTGGTCAAGAGACTTTACATTTTGGTTTACAAAAGCTGGCTTTAGATAACAGATCCAATTCAAATGACAAGTTGCATTTGCACAAATAACTGGTAGGAAAGCGAGATTGGGAAGAAAAATTTTCCCCTGTATATGATTTTGAGTGTAAAACATTTAGCCTTGGAGTATTTACAGTGTACTTATTGCACTCTAAGATTTTGCATTATGAATGAGATGGTTGAGGAGTCAAAACAAAGAAAAGCCGTATTGTAGTTCTTCCTCTTCAATTTGAATTCTGATGAACACAGGTGTGACTTTTCACAATAAAGAATGCAGATACAACCAGGTACATGTCAATCCAACCAACATTAAACTCCGGAAAATCTGATTGTTGGGTGAATTGCCTGCAATATATATGATTCACAGACCACCTTCAAGTTGGCTAGTTTGTAATGACAAATGTCAAAAGTAACCAGAGAACTTAGATATAGTGGTAAGATGTGTGCATCAAATTGGTTCAAAACAGAAACTAGATGAGATTAGAGCATTTACCCAGTTGGAGATAATGGTTCCTTATATTCCATTCAAAATCCCAGTGCTTCCTGTCATTTTTAAGCGTCCAATATGCCCATCCAAAGGAAGCGGCATTATAAACCTCTAACTGGGCTTTTCCAAACTCTCGATAATCTGTCAGAGACCCATTTGTCACGTTCCACTCGTTCACCCATTCCCCTGAAAGCAATTCTCCACTTTCAGAGTAAAATTGTAACCAGCTAGAACCCCAACTCTGATGCCCAAATATACAATTTGTGTCGAAAGAGAAGTTGGGTTTCTGATCAAATATTAAGAAAGCCAAAGAAGCAATATTTCACTTCTATATTCTCATTGGAATTGATATCTCAAACATGAATTTGTATATAATACCTCAAAGATTTTTTTCAATAGAATAGAGAATTAAGAATCTAACTTACCAATAAAAACAAGGGGACCATTTGCATTGTTGAGAGCCTGTAATTGAGCTTCCCTGCTCTTGAATATGTATTGTATGTTATCCTCAGAGCTCATATTAACAAAGAACGTGTCAAAAAGGTTGTAGAAATGCAAATCCACCACTACGTTGTGAGAGCCTATATTAGCCTGATAAAGTTCCAAGGGATCTGCATTGCCAATTCTTTGGCAAAGTATTACATATGCTGTTGGTGAGTATTTTCGAACAATTTGGTAGCCTTGTTTGTAATATGAAACTAAAGTATCCAACGAAACTGTGGCTGCAGATGGTTCATTCAAGAGCTCAATTCCCAGCAATGCAGGATGTCTTGCGTACCTGAAAAGGCAAAGAAGTCACCTTCCATAGAGTTAAATTTCAATGCGCCCAAACTCATACTTCAGGAGTCAAAAAATTACAAGGTCAAGAAGACAAATATTCTTTCATTGGCACTTTTTAATATCATTCAAAAAATGATATAACACAATATAGAACCTCCCTTTCTCTCTCTCTCTTCTCTCCTCCTCCCTCTCTCCCTGAAATTTTGATTGCATGTAAAGGAAGCCTTCAATGATTGTTTTGAAGAGAGTGTAGTAGCTATAATTGCTAAAGGGGAAGCATTAGGAAGGATGTACTCCAGCAGAAGCAAAAACCTGGGTGAATCTTTTAGTTTTATATGGAAGGAGAATGCTTGAACATCACAATCCACAAGAAAGAAATGCTTAGTGACATGACTTGGGTGAGTGCTATGTATTCTCTTATTTGTTTTTTTAAGAAGCTAATTGGTATAAAGCTATTCCCGATTGCCATACGTGACGCTAGTTCCAACTTCTAAGCTTTTTTTAAGTAATTAATACTCTATAATCCTTCCCCCGCCCCCTGCCCCCCACCCCCCAACCCACCCACAACACACACAAAAAATCGTGGGCCTCCTTTTCTTCTTTTCTTGGGTGAGACATAAAACGCATACAGTTGCTAATGGATCTGAAGTTGAGTAACTAACCATTCATCCCTGATAAGACTTGGCAAGTACCCTTAGACACAAAATAATAATCCAAATCATATACATTTCTTATGCTAGCCACCAACCATCAAAACTTTTGACTCTTTTGAAAGACACTCAAGATAACAGGCACGTAGATAACTCAGAGCAAGGACTGTATCTGACAAGCCAATAACTTGTCCACAATGTACCTGGAAGCTAGAAAATCAATAACATCCAATGCTTGAGAGATATAATCCTGCGATGTGGGCCAGCCTGTCCAACCATCTCTACTAGAACTATGTTCCATCCCATTTTGAGAGCCAGGAGCGGCATGAAGGTCGATTATGCACTTAATGTTATATGCTCTGCAGCAAAGTTTTCAGGTACAACATCAGAAGCAAATGCTAGGTTTCATTGTGCATAATCGACCTACTGTGAAAAGCAAGACCTACTGTGCCCATGTGAGTGCATTTTCCAGAGCTTCCAGTGTTCCTCCAATATACGGAGCGGGAGGATCAGGATCAAAGGCAATCCACCAGCCAACCGGGATCCTCACAGTATTTATTCCATGACCAGACAGAAAGTGGAAATCTTCTATAGTGATAAAACTGTTTCTGTGTGTCTGCAGTTTCAGAAGACTAATAAATCGCAATTCAAAAATACGAAGGGGACCAAGCCATAACTAGTTAAGAAAATGTTATGATAGTGATCCAAAATTAAGGCCAATCAATTGTTCTCGAGGGGCAATCACATGGATTATGGATAATACAATCTCTTTGGTCTATGAAAGAAAACAATACTGCAAAGATAGATAGACAAGAATACTAGAGCGTGCCAAAAATACATCACAAGGCCAAGAGGATATGGTAGATAAATGCCGAGAAAGATGCATTGATAAGCAAATGTCTAACATAGGAATTGATTGGTGAACATGTACTCAAAAGCAGTCTTCCTTAATGCTCATACTGCAGTGATCACAAATGCTATTGCGACATTGTTAAATTCTATTTTGGTTGATCTTTTCCCTTTGCTATCACTAATAACCCCAGACTTGGTAATAGAAAAAATATCAGAGTGCTGGATTTTTCCTGATAATTTAGAGTTTTTTTTTTCCCTCAAAATTTACAATTTGGCTTTCCGGATCCTGACATCTTTGCAGATAACATAAATTTTGATAATACGCAGATTAATTAACAAGGGGGTTGCCTTTCCACCAATTAGCTGATCTAAAAAATTTTCTAGAAAAGGAACAAAGTGGTTTTTCAGAAATATGGACTTACATTAAGAACCTCTTTTGCCTTATCGGGTCCATATCCATTTGCAAGTTGGTAATCTCCATGCAAGTTATTTGCAACAATTATCATCTCAAATGTGGCTGCGTTATCATCCCATCCTGGAATCCCAAGGTAGTCTCCCGTGAGCTGATTTCCTATTGAAGCCTAGAAAATGAAGTAATATGCCATCATGTTCTAATTATTAAAAAACAATAACATCCTATAAGAGTGAATTGAGTAACAATTTGATTTCAAATGCCATCTTGGTGATCCTTAACAGATTTTGTTTTGACATAGTTAGTGAACATGATACGTTTGTGAAGTAATTTGATGGCTCAAGCAAAGCATACTGTTCAAATAATTCTGAATGACTGATTTTCTCACTTTATTCAAAACTTGACAAATCCTGTTAACGTTACGAAGTGCCAAATTATACCAAACATATTGATAGACTTGACTGATGAGTTTTAAAACAATCATGACAAATAACAACATTATTTCTAAAGCTTACTTTCCCTGACCTGAATTTCTTGTCATTCAACAAAGACATTTCATAATCATGACACTATACAAGACATTGTGGACCCCAAGATATAAGCAACACCACATTGAGCAGAGCTAAATATGGTACAGTTGAAAATGCCCCGGTGATAAACACCATATTGTACACTGCATCTTACCAAGACTACCTGCCCACTGACTAGTTCTTGTAAACGCAATGCTGACAATTTGAACATTTTGATTCTCTTTCCTAGAAACATGAAAGGAAGAAAATCATACCTGCAGATAGACCTCATTCCTTAGTTTGATGTGAACTCTATTGCTGTTCCTTTCAATGAAAAATGTTTCTGATGCTGAAGGTGATTGGGCAGTAGCAGAGACAGAACAACCTTCTCCATCACATGTTAGAAATTGGCCTTGGGCAGTTCGAAACTGAAATTCTGAGTCTGAAACTCTCCATAACTGCAAGAAAAGAAGGAGTGAGATAATTTGTTGCATACACCGGCCACTTCTTGTTTCGAAATGCACAAATTAACTCATAAATTTAAGATACTCTGCTTAGAACATTACATGAAGGCTATGATGTTCATTGGTTACAAATAAAGACAAAACATTGCTTCTTAGCCTCCAACCAACGATGAAGAATATAGGAATCAGATCAAAGATGTTGATATTGAGCAAGGAATTATAGTTGCTTGAATACGATAGAATAAGTGACTCAAAATTTGATAAATACACAATCTCTTGAAGGCACATTGTTGCCATACTCCTGGGAACAGCTTTTAATGGAACCTTAACTTCCCATTCCTCACAGTAAGGAAAATAAAACAAGAAATAAAGGGAGGTAAAACTCCAAGGAGATCCTTCTCTAACTCTGTTGTACTAAATTATGAAAATTCATGGAAAAGTACTTCCGAATTTTTGGTTAAACTTTCCTTTCGCTAAACTTCCCTTTTATAACTTTGAAGCCATTATTTTACTTTCCAGGTCTATCTAAATTATAATACTTCGCTACCCACCTTGAATTTGGTGATTTCTAAAACCTCTCCCAGCTAATTTACCATGCATTGATGCTATCCGACAAAACTTGAGTTTAGGATATCCGTCAACTCCAGCTTTAGAACTAGTTAAAAATATCTTGCAGTCACCCCAAAAAGCAATGCATTAGATTGAATCCAACGGATTCAAAACAAAGGACTAACTTAACACAGCTGACACTGACAATTTGATTAAATTCAAATCCATAAGATAAAAGAAAAGTTGTGGCTTACACGCCGAATAAAAACCAATAAACAAGTTCCTTCACTAAGCAAGACCAAGAATCAATTTTTGCACCAATATATCACCGCCAGCAGAGTATTAAAGGACCAGAACAAAGTGGTCAGGCATTTCACCTTGAAAGTTTCCCAGGAAGACGCAATATCCCTGGTAACTGTAACATTCATGCCTCCACCGTTCTCTGCACACACATACTTCTGCAGTGTCACTGACTTAAATTGTACCTCTGTTCCATCCTACGTTGCCATTACCAGTACTCGGTCAGCCGAGCTGTTGATAAAGAAGCCAGATTATATCCAAGAATCAAAAGAAGTACAAGATTTGGAGAAGAAGCTCACAAGCATGTCTCCGTTGGTTATGCCGTCAAACAGTGAAGGCTTAATCCAACCTTCCACAACCAGCCATCCTCCCAAGTTTACTCCTCTCACTTTAGAATCCCCACGTAAGCCCTCCACTTCGGACCAGAATACAAAGTAAGAAAACCATTCTCAATTGGTTCTTACTGTTATCAAGTAACAAATAGCATTTTCAAGAAACAACCAAAATCCAGGGGATTGGAGGTAATAGAGCTTACCCGCGTCCGCGCGTGAGAAGATGAGCCAACAGTAAAGGAGAAATGCACATACACATTTGCTAAAAACAAGCTCCATGAGGAATGCAAGCGCCCAAAAGCTTCAGGAAAGCCAAATAACATCCTCCATCTACGGTAAAAGGACCCCAATAAAGAGCGAGATATTATCCAAACCCCACAAAACTCAAGTTGGAAGAGCTTTAATAATTCCTTGCTTACCACTCAGTTAATACCAAATTCAGCCTTGCAAACAAGAGATCACGGGGTTTGCCTCTCTCAATGCAATTAATTTAATATTTTGTTGAAACCTTGTCCATCGTTAAGACAAACCGACAGCCATTAAAATACAGAGCAGAAGAAAAGAACAATGTTCTAGAGTGCAAAAGAACCAAAAGGGTGGCAAAAGTGTGCACATAGTGTTGTGATATTCGATAAGCTTAAGAAAGGGTGACTTGGTCTGGGTATCTGTTGTGATCTGAGGGGCGGGATTTTCGTTTTGATAAGTTGTTTAGAGAAAGGTAAGAACGGTAAAAGGCATGCTTTAGGGAGGGGACAAACTGAGAAAGGAGTAACCAAGAAAGTAGATTGAGGCATCCTTTAGGCAGAAGACACGGAGTAATCAAAGGTGTCTGCCCACCAACGACTGAACTCGTTTGTTTGTTCACTCACGTGTGAAATAAAAAACTGAAGTTCATAGGGGGTGTGAGAGGTGAAACAAGAAACTGAAGTTCATGGCGGGTGTGAGAGAGAGAGAGAGAGACGACTTATCTGGATTTTTCCACCACTTGGTTGCTTTTTACTTCTCCACAAGTTTCCCTGAACTCTTCCAGCTATCCACATAATTGATGTACCTTAATAACAATGAAAATAACGTCAAATCATCATGACTCACGCCTGAGTTGAGCACTGAAGACTTTTTTACTGAAATCTGACAATTGCAGTCCCTACTTTGAATCAAAAAACGGTGGAGAATTAAATTCAGACCTGGAAGAAAACTGAGCGAGAAGGAAATGGTTCCACGTAGCTTTCGGCCCGGCATTTCATGCTTTCCCTACGAGTTGGGCTTCCGCGACGGCAAAGCATATTCTTCTTTCGCACGAAAAGTTGCCCAAATTCATTATAGCATACTCAGAAAGTCACATTAAAGTTATATAATGCCAAAACCCTTGTAATTACGGAAAAGTTTCCTGAAAATTATAATCATTAATCCAGAACATAACCCATTTGAACAGCAGATGCTGAAGAGCATAGACTGATTATCTGGTAAATAACTAGTAAAGTGAAAAGTTGTGTACATTTGACGCGTGAAAGAATCATATTAAAAGCTCATGGCTTAGGCAAACAACGGACACTTAATCCGGATCTAATAACGACATTTGATACCAAAACCGAAAAGAGAGAAAGCAATAAAAAGTGCTTTTTGTGACATGTGTCCCTAGCGTGCCCCTGAGGAAGCCAAAAGGTAAACAAGATTTTTTTTTTTTCCCCTTAACTGTATGTTTTTGATATGTGATGGAAACTCCCCCTCTTTTGAATAAAAAATTGGAAATTTGTGATTTTTGTATTCTTATGTACAAAAGAACTCCCAAACATCCTTGGTCTTAAGCTTTTATTTAAGTTATACAGTCTGTGGGCAGATTAAACATTGAAATAATTTCTTTATCCAATCTATGTAAACTCTTTTTTTACACATATTTTCTCATACACACAAAGTATTATTAGACTCAAGGTTGTTTGAGGTATAATAGATTCAATATGAGCTCTTAAAAAAAATATTTTAATTTTAATTTTAATTTAATTTTTAAGTTAAATTTTAAGCCTTCTAACATGATATTAGAACCCATATTAAATTTATTATATCTCAACAACCTTAAGTCTAATAATACTTTGAGTCTAATATCATGTAAGAAGGCTTAAAATTTAACTAAAAAACTAAATTAAAATATCATTTTTTTAAAAAAAAATTACTTCAAATATTTTATCTTCCGATATAAACTTACTTGTCTTACACACTTATATAAAAAGTTACGTATCCAATTTATTGATAACAGTAGGCAGGGGGCAATCTTTATGCTTCTGCTTTTTGATCATTAGTGGGTTTTACACGTTTCATTCGCTGAGGCGGACTTGAAAATGGTGACCTTGATAAGCCAAAATTGCATGGCGTAATGCCAAATAACTCTGGATACATCATTTGGAAAGAGCAGATTTAATTGTTGCAAACCCTTCAACTTGATTTTGTAATTTATTGGTTGTTCTTGTGACATAATGGAACAAGGAGATAGCCTTCATGTTGCTCTAGAACTGTCTCAAACTAACCACGCCTACACAGAAATCTGGCGGTTTTCTTTTCATAGATGGAATCCCTATGATTAATAAGCAGGAATCAAAGCACCCAGTTTTTCCAACCTCAGTCCGCCTTCTTCCCAAACTCCACCTGATCTCTCCGAGATCTAGATTCCCTATGCGTCGGGCATGCCTTCTAATCATTCATTCTGTCTCCATTCCAATTCAAGAGAGAGGAAAAGCTCCGGTCCATGCCTAACTTTCCCACGTTGAGTATGCCATGCATATCTAGCGATCTGCCCATGGAAAAGAGAAGGAAATTAATCTCAATTATCCAGCTTCAGTAAGTCGTTGGCTCTTCCAGCTACCAGTATATTGCACAATTTCTCTCCAAATCCTCTAGCTTCCAGCGTGGCTCGGATGCAACGATAGAAACCAAGCCTTTGTCTCCACCCCCACGTGAACAGAGGAGGATGAGTCAGACCAGCCCCCCAACATCGTCCATAATCTGGTCTTCTTAACTTGGCAATTTGCCCACTTATAACAACTAGCATTGACAAGTCGTATGTTTGGCCTTAAATAATCAATCCGACCCGACTGTAAGTAGCTTAGTGGCCCACTTCGTTTGTGTGTAATCGAGTGAGCTAAACCCTTTGAATACCTTGCAGTTTGTATTGTCTTTGGTTGTTGTCAAGCTTTGCTTAATTCTCGGTCTTTTTACATTCAAACTCAACAATTCTTTTAGGAATACCGCTAGAAAGAAGAAGATAAGCAGCAGATACGGTGCTGCCTCCTAGGGCAAAATTTTTGGCAATCATAATGTCCATGCACAGTCTAGGCTGCGACATTAGGGCCCAAGTTGGTTCGTAATGAAGGCAAGATTTATGAATAATTATGGCATGGCCTCAATGGCATAATGCTCTCTCTCTCTCTTTCTAGGGCTCTGGAAGCTTGCCCTTGACAGGGATCTATCACCAACTCGTAGTTGGGGTAACCTATCTAAAAAAAAATAACAAGCCGAGAAGAAAGGTCTACTCTCCTGTCCATTTTTAGAACTTTACGGCAATGGCGACAAACCCGAGCTGCTGCCACGGGCCCCAAGCGCACAATGAATTCTTCTAGGCCGTAGGAACAAAGCAAGACAAACCCTACGTCAATATTCAATTGATCTAGATTCTACCCACTTGCTCATACGACATGGATTGAAGTTCTTTTCAATCTAGCAAAAGATTCCCGCTTAAAACTTCTATTTTCGTATCCAACGCCGTTCTAGATCAAAAGAAAGATGGATCAGTGTCTGTCAACCTCCTTTCTTTCACCGTCGAGTACCCATTACTGATCCATCAAAGAAAAGACCCGTAAAAAGGAAGACCCATGGCTGTCGACGAAAAGAGACGAGGGAAACGTCTCTCTCTCTCTCTCTCTCTCTCTCTCTCTCTCTCTCTCTCTCTCTCTCTCTGTTCCTTGTTCTTTTCCTCCGTAACATCTTTCACGCAAGCCATTTTAATCATTGCTCAATGCTTCCCTCCAAACCAACTACAGAAAGCTAAACCACCGGATGCATGCATGCATCCGGCCCATCCTTCGTTTTAGTAACTATGATATCAATTTCTGCATGCATCCATGGACCGGGAGCTTCCTCGTCATCGATGCGAAAGTTTCCAAAACAAAAACACAAAACAGTCACTCTGCCGAGGAAGATATAAGTAAAAGAATGCACATATTATGTTTGGTACATGGGCAATCATTTTCCATCTCCGACGCAAGCAAATTCTGAGTATACAGGAGTCTGAGCACCCTTTTCTGAAGTTTCGGTCGATTTGGTCTGCGTCTAGCAAGTGGCACGTCGTGCAGAGATACAGTTACAGAAAAGAGACCTGTCCCTTGACGTGTAAACAGTGGTATATTTGTCGGAGTCTATGACCAGGACGGCACTCCTTTTTCTCGACAACTCTGCATTTTGTTTTCGAGACCAGAAGGATAGAGACAAGCGACAAAAAATATGCTGTCTCTCTCCCCCGTGAAATTTCTGTCCAAACATTTAAATGTGGAATGGAGAGACGTTGATTCTCTTAAGAAGAATCATACTATGTTGAGACGTATGACAGACTGAGTAAGAACGAAGGAGTCATTAACACTAGAATCTCCGAAGGTGAACATAAAAAATGCAACTTTAATCGGTATTCATGTGTAGATAAAACCATGCGCTTTGTATTCGGCGTGTGGTTGGATGTGATAGCCTACCGAAGATTTGCTTTCTGCGGGAAATGCAGTGGAATGGGTAGGGTAGGTTGCCGTAACATCCAAACCCTACAACAAATTTGGAAAGTTCCTGCAAAAGGCTTGCTTGCCATCTTGATATTGTCCACATTCTTGCAAGAACCGTCGAATAGAAAAAGAAGAGTAAGGAAATACAATCCGCTGATGGGTACCCAGAATCTCAGGCCCGCAGTCTACGGGTTGCTAAATCAAAGAATAAACCAACTTGCAAAAACCAGTTTAGCAGTTTCTTAATTGGAACGCATCTTCGAAACCTACACCACAGTTTTGTCAATATCCTTCGTATTATTCTCCCTCGACAATCCTTAGCTGCCACATCTGTCAAAGAAGCGAAACATGTGTTTTTAGTTTTCGATGCAGATGATCTTTATTACCAACTTGAAAAGCAAGAGACGACTCAGGACCTACATAATATGCAAATCATTGACGATCGTTTCACATGAAATAGTTGACAATGATGTCCATCTACTGTGCCTTTGCCGCGTACAACATGCCTCGAGACAAGACGCGCGACTCAATGCGTGTGTTTTGGAAAATATATCTGCAAGCTTATCAAAGAAAGTTAATAGAACATAAATACAGGATGTTCTGCAGAAGGTGATTGTACCTAAGATGGCAATTAATTTCGATATATTTTACATATTCATAAAAAAATTTCATTCGGACTAATCTGTATAGTTCATTAATTATTACAACAAGCAAGACAGTCACTTCTCCACGGAGCATCCATGTCTCATCGCGATCAAAGAAGCTCTGAAGCAATGTCAGCATGTGTCCGGTATTTAAGAAGCGCTTTTTGTCTTCACAAACTTCCTGTGAAATGTGAAAGTGTCAGTGAGAAGAAAGAAAATAGCACTAATAGCCACTTATGTTCCAAGGAAACTTGAACAAGAACAAAAAGAATTTAATAAAGAGAACACAACTACATTTAAGCTGATAAAAGGTAACAATGCATGAACGAAGAGGATTTACAAAATTGTGTTTTGTTTTTTAAGAAGATTATTCTGCATCCAGGCTGATGTACCACAACAGTAATAAGGTAGTACATAATACAGCATGTGAACAGTGGCTTTGAAAAATTAGGTTCACCTAATGGTAAGGAGCACAGTAGTTGGTTCGGATCAATGTCCATGGAACTCAGCTAAGGACCCTCGTAGAGTGCGAAGGAGTCGGGGAAGAGACACTGTCTGACATGGATGTTAAGGGTCAGTGTTCCAGGTGCAAGTTAACAGTTACGCTTATAGACATCAAATATAACTATTTGATTCAACCCTCGCTTCTCAAGGGCTGTCCGAAGGGTGAAAATAGTCGGGGAAGAGACAAAGAATGACATAGACTTCTGGAGTCTGTCTTCCGACTCTCATCAATAAGATCAATGTTTTCACGGCCGAAATTGGTTCCGTCACCTGCTAATGACAATCCTCCCTTTCTGCATTCTCTTTAATCATCAAGCCCCGCATTAGATTATTTAAATTATCTTCCTCCTTGTAAGCTAGTTTCAAGGTAAAAATTAGCTTTCTTGAGCAACTCATTAGCAGATCTTAGATATGAAGATGTCTTCCATGAAAATGCAGGAGGTAGCTAGAAGGGGGCTATAGCGACAGTGACTTCGAACGGGATGCTGAAGAAAGTGATTAAAGAAGTCTCATCAACACGTTCACATCCTCTTCTGGGGTCATATCTTCTCTGCTACAGGAACTTTGATTAGAATCTTCTTGAGGAAATAAATTAATAGGTTATAATACAGGGAAACATAGTGTAAGAAACGCTTCCCCAAGAAAAGTCTTCGGTGGGGACGAAGATATTGATCAACAAAATCAACCGGTACGTAAAAGTTCAGTGTAGGCCCAAACTGCTCCCCTTTTCCATTCCATCACTGACAACACTACTTTTGGATCAACCGAATGAACCCAAGAGTTTTCATTGAATCAGGTCTTGAATGACATGACAGAAGTGATATAGCAGTTTGGTCCAATGCTCTTAGGAATAGGTACTTTAGCGTTGGTTTGAGTAAGCAATTAATTAAAGACGAGCAGTACTTAACTACCTGCTATGTGCTTATGAAGATGGTTTTTCCCTTATTATCCAAAGAGTCATCCATGTAAACACAAACTGAGAGAGAGAGAGAGAGAGAGAGAGAGAGGAATGTTTTATCAAAATTGGAGTTGGCTGGGGAAGGTTAAAGTGTAATAAAAAGTGATAAAAAAGAGAGTTTTTGGGGTAGAACACAAATCACTGAAGACTGCACATATTCAGTCAGTCATTAGAGAGGGCGTTTCTTTCCATGATTGCAGAATCTGCCCCGCTTTTGTTCGTGCGGTCAATCCATCGATTCTCTACGGGCTCATCTCCGACTCTCTGTCTGCGCCACGTACTCTCGGGTACGAACATAGAGATAACTGTTTGTCACCCTCAGAGTCCGGGTATATGACCAAATGAAAGAATGATTCTCCTCCTAAACGGGCGTTTCTTACTAGTATTAGAATAATTACTAGAACCCACGAGAAACCATAACTGGGGAGATGAAAAGATCAGAAACATATTGAAGAATTATGCAGATAACTGTCTTAAGTGCAAAACAACTTATGATGTTGCAAGGTATGCAATAAGTGATGGGTGAAAGGTCTACTAAAACCTCTGAAACTATTTTCTAATCAAGTATAGCTCTTTCAATCAAAAGAATACAAGATGTAGACGCTAATAATAGCGTGATCCTCACAATGATTGTTCTCTTATTGACTTAGAATTAAAAGGGGAGTCCCCATTTCTACCTCTCACGCACACCAACACAATCACCCATGCAACTTGTGTATATAATATGAGGAGATAGCAACTGGGTCTTGCTGTATATACTATTAGATTATATAAGCACTTCAAAATTTGAGAAAGCTGAACTTCACGGAGGGGGCCAAAATTTCTGGTTTTCCCAAGTATTTGTTGTGATCTTGAATTACTGGTAGATCTCTTCTGGCTAGTTCTTCCTGTTCTAGAGTTTTGAAAAACCCTCTTGATTTGACTGATCCGTTGCCGGGACAGGGAGAGAGAAAGAGATCAGATATGGCTCTGGAAGCTGTGGTTTTCCAACAGGACTCCTACAGTTATGGATGCAGCGATATCCATCTATTAGGAGGAGGTGAACCTTGGAGCTCTTCCCTTAGTCTTCAAGAAGAGAAAGCCTCTTTGGAAACAACTTACTGCAGTTTAGAGCAAGGATTCATTACGCACCTGGAACCATATCCTTCTTCAATGGTGCAAGCTGGGGTGCAGGAGCAGGGCACCAACACTTCCTTCGATCAGAGATGCACCAGTAATAGGTTGTCAGCCCCAGGACTTTCTGTGCTGGAAGCTCCAGCAGCGACAATGGGCAGGAGGAAAAGACTCTGCACCAGAAGAACCAGGAACAGGGAACAAAAGGAGAACCAGAGAATCACTCACATTGCTGTGGAGCGCAATAGAAGGAAGCAAATGAACGACTATCTCGCCGCACTTAAGTCTATGATGCCTGCCTCTTATGTGAATAAGGTACACTTTCTATTTCGTTCAGCAATTGCCCGACAGCATTTTGAAAGTGCTTGTTGGAATTTTCATATTCAAACACCATGTTGCCAGAGTTGCTTAAAGATCAAAAAACCCTTTCGAGATTACTAATCTGAATAAGATGCTTCTATTCAACAATGGATCTCTTCCTCACACACGTGTGCGAACATATTTGATTAGGGGGACCAAGCGTCAGTGGTTGGGGGAACGATTAATTTTGTGAAGGAGCTTGAGCAGCTCCTCCAACGCCTGGAAGCAAAGAAAAGAATCAAGCAACAACCAGGTGCAAGTTTGACTTCTGTCTTCTCCGGTTTCTTTAACTTCCCTCAGTTCTCCACCTGTTACGGTGAATCTAGAGAGTCGGTGGGCGAGAAGCATTCGGCCATTGCAGACATTAAAGTAACAATGGTCACACGCCATGCCAATATCAAAATATCATCAAAAAAATATCCAAAACAGCTCTTGAGGATTGTGGCGGGGTTGCACTCCTTGGACCTCATCATCCTCCACCTCAACGTCACAACAATTGATACTGTGGTCCTTTACTCTTTCTGTGTTGAGGTTCGTTAAACTGTTACTGGAGTTAAAGTCACAGAAGAAAGGAGTCAATAAGATCATACTTCCATATAGTTATATTGTTGAAAATTTAAACCCATTTCTATTGTGGAATTGTTTTTGCTTTGGAACAGGTTGAAGATAATTCTCAGCTAACCTCAGGGAATGAGATTGCTGCTGCTGTGCATGAGATGGTTGGCAGGATCCAACTGGAAGCTCAATTTACTTGAATTTACTTGAATACTATGTACTTGGCAAAGTGACTTTACTCGGCAGGAGTGAAGTCAGACGCCAGTTTTTTGAATATTTTATAGGAGTTATCCCTAACATGCAGACGCTGGAAATCTGAGCAATTTGGCTTCTGTGGGAACAAAACCGTATCGTGCAAGCAATGATCAAGTACCATGTTCTGAAGAAATTTGTGTGGCGTATTAGCCTTGTTTTGCTGGTAATCAATCACTTGAAAGTTCCATTTTTCTATATTTTTGGTGGTTATCGGAGAACTACCCGCTGGAGAAAAGGACTATATATCTGTAGGTGAGAAAACACGAAGATTTGCTGTTCAGAAACAAGTATGGTTGGAGAGCCCAGATCCTGTGCTTTCTCCCCAATCAAATTGCATTCCATCAAGCTAATCATGGAATAACTATTATGCAAAAGAGATGTCTTCTGCAATTTGTAAATAAGGTTTGACATGGCAGCCGCCAGTTGCTTGTTTGGGGGACATATAAGTAGGGTTGGGTCGTGTGTTTCATGCCATTATTTGTAGCGATTGCACATGGATTTTTTATTGATATTATTTTTCTCTCGTTCCTGTAGTTCTCCTGTAGTTTGTAGGGCCTTTCTAATATAACCATATATGGCTTGCATTGTGTGTGTGTGTGCGCGCGCGCGCGCGTGTGTACCTTTATAAGTTCAAAAGGTTGTATTTAAAGTGAGGCATAAAGGTACCGAGTACGGCCGCCATGAGCAGCCTTGGTAGATTTAAAGCTTTCCAAGGTTCCAATATATGGCGTAGACGATGGATTTCAGTAGTACGTGGATGGAAAATACTCTTTTTTGACCGGGCTCCAACTGTGACGATGTCCAATGACTTTCTTTGAGAACGACATCTGGATCTTGACTTCAAAGACTTCTGTCAGGACTTAAATGTCTGGGTTCTTTCCTTTCTGACCCCTCTGCTGTAACTTCCTAGACTCGTCTAATCTCCCATAAAAAGCTTAGCATCATGCAAAGGTAGTAAGATGATTTTGCATATCTCAACACTCAAACGAAAGAAAGGTGGGATACACAAGTTGTCAGCATAGGAGACGTCTCAAGATCAGATTTTCATTAACAATCTAAATGAGTTACAAGATATCTATTCGAGAATACTGAAGTGGAAAGAAAAGTTGGTATTAACTAAAAACATGAAGGTCGACTAACAAAAATTTGAAGGAAGTTACAAAAATTCAATAGCATTGACCAAAGAAGAAGCTATCTTATCCACTTTTCCGCTTCAAAGGCTCAGACATAGACGATTTACTTGCAGTACGGAGACGTATCAACACCTCCACCAACGACCAAAATTAATTCCTCAAAGGGACTTTCGAGATTAACTCCTATATCCCAGGGCTTGAGCCTGAAGATTTTGGTTTTCTTCTAATAGACGGTCATATTCAAGAAGTAGATCTGCAGCTTGTTTTTGAAGGGCAGCTACATGGCTTTCAGCGGTCTCAACCTTCTTATCTTTCTCTTCAGATTGTAACTTCAGCCTTTTCAAATTCTCCGATAGAGTCGCAATTTCTTCTTGCAGCAGCTTTAACTCCTTTGAAGCCTTCTCCTCTTTTTCTTTCAGCTGCATCTTTTCTTTCTGAATCTTTTCAACTTCCGCTTTTGAAGCTGCCGCACTACTTCTAAACCCAATTAGCTTTTGGTGATAATGATGCACACGGTCAATAATAAATCCAAGAAATAGGGTAAAACCTGCAAAATCAAGTTCGCTCTTTCAGAAAAAAAGGTGGGACTAATCTGAAAGGGAATTCGTGCAGACCATATAGCTGGCAGCTGAGTTAGTAATTTTCATCGTCCTGTCAACAATCAAAATAGGAAAACAACAATATATGAGAAGCATTGCTAGTTAGTGACGAAGGAAAACCTCCAGCTGAGTTTACTATACTGTAGTAAACTAAGAACAACGAGCTCCGAAACATAATCTGCCACTCTCTAATTGGTAAGTAGACACTACCACAGAAGCTCAAATTAGAGAACTGCACTCAATACGATAAACAGTTACTTTTAACCAAAATTCACTACGCTTGAAAAACTATATTAAAAGATGTAATGAAGCTGCAAACTGCATCCACGTAGTCCAGGGGAAACGAGGTATTCTGATTCACTCGACCAGATAACCAAAGGGAAGTTAGACCTCTGTAAATTAAGGTTGCCAATCATATGAAAAGCAGCCAACAGAGTCACTTTACTGAAGTTGGTAGTTTTATATAGCCAACAATAGTTAGCATGAAGGAAGCCACCAACATTCAATATGTAATCCAGATAAGCATGTCCTTGCACAGGTTGCAGCCTGATTTAAGTCCCTCACATGAATATTGAGACTAGTTCCTCCTTATCTAGCTTATGTATTCAGAATATCACTCAA
Organism: Casuarina equisetifolia; assembly: GCA_028551475.1. Taxonomy (NCBI): domain Eukaryota; kingdom Viridiplantae; phylum Streptophyta; class Magnoliopsida; order Fagales; family Casuarinaceae; genus Casuarina; species Casuarina equisetifolia. Next base: position 374,276 of record CM052358.1, on the reverse strand, counting down.
AAGGGCCCAACGAATCATACTTCTTCCTATACAGATACTTGAGATCATTAAGATGTAAATGTCAAGTTCCAACTTCAACATCAATTGATTTTTCACTGAATGACTGAATCAGTATTGTATACACACGAAAATTTTATGGACAACAATGCAGAAGAATAGCATCTATTGATTGCAGGGAAATGAAAAGGAAATAGATAAATGACTATACCATGTTGATGTTACGATCTATTAAATGTTTGTTGGCCTTTCTGACGTACTGCAAGAACCCCTCAATGTATCTGATGGAAGCTAGATAAGGACTTTTCTTTTAATTGGCATTTAGTATGCAAAGTCATGACTTAAAAACCCAGTGAATGTGCACGTCACTAGATCATAAAAAAAAAATTGGCTTGAAATCCTCTTAAGCAGAGATTTCGCATCTTCCTAAGGTTAAGTGGAACAATGAGTCGACATGTATTTCAGAGTTTCAAATTCAGCATACATGAGCAATGTTGTGTTCCCTTTCAACAAACCAGTCTAATATTCTGACCGTCAGAATGCAATTAAAGTTCTGCAATGAACTCGTCAAAAAAATAAAAAATAAAAAAAGGAAAAAGGAAAAAGGAAAAAAAGAAGAGACTCTAGATTTCATGCAGACGGATCTGGGCAACATAGAGCTTATAACCATTACTCTTGGACTTCTTTTGACATTGTTGGAAATGATTGAAAGAAAAAATCCAATGGAGGCCACATCATGAGGGGCAATCAAGCATCCAACATTCCATTCAAGATTGGGTTTGCGTTGGTTACAATTCTTTCATGCATATTAGCTGATGAATCAACTTTGCCATTTGAAAATATATCTCATGTGGTATAAAGATGTTATCAGCAGTGCTTGGAACATGTTCTTCTACGTGCAATGAGAAGAAACCACAGCAGACAGAACAATAAATAGTGCTTTGAAGACGAAAACACCAAGTGAGCAGCTCAATGAATGTATCACTAGTTTAGCTGGGACAGACTTCTTTGTAAATAGAGACCTGGATTGACTCCAGCCTTCGTCTAGGTTGAGGGTTATAGAAGGACCAGCCTTATGATGATCGATAAATCATAGTTGATCATAATGGTAGAAACAATAGTGCGTCCTTGGATACTTAACAGTAAGAGTGGGAGAATAAAGAGTCAAAGAGTGTGGGTCACTGTGATCCGGTAATAGCAACATACTGAGAAAGCAATCAAATAGACATGGATAAGTAAAGAAGAATTGACAAAAAGATTGAAAAATAACCCAGAAGAGAAGCAGAACTTTTAGCATTAACTATTCGACATCCATGTACTGTTTGATGTTTTTTCTGCTCAAATCTCCACCTTGAAAACTATCAAAACAAGGAAATCGAGAACACAAGAATGCAGCAGAGAAACAAACACGTTCCATACATATGAACCAAAGCGTCCAGATAAATTCATTTATTTTTTCTTAGAAACCTTAAGATAAGTAAAGAAGTGAATTGATGCTGATTTGGCTGGTTATATTTGTTTGAAATAATGAACTATAAAACTTACAGTACTTTTACTTGAGAAGCTGACATTATGCCCACCTTAATTATATGAAATCAAAACATTAATAACCATAACAAGAGATTCTAATATCACGTAGGAGGTCAAAATTCAAGCTTCTCTATTTGTCACTCACCAAGTCAATGCAACAGCAGGTCACTACCCACCAAATTCCAAGTATAAATATTGGCTCAATCAGAAGACACTGACACATGACTGAAGCATTTAAGTTCAAGAAAAGCTTTTGCACGTACTATCAAACATTGAAATCACTATTAAATATCTAAAGTGTGTGATGGAACTTCCTCTAACCATCTTTCTTCCCTTTCTTTTTGTAGAAATCACCAAAATAGAAAAAAAGCAGTTTGCAAGAAGCATCTCAAAAGGGATATGGATAAGGCACATGTCAATGTGAACATTTAACCATTAAACTAGTTCTAAAATGTATTGCATCTCAAAGAATGATGAAAAGAGTACTCTTCAGCTGCAGATAACCAACTTGATTGCTTAAGATTCTACTGGTTTACTAAAACTACACATGCACAACAAGTTTGCACATTTCAAGGATCATAAGATGATTGATTAAAATGCCATCAGAACCTTTCATAATGTTATTTGTTGAACTGTATCTTGAGGTTGTAAGTGGCATATTCTTAAATATCAGTTGTCCTACTTCACCAAGTGGAAGACTAAGGTCGGGCATGGATATATTCCTGGTCCATTTCTGAGTGGTGTACTGAGGAGCCGGATTCAAAGTAATTTGAGGTGTCAATGAATAAATAACACCAACGAAGAGCAGGGACTGTATTTAAAGAGAGAACAAGCAAGAAAGTCACGTCATTAGTCTTCAGGGGTTCAAACTCTGTTGCAACTGTCTCTTCTAATAATAAAACTTAAAAAATTGGACAAAGTCTCCTAATACACTTTCCTCGAATGATAGCCCCAGCAACTGCTGAATTTGATTTAAAGCAGTCAAACCAGAAAACAAAGTATGAAAATATGAAACACTATTCATCATACATAATTTCAAACCACCATGTTGAGGAGTTGAAGTATGAAAATATGAAACATTATTGCCATTCTCATTTTTAACCGAGCTAGAAGACTTTGACATCATATATGACATCATTTATTGCATTGTTCATCATTTCTGCATTCTTTTCTATTCCCCCGTTCTAACAGAAGTGAAAATTCTCTGAATATTAGCTTTAGTCAAGAAATTTCCAACACGGTCAACTGCATAACCAAACTAAATATTATTATGCCTATGCTTTTAGCATACAAAATCAGTTGAATCAACTAAGTCAAAAAACTGTTCTTGTTCGTCAATCTCTAGAAAAGCCATATAGTACTCACACAACCAAAAATAAAATAAAAAAATAAAAAAAAAATAAAAAAATCAGCCATTTGCATAATCATCAAACCATGCATTGTCCCAAAAAACACTCAAAACCTTTGTAATATGTTAATGAGGGGAAAAACCACAAAAGTTACAGGAATCCTACTAAAAATAACTAGACGGACTATATATCTCTAGAATAAAACTCATAGTAAAAGCATTGAACACACAAATCAGGACCAAAGGGACTTTTCAAAACAAATTTTGACGTGTAATTTGGAGACAATTTTTGGGTTCTTTTGCTCACCCGGCAGGGGGCTGCACTGAGGGAGGGGAACTACCTCTTTCTTTTTCTCTCTAATGAGAGATGACAAGTAATGGTGCTACTGAATGACAGAGTGAACAAGAACCACTAATTTAACACAGCATACCCTACTTGAATAAATTGTTCTAGGTTATGACAGGTTTGCTTACTACTTTTGATGTATGCAGAACAATATAGAGGTAGAATATCCTCAATCACAAGCTTATGGATCATGCTTATCTCAGCTTTCTGCAAAAGCACCATCTCCTCCAGTTTAAAAGGGCATGAATATCTAGGATCACCGGCACATATATGTTTTTCCAAGTCTTCTCTATCTGTGACTACATTTCATGTTAAAATTACATGTCATTCCTCTTTTGCTCAGCCCACACCAGTTTTCACATAGCTAATGGTCCTATCATATTTCAACCATTTCTTCAAAATAGTTCCCTACTTACTTTTCTTAGATCACTAACTCAATAACGATTGAGAAGTAAAATCTGAATCTAAAACAAAATCAAATGCTTCATTTTATAAAGAAATTAGGTGGAACAAAGGCAGGGAAAGCAGAGGTCGAGTTTTAGTTCAAGCTCTCGTTACTTTTCTATCCATTAGAGATATCCGCAAATGAGATTTTCCACATTTATGCTTCTCTCAATATTTTCTAGAGAGAGAAGCTTTCCCATTTCTCTTAGCAGAAATTTTACTCCCCCTCAGTGGATGGAAGAAGTGTCTCCCCTCCCCCACTCCTATCTCACTCCCTTCCCTTCTTTTCCCCACCTCCATTTTTCACTTCCTTTTTTTTTTTCATTTTTGGAAACTAGATTTATCACCCTCTACCTTCACCCACCACCATGACAGAAACCTTTTCTTTTTCAGTTCTCCACACCCTCCACTCAACCCACATGAATCCCATAGCTCATCTGGTAGCATGCACGTCTGATATGCCCTCCACCATGATCGTAGTTTTTGCCACATTTCACATCCTTCCGTTTCTCCCCTTCTGTTCCCCTTTTTCCTTTTTCCTTCCCTCTTTAACTTTTCCTTCTTTTTTTTTCACTTTTTAAAGCCCAGATTACGACCTTCCATTTATGAATTCCTCCTATACCACAATTCGCCCCTTCTCAGTAACCCCATCCTCTCTTCCCACTGCGAGTGCACCCTGTACACCACTCACCTAGGTAGTATATTTGATTGCCCCATTTCTTTCATCTTCCTTTCCTCTCCATGACATATTTTCTCCTTTTTGATTATGCAGATAACAAGATCCTGTATTTCTACACAACAATTGCTATACCTGTCTCATTGGACACCAATTGAGTCTTCAACACTTCAATCTAATTGATCTCCACCGAATCTTCTCAGTCATAACATCCAAGCTCCATCACTGCTACAACAGGTGACTCTCCAAGCATCTCATTACTATGGCTGTTTATAACACCGCTGATCCAATAACATTTTATAAACCGGCTCATAATTTAGTGCATTTTAAGCTGCTTAATGGTTTCCTTCAACCTTCTATTGAGATTTTTTAGGAATCTCAGCACTACTAAGGCACTCACATTAACTTGTCTTACCAAACAAAAGTTGAAAACCTTAGCCTTAACATACAACCGCACATCATTAAAAATTTTCATTCAATAGCGAAACAGAATCAAATTCTACATAGTGACATCAAGAAACAAGAATTTGCCAAAAAAAAAAATTGTAAAAAGAAGAAGAGAAGAAACATTACCCATGAGGGAAGCCTCAAGCAAATGGGTCCTCCATAGAACCTGATCCATGGGTGACATGGTACCCAGCTTTGCACCCTTGTTCTGGATCTTAACAATGCTCATAAGGCTTGACAGGAGAATGACCGACATGGTCCCAGCTATGGTTTTCACTGTAGCAGGACCTTTACCCATTTTCAGCTGATCCAAACCTTTTACCACGAGCTCTCTCAGTGGACCAATCTTGACCAGTAGAAGGAATGCCACAGCACCCTCGGCAAACAAAACCAAGAACAATAACTGAATCATGTCTCTGCTTCAACAAAGTAACGCACACCTTGCTGCAATTATGAGAAGGCCTCGCGTTTTCCTTGATGCCAATTAATCTTCAGACGGAAACACATAAACCCACTCCTGAAAAATCGGCCGTATACTCCAAATGAGGCTTCAAATCCATAGAACACGGACTCATCCAAAACAGAAGGAAAAGGGCTTCCTTGCAGAGACCCGGGTGTTATTGCTATTGCAATAATCACATCCACTATCAACCAAAAAGAAACAAAATTAAACAACAAATGCCAAGACTTAGCGAGCCTAGACTTTGCATAGAAATGAAGGCCGGACCCCGTTGGGAAGCTTTATCTTCAAACAACGAGGATTTGAGGAGACAGATCTGGGCATTTAGCCATACATAAAAGGAAAGAAGCGTTTTTGCAGGGAACCATTTGCTGTTCGACAGGCTTTTTTTCCAGAAAATTGATGGGCAATTTGGGTTTTATGATTAGTGGCAAATGTGGGTGCTTTTTGCTAAGCCAAAAAGCATTAGGGGCGAAAAGAAAACAAAAGAAGAGTAATCACAGTCAAAAAGCGAACCTGAAGATGAAAAATAATGAAAAAGCAATTAGTTTAGGAGGCACAAAAAGATTGGGTAGGAACTGTGGAAGGCATTAGGACCAAAGAACCCGGATGTAAGCTGTTGTCATGTGCATGACAGTGCAAAAGAAGAGGGCGTTCGGACTCCGCAGGTGGTGGGAAAGATGGAAGAATGCCGTGTACTTGTGTTGCAAAGTGGAGACTTATGGCTTTGAATTTTACGAGGAAGCAGTGGTTTGCTGTAATTTTTGATGTGGACAAAATCTGGCCTCTGATGCTTCGAAATCTGGCCTTGGAAGCCCGCTATATTGAAGGAGGGGTTCTTGTTGCAATGACCAACTGGACAGTTTGTATTTTTCTCTTTAATTTTTTGTCCAAGTAAAAAGGAAAATAGTAGATGTGGATGATTGTGAGGTAGACAATTTATGATTTTCTCGTAAACTCAAATTAGTTTCACTAATCCATTTATTAATGTTTCTATGAGAAGTGGTACACTTGATTACCATGTATGTGGTCACTTTTCTTCAAATTGGTTCTTAATGAGAAGTATCATTTATTTTCATATAGAAAGAAATAATCTTAGACATACACATTCTTTAAAAAGACATCCATCCCAAGTGTAAGATTGATTACTACATGAATTTTTCTTTTTTTTTTTTTGTCTAAAATAAAATAAATTATTAAATTTCAACCCAAAAAAATAATTTATAAATTAAAGAGATATTTTTTATATTTAAATATTATTCAATAATTATATATTTTTGGTCATTTTCGAAAAGATGTACGCAGTGCCTTAGTCATCACGTTAGACTTGGAAGTGCAAATAACGATAAGAAACTCATATCATGACTTAAAAATATGTCCCACAAATTCCTTTTCAGCTTCCAACGTGTTCTAAAAATAAAATAAAATAAAAAAATAAGTGAGTGGAAAGCTTCATTTGATATATATTTGATTAACAACTCGAAATAAGACAATAAATGCAGTATGGATCTCATGAGGGAGTTAAACCGTGGCATGACTGGTGGGACAAGGTTTATTATTACCATTATCATATTAGCAACAACTATATTGGACCATTTCATTTATGGGTATGTTTTGCGTCTGTGTTCAGATGTTGGCTAAAACGTTGAAATGGCGCTGTCAAAAGTCATGCAAAATTCAATTGAAATGATTTGAATTTTATATTTGTTGAGAGAGCCAATCTCGCATGGGAACGGAAAATCAAATATATGTCCGATATAAGGTGTGAATTTTCTCATATTTTTGCTCATGAGTTTTGGTAGGATAATAGACCTATTCTTACAATATTATGATAAATAAATAATATTTATTATAATAAATGAAGATTAACTTACTTTTCAATTAATTTTTAGATGCGATTTGACTATTTAACATATGATATGAAACCTTGAGTTTTACAACACAACTTCCCATATCATATTTTTAGATATGGTATGGAAGGAAAGTGAAACAAAAAAATCCAGAGTACAAAAAACTTTGAGATTTTTTATTTTCATTAATTTGGGTTAATTGGGATTTTTATAAATAAAAATACGTATTTAAACTTAAGTGTTTTTTAATCAAACTCATATAAGATTTGTTAAAATTATTGTAAAATTTCCAGTTAACAATTTTAGGAAGGGAGTGCAGGAGACTGGCGTGCTTGGGCTTATGTAGCTTATACCACTGAGATGGCAATTTTTGCTGACAGTGCACTACTTGGATGCTGACTTGGCACTCTTCACTAATACTCGTGCCAAACTAACTTTTTATGATTTCTGTTATAGTATTTTATATTGTCATTTATGAACTAATTGTACTCCATATAAATAATGTGTTAAATAAAAGAAAAAAGTTTTATAATATATAAATCTACTTAAAAATTCTCCTTTTAAAAAAGAAAGAAAGAAAGATTTACTCCTGTTAAACTTAAACTAGGTGAACTTTTTAAGCAACCTTTTCTAATAAAGTAGAGGTAATAATGCATAGTCTTGTGTTCCAGAATTTCTCATTAGAAAACACGGTTGGATTCTTGTGATCGAATACAGGCCGAGAATCCTGCTTGGTCGTCTGGAATACCAAGAACTCGTGCTTTAATCCACCGGATCAACTCGTTGCTCCACACGTTAACTTTGTCAAAGCTTTGGTTTGGTTGTACGTATTGACCAGGTGCCTCCAAACACACGAAGACTCAGACCACAAGCCGTGTCCTTTTTCTCAACCAGCTTCTTTATTTGCCAATTTTACACGTTTTGGTAGAAACTTCAACGTCTATTATTTATTCAGCCAGTTGTCGAAACTTGGGCAACTCGAATGCCAAGTTGTTAACCTGCCAAACAAATTGAGTTTAATACAATATATGACAATTCGTCGCGGCAACAAAAGACATGTTAAACTCCTACGTGGGAAACCAAATCTACTTTTCAGTAACGTTAGAAATCTCGTTTTCTTATTAACATCGGCTTAAAAAGAGGTTGTGACTTATCTCTTTATTTTGAAAGATTGGTTCTGTAATAAATTATAAATTAATAGTTCAGGTTTTGACGTTTTCTTTACAAATATTGTAAGAAAAATTACGAGATTCACGAGTGATATAATAGAAGACCTTTTAATATTAATTTATCATATTTAATATTATGTTAAAAAATTTATTTATTTTTAGAACAAGTTGTGAAGAAGTGCGTATATTCAAAATATTTTATTACATTCTAACCCCATGTGCCAGCTAATGCAGCGTGGCATTGACTTGACGCCCAAGAACTTAAAAACGAACCCATCCTGTTCGTCTCTCCCAGGCGCAGAGGAAGGCAAGTGGATCAGGAACTTTACAGTCAACCATCTGGTTATTATTACCAGCCATAACGAACTTACTGGCGTTTGACACCTTTTTACCTCTTTTGGGTGGAGACAGATATAACACTTTTTTACTGGCGTTCATCGAATATATATATATATATATATATATATATATATATATTTTTTTTTTCACTTTAAAATTTAACTAATGAATTGTAAGAATATATTTGTATTTAGCTAGACATATATATTTATATTTTAAAAATATAAATTAGATATATAAATCATAACATATTTCTGTACTATAATAATTTGATATAAACTATTTTGTTTTATCATAAAATAAAAAGATACATCTACATTTAAGCGAACATACACTAATTTAACTGTACAGGTGGGTGAAAAAAGTTCAAAAATTGTATTCCGGAAAACCTATTATATTAAGAACAAGAACGGAGGAGTTATTTTAATTCTTTTTAAAAGTTCTCAAATTTTAAATAGATTTCATCTACTAATATAGAAAAAAAAAAAAAAAAAAAAAGGGCAGTTCATTTATTGTAAGGAAAGTTCAGTAGTAAGAGTCCGAAGACAAAGATAGGCCCACTTGAAGACAGCTTAGCAAACGGCCAAAACTAAGTCAGCCGCCATTAACAGTGACGGCGTTAGCACAGCCCTCAAAATCCTCGCCATGAGCGGAGCTTTTTTGCGAACATCAAATTGCAAGCTTTACTCCTTCCACGCCGGTCTCGAGCTGTCGATTGAACGGTCAACGTTGGACTCCTTTGAAAGCAGTAAAATTTTGTGTGTCAATAGCAGTTTTCACGTAGAAGGTTGGTACGTTGGTGGACTGAGAGCGACTTTTGAAAGTGAGAAGAAAGAGAGTTTTACGGGGAGAGGCTGAAGAGAATGGTCAAACGTGACCGGTGGCGCCGGTCAATGTTTGATAAACTTCTCTTTAAAACACGTCTCCGCCTCCTTCCATCTCCCTCTCCCTCTCTCTCTCTCTCTCTCTCTCTCTTTCTGGGTTTCGCGTTCGGGAGCTTGAATTTGTATTGCTATTCCTGGGGGGTTTGGTCCTGACAGTTGAAGCTCTCCAGGAATTCTGCTTCTCTGTTCCAAGTTTTGGAGGAAAGAGCAATGGAGGTAAAATTTTCTAGCGAATGGAGCTTTTGCTTTATGTTCTATGGCGCTTGCTTGATAGGATGTTTTGCCTTTTATAGGTTTCAGATCGTGATTTGTCATCTCTTCCGTCCTTTGCCTAATTAGCAATCCCATAGAACACGTATACCTCTTTTATGGTTTCGGGTGTTGATATTGAGTAGAAATGGAGCCCCTGATGATAGATATAGATTAAAGGGTGGACTCCTTCTGGGTTTCGGGATTTGTATAATTTTATTCGTGATTCGTATTAACAGATTCAGGGGTTATCTTGATCTGGGTTTGTCATAATTAACGATTTCAGCTATAGATATGAGACAGGAAAGTTAAAAATCTTAAATTCTTTATTTTCCTTGTCAAAAAGTTAAAAAGAGAAATATAATATAATATAATATAATACAATATAATTTGAGCTCCTAGTTCAATTATGAATGTCGTTGAATAAAGGTTTGAAAACACAAAAAGAAAGATACGAATGGCAAGTTGGTTGTCTTGAATTTTGTTTCTATGCGTGATGGGCTTGCTGAGTTGTTTTCTTACTAGTTGCCTTGCTATCTCTTCGTTGATGTATGTGCAAGCGGCGTAGTTGATTTCTTTAGATGTATCAATTCCATTTATAGTTGTTTCTGTCGGGAACTTGAAAATAGAAGGTCAGGTTGAGTTATTCTGTTCTTAAATTTTTCCAGCAGATCTCCTGAAGCAATATTAAGATTTTTTTTTTTTTAAATTTCTTGCCTTTTGGGTCGGTTTTCTCCTACAGTAAGTTAAAGCCTATGATGATGATGTCGAAACATTTTTGCCGATATCGCATGATTATCTGGTCCAAGATAATGATATTTATCACTTATCTGAGGCCTTCAAATGATAGATTCTTTGACTCATTGGAAGTCATGGGTAAGTAGTGAATGCGTGTTGAGTTTTGCAGCTACATTTATACTGTTTTGGATTTGCATTACAGTATTCCATGATTGTAGGTTGGCGGTAGTCATTGATTTTCAGTTCATTTTTAGCTATGAACATAAACTTGTATATTCAATTGTTTCATCTCTTCAGTAAGCAAACCGTTCAAAACTTGATTCTCTTTTCATCCGGATGGAGACCTTCAAGTTTTTCTATTTGTTAATCAAATTTCCAGATTCTTGTTTTGGTGGACATTACCTTGACTCCGTGTTTAGCTTGTTCTTGTGTAGCGAGAAAGATGTTAGGTTTATGGAAATCGCAATGCCATAAGTTCTGGACTTTTTACATGTATCTTTTAAACAAGTTGTTTTGTAGCTTCAATGTTAACTATAATCTGGAGCGGTGACACATACGGTGTGGTTTAATATAAAGAAGATTACACTGAGACATATTGCAGCAGGGTTTTGACCATTTCCACATCGCTGCTAACACCATAAAACGTCATCGTGTCTATGATCCTACATGTGCATTAGTTGGTATTCCTTTTAATCTTGTGTTTGTTCTGTGGCTGTGCCCTGAAGCTGCTCAATCTGTAGCCGAGATTAGGATCATGTTTTGCAGCTATATGAATGTGATTCTGGTAGATAATGATATAGGAATATAGACGATGTGGTGCTAAAGGTAACGGGGTCTTTTCAATGTGGCTGCAGCGTCCACATGTACCGGCGTTTGGCGACTGGAAAAACGGCGACAATGTGCCTTACACAGTCTACTTTGACAAGGCTCGTAAAGGTCGAGGTGGCGGGAAGCTGATAAATCCAAATGACCCCCAGGAGAATCCTGATCTATTTTCCAATAGTTCATCTTCAGCTCAGCCTCCACTGTCCGGAGCTAGAGTTGAACCGGAGGAACCAGTAAGGCAGAGACCAGGGATATCGACACCTGAACGGCGAAGGAGCAGGGAAGAGAGTGAACTCCATAGAAGACCTGCAAGGCATTCTGCCGGATCTGAGCAGAGTGTTGAGCGTTCACCACTTCATCGCCAGGCAAGGGGCCCGGCAAAAGATAGCGGGGCTAGTATGCACTCTTACGATGGAAAGTCTTCATACGATAGCAGCCATGGTACTCCTGGAAGATCCCGGGTGAGGTCAGATGCTCGAGGGGACGACATGGTAAATTCTTCTTCTTATTTTTTTTTTTTTAATTGTCTTTTAAGTTTTACATGAAAAATATAATAATCTATAATAGTAGTTTATATAGAGATGAAGTGCTCTACTTAATATCATAAAATTTTAGGACATAGATTCTTTTCTATATTTTCTAGTACTTGTCATTACCGATAGTAGTCAACTTTACCAAAATAATCTTGTCTAAACTTAGTTTAACCCTTAAATCATTCAAATCTTCTTAACCCCTTGATCTAGAGGAAAACTTTTCTTAGAAGTGTGAAGTTCCTCATTTTTGTTATCCCTTCAAATTATCTATTAATACTAGACAAATAGTCCCATGTTTGGAAAGGTAAATACTTATAGTGTGTCTTATAAAATTAAATAAATCTACTTTTTTTAGATATTATTAATGACAGAGGCTATTTAAGCTTATAAGGTACATTATAATTACTCTTTTCAATGTAAGACTTTTTTTCCCAATATTTTCTTATAGTTTAGGTTTAATTTTTCTATCAACAAAGAACTAGTTGATTTTTTAGATTGAGTTACTGATAATACGATGAATAATCTTTCACAATTAATGATTCCTATTATGATAGTGAACAGAGGTTCAATTTCTTGGAATCTTTTGTTATTTATTGTCATCCTTTGATGTCTGGCTTCAATATTAGGACTAAAGAGAGAGAAAACGAGCTTGGACTTTCGTTATATGTTATTCGGTTCTAAGTTATTGTAAGGCTTTTTAAATTCTTAAGTTTTGTTTTGTTATTTCTTTTATATAAGATTCAAGATTTACATAGTTGAAACCTAATTATTTTAGAAATCTAAAATGCAGTTGTGTTGAGTTAGGAGTTGGAAGTTATTTAATAGGAACCAAGCACAAGGAAAAATATGGAAACTATTTGTGATTGAAACCTTAGGTAACAAACTCCATTAAAAAGGAAACTTTAGGTTTTGAACTAATGAACTTTTTCTACGATTTCTATCTTATAAAAAGTTCTATTTATAATTGACACTATAGTCTAAATGCTTTTGTTACTTAGTGCTGATTTTGGCGTTCAAGGCACATGCATAATCATTGGGAGAGACATTCATTCTGTCTTTTGTTAAAACTTGTCGACTAATGGGGTCTTTCCTGGCAGCCTGAGAAAGGTGCTGCTGTTCCAAAATTTGGCGAGTGGGAGAAGGACCCCGCATCAGCTGAGGGTTTTACTGGCATTTTCGAGCAGGTGCGAGCGGAGAGGCAGACTGGGGTGGGAAGAGTACCAGGGCCTAATGAGACACCTAACTCCCACATTCAGAAGCGAATTCCCGACGACAGTGCAAAGGTTTGTGATTTTGCTCTTGTTTTGAGCAAACAGGACTTATTCTCTTCATGTCTTGATTTTCTGGGAAACTGATATTTTTGTCAATTTTTCAGTGCTTTTGCTTTCCATGGGGCGGAAAATGATGTTTTTGAAGAGGTGGATAACTGGAAGTGTATAAGGCATGTAAATACCTCTTAATGCCTCTCTCCAGGCTGAGTTTGTTGTATGCTGTGCGGTCATTTTCTCTATGTGCTCAACTTTGTACTAAGAGACCTATCATTCTTCGGGAAGCATGCCTTCTTTGGTTGTCATTTTTATGTTTAGCTGATTTATGGTGATGCACTATTTATGTTCTGTTTTATGATGATTCTTTAATTCTATTCCCAACCCATTCCGATGACATTAAACAACTTGTGCTTGATTCCATGTCTTTACACGTACACTTAAAACTATTGTTAAAAGAATAAGGTTTTTATAAATGATAGAACATCAGTACAATGATAATGTAAAATAATAATTGTTATCAAATGAGATCATTTTAATCCAAAAATTAGTTTAAAAGTTAGAGATAAATATTATTTCTTAAAATTTTCATCTTGCATACTAAAAGTTTCAACTAGGCAAACACTATCGCACATTTATTAAGGAATTTGCGTTATAACAAATAAAATGTTTATTTACAATGAAAACCTCAACAAAAAAAAAAAATTAGAGCTTTTCTAACTAGTGACTTAAAAAAATGAATAAAAATGAGTTTTCTATAAATGCAAGAGAATTATAATTTGCTAGAGGAGCTCATTGGTGTGGCTACTAACAAGGAGATTTTTTTGTTATAACAACTAAATAACTTAGTTTGTTATTATTTTTAGGATTTACTTCTTCGTTATTTTTATTTATTTATTATTTGTAAGATGTTATTGAGTTTAAAGTCACATAAAGTAGAATAAAGCCAATTTAGCTGTAATATCATGTTAAAAAATAGATTGTTAGATTGACCAAAAAGTTATTTTGAATGTTAGAAGATTTATTTAAAGTTTACCTTATGAATTTTATTTTTGATATAAAATTTTTGTTCAACACAATTATTTTTAATACATTCAATCGTCTTAAACATAAAAAAAAATTAAGCTAATAGTTATAAGTTTACTTAATGTTCAAACAAGATCCATCTTTATCTAACCACTTTAATACTATGGTGGATGATGACAGTGGCATATTGAAATGCATTAGAGATTTAGGTAATATACAAAAGAAATTAATTTGAGAGGACGTGATCCTGAGCGTTGGATCAGAATATAACTTTATCGACAGAGCTCCCGCGGATGGGGTCCGCATTACCACTTGTCCTGATAAACATGAAAGCGAAGATTCAGCGCCAAAATTTCGCGGCGTTTCTAAAGTATTCAAAATTTTTCACCAAAACCATTACAAATTGAATTCTTCAAAACATTTCTCCCTCTCCATCTCTCTCTCTCTTTCGCAGATCCGGTTGCCCCGAAGCTGAGTCCGAGAGGAGTTCTAAAGTTCTTCGAATTCGAACAAATCTCAGGTACTTCAGATTTAAATTTCCTCTTTCTTTCTCTGCCACTTGCTTTTCACTCATGGAATTAATTTTTTTGTTTTTCTACATCTCTTTGTATATGACTAATTGGTATAATTCAATGTGATCTAGCTTATCTGTTGAAATCGTATGAAGTTTTGTAATTTGGGCAAATGTGAATCGGAAGAAGAGCTCCCGGGTAGGGTGTAGGTTGATTTAGGGCTTTTTCCCATAGGCATGCCCGAGGGAGTGATATTATGGTGAGGGAGAAAAGGATCGAGTCGTTCTATGCGAAGCTCCGTGAATCGGTGGCTGCTTCGTCTAGCTCTCCTCTGCTCATATTTCCGTCCACCTCCGATGCGGACTCGCTCTGCGCCCTCAAGATAATTTTCCATGTTCTTGAATCAGATTCCGTTCGATACGCGTGCTATCCGGTCTCGTCGTTCCGTGAAATTCACAAATACGCGGGGCCGGGTTTGTGCTCGTCCGACGAGCCTCTCTCCGTTCTTCTGATCAATTGGGGGTGCCACAAGGATTTAAGGAAGGTCCTGAATTTAGGGCCTGTGGCTCGTGTTTTTGTGGTCGATAGTCATAGACCCATTCATTTGCACAATCTGTGTGACCAGAATGATAGGGTGGTTGTGCTTTACACTCAGGACGATGAGCACCAGACTGATTTGGCTTACGATTTTGATGTTTCGGCCTTGGCGAATGTGAGTGATTTGAATAGTGACGATGAGGTTGACGAGGAATCGGACAGTGATGACGAGAATGATAGTGAAAGCGAGGAAGAGGTCGGTGGGGGTGGGTCGAGGAAGCGGAGGAGGGTTTCACAAGACAGTAAGGAAGATCCAGTTCAGGTGTTCCGGAAATTGAAGAAGGAGTATTATCATATGGGAACTTTTCATGGAAAGCCGTCCGGGTGTTTGATGTATGATTTGTCGCATTCTTTGAGGAAGAACACAAATGAGCTGCTTTGGTTAGCTTGCGTTTCATTGACGGATCAGTTTGTTCATGAGAGGTTAACAGATGAGAGGTACCAAGCTGGGGTTATGGAGCTTGAGCAGCATATCAACAGCTCGGGAAATTTGGAAGCAGTAACTTCGGTAACTCTCAAAGATGGGACAAAGATTCGTGCACCCAATGCTTCTAGAATTGCATATGAGGATGAACCGAGGCTAATGCTCTTACAGGAGTGGACTTTATTTGAGTCAATGTTGTGTTCTTCGTATATAGCAACTAAATTGAAGACATGGAGTGATAATGGGATGAAAAAGCTCAAGCTTCTGCTAGCTCGGATGGGTTTTGCGCTTGTGGATTGCCAGCAGAAGTTTCAGTACATGAACCTTGAAGTAAAACGGAAGATGAAAGGTGAGTTTGAACGGTTTTTGCCTGAGTATGGGCTTACTGATTTCTACTACAGGAGTTTCTTGCGTTTACATGGTTATCGCTCAAAGGTGTCAGCAGCAGATGTGGTGTACGGGGTTACTGCACTGCTTGAATCGTTTGTGAGATCGGATGGCACTTGTGCTTCCAAGCAGTTTGGCGTAGCTTATGATGCACTGTCCTTGAGCAATCTTGATAAGCTGAAAGCTGGAATGCATCAAGCAATCAAGGTACAAAGGGCAATTCTTAGACAAGGAAGCACAGCTATAACAAAGAGTGGTTGTATAAGAAGTGGAAGAAAATTCCGGTGGGTAAAGCTCGAAGACTCAGTGGATACAAAGCTTTTGGGTTATCCACAGGCATTGACAAAATTTTGTTATTTTCTGATGGATGCCCTTCGAGAAAAGGGGGCAAGAATGAAGCCTTTGCTTTGTGCTTGCTTATCTCAAGAGCCAAACAAAGTATTGATTGTAGGAGTTTGTGGTAAGCCTCGACTTGGGGCCGCTCAAGGAAATGCATTTGGAATTGCATTTAGAAATGCAGCCGAGGAGATTGGAGCTGAATTTTTCCACGAGTTGTTCGAATCTTCATGGATAGTCCTGGATGCAGCAGCAGTTAATTCCTTTATGGTCAGCTTGACCGAAAAACTCTGATGTACAACCATAACGTAGGTATGGTTAATACAAACCAACAGCTTCTTTGAGCATGTTTTTCGTTCTTTTCTCATTATAGTGTTTCTTAGATAACTAATAATTGTTGTGCTGTATCTGATTAGAGTGACTTCCTTTTATTCTCATTAACAGTTGACTTCTCTTGTATCATGATTGTTCCTTTTCATCTGACTAATTTAAGTTCTAGTTTCTTTGGCCTCCTTTTTGTGAATCTCTTAGACGCAGACATCAGATCAATTGTTAAATTTGGGTGCTGAGCTTTGGACCAATACTTCCTCCTGCGTACAAATTTTTAATTAACAGTAAAAGATGAAATGTACCTGTAACTCAGAAGGAGCTGATTGAAGGTGTTTCCAAAGCAGAACAGGTTAGAGTAGCACTGGTATTTCTCGATTGCGTTGTGATTTTGGCCGATGTGACTTTTAACGTCTGCCCCGGCTGTTTTATTGATTAGCCAATACAGTGCCAATGCTCAAAAGCAATGATAACCACAGCACAACACTTGCACAGTAAGAGAATTATTTTTCTGTGGGTCTGAGGAAATAGCGTAGTCAAAATTATTTTTATGTTGTGCATGCATTTGCTGCACAAATCCTGCAATCTCCAAACATCTTCCCTTTTTGACACAAATGTGACGTAAACATATGTATCATCCTAACGCTATAGAATAACACAATTGACGGAATTGAGAACTTGCAAGAGGCAATAACCAAGAGTGCGATGGGGAAAGCCAGTTTAAGCAAAAGGCTTGCACATGCCTTTAATCCGCCTACAGTGCTCATGGTCCGCATCCAAACATAGGAACGCAGGAACTTTTTAAACGCGTCTTGCATCTGCCTCTAGCTCGAAACCTGCAGACACCATACTCAGTGAGTAAGAAGAGATACCTTCCACTCTACGTCAACCACTTATGGTGTGAAATATTTATACAACACCAATGGTTCGCAATTTAGAGAGGTGCTTGTCTCTGCCGCCTTCCATTAATGTAGCACCACTTAGTTCAAAAAATCTAGACATCTGATGTCAAAATCCGGGATTTGTTACCTTGACATTTAGTATGTGTTTACTTTTGACAATTCAACTTTTACTGCCATTTATTGTACGTTTACTTCTAATGATCAGCATTTGTCTCATTGCGATCTTTATATGTTTTTGAAAGATCACATAAGAAGCTAGGGATTGAATTAGGTGTCTACTTCTTTAAAGTATTTTCGGATAACTTAGGCTAATTTGTCTTGAGTAATATTTTGAATGAGTAGAACCTAAGTCGAAATATAAATTGCAAAACAAATATTTGCGGCAAGGTTATGAGTATACAAAATAATGAACTAACAAATGGATGCTAATTGTTGAGGCCAAGTAAACAATCACAACACTAATTGTGTTGTGATCTTATTTGTATACTCATATTTCCAGCTTTTTTCTTCTCTTGCTTTGGTATTTGTTTTTGCTTAACCGTTGCTTACCCTGCTTTCTACAATGGAGATTTCATTCTCAAGCTCAGAAATTTTTTTCTGTTATAGCAATTTCATAATAATTGGTTAAGCATAATATTGATTCGTTAGAATTCTCCCTAGACAAACAACATGACTTCCCAAGAAGCACAGCACTCAACAGAACATCGAAGTCCTATTCTTCCTGGCCATTTCTTCCTGTTATTCTATGCACAATTTCTTCCTGGCCTCTCAGGTGATTGAGGAAGACTTATGCAGCGGGATCTTCTTCAGGGGAACATAAACAACGCTGCCACATGCACTGACATTTCGGGTCGCATCGAAGGATAGCAGGGAATTGTTGGAATTCGCTCTGCATCTGCTTCGAACTGGAAATCTGCAGCCATTATATATGTTCAATAAAACTATAAAAGAAAACTCTTTATATTTTTGGCAGGTCAACTTGTAAAGAGATATTATTTTTGTAAAAAATAATTTTTCTTTTCTTGGTCACTTAGCCAACTTATTTAATGGTGAATTAGTGGGAATTCCAACCATGAGATTTGGACATTTAGTATGCGTGAATTAAGTGTATGTGTTATAGTATTAGAAAAAAGAATTAAAAAAAAAACAGAATTTTAAGCTATGTGGGACACTCATTGTCGTTCTTGACACTTCTCTTTACAGCCACATAGATATCTAGTAACTCTTCTCCTATCAATTGCATTATAATGTATGATAGTTGTTAGAAGGTAATTTATGATAGAGCCTAGAGGTACTTGGCTATATTGGCACCTTCCATTTATATAACACCATTTAGTCAAAAGTATCTAGATATCTGATGTCATAACTCAGGATTTGTTACTTTGGAATTTATTATATGTTTACTTTTACCAATTCAACATTTATTACCTTTTATATTTTTATATTAAGGTTTATTACATGTTTACTTAATAGTGTTAGCATTCATTACATTGTCATCTTTACATGTTTTCAATCTTAGTTCAACCATAAAAGGTAGTATGATAATAAATATTGACATGAAAATCTTGAATATTTAAAATTTTAGGAATAATTATGCATTTATGACCTATATGTTTATCATTTTGTTTGAAGTTTTTTTTTGTCAAATTATCAATAAAATGGATAGTAAGAAGTACCAACACATTGAAATGTTTCACAATGTTTGCAATTCATCGCATAATTTCATGCAAATAAATAAATCATCATATTTTTCCATAGCACTTATTCAATTTTGAAAAAGAAATAACTTTTCTAACATAGTATTAAAACATATAGTTGAGATGAAATTATAGTTGATTGCTTAGTAATAGTTAATGATAGGTTGGTGTCCATAAGGTTGTTTACTAGTTTGGCTCATTGAAGTCATATCTCATGTATTAGCTCAAGTATGTACTTTCATTGACTTAGATGAATCATTTTCTCATCTCTCAAAACCTTAACCCCAAGACAATATTTAAGGTCTTCTAAGTCCTTAATGTGGAAAAAAGAATGTAGATGTGCTTTTAACTCCTTGATGCCATCAATATTACTACTAGTAATGAAGATATAATCAACATAAATCATAAGAATAATGATTAGATTATCTCATTTTTTGACGAAGAGTGATGTATCATGCCTAGAATCTTGATAGCCAGTTGCAAAGAGTGCTTTGGTAAACTTGTCATACCATTGTCTTCATCTCATATATGGACCTCTTTAACTTGCACACTTTTCCACCATGTTCATTCATATCACCTGGTGGGAGTCACATGTAAATTTTCTCATGTAAATCCCCTTGTAAGAATGCATTATTGACATACATCTAGTGGATACCTTACTAATTATGAAAGGATAGTGAAACTGCGCACTTAATTGTGATGTGCTTGACAACTCGTGCAAAAATATTATAGTAATCTACTCTTTTTGGTTGTAGCATTTTGCCACTAGTTGGGCTTTATACCTTTCCATTGTCCCATATGCATTGTATTTTATCTTGTACACCCATTTGCATTCGATGGCCTTCTTCCTAGGTGGCAATTCCACGATGTCCCAAGTGTCATTTGCTTCCAATGCCTTGATCTCTTGTGTCATGACATCTTTCCATCTAAGATCACAAACAACCTCATGGTGATAGTTTGGTTTAGTCCCAATTGATATAGATGCAATGAAGTGTTGGGTGGTGGATGGAAGATGCTCATATAAGATGAAGGCCTAAAGAGAGTATTTTGATGATTCGCTTTTAAGAGGTGGTTCGATGGCTTTAGTGGAATGTCTAGGAATCATGGTGGCTGATGGATTTGGTGGGTTTTTTTTTATGTTAAAGGTAAGTCTTTCTCATCATCATCAGATAATGTGTCATATGAGTTAGCAAAAGGTGGCAGAAATGGGTACACGCTTTAAAGGTAATACAACAAATGGCTTAATTGAGTGAGAATAGATTCATTAGCAATGGGTAATGAAGTAGAAAACTTGTCAACTGATGTTGAAAGGTGATGTATTTCTGAGATCTTTATGACATCACCAATCAATGGGACTTCTCAAGCATAATGTGACTTAGGCTTTAAATGTGAGAAAGGAAATATGTCATCATGGAATTTTACATCCTTACTAACAAAGAAATGGTGAGTTTAGGATTATAGAGTCTATGTCCCATTTGACCTAATGCGTAACCCATGAATACACAAAGTGTTGCTTGTGGATCAAATTTGTCTCTATGCCCTACTATGGTAGCATAATAAAGACATCCAAAAATTTTAAGATGAGAAATTTTTGGTAATTTACCAAGTAATTTCTCATAAGGTGTAACTCCATTCAAGATGATGGAGGATGGTATCCCATTGATAAGATATGTCGCTATGAGGATTTATTACCCCCAAAATTTGGTGGGGTTGTGACTCTGAAAGTTTAATACTTGTCTAACATCTAAGATGTGATGATATTTGCGTTCCACCACATTATTCTATTGGGGAGTATAAAAATATAAACTTTTATGTGTAATCCCTTTAGATGAAAAAAGATATTTTTTGTTTTGATTAAAAAAGTCAAAGACATTATCAGTTTTAACACATTTGACTCCAATGTCAAATTGATTCCTTACTAGATTGAGGAATTCTTTCAATTTTTAGAAGGTTTTACTTTTGACTTTCATGAGGGATGTCTATGTTCCTTGGAAAAAGCCATCAACAATGGTAAGAAAATACTGTAATATGTCATGGTTGGGTATTCGATATGGACCCTAAGCATCAATATGTATTAGATCAAATAATCATTGCATTATATGATTACACATAGGAAAAAGACTACGAGTTTGTTTCGCAAGTGGACATATAGTACAATGCTTATGAATTGTAACATTATGAAAAGGAAGTTTTTTTCATAATTTTAAATTTTGCATTGGACTTATGTCCTAACTAAGAATGCCAAAGTTTGGGACTGGAATAATTACATGCCAATAATGAGGGTACAAAAATTAGATTAGGACTAATAGACATTATTACATCTTTCCTAGTAGGTTGTACAACAAAATAGTAAAGCTTATTCCTCATTCTACCTAGGCCCTTGACATCACTCATCAAAAGGTCTTAAAAAACACAAAAATCGGTATAAAGTATGATTTGACAATTATTTTCTAAGCAAAATTTAGAAGTAGATATCAAATTGAACTTGAAATTGAAAAAAAATATAAAATAGTGCTCAATTTGAGATGCTTGAAGATGTGAATGTTTCCAATGTGGGTATTCATTGCACTATTATCATTTAGAAATTTAACTTTCCTAGATTTAGATGTACATGATACAATCAAGTTTAAGCCATTCAAATTGATAGTAATATAATCATTTACTCTTGAATCAATTATCCAACATCTATTCAAGAAAGTAAACATACCTTCAGTCCAATACGCATGACTATCCTGATTGTCATACTTGAGAAATTTGGCAAATCAAGCATAATCAGTCTTAGTGATGAACACTTGATTAGAATTTTAAACTACCAAGTTGGCATGAGCTTCCCCTTTTAGTTTTTCTTCTCGAGAGGACAACCATTTAATTTGTAACATTCTTTACAATCATGCTCATAATTCTTGCAATAATCACATTGCGGGCCCATGATTCAATAACAATTCTCCCTTTTATAGTTTTTTTTACCACAAATTTCACATCTTTCAATCGAGGGCCTCTTAAATGACATGTTGTTTACCCTAAATGACTGGTCATTTTGTGCTACTTTAAATGTGAATGACACATTGTTTACAAGAGGTGCTAATTGTGCTGTAGTTGACCCAATAGACCTCCCTTGTAACAAGTCATGAACAACTGGCCAAGCTTGTTGCATTGGGTGAAGGCTTCATTGCAACAAATGTTAAATCTTTGGTTGTCTTCCCTGTCACTGTTTAATGATACTTGGCCTTATTGAGCATGGAATAGGCCTTAATAATCTTTAGAAGTGGTTACATCATGAAAATTTTCTCCTAGAGAGCTAAATAACCATTATCTAGGCCGTGCATCATATGGTAGAATTTTAGGGTTTCTTGGTGCTCCCTCCATAGTGGAAATGTCATCATTAGTGGTGAAACAAGCTCCATTATAGACTTTTATTCCTCCTAAAGTTGCTAGAGATGGTTGAAATAGGCGACAATCGATTTATCCCTTTGTTGAATGTGCCACAATTGGGTAATTAGGTCATAGATGTGAGATAGGTTGACTTGATGGTAGTGAATGAAAAGCTTTGACAACATTTTTACAATAGAATGGGTGTAAATCAGCCCATTGTGAAGCTATTTGGAAACTAAGTTAAGGATCCACCCATGAAAAACCTGATTGTAGCATTCCCAAAGTAATAAAAAAGGCTACTCAATTTTTAGTTTTGGGTAGGACCCATTGACGAAGTCTAGCTTGTTCTTAATTGACAAGGCAATGGTCATCATTTCATACTAGACTGCATAATTGGAGCTCCTAGCCAATTTCTTGGTCACTAGAGTGAGGGAATTGGTGTCTTTGTTAGGTAAATATAGTGGGTCAGTGAAATTAGGTTCTAATTGGACCAATTTTCTATTTTTGTCTAATTTTAGTGTGGCAAAGAGTACTTGCAATGGAGCTTAAGGGGTTATGACCAGGAAGCGAAGAGGATTATTTCGCCCAACATTTTGATGTTACGGCATATAAGGAGGTGCTTTGCTTGATTAGTTGCTTGAGTGGACAAAGCGGTTGTCGGCCATGGCTAGGGCGAGGCTACAATGGCGTGATTTGTGTTGAGTGGCACAATGACGTTGTACAAAACGGTTTGAATGACGTCATTTGCATTGAAAAGCAAAATGTTGTCATCTAGGAGTAGAGCATTGTTCTCAATATAATTGGAAGAGAAATGACGTTGTGCGGTTTAACGACACCATACTCCAAGTGAGAGAATGGCGTCATATTAAGGAAAAGAAATGAAGGCTTTTGTAAAAAGGTTTGCCAATTGTTGGAAAAGATGAAGGTGGCCAAACAACTCGATTCTGATCTTGAAAAAGTTGAAAAAAATCACAGAAACACCCAAAAAGTGACAAACTTGGCTGAAAAAGCTGAAAAAGGAACTTTTAGAGTAGAATGCAAAAACAATTTTGTGGATTGAAATGGATAGGTTTGGAGTGCAATTTTGTAAAGAAAAAACATAACTTCTTAGAACCTGGGCACAAATACCATGTCAAAATGTAAAAGAAAACTTAGAAAATGGGTAAATCTTGTCATTTGATTAACAAGCAAACCATGATACAAAAGTTTCTCGGGAGAAATTTTTCCTAGATTAGTTTTCAATGAGCTATAATACATGTACAAATATGCAACAATTCAATTTAAACTCCGCCCTATTGCTATCTCACATGCTTTATGGCCTTTGGTAGCACAATTAAGGTAAGGGGTGGGTGTAGACTATACATGTCCTTTCTGACTCCATTTTCAAGGATGATAATGATTGTGAGGGTGCCAACATGGAAGCCACATTGACTTATGTCCAAACATGTGTTTTATGGTAGCTAAGTCAATTTTAGAGATTTTGGCCTCATTTGAGATGGGAGTTTTCCAACAAATCAACTCTTCCAAGGGCCAATTACATTTACCTTTAGTTTGGCATGTAACACAAAACTTAGACATATTTGGTACTTTTTTGTAACTTTTTTTTTTTGGTGAAAGGTCAAATTATATATCATCCGTAAAAAATTTACAAGATTGTTCAATTACAAATATCATCATCTAAGCTCAAATATTGCACTTGGCAAATTCCAAAGCTCTTGTAAAAATTTATTACAATTTGTAAGCTTGACTCCTCTGGTAGATGAAATCTTGCCTCTCACGTCCTTCTTGATTTTAGCAATAACGGTTGAGTTTTCTAGACTTGTATTGTTGAATCTTCTTCTATTCCTTTCACTCCAAATGTGATACAATACGGCCTTGAAAGATATACTAAGCAAAGTAGCTGCAAAGCTCTTCCTCTTAACAGTGTTGATCATCCAACATATTTCAGCTCTCCAATGTTCAATTCTTCGAGTTAATCCATTCATGCCTAACAAAGCCTTCCAGATGTAGTTTGTGAACCTGCACTTAAAAAATAAATGTTCATGTGATTCTTCTTCTTGTTGGCAGAGGTTGCATCGTAGATCCACTGAACTATTCCATTTTGCCACCCGATCTGCTGTGGATAGTTTGTCTCTTAAAATGATCCAACATATAAAATTATGCTTCGGTACTCCTTCTTTCCAAACAAGTGTTGCCCATTTGGAATCTTCTCTATTCTCTCTTAGTGCTACATAACTCTTGGCAATATTGTATTCTGAGTTTGTCACTAGTTGTGTTAGTTCACTTTTTACTTGTAAAATATTCCTAAAACTCCAAGCTAGTGATCCTTTCATCTCAACTTCTAATACATTCCTTTCCTTCAAATTTTCTGTTATCATCCATTTAACCCATAAGGAGTTTGAATTGGGGTGCACAAGAGACCATAGGAGTTTTCCAATTGCTGCTTTATTCCAAGTGTGAATGTCTATCAAACCTAGTCCTCCAGAAACTTTAGGCCAGTAAACTTCTTTCCATGCCACTTTCGCTACACATCATCCATTAGATTTACCTGTCCAAAGGAAAGTTCTAATCCTTTTTTCAATTTCATAAAGGGTCTGTTTTGGCAGTAGAAAAATTTGCATCCAATATGTTTGCAATGAGAACAGAACACTTTTGGCTAGCTGCAGTCTCCCCCCATAACTAATATGCTTAGACTCTCAACCTTCAATTCTTCTCAATATCTTTTCTATCAAGATAATACAATCTAGGTTGGAGAGTCTTTTAGTAATCAATGGTACTCCTAAGTATTTTATGGGAAGTTGGCCTTCTTGGATAGGAATATGATCAAGTATTAGAGCCTTTTCCTGTTCTGACAAGCCTGAAAAGAAAATTTGACACTTCTCTGAATGCATCTTCAAACCTGTTATATCTTCAAACTCTTGCATAGCATCTAGTAAACATAATAGGGACTCAATATCTCCATGAGCAAACAAAAAGAGATCATCATCAAAGCATAAATGAGTGATCTTTTCTTTGGCGCATTTCTAGTGAAATTTAAACCTTCCAGAAGATACTTCATTTTGTATAATTCTGTTAAGAATCTCCATCACAATAACAAAGAGAAAAGGAGAGAGAGGGTCTCCTTATCTAAGTCCCTTTGCCCCCTTAAAAAAACCTGTATGAGAGCCATTGATGTTCACAGAATATCCCACAGTAGTGATGCAGCTTTCAATTAGCAATCTAAATTTGTCTGGGAACTTCAAAACTTTTAGTGTATTTAGGATTGCATTCCAGTCTATTGAATCATATGCTTTCATAATATCAACCTTAATTGCCACCCTTTTCCCATGAATATCTTTGTGATAATTGTGCATTAACTCTTGACACAACAAAATATTTTCCTTAATGTTCCTTCCTGGCACAAAAGTTGTCTGACACGGATGTATGAAATGAGGCAAAGCTAAACTTAGTCTTCCTGCCACAATTTTAGATATGATCTTGTACAACACATTGCAACAAGATATTGGTCTAAAATCTTTCATATTGGTGGCATTAATTTTCTTAGGGACAAGAGAGATTACTGTTGAATTTATGCTTCGCAGTAGCTGTCTCCTTTGAAAGAAAGCTATTACTGCATCTTCTATGTCACTCCCTATAATACTCCATGCTTTCTTGAAGAAGAAGCTATTATATCCATCAGGACCTGGAGCTTTGTAATCACCAAAAGTATTAAGGACCTTTTGTATATCTTCTCTTTGAACGTCTGCTATAAGGCTTCTCTTTATCTCTTCTGGAATTTTCATAGGAAATAACTCTCTTAATCTTGTTTCTGATGGTTGAGGTTGGTGTGCCCTCCCTAGCAAGTTTTGATAATAATTTAGAATTTTGTTCTTTATCATTTCAGGATCTTCAGTAAGTTTCCCATCATCTAATTCCAGCTTGACAATGTGATTTTTTGCTCTCCTCTTCATCATGCTTCCAAAAAAGACTTTACTATTACAATCTCCCTCTTTCAGCCAATTATTCCTTGATTTTTACTTCAGAAGTATTTCTTCATGCTTGCTATATATTAGTAACTTTTCTAACCACTCCTTTTCTTCATTGTGCAATTGGGTATTTGAAGGATCATCAAAGAGCTTTGCTTGTGCTATTTGTAGCTGCTTCCTTGCTACCTCTGTTTTCCTTGGTAGTTCTTCAAATTCCTCTCTATTTAGCTTTCTCAACTCTTTTTTCATTTCCTTAAACTTTATCATTATTCTGTACATTATAGTGCCATCAACCCTTTGTTGCCAAATATTCTTCACTATTGTCATAAATTGGGGGTTGTCTGGCCAAAAGTTGAAAAATCTAAAAATCCTTTTCTGACTTGGTCTATTATTGCCCACATTGATAATGCAAAGACTGTGATCTGACAATCCAGGAGTACTAAATTCAATGGAGAAATCCATATTACTTTGCAGCCATTTAGGGTTTACCAAACATCTATCCAATTTACTGCCTTTGAACCCTATTCCTTTACCTTTGTTCATCCATGATAGGAGCGGTCCTACAAAGTTTGGTTCTATAAGTTCTGCATCACTTATGAACTTGTTGAAATCTTCTATTCCTTCTATCCATCTACTAGCTACACTAACCCTCTCATTTAGATTCCTCACTGTATTAAAATCCCCTACTAGTAGCCATTGAGTGTTCTTTCCATAACTGTTATAACATTGTGTGAGGTTACTCCAAAGATCCTTTCGTTCATTTGCTGCATAGATGGCAGATAAGTACCATACTTCATGTCCCTCTTCCACTTTACAATTCACTACCTGTTTAGAACTACTAAGCACTGTGATGTTGAGCTGTGGCTTTTTCCATACAATCCAAATCCTACCATTTTCATTATCTCTATAATTATGGATAAAACCCCATTGGGGAAAAAGAGAATCTATCACCCATTGTGCTTTATCTTCTTTTATTTTGTGTTCTAATAGAATGACAATGTCAGCTTTAGCATTCTTGATAACTTCTCGTACCTCCTTTTGTTTAGGGCTTTTATTCAAGCCCCTGACATTCCATGAGAATATGATCATTTGTCTGGGGGTATAGTGTTTTCTCCTTCAACACCTTCAAGACCTACAATATCATTGCATCTTGCTTCATTTGGTTCTTGATGATTACTTATCAGCACACTAAATCTATTACTGGTATTGTCCTTCTCACATGTATTCCTTTTGGGGCTCCTTTTGTTTCCCCTTCCATTCACACTTGCTTTATTGCTTTGTTCTAATTTGGCTTTTGAACTTATGGTGGATTCAACTTCATGTGTTATTGAATTTACAATCTTATCTCTTATATCTTCATGTCATTGCTCGTCATGAACTTGATCTTCATTACCTTTATCCAAATTTTCTTTATCTTCACATCCTTCATCATATTTCTCCGTATGACTTAATGGCTTTTGAATTGGAACCCATATCTCCTTTTTCTTTATAACACACTCCTTATGTCCAAAGCAATCACATTTCTTGCATATTTCAGGTAACCAACAATACTCCACTCCTACCTCAAAAATAGCACCATTTCCCATGTCAATTTCAAATGAAGTTGGTAAAGAACACTTTGTATCTATTTCAACACATACTTTTGCATATGATATCCTTTGTCTATGTTTGGTAGCTTTATCCATGTATAGTGGCTTTCCAACAGCACTAGCTACATAGCTCATACCAATCTCATCCCATAAAGCATGTGGGACATTGTGCAACTTTATCCAAATTGGTATTGAAGTGATTTTTCCTTTCTGCAGTCTAATAGTGTTATGCCATTTTTGCAGAAACATTGGTTTTCCTACCACATCACAAACTCCAGCTTCTAATACTTCCTCCATCTTTTGTTTATCAGAGAATCTAAAAAAGAAGAAGCCATTGTCTGTTGCAGAAATATCTATTAAGCTTTGTTTTCCCCATTGCTTTTCTACAATTCCTTTTACAACAGAAAATGGTAATTTTGAACCCAAAAAGAAACCCACAACACAATTTTCATAGAATTTACTTCCTTCTTCAATAACTTCCTTAGGAGGGGCAACTCTAATTTTCCCATCATTTAATACCGATGGCTGGTATTTCATATGAGCATTTTATGCTAATCCTCCTACTACAACCTTACTCCAAGATTCATGTTTTCCTTTATGTTCAAAACTCTCCTTAAAGATAATGTTGTTTGTCTCTTCTAGCCTCTCATTTTTCTCCTTATTTCTTGTAGGCCCTTGGAATAAACTTTCTTGGATTTCTTGTTCAATTCTCTCCTTGTCTTGTTGAGATAATACATTATCCTTGGTCACACTTCCTTTAGCCATGTTCCTATTTGCAAGGGTTAATCGTCCAGATTTCATTATTTTAACTTCTATATCATTATTTTCTCCTAAAGATTTCCAACACTCTTTAAGTTTCCTTATTTTCCTTTTCTCTCTTCTCTCAAACTCAGCACTCTCTGGGTCTATCCTCTGGAAATCCTTGACCATCAGCAGTTACCAACTTAGTACTTAACTAATTTGATAGGCAAGATTTTGGTAAGATGTACCAAAAGTTCATAATCTACTCAGTATATAGACCTGATAGATTCTGCCTTCTTCTACCGACAATCTACTTAAATCCCTTTAACTTAACTTAATAGAAACATGGCTTTTAGTAGGTATATCCTTTTCTTATCACTCTAAAACAAATATCTTAACTAAGCAATCAATAAATCAAAACACACCACGAGCAACAAAATTCACACCTAACTCTCACTACACCAACTTCTACTCCTAAATTGCAAATCCAATATAAAAAAAATAAAAAAAAAATAAAAAAAAATAAAAAAAATAAAACACACAGAAACAACACTCACTTCAACAGAGTCTATCCTAATTTTAATCTAATACACAGAAATGTTTTTTTTTTCCATACTCTTTTTTTTTTACCTCCGAGCCTAGGAGATCCGGCGATCAGCCATCAGATCTTGTCTCCCACTGACCTGCTCTACTTCCTACTGCCTTCCGCCAGTGACCACACGATGGGGATGCGATGGGTGGGCTCTGAGAACGACGGGGAGTCTAGGGACTAGGCCAACGATTGGGGGGGGCGAAGGGACGAGGCGGTAGGGTGGGGAGGTGATGGGGGACGGGGGAATGATAGGGGGCAGAGGGGTCAGGGAGAGGGCTGAGCAGGGGGGGTGCGGTGCGATGGGGTACGGGATCTGGGTTCTGTGGAGGGGGGGCATGGAAAGCTTAACTTTTACCTGTAGGTGTTCTAATTGGTTTGATTTGTCATCTTTGGTCCTAGGATTTGTCTATTTTTGCAACCAAATTTAATTGTACAATGTTTTCTTTGGCATTGATAAAACCTTGGTGTTAAGCTTTCCATGGTCTTTAACCGTAATCAAACCTACATTCTAGAATGGAGATTTCATGATAATAATTGGTTAAGTGAGAATGGATTTGATGATACTAATTTATGTTATTAATTGGTTGAGACAAATGACATCACTTCTCCATAGGTGTAACATTCTAGGATAAACCCATTGAAACTTCATTCCACTAGCACTGTAATTCAATGGCCAATTTCTTCCTACCCTTTTAGGTGATTGATGAAGGCTTTTGTAGCGGGTTCTTCTTTAGGGTGACAAACACAATTTTAGGATATGCACATACATCTCTCTAGATGGGGCATCCATGCTTAGGAAAGCAAGGATATGTTACAACACGTCTTGCATATGCTTGGAACTTAAACTTATAGTGACCACATATGCTCTTTAAAATGGTTGAAGAAATCTTTTTGGTCAATCAACACATAGGGAGATATATATATATATATATATTATCTTAGAGATTGTTTTTAAATAAAATTTAGGTAATATGAAATATTTTCTATATTGTTTTTAATATGTCTTCTAGTATCAACACAAAATATTTGACATAAAGAGTACATATAAAATACTTTAAAACAATAATCATACATAATATGTATTGAGTGAAACTACCAATTATTTAAAAAAAAAAAACTATTGTTACGTCAATCTTGTTGACAAAAATAAGAGAAACTGTATGTTGGAGAACATCTTAGTTTAGAAATATAAAATCATCATGCTAGTATTTTATTATATGAAACTTGGAGACTCCTAATTTCAATCTTTTTACACTCAAAGTTAAGTTTATAAATGTTAAAGTATGCTTATAAACTTATATATTTCAAACATTTATCAATAAAACTTACATATTTAAACAAAATGAAAAGAGTTTAAGCTAACTAAAACAATTGTAGCTCAATTGATTATATAGATACATGATTAGTTACAAATGCTTTTTATCTTAATTATAGGATACTATAAATTAAAACAGTGTTCTATAATCATTAATTAAAACTAATGCTTTAGATTTTATCATATATGTATTTATATGTTATGTTGCCTTTTTTATTTTGATTTGAATCATTATAAATAAAGTTCTCAATCATTCCTTTTACAATAAATGCTCCCCTACCTACTATTTATGCTCCTAATAATTCATTTTATTAGGATTTTTTTCTTAAACTCAATTTTTGAAGAAGGAGCAATTTGTTCACAAATCTTACGAAAGGAGCCCTTTCACCATCATAATGGAACAAAATTACAAACTTTGTTAGCAATACTATTGTTTGTTTGGATGTGCCTAAGTTGGCACTCTAGCAGTGATGTTGAATTTGGATGGTTTAGGAAGAATTTTGAATTTTTGGAGCCATATCTTTCGCATTCTATAGGAAAATTGAGAGTGATTTGGGTTTTAAACATTTTTCATTACTTAAGTTTGAATGCTTATGGGGATCCCTTTAATAACCAATAGTCTATTTAGTAACATAACTACGAAGTAAAGATTTCCCAGAGAATTCTTATTGAAAGAACAACATTTATGTATACACCACACCATATAATTTAGGGTTACAAAATTATTTAATAAGAATGATATTATCCTTTTATTTTATTTTATTTTATGAATATGTGAGTTTATTTATCGAAGGATAAGAGAGTATAAAAGCTTAGGGACATACCCCAGCTTTACAATTTATCTAAGAGAAAATTGAATGTAGAATCCTTTAACTATAATATAATAAAAAATTCGTCTGAGAGAGTTTAATATTCCTAAACAGAGACGTCATTTCACGTACCACTTTCCTGATTCTAACTAATAAAATTGGTATTTCAATAATCTTATTTTGAAAATGCTTATGATTTTATTCAGATTATATACAATACATATAAGCTAAGAAAGAAAGTTTAAGAAGTTTTGCAGCCAAATCTTTACCTTTCGTTGCTTTAACCATTCATTGCAATTCAAAATTCCAATCATCAATGTTCCTCTGTATACCTTGTTGTGCAAGTATACTCCACCATATTTGCTTAGTCTAAGGACATTGAAAAAACAAGTGAGACCTACTTTCCAATTGAGAACCATAGAAATTATAAGATAGGTCAATTGAGGGAAACCATTAAGATACCATATCTACTGTAAAGATTGATATTACCTATCCATCATGTTGTTTAGACTGTGCTTTTCTACCTAGAGATTGAATATGCTTTTGCAAACTCATTAATGGCTATGTGGCATATCTTCTCAACATACTACGATTAAAATTTTATGTTTTCCTTAATCTACTAAACTCATGCATGTATCCAACATATACCATGGAATCAAAAGTTATTTTAAGATTTTGCTTACAAGAAACATTAAATATTGTATTATGTTCATTTTTTTATATTAAACAATAATTGATAGTTTGATGTATGAAATATCTAATTAGAGAAAAGGATCCTCTTATGGAACTAAGTTTTTCTTAAAGTTTCAACATAAATGAAATGTAGTCACTTATTAGGTTTATTCTTTAAAGCTTTTAAGTTGAATTATATAATGAATCATAGATTAGAAACAAGGGGAAAAAAAATTCAAATCCCAAGTATGATTTGGGGAAGTCCAAGAGTATGGAGGAAGAGGTTACCCTAAAAGAATATCTTCTCAAGACATTCTTTAAAGCAAAGCAAGGATTGAGGTGTCTAATCCTTCTATTGTAAAAGGTTTAGTACTAACTTGTATGAAACCTGCATGTTAGTAATTGTACTCTTTTGAGGCTTATTAATTGAACTCTAGGACAAGAGTTCCATTATTTCATTAGAATCGTACTTTTAAATCTCTTTTTCTTGTATTAAATTAGTTTTTCTTTTTTGGGAGTGTAAATTTTTTTTTTAAAAAAAAATTATTAGCCTAATTGGCTTTTGGTATTTCTCAATTGTCAATAGCTTATCAAGTTTTTCCAATTAGTCTCCTCATTATTTATAAGTTTATCTACCTAGAAGTGGGCATGATTTATTTGGACTCATGTTTTAACAATTCTTAACTAATCTGCCTACATCATAGAAGCGAAACTAATGACTTTACTATCTTGTGGGACTTAGTGATAGGGTACTCTTAGAACAAACTTATCAAATTAGTCAAAAATTGAAAAAGTTGTATTAGAATATATCATTTGTATAGCATGAATTTGATATTCTATTGGGAATAAACCCAAAGCAAATAAAAATCCTCTCAAACTTTTAATCCACTCTCTTACAGTGATTGGGATTACTATCAAGCTTGGTTTAATTCTTCCTTAAGGCAAAATACACACTAAAATAATTTATTATTATTATTTTCCAAGATATAAATCAAAGCCAATTTTCCCTATTTATTCATTCGTTGATGGAATCGGTATGGACCAAGCTTAAAAATACTCATTTCTCGAATGTTAGAAGGTTATCACATTTTCTAGACAAAATGATATTGGCATGAAACAATGCCTAAAATGTTGACTCCCAAACAAAGACTCCCACTTTAATTAGAAAATTTGGAACAAAATTGTGGAAGATATTTGGGCTAATAGCTAAGGTTTCAAGCGCAGCGGATTAAAATTGTTGAATGATAATCCATCTAAGTGGTCATAGTAGTCTAGTGAGTCATTAACAGGAAAAGTGTTAAAACCAAAACCGTCAACAGGACACTTTTGGAAACAAACAATCTTAAGGGGGGAGCAGGAGGCAGTTAGAGAAGCAAGGCATGGAAGCCATGTGTTAAGCGAAGCAAGGCATGGAAGCTATGCATGGGAGCCATGTGTTAAGTGTTACGTGTACTAGGCTTTTGTTAGAGTTAGGGAGCTATTGCGTAATAATGTACCGTGTATTAGGGGAAGAGGTTGCCGCTTTTGCTAGAGTTTGGTACTTTGTTGTATCTTTTATCCCTAGGCGTTCCAATGGCTAGATAGTTAATACAGGATTTTTTTTTTCAATTTTTTTATTCTCATTACAATGTTTCTTTGGTAATTAATACATGATGTGTTGTATCTTATTAGAGTGTATCATGATTGTTTTTTCACGATGGCTAATTTAATTTCCATTGGAGACTATCTTTTATATCGGTCCTGGATGTTGAGTTTTTTGGTTTTATTAGTAGCAAAATTTCCACTCCGGGTCTTTTAAGGGAATTATCATCCAAGTGTAGGTGTATTTTCATGTTTGTCTCTAGCGGGCTATATGTGCAAGGGGAGACTGGATATTGAGTTGAGTCTTCCATGTAGACATATCCAAGAAATGATCGAAGGTGTTTCTTAAAGCGGCACAAGTTGGAGTAGCATTAGTATTTCTGGGGGCATCTCGATTGTGTTGTGATTTTGGCCGATGTCACTGTCAAGGCAAGTTGTGGAACAAGATGCCCCGGTTGTTTTATTCATTCAGGGTCGAGGCTCAAAGGCACCGATAACACATAAATAGTAAGAGAATTATTTTTCTGTGGGTCTTAGGAAATAGTGTAGTCACTATCACAAAAAATCCTAGCCAGTTTCAGTAAAAGCTTCAGTTTTCTTTGACCAAAATCTCTGACATTTAACTTGCAAGTAAAATCTCTTAAACAAAGAGTTGCAACGCAATTTCAATGGCGTGGCATGCTATACAATTGGTTAAGTTAGGGTTTCAGTTCGAAAATAGTAATAACCCAAATAGATATTTTTAAACTTCATTTTATTCCATTTGAGGCAAGTACATGGCTTCCCCTGAAGTACAATACTTCGCTATTTAAAGCAGTTCAGGGCCTCATTTCTTCTTGCCCGGGCAACTGATTGCTGGGGGCCTTTTCAGCGGGTTCTTCGTCAACAAAGGTAGGCGTACACATGCCGTGCGGGCACCAACAGTGGACGTGGTCACCACATCCAGTGAGAGGCTTGCATTTTCCAGAGCATTGATATTTAGCACCCTCGAAACCTGGAGTCAACATATTCGCGTCCCCGAAACCTGCAGTCAACATATTCAGTGAGTAAGAACAGGTACCTTCGACTCTACGTCAACCACTTATGGGGTGAAATATTTACAGAACACTAAGGGCACGCCATTGAGAGAGAGAGAGAGAGAGAGAGAGAGAGAGAGAGAGAGAGAGAGAGAGAGAGAGAGAGAGAGTTTCTTACAGGAGGTAACAAGCACGAGAGTAACCAAGAAAGCCAGCTTGAATGAAGACTTCTCCATATCTCTTAGTTTGGCATTCACAATTAGGATTCTGCACGGTGAGGAGCTTGGCTCTATCGCCACCTTCCATTTATAAAGCACCATTTAGTCCAAAATATCTAGATATCAGATGTTACACGTGCAAAGTGTTATGTGGGCAAAAGTGGGGAAGAAATGTTCGTGTCAGGAGGCCACTTATGGAAGCAAACAATCTTAATGGAAAAGCAGGAGGCAGTTAGAGAAGCAAGGCATGGGAGCCATTTGTTAGGTGAAGCAATCATGGGAGCCATTTGTTAAGTGTTACGTAGGCTTTTTGTAGGTAGCCACGATGAAACGGGGTGCTATATGAGGGCCAACACGATCCTAAGAGAGGGAGCTTTTCTAATCCAAGAAATTAAAAGGTTGTGTTTTTACCTCAGCGGAAACAAGGGTCAGTTATGTGTTCCTTTGATCAGGCACGTAACAAAAAGCAGGGACATATTTGTTACTTTGTTGTAGCTTTTACCTGTAGGTGTTCTAATTGATTTGATTTGTCACGTTTGGTCCTAGGATTCATCCAGTTTTTCCTCCAGATTTAATTGTCCAATGTTTTTCTTTGGCTTTGATAGAACCTTGGTGTTCAGCTTTCCAATTTTTTTTTTAATCGTAATGGAACCTGCGTTCTAGAATGGAGATTTTATGATAATAATTGGTTGACCGAGAGTGGATTTGATGATACTAATTCGTTTTATTGGTTGGTTAAGGCAAATAACATTACTTTCCAATAAATGCTACATTCTAGGATAAACCCATTGAAAGGTTCACTCCTGTTTTTAAATAATATGAACTATTTTCTATATTACTTTTAGCGTGTCTTCTCATGCCAACACAAAATATTTGATAAAAAGATATTATATAAAATACTTTCTAACAACAATCATACTAAATATGGATTGGGTGAAACTACAAACACTTATAAAATGAAACTATTGGTACCTCAATTTTATTAATAAAAATAAGAAAAATTGTACATGAAAAAATATTGTAGTATTGAAATATAAAATCATTCTATACTATTGTTTTGTTATGTGAAACTTGGAGGCTCCTTACTTTGATATATTTATACTCAAAATCAAGTTTGTTGACATTGGAGTATGCTTATAAACTTATGTACTCTATGCATTTATGAATAAAACTTTTAAACATTCATACAAAATGAAGAGAGTTTCTTACATGAGGTAATAACCAAAAGCATAACCAAGAAAGCCAACTGAAATGATGACTTCTTCATGTCTATAGGCTTGGTGTTCAAACTATGATTATGCAAAATTGTAGCTTGGCTAATTATATAGATACATGATTAGTTACAAATGCTTTTTGACAACCATTCGAGAAAACCAATTATGTGAAACAAAAACTTATGATAAAAGCACACTTCAACTAATTTACACAACATTTAAATATTCTAATTTTAGATAATCTTTTATCATAATCATAGGATACTATAAGTCCAAATAGTGTTATGAAGTCGTTAATTAGAAGTAATGATTTATATTTTATCATATTTGTATTTATACACTATGTTGCCTTTTTTTAGTTTGAATTGAATAATGAGAAGTGAAGTTTTTGGTCATATCTTTTTCAAGAAATCCTCCTATATACTATCTACACTCCCACACTCCCACACTCCCTATAATTTAATTTTATCAAAATTATTTTTTTAAATCAATTTATAAAGAAGGAGAAATTTATTCACAAATCTTGTAAAGAAATCCTCACCGTCATAATGAAATAAATTACAAACTTTGTTGGCAATAATGTTGTTTGCCTGGAATATGCTTTTGCAAGATCATTAATGGCTATAGTGCCATATCTTCTCTACATAATACCGTTATAATTCACTATTTTTCTTAGTCTACTAAACTCATGCATGTAACTAACATATAGCATGGGAAAGACTTTATTCCTGATCATTAGTCATATTAGGATTTTACTTATAAGAAACATTAAATATGATATTATGTTCAAAGAAAAAAATTTCATATGAAATTGTAGTTGATATTGTGACATATTTTCTAATTATAGAAATAATGCTCTTATGCAACCATGTTTTTCTTAAAGTTTTGACAAAAATAAAATGTAATCACCCATTAGTTTTATTCTTTAAAGCTTTTAAGGTGAATTATAAATGAATCACATATTAGAAACATGATTCACTAAGACTCATGTTTTAACATTTTTTAACTAATCTACCTACATAATGAAGATAAACTAGTAATGGATTACTCTTAGAACAACATAAATTGTAAAAGTATAATTCTTTTTTTTTTTAAATGATAGTTATATGAAAGATGCATGTAATGCTACAATAATAACATGAGATATTGCAACAATTATACAAATCATATCAAGCTACCTTCAAGAGAAAAGGTAGTCACAAGAAAGATGCATGTAATCTCACAATAATAGCATGAAGCAATAAGAATATTGTGAAGTTACTTTTAACAAAAGGATGGTGAAAAAGAAGGTGCATTTGGAGCCATAGTTTCCTAAACCCTAATCTAAAAATCTCCTTGATTTCTCTAAATTTATCCAATCCCTCAATGTCTATTCTAAATCCTTAACTAAGTTCTTGTTTTCAAATTCTCCAATATGGTGTCCAACGTCTTCCGAGATTCGAAAAGCAGATTGTATTAATTCAAATGTAAGTTTTCCTATTTCAAAATCAATCAATAATTATCAATTTCTTTTCGTATCTCTTTATCATTTTCTATGTTGTTAGCAATCAAAGTGTCAATAAGGAAGAAACTAATATTGAAAATTTTGATAAAACAAGTGATAATTGGGAAATAACAAGTCGAACAAAATCTTTTTTTTTTATCAAAACAAATTCAAAATCTTTTAGAGAACAAATCACACAATTACAACATAAGAAAAAGAATTTAACTTTCCCACTCTTATCAAAAATATAACTCTTATCTCATAGTTCAATTTATAATTATATGATATTTTTTCTTAAAGAATCATCACATGTTGAGGTCTAAGTTAGTGGTACAGTGTTGACGTCTAAGTCTAGCATTGCCTTCCTGTTACAATACCCTTTTCCAATGGACCTCGTACTGCCTGAGCGCTCATTGTAAAATACGGTGAGTTCCTTGTCTTAGTTTCAGAGCCTAAAAACATAAAGGAGAATAGTAGAATTAACTTTTGGTTCAAAATATTAATAAGAGAGAATCTCATAAGCTCTTAATTCATAAATTCCACTTGTATAACCGCATTCATATGTTAGAGTTATGAAGTTTTAACACATACTAAACCATGTCAACCTTGGGGTATGAGAAATTTCTAAATAATTCATGGATTAAAAGTTTTATCCTTCCCTTAACATTTTGGTATTGTGACTACTAAGAAAACAATGTTTCCATGACTCTTTTTCTTTTATAACTTCTAATTAAATAAACAAGTAATTCATGAATATGTAGCAGGATTCTTATATTACATCCTTAAAAATCCACAACTTTTTTCTAGCTCCATCGACCTCAAGTAAAATTTATATGATCACAAAAGCCATTATCTTGTGCCAAGAAGAACAGCAATTAAACAAGTAATCCTCATGTTCCCAACAAAAAAAAAATTCAAAAATGAAATTAAAAAATTCACACATTAGAAAAGATAAAACAAATTACCAACTTCATGGAACTAAACCTATTATGTGAAACTAAACTCAAAGAGCACGATGTAACATTCATAATTTATAATTTAACATTTATAAACCCATATGTCAAACGAAAAAGGGAGATCCTAGCAGAAAATTCATCTAAAAATTATTAGAAAAATCTAAAAAAATTTCACTCATAGATGACAATAAATTAACAATTTCAAGAAAAAAATTGCTTTCTCTTAGCACTTTTAAGTTTGGAAGACAAATTCCAAAAATGTCACAACTTGACACCATGCTTGAATTATGAATTATATTAGAATCTTATTCACATGAGATAATAAATATGATAGTATATTAATTTTTTATATGAAACTACATTTGATATTGTGATCCATGAAATATTCGATTATAGAAAAAAAAATACTCCTATACAATTATGTCTTTCTTAAAGTTTCAACACAAATGGAATGCAGTCACTCATTCGTTTTATTGTTTAAAGCTTTTAATATGAATTATGCAAGGAATCATATATTAGAAACAAGAAGATAAAAAAAAAAAAATCAAATCCCAAAGTATGATTTGGAAACCAATCGGATCTTGATCCGGGGCGGGTGCAATCCGACTTCGTTTTTCTTTCACATGGAGAAGTCCAATAATCATCATCCATCGTCACCGCATGCGTTCGTTTTGTTGTGGTTTCCAACTTATTATAAAAATTCAAATAAGACTGCAACAACAGAACACACGCGCTGCCTGTCATTCTTACGCGTACCGTTCTTGCATTTATGTAGGGTAGGGCAACGTGGACGGTATCTAGCCCTCACAGCGCACGCCTGTCCCAATAGGTGTCCGTCACAGCCTGTTTCTTTCCCTGGCCCCTACCACTTTTATTACTCTCGCCCCTATTTGGTTCTTCATCTGTGGAGCACAAAATCTCTGAACTCGACGGTCTGCGAATTCGATCACTTTGTGTTATTTGTGGAAGTCGCCGAGCAAAAGTACGTTCTCTGTTGGGATCGGAGTCTCTATTTTCCTTTTGAATCTTCTCTTGCTATGCTTGAATTTGTCGGTTAGGGATTCTGTTTGGATGGCATTTCTTGATTGATCGGGCCATGGGATTTGATTCCTATGCTTGGGTTCCGCTTTTGTTATATCTGACCTTTGTGATGCTACGGGTTTATGAATTAGTGTTTTAATTGGAAAAATCTGTTCCTTTTCCGATGGCTGATTAAGTTTTGGCAGTTTTGGAGTTTTTTTTCGAAGCTTAAAAATTCTAAGACAAATCGATTTTTTTCATCCAAAAAAAAAAAAAAGAAAACAAAAGAATTTGTACTCTACTGTCGTGGCCAGTCTATGGCCGAATTTATTTATTTTTAATAATTTGTAGATCAATTTTCTGCTATCCCTTCTTTGGTGGCATGGGAGTGCGTTCTCTGTTTTTAAATTATAATTTTTATCTCATGCCCTTCATGTTTGGTTCTTCTTTGGCTTGACATAATGGATTTGGTTCTATGTAGTTGATAATCGTTTCGTCTTATCTAGTATGTGAAGGTTTTAATTCCGTTTTTTAAACTGCGTTTTGCTGGGAACATGTGATCCCTAATGGCTGTTCTTTCCTGCTGCACAAGATGCTAGTGTTATGAACATGTAAATCTGGAGTTAACTAAATAGAAGTTATCAAAAGAAAAGGTTACTGGAACTTTGTTTTTATGGTCGTAGCATGTGTCACAATACCACAATGTTGGGTGAAGCGTCTAAGTTGTAATGCATGAATTATCTAGAAGTTTATCATATGGCAAGGTTGATATATAGTATGTGTTAAGACTGCATGACCCCAAAAAATGTGGATATGTGGATGCAATTATACAAGTGAGATTTATGAACTAAGAGCCTGTGAGATTCTCTGTTGTTGATGTTCTGAAAGAAAGTCGATCCTCTTATTTTGCTTAATGTTTTCAGGCTTCGGTACCAGGACAAAGGCCTGTATTTTAGCATGAGCACTCGGGCAGCACGGGGGACTACTGTAAGAGGTTATCGTCGTAGGAAGGCAGCACTGGACTTAGACCTCAACACTGCACCACCAAGTGATAATCGGGATCAGGAGGGGACTTCAACTCAAGTGGAGCGGAATGGGGTTGGAACTAGCCAACTGGCACAGGCTGTACCCACCATGATTGATGTTGAAGCCATTGATGACGATGTCATTGAATCCTCCCCCAGGGCTTTTGCTGAAGTATGGACCTTTTATTTTCTTAAACTTTGTTTTATTTTGATACTACTGTGTGGTTTGCTTCTGTTTTGAGTAATCTTAACAATCCAATTGTATGTGATGTTAGGCTAAAAATAATTCTAGAAGGAATGGTGGAAGGACTGTAGTGGATGTGGAATTAGGTAACCTCATTATTCTATCAGTTGTCTCTTTTCATCACTTAGGTATTTTGGATTTATTTATTTCTTTCTTTCTGTTTCTCCTGCAATGTATACTTTGTGTGATGTTTCCTGCCTGAGAATGTTGACTTATTGGTTTGTCATTATATTCTACTCTAGTTGTGACCTCTCTTGGAAAATAATTTTCATTTAAGCTAGGTGTTGGTTATTGCTTGATGCTGATTTTTTAATGATAATTGAATGAAGGGGATACCTTAAAAGATATTAGCTTTAGGTTCCAATTTTACAAATATATACTTTGGAAGCTTGTCAAGAATTTATGACTAGGAGATGATTTCATAATTGTCATGAAGGGTTGATATTGGAGATGAACCTTTAGAACATAAAGAATGCAAAATCATTTTTTTTTCCTTATGATTTTCGAGATTGCATTTGTGAAAGAATGCCTTTGCTAGAAGGTGTGCTGGATTTAGAAAAGAGGCAAAAAAAGCTGGAAAAAAAGAAAACAACTATTTTTATAAAAATGAGTTGAAAGATAGAAAGAGGGCTTTGTCAAAGTTATATTTCAGGAATTGTAGAAACCTCACATTTTCTTTTTGGTCTTAGTGTGCGTTGTGTGCTTATGATGGGAGAAATATTCATTGATGTGATATTAGAGTACTCCATACAATTTTGGAGAGTATGTGTTATCATTATTCTTAAAGCTTTTGGAGGTGGTTGTTCTTTTGGGATTCCATTTTATATCTGAGGAATGAACTGGATCTTGTTCTAGCAAGTTTTATTTGCTCCTTTTTCTTTCCTATCTATTATTCTTGTGCATTTAGATGGTCTACTTGTCATTTGTGCTGTTTTATATCCTTTGTTAGCAGCTTAATTAATCTATTTATTTGGCATTTCAAGTGTTGTTCTGATATCTCTCTCTATCCCCACTTGTAATCATTGCAGAAGAAAGGACTAGGGCTCCCCATAATAACCGCCACAAGCGGAGGAGAGTTCCACCGAATCAAACAATTATCAATTGTGATTTATACATAAATTTGGAAAGCAGTAGCAATTCTATGGTAAAAACCATTCTTTCACTACATCTTTTATTTTGTGTGTTTAGGTCCTTGGTGGTTGACTAGTAGTGATAATTGATCTCCCTTTTATAGCTGGTATTGCTTTAGTAATAACTTTTATGCTTGATAAAGTTGTCAATTCCTTATTTCAAAGGAAAAATAAAATTCTTGGAAGTTTTAGCTGAACCTGCCACTATGGCAAAACATGCTTGGGTCAAATACATGTTTGTATGAGTTTTGAATCTTTGGCTGTTGCGGACTCCAAGCAGGAAAAGTGGCTACTGTTGTGAAGTAGATACTATGTTTTAATTACTTTTGTTACCAGATACCTAACTACTTGGGTATGCAACTATTTATTTAGTTTAATGAGATTTGACCCAGTAATAGCTTTTGCATTGTGACTCATTGCAACTGCAGGGTATAATAGCTTGGCGCTTTGGAAATTAATTTACTGCAATGGATCTTGTCTGGTCCCATTACTTGTTAGATTTTGATAAATGGAATATGGTCGAGTTTTGACAACTCCTTTTGGCACGTTATAGAACTTCATCCCATATATACTGTAGCAATTAATGTCCTTTGTTGGTCTCGCAATTTGTTCACCCATCAATGATTTTGAACTTGTTCTGTCGGGTTTACTGGTGCCATTTGGCCCAAAGTCCATTGGCTGTCAAATGTTTCCTACAATGAAACCATCTTACTTGGAATATGCTGCTAAAATTAGAAACTGGGTGTTTGAAATTGGAATATCTGTCTGTTCTTTTCATCAGACCAAGAACTGTGCCTGCGATGAAGTGCATGTCATTAACTGTGATATTGTGTCACGTCTGACACGGTTACTTCTCTCATTTTGAAGTGGTTCCCACAGTTGGTAGTATTGCACTGGCACTAGTGCGGAGGTGATCTCCACATGTTTATTCAAGTTTCTTTTTGTCATGTTGATTTTAGTAGAAACTGGGTCTGAAGTGACGTTGGGCACATCGTGTTATGACAACTTATGTTGATAGTGGTGCTCTTTTTGCATTACTCTTGCTTTGACCATGAGTCACGCCCTGTGGTATGTGGTAAACGCCATTGAGTCTGAATGATTGTTGGATATATTTTGTGTATGTGTGTGGTGCAAAGCTAATCTTTAATATCTGTTGGCAGAGAGATAACGTGACAAAGATGCCTTCACCACCAAAGGAACCTACCTTTAACTGTCCCATTTGCATGGGACCATTGGTTGAGGAGATGTCAACAAGGTGTGGTCACATATTTTGTAAGACATGTATTAAGACTGCAATAAGTACACAGGGTAAATGCCCTACCTGTAGGAAAAACGTCACAGTGAGAGAACTCATTAGAATCTTCCTTCCTTCAACAAGCTGAGGCTCAGGCTTGGTAACTAATTATGTAAGTTTTTTCGGGTGCTTTATCTCTATAAATTTA
Source organism: Casuarina equisetifolia (assembly GCA_028551475.1). Taxonomy (NCBI): domain Eukaryota; kingdom Viridiplantae; phylum Streptophyta; class Magnoliopsida; order Fagales; family Casuarinaceae; genus Casuarina; species Casuarina equisetifolia. The sequence goes on along the minus strand of CM052358.1, from coordinate 330,584 downwards.
TTGTAGCAGATTAGAACCGGTACTGAGGACTGTATGTTTATGGTACAAGTTGAGAACAAGCAGACGCTATAAAGAGTAGATTGATGTATCAATAAACTGGTGTAAAGTTAGCTTGGAAGTTCTTTGGTCTGCTAAATTGCTTGAAATCTATTCTTTTTTTCTAGAATTGACCCAGCACAAGATGATCTATTGGAGTCTGTCCTTCCAAAACATTGTTTCAATTATATGTGCGATAGTGATGGGAATTTGAAATCTTTCGATGGTTTATATCGCTTCGTACTTTGTATACTTAATATGAGCAAATGCTGACAATGATCATGAATGAAGGTGGCGGTATGCACATGTATATGCGCTAAGCCAAGCAGCGAATGATTTGTTAAGCACTAGTATGAGCTGGTTTTCTATGTCTATTCATGTCTGTCTGAACCTTAAGCACTTGCTACGGTCCACAATGTGGTCGAGAGAGCACAGCCCTGTTAGACTACAACCACTGACACTATTGTTGTTTTGGGGAGTGCAGGGTTTTTTTAAACCGCTTCAAGGAAAAGGGGAATGGAACAATTGTTATTGCTTTGGGCTCGGCGGTAGACGAGTGTTCAAGCCACTGGTGAAACTTTTTGTGCAGTTCAAGCTTACGTGCCTAATGATTGTATTGGTCTTTAGTCAGGAACATGGTATTAGGGGTCCAACCTGTCAGACGACCCGGGAAGCATGGTTATTTTTCTCTATTGTTGTCGATAGAAAAGTCTGTAATGTGTACCTTGCTCCGGTCTAGGAATTAACAGAATAAGAGTTAGTGGTCGTACTGGACAGTAGAGGGAAATATTTGTTCTAATGGCCTTTTTTCTGATTCGGCTATATCGCTCTCTCTGATATTAAGCTTTTTCTGGATACCAAAACCTTTCCAAAAATTTGCATGACCTTATATCACAGCTTTTCTCACCAAAATCGACCCCAGTCACTTTTGTGCAAGTCCGTATCATTTTTGGAGAGAACTTTACTGGGCTGGGAAGAGCTTCGGTGTTAAAGAAAAGTGACAGCGAGAGAGTTTTAAGTGTAGGAAAAAACACCCTAATTAGTACTAAACCGTTGTGTAGCGAGATCTCTAGATATGATCTTTCTTTGCCGCCCTGAATGCTCCCCTTCCGTCGTAAACAAGAAAGGCCATGAAAAACAAAAATTAGCTACCCTGTCGTGGTGTATGTATTGCTCTCCGCGGAAATCTCTAATTCTGCCTCTTTATTGTTTGCGTGGAGGACAATTGTTCCAGGCCGTCCTCAACGTTCAAATGGTCGAGATGACGCCGCCTTCTGTTGCTTGTTTTGGCATTAGATGATTTTGGAAGGTGGTATGTTAGTCCTTCATGGCTCATAGCTAATTCAATCCTCGTGGCATTTCTTTTGGATCCGACTTTCATCTGGCCTCGTGAACGTAATCACGAGAGACAAAACAACTCCTTTGATGGATCATCCACTGTACTGTATATGGTGTACGTGGCACATAGTGATGGACTAAACAATTTCGATTGCTTATGACTGAAAAATTGAGGAAAGAGGTTCGTTAACTCCCAACAAACGCACGATTTCTCGTTGACAAAGCCTAATGCTGGGAGGTTGGTTAACTCCCAACAAAGCCTTATCCCCCCATGTGTAAATGGGAGTGTAAATCTCCTATCCTAATGGTTTTGATGGGGGGGCTCATGGGGGAATAAGGCTTCCCATTAGCAATTATGAGATAAATATAAACTCTAAGAAAAGAAGGGGTAAGAGGTTTAATGGTTGAATTATCCAAGGAATTGGCAAAAGTTTTCTTATTTCACATGTCTAGTTGGTTGGTACTTGCATTGTATATCCTAATGTATTACTTTTTAGTGTAAAACCATTGACCAAGATAACATTTTGTATTTTAAGCGCTAAACAAAGTCCATTAAACTACTATCACGTAGTTTACTTCTTATGCTATTAAGATAATTTTTTAAAGTATTTTCTTATAGTGCAAGGTTTTTTAACATACTGATGATTGGTTTATCATTATATACCATCTAATATTTTTCTCAAAGAGGGTTGAGATTTAAGACACGTGATTGATCTCCTTATAAATAGAAACAAGAAAAATTATAATCTCTCAAAGATGTTTTGATGTCTTATATAGAAGATAAGAGTAGAATTTGGATTAGAGGAAATGTTTCTAAGCAGCTAGCGGAAGGTTGGATGGTCGGTGTGGTCTTGAACCACTTGAACACCTCCACATACATTGACGTTTTGAAAATGTTAAAACATTAGTCAGATTAGATCTAAAGGTTGAATGAGATTTAAAGCAAATCATTTTGGATTTGATACTACATACAAAAAACTAAAATTTAATCGAAAAGCCAACTTATAAGCTGTGATGTGGACATAGCCACTGGCCTTGCTTTAGTCAACACACACAATGTGGCTTTTATAGGTTGGAGATAGGTATATATATTTTATCTTATATTTCCTAATATGACTGATTACTCTTTTTATATGGCATAATCTAATTAGGGAATTATTTGTACAAATAGTAGAAGAAAATTTTATTTATTTGTTTGTATATTTTTCATGTTGGTCAATCTTTACATTATAAAAGGACAAGTAATGTATAATGTTTTTTTAAGAAAGCAATACATTATAATTCCACCACTTCATGTCTTTCTTTGTTTTCCCTTTGTAACATAAATGTAGCTTAATAAATTTTTTATTTTAGTCTTATTTTAGATGCTTGATCATTTAAAATTTTTAACTTTGTTGAGAGACTACCACTGTAAATAATGGATGGTATGAGTTTTGGATCTTTGGCTATTGTTGATTTCAAGCAGGAAAAGTGGCTACTTTTGTTACCAGATACTAAACTACTTGGTTCTGCAACTAGTGGATTTAGTTTGATGGATTTTGACCTAATAATGCAATATCATGGTTTCGTTTTTATGATTGTTGAGATGGTACTTGGTAAAGGATGTCTTAGCTATAAGGAGAGCCTAATATTGGAATAAGAGCATTCTAATATGCAAAAAAAGAAAATAGTTGTTTCATAACATTGAGCTGAGAGCTAAAACAAATTAGTCTTTTTTCTTTCCTATGCTTTATTCGTTTGCATTCAAATGGTCTACTTGTTTCTGTTTCATGTACTTTTGTTAGTAGTTGAATTAATCTATTTATTTGGCTTTTCAAGTGTTGGCCTCATCTATGTCCCTATCTCTCCTTTAATTATTGCAAAAGGAAGGACTTAGAATAACCATCACCGGCTGAGAAGAGTTACCATAAAAGTTAAGCTTGTGCATAATTTATGCTTAGTCAACAATATTTGCTTTTTCTTTGAAATGACTAAGTGTCTCCAATGATCTAAGAACTTGCATATGATGGTTCATTGAAATGATGGGGCTTCGTTTAGCATGGTGGTGGTCCCTTTAATTGTTATGGTAGTAGGGTTTTTTGATGGAAAAAGATGACCCTTAGGATTAAATGGATGAAAATGGCATTAGCTTGTAAAATGTAAATTTTCAATTGCAAGAAAGCTAAAATTCTACTCCATTAAAGGAAAAGTTTAGCAGTTGAACATAAGAGATTCCTAACAATAGCATGACATTTGTGCTTGCAATAATATTAATCCTTTGTAAATGAGTCCTAGTCAATCGCTTGAAGTAATTGGTCGTCCTTTTTGCATCCACAAAGAATAGATTTTCTCTTCATTTAGTTTATCAAAACATATCAAGAAAGAAGACATCTTCCACATGCCGGTCGTAATGGAAACTCTAGAAATCATTAAAAACTATTGGCATGCACGAAACATATAGCTCTTACATTCAAGGCATAGATCTATTTATATAAAGTAAAACAATTGACAAAAGTTCCTCCCTCTCAATTGAACCGAAAATTGGAATCTCACATGGCAATCTGAATGCACAGTGCAACAGGAGTTTATTGCAACAAGATTTTATACAACGCTCCTAATAAATGACATTGCAGCTGAACGGTAAAAAGACACAAAAAGAAGGATAGGACAGCAAACTAGGTAAAGCAAAAAAAAGTGAAACCAAATTACTGGTACCGAATGCTACCAACTTGAAAGGGTAACAACTCAGATTCTTAGTAAACAAAATAAAAAAAGTGAGATAAAAAACAGCATAAAAAGTAGCCTGATTCATTAAACTCGACAAGCTGAGTAGCAGGATTAACCCAATCAAGCCATCAATGGCTCTAAAATGTCCACGCCTAAGTGAAACCAAATTAGAGGCGGTCGTCGTGGTCGTCGACGACGATGACATCGTCGTGGTCGTGGTCGTCGACGACGATGACGTCGTCGTAGTCGTGGTCGTGGTCGTGGTCGTGGTCGTCGTTGCCGTCATCGTCGTCTTCGACGGCGGCGGCGGGTTGTGGATGCTCCGGAGCAGGCGGTAGAGGCCACCGACTTACATTCAGTACACCAACCATTTCCATCCGAACGTTCTCAGGAACATTCGGGCAGGCAGTGGCACCTATTCCTGCTAAACAGGCTAGGTGTGCGATAACCCATCTGGGAGGGACTCTCTGACCTACAGATAAACGACAGAGTGAAAAGGAACTAGTGGGAGAAACAGAGTGAAACGGAAAAAAAAGGGAGATGAGATATAGAGTGTACCTGTCCACCCACAATATTTGCAGGTAACCTGGCTTAGAAGTATATGATCACACCAAACCGGTAGGGGTTGGGGTTCTTGCATTTTCTACGGAGAAAGTGAGACACAGAGAGTGAGAGAGTGTGAGATTCCGGTGAGAGAAACAGAGATCTGCAACCGGGGTGAGACAAAGAGAGTGAAAGAGAAACGAGAGAAGAGAAGAGAGAAGAGAAGTTACCCGCTTTTCCGGTTAGACAGATTTCGGTGAGACAAACAGAGAGTAAGAGAGTGATTCCTGAGGTCCTCTTTTCTCTGAGTGAGACAATGAGAGGGAGAGAGAAGGAAGAGAAGAGAGGAGACTAAACGAAACTGCAGAAGATCTTTTGCTTTCCGGAAATAATCGAGTTGGAATATTTGGCATGTTGGAGGTCACTTTCCTTCCATGCCTGTATATATTTGGCATGTTGGCATGTTGGAGGTCACTTTCCTTCCATGCCTGTATATATTTGGCATGTTGGAGGATCATTTTCCTTTTGGGCATGAGAAGGGTGCGAAGAGCATTGAAGAGTGTCTAGACAGCTGCGACCCAGTGAATCGGGGAACGAGAAATGTGAAGGCTAACGTCCGGCAAATCAGACCATATCTAAGAATTTAGACTAGAGGAATGGCCACAAATCCTACACAAGGCCATGGAGGCCTACATTTATGATTCGGGGCTACTAGGAATAGCATCAGTAATAACAAAACAAATTGCCTTGCCAATGAAGTTTCAGATGAAGCGTAAGTGGAACACCTTGAGCAGTGTAACTTGAAACCAAGCACTTGCTACGGTCCACAATGTGGTCGAGAGAACACAGCCCTGTTAGACTAAAACCAACCACTGACACTATTTTTGTTTGGGGGAGTGCAGGGTTTTTTCAAACCGCTTGAAGGAAAAGGGGAATGGAACAATTGTTATTGCTTTGGGCTCGGCAGTAGACGAGTGTTCAAGCCACTGGTGAAACTTTTTGTGCAGTTCAAGCTTACGTGCCTAATGATTGTATTGGTCTTTAGTCAGGAACATGGTATTAGGGGTCCAACCTGTCAGACGACCCGGGAAGCATGGTTATTTTTCTCTATTGTTGTCGATAGAAAAGTCTGTAATGTGTACCTTGCTCCGGTCTAGGAATTAACAGAATAAGAGTTAGTGGTCGTACTGGACAGTAGAGGGAAATATTTGTTCTAATGGCCTTTTTTCTGATTCGGCTATATCGCTCTCTCTGATATTAAGCTTTTTCTGGATACCAAAACTTTTCCAAAAATTTGCACGACCTTATATCACAGCTTTTCTCACCAAAATCGACCCCAGTCACTTTTGTGCGAGTCCGCAATTAGCTACCCTTACGTGGTGTGTCTATTGCTCTCCGCGGAAATCTCTAATTCTGCCTCTTTGTTGTTTGCGTGGAGGATAATTGCTCCAGGCCGTCCTCAACGTGCAAATGGTGGAGATGACGCCGCCTTCTGTTGCTTTGGTTTGGCATTGGATGCTTTTTGGAAGGTGGTATGTTAGTCCTTCATGGCTCATAGCTAATTCAATCCTCTTGGCATTTCTTTTGGATCCGACTTTCATCTGGCCTCGTGAACGTAATCACGATAGACAAAAGAACTGCTTTGATGGATCATCCACTGTACTGTATATGGTGTACGTGGCACATAGTGATGAACTAAACAATGTCGATTGCTTATGACTGAAAAATTGAGGAAAGAGGTTCGTTAACTCCCAAAAAAGTTCGATTTTTTTATTCCGATAGCCAATTCCATGGCTTCTTTTACAGACTAGAAGCAATGTTGCGCCCACATTCGTGATTGATTCTTCGATGAGTAATAAGTTTATTTTTATTTTTATTTTTATGAGTAGTATGTTACCTTCTACTTCCTTGATATCCTTTCTATCTACTTCGCTTTCTTCAGGAGTTTATATATATTTGGATCGTTTATATATTTCGCCATTAAGCACGGATCATTATGGCCGATTCGTACAACAAGGGGATTTTACCGGAAGAATGAAAGCCGACTTACACCACTCATCATAGATGCAGAAGTCTTGAGTTCGTGAATTGGGGAAGGCAATGTATGGTATATGGATCTGACTTACAAGAGATAGCATTATCATAACATAATCGCTTCAAGGCCACCCTAGTTTATATTGCAGCTTGTGAAAAAGACTGCACAAATTCAACAATCCATAGAGAAGATAGCCTGAAAGCCACAAAAGGACAAAGGAAAGGGAGGCATCAATTCATATATAATTCCTAAGAATGAAATTTCAATTCCAGTGTGGGACGAATCTCAACATACTTCTTCCCACGCTTAACGAATCCAAAAATTCTATGAAGAAGGCGAGAGAAGTCCGCTGTAATATCATATTAAGTGGCCATGTGGTGCAACAACTCAGGCCTCAGAAATATGATGCGAGTCGAAATCCTTGCAAAAACTGCCGCCGGCGAATCCAAAAAAACAGATACGAGACCTCTTCCTTCACAAATCATATCGGTCCGCCACAGATCGTACACCATTGATGCCGTTCGTAGCGGTGGACCAGCTCCCTAATATACCAAAAGTACCGATGGCGGCGCACGCACCAGCGACTCTGAACGGGAAAACGAACATAATATTTACAGATGAGGAGGGAGGGGCGGCGGCGTCATATTACCATCAAACCCTAATTGCAAAATTCTATGGAGTGTGGCCGCCAGTGGACATCTTTGAGCGCCATGTGAATACCACCTGTGGCTTGTCAAAATCGGCCATAGTTGGCTTGGAATCGGCTCGGCAGATCAGCCTCCATCTGCAGACCGAGGAGGATTTTGCACGAGCGCGGTCTCGCTAGCGAAGGAGTTTCGAAGGTCCGCGCTCTCTGCTTTTTCGTTGGCACGATGGCTGCATTGGGGACCCGACGACGCGGCTCTGTGGATCCGTTTACCTGACATTCCTCCAACGCTTCGCAACCCAGGCGCACTGGAGAAGCTAGGTAGCCAGATTGGCTGATATGTTTGCTTTGATTTATGAACAACGAAATTCAAACACCCAGCGTACGCACCGGTGTGTCTGGAGATGGATTTGGAGAAAACCCTTCCAGAAGATTTCTGGGTAACGTCGGGCTCCCGAGAAACGTTTTTTTAGACAATCCAATGTGAAACGAGGCTCGGCTACTGGTCTCACTGCCGACTCCAAGGCCGTGAGAGGGACCAGTGTCGCAAACTCCATGGTCGCATGTGCGGTGCCCGACGAAATGCCACAGAGTCACAGGAAGCGACAAAGGAGAGAAAGCTTCAACCATTATGGCAAATGAGACAGCGGCTGCAACTACAACGGTGGAGAATTTTCAGCTTAGACGCTAGAAAATGGGAAAACAAGTCTCGATTGAGAAGACATGGCAGCTCGAGCAAAATAAAAGTAAGAGCAAAAAGGAATGTCTTGCAACTGTTTGTGAAATGCTCCAAAGGGGAAGCTATGCGGGGGACTACATTAGTAGGAAGAACACCGACAACAGGTAGTCCAGTAACAAGGAATGAGCAATCAGGTAAGCTCATTATTTTTATCATTATTCTCTTTTCATAACTTGCATGTTTTGGACTTCTTTTCTTGTTTGTTTCTCCTGCAATGTATGCATTGTTTTGTTCATTGAAGTTCTTGCTCAAGAGTGTCAATTTATTGGTTTGTCATTATGTTCTTCTCTTTGGGGTATAATAATGTCACGGACTTAGCTGATCCGTGCGGCACCTAGGTCTCAGCAGAGAACTGGGTTAGCCTTTTACTCGTTTAGCAAGCTACCTGCAAGCCGTCATGGGACGAATTGGTTAGGCTCGAGGCAACTTTCGTGGGGAGGTTGGTCATAAGTAAAGAGCACACACAAACAACAGTCTGAATATACATCTTTATTGAACCAGAGAATCATCCAAGTTACAAGCAAGCTAAGCAACCAGCTACAAGCAACTAGACAAGACTCTGTGTGACCAACTAGATAAAGTTCAATACAATTGGGTCGTTTTTGGATAGGTCGCTGCGGAAATACTTGGTAACGTAAAATACATAATATCTACATACTAAATTACAAAACAAGGCACCACCCAAGTGGATGGCCCATTACAGGGAAAAACACCAGCAACAGACGAGCTGCATCCTTGGTCACCTGGGTACTACGGCCCGTACTTCCAGTCCGGAACAATAATCTCTTTTAGAAAATGCCTTTTCTTTGGAGCTGGATTTTGGTGATATATTGACATTGAGTTCTTAATCATAAGTGAATGAAGTGGGTACGTTAAAAGATATATGCTTAAGGTTCCTTACCTACAAATTGATACTTTGGAAGCTTGTCAAGAATTTAGGACTAGGGGATGATTTTATAAATGTCACAAAGCGTTGTCCCTTTTTCCTTTCCTATCTTTTATTCTTTTGCATTTAAATAGTCTACTTGTGAGTCTGTGTTGTTTCATATCTTAGCTGAATCAGTCTATTTGTTTGACATTTGAAATGTTGCTATCATATCTCTCACCATCCCCACTTGTGATCATTGCAGAAGAAGGGACCAAAAACAACCGCTAGCAGCAGAAAAGTACAGGGAGAGGCATGAGAACTACAGGCAGAGGGCGTGGAACAATTGGTGCAGACATTGTTCTGACAGACTCTAACAATGTGAATATAAGTACAAATGTTTTGCTTGGAGTTGGAGCTAGTGAAAACAACAAGTTGACTATTGCAATTCTGTTTGATACGAATGCTATCCGGTCTTTTCTTTTTGTGGAATTCACATTGTTAGTCTGTCAGAACAATGTCTGATTGTTCCACGCCCTCTGCCTGTAGTGATACGAATGCTATCCGGTCTCGTCTTTTTGTGGAATTCACAAATAGGCCAGGTTGGTTTTGTGCTCGTTCGATGAGCCTCTTTTTGTTCTTTTAATCAACTGGGGATTTGGGGAAACTCTTGCGTCTCTTAGTGTGCTTCAACTACTCGTCTAGCGTTTTGTTAATTGGTCAGGCCATGTGATGCTAAGGATTTAGGAGTTTAGCTTTTATTGCAAAGATTGGTTCATGTCTTGATGACGGAGTTTGATGCATGCCAAAGTAGTTGCAATTTAGGGGTTTATGTTAGAGGTTTGAAAATGCTAAGAGAAATCTGTTTTTTTCACCCAAAAAAAAAAAAATTGTTTCCCTAGTGTCATGGTTAATCTACGGCTAAATTTTTTTAAGATTTTGTTAATAATTTTTAGATCAATCCTCTGCTATGGTCTTGCTTTTTCGGTTGGCGTTTGATTTCTTTTTCTTTTTTTAAATTATGAATGTCATGGGCCCTTTGACTTTTGTCCTTGTTGGGCTTTACATAATGGGTTGGTACTTGTAATTTGATAATTCTTTCGTCTATTCTAGCGGTATGAAGGATTCGATTCAGTATTTGAAACTGTGTTATGTTGGGAATATGAAGATTACTTTTTAAATTATTGTTCTTTTCTGCACAAGATGATGGTGTTGTAAACATATAAATGTTTAGTTTAGGTTTATGGAGCTAGAAGAGGTTGTGGATTTATTAAGGATTTTAATTCAGAATTTGGCTCTATACGTTCATAAATTACTTGTATGTCTAATTAGAAGTTATAAAAAAGAATGAGGTATGGAGACGTTGTTTTTATGGTAGCAGCATATTTCACGACACTAAAATGTTGGATGGATGGTTTAAGTTTAATTCAATATCCAGAAATTTTTTATTTTTTAGTATTTCATAATACTACATGACTTCAAAAGTGTAGACATGTGGCTGCAATTATACAAGTGATATTTATGAATTAAGTGTTGATGTTGAGATTCTCTATTGCTGATGTTTCAAACAATAGAAAGCTTTTTACTCAGGATGGGTTTCTATTTATTCAGGAGGAGCACTCAAGTGATACGGAAGGATATTTTAGGACAACCAATTCCTATTGGGAGGGTGGGACAGGACAACGGTTAGTGATTAATGCTCGAAGGAATACTAGGAGGAATGAGCAATTAGGTAAGCTTATTAATTTTATCACCGACAACTGGTTGGATAGCTTTTAGGTTGGGGTTGATGCGCACGACAGGAGGGAGCCTAATGTCCAGGCTTGCGGCAGAAATGGAGTAGACAAGATGGTTTTGATTGTCGGTGAAGGTTGCGCCACCAGTAGAGGAGGGCATCTAGCATTTTCGCGGATGTAGCGGCCCTAAGCACAATTTCGACCCATGGCTTTGTAGTTTTTAGTCTGTGTTGAGTTACAGTCGGCGTTGGTGGAGAATGCTGCCAGAGAAGTAGCGGTTTGGTCAGCTAGATCTAGGTGGGTTTCTTGGGTTAACGAAAGGCCACAGAGGTCTTCTCTTGTGAGAGTAGAGGTCCTTGTATGCGCAGTAATGAGAGTTGTGAATGGAGCAAATGGAGCTCCGAGGGCACGAAAGAGATGAGTAAAAAACTCATTGTCGGAGATAGATTCTCCAATTGCATTGAGTTCATCGACCAATGCATTAACGTCTTGCAAATATTCAGTTACAATCCTACGACCTTTCATCGTGGACTGTAGATGAAGGCGAAGGGATGAAGCCCTTGCCATGCTTTGCATAGAGAACCCGACACATAGGGCATGCCAGGTTTCATTGGAAGTCTTGGCACCATTAATGCTGTCACAATCACATCTGAAGAGGAATTTAGGATAAAAGCAAGGGTTGTTTGGTCCTTCTTTACTGATCGAGATAGGCAAGTTTAGTGACCTTGATGATGGAACCGCTAGCATTTGTTTAAGTTGCAAACTCCTTGAGGCACCGGAGAAAGGTGTCCAGTATATGGAGCAACTCATTTGCTCGGAAGTAAGACACAATATGTGTCTTCTAAACAAGAAAATTGTCCCTCAAGACAATCTATAATTGTCGGAAAAGTTTTGGTAGCAGCAGTTGATGAGGCATGGGTTGTTTGAGAATCAGCAAATTGGGATGCCATTTGCTTTAAGGATTGAAAATCAGTAGTTGGCTTTCTCTGTGTGGCTTCTCTTATACCAAGATAAAGTTTTCAAAATCAACAATCTTGATAACAGAAACTTATGAAAATAAAATAATGAAAAGAACTCAGAGAAGGAAAAAACAAAATATAGAATTGTATTATAATTTTCAAGCTGAATAGAACAAAGAAGGAGCATTTATTTATAGGCAAGTATCTATTTGTTGTCAATAAAAAATAATCTACGAGAATTATATCTTGATTATTGATGCACGGTTTGGAGGAAGTTTGGTAGAGTACAAGGTTTGGGAAATATTTTGAATTGATCAAAAACCAATGAGAGAATTTTCTTTTTTGGAGATTGGTTGATTGTGCTTTTTTTCCTTTGTTCATGGTTCATCTTGCACCACAATCTTGTTTAGGTACATCTTCTTGTGTTATCATGTTAAGAGTTATTGGGCTTGCCTTTTTAGTAAAGAGTTCTCATTTGAACTCAATAATGGGTCTGTTATAATTGATATAGAGGCCAAACCCCGCATCTTAAGTTCGAATCTTGTTAAGGCTATGCTAAGCTAAATATGGTTCAAATTCAAGCTTTCAAATGTTTTTTATTTTAGAAGAAGTTCCTTGTAAAAGATTAATCATGATTGCCATGAATTCAATGATTTCCTTAATTGCCTAAAGATATGTTTTCAATGAAGTTGTAAACTTAAACCTTCAATTAATCATCCAATATTCGACTATTCCATATGCGTCTCTCGTCTCTCCAATGGGCACTTATAGGGGGAGAACGTTGAACAATTCTGAGGATCCCGGAACCAACGCGAGTTTTCGATGAGATGTGGTTGGAGGGAAAGTGGGGAAACTTCAGTTAATTCACTTCCCAAACAGATAATATCACTGTTTGTTCAAAAATATTGGCCAACCAAAAAGTATGGCTTGATCAATAGCTGCCTAATACGAGAGCAAACCACCAAGTATCATGGGTTGTTATATCTTAGCAAACTAATACCTAAACTCAGATGGAAGCAAAACCGACAAGCCCAAGATTGAAGTCATTTTTGAAAATGGAAGAAAAAGTTCCCTTCACTTTATTAAGTACAAAAGAGAGAGGAGGAGGGAGTTAAAAGGTGGATTCTTGTGATTGTGGAGTTGAAATTCAAAAAAAGGGGAAATATTTAGTGATATTCTGTGAAAATTGTACAAAACATTTGATTCGTTATTGTTTCTGTCAAACTTTGGAAGTCCACTAAGAAGACTACCAAAAAGGTTTTGGAAATAATTGAAAAAACTTTTAAATTTGAGGTGGGGTGCACATTTTAGAGATTAGAGTCTTTGACAATGAATCAAGCTCAAGAATAAAATTGGTGAGGCAAAGAGGTACAGTCCAACAGTTTTGCACAAACTTTAAATGTTACAAAGATTAAAATTATTTGAGTTATTTTTATATGAAATTTGAAGGATATTTCATATGTGATGTTCAAAGTGCTTAAAAATATAAAGTCGGATTAGAAAGTAAAGTTTTAACATTTTGAGTTGCGGTTTTTAACTAAATAGTTATAAGGAAAATGATTTTGGACCGTTCGATTAGAACACAATGCAGGATTTAGAATATAAACGTGGGTTCTGCCACCCCTTTGTTGTAAAACCATGGAATTCAAGGTTTGGGTCATGGAATTTAGGAAGTTTTTAGGCCTCGGCTTCATTTTTTTTCTTTTTCTCTCTCTGGTATTTCAAATTTAATTTCCTCTTTCATTCTCTATCACATGCTTTTCACTATTGTAATGGGAATTTTTTCTCTGCATTTCTTTGTATGTGACACTTACTTCTGTCTTGGGCAAGTGTGCAATGGGAAGAAAACATACTCATGCCTGAGGGAGTGATATTATGTTGAAGGAGAAAAGGGTTGAGTGGCCGCTTTGTACATATTATATGTTGTACATTTTAGGCACAATATTTTATTTATTTACAAATTAACATGTGATAATAATTGTGTAATTTTTCTTTTTAGATAATTTTTGTATATTTCAAGACCGTTCAATTGAGGCTTGATTAGGCTAGGCATGGTTAAAAGGGGACTATATTCTTTGTTATGTCATTTTAGCTAGTTTTTGTTTTTATTCTTTTTTTTTCTTCTAGTTTTTCTATCTTCAATAAAAAATAATTTTTGTATTCTCAAGTAGATGCCAACTTGTAATTTGATTTTCAAAAATGATTATGATATTTCTGATGAAGGTTTTGGATATTTTTCATTAAAATCTTATTTTACACATGGTAAATCTATATTATATCCAAATTCTTTTTCATGTTTAATTTATTCCTTAGCAAAACAAATAGTGCTAAGTCTAATTTTGGGTTATTTTTTAATAATTATTAACGATTTTTCTCATGTTTAATATTTTTTTCTTCATAGTCCACGCTCAATTTGGTTTCATTGCAAAGTAGATTCGCTCATACAACGCGACGCATGTCAAGTTCATGCAGACCCTTCCTTATTCTTGGTTTTGATTTACGGCAGCGCCTCGGTTAAGAGAGTGAATCCGACGTGAGACACGTCGGGAAGGGCACTTGAAGCAGCCACGCTGGCTGGAAGCACCGGAAAGGTAAAGCGCGCACTGTCAAAAGACCCGGCCAAGTCAATACCGGAGCTCGAAGCAAACGCAGCAGAAAGGGTACGGCCAGAAATCAAAATCTGTCCATGTCTTTCCAAATCTCATCGATTAAACTCCCAGATATCAATTTTTCTCTCTGTTTTGTAAACTGCGGAATCTCAGTATATAGAAAGAGGTGTGGGACAATTGTAATTCCCGTCTTGTCGCAATAAAATTTCATGGATTATCACTTTTCTCTCCTTTCTTCACCCTCCTACCTTTTCCACCTCTTTTTGACCGCTTTTCTATTACTATTTTCCTCGCCCCATGAATCGCTATCCACCGTCACTGCTTGCGTCCCGTTTTCCTGGACTTCGCCCCATTATAAAAAGACAAACAATTTTAATTATAAGTTGTTTGACTTCTATTGACTTGCGGAGATAATTGAGGAGGCTATTTTGATCAAACTTTCCCCCTTTGACTAAGGCATCAATTCGTGTGTGTGTGTGTGTATATATATATCACTTTTCTCTCCTTTCTTCACCCTCCTACCTTTTCCACCTCTTTTTGACCTCTTTTCTATTACTAGTTTCCTCGCCCCATGAATCGCTATCCACCGTCACTGCTTGCGTCCCGTTTTCCTGGACTTCGCCCCATTATAAAAAGACAAACAATTTTAATTATAAGTTGTTTGACTTCTATTGACTTGCGGAGATAATTGAGGAGGCTATTTTGATCAAACTTTCCCCCTTTGACTAAGGCATCAATTCGTGTGTGTGTGTGTGTGTATATATATATATATATATATGCAAAACGTTTTGTGTGAAGGCGTATATATGTACGCATGTAAGGGTAAAGAGAATCGACTTTTAATTACAAATAGCCTCGGTCTTCCATCGATTCGTGGGGATGAGTAATTTTGGTCACCCTTCTAACATTTCTTCTTCTTCTGTGGAGCACAAAATCTGTCTGAAGATTTTGGTAGGCGGTTTCCGAATTCCATCTGTGTTACTTCTGGAAGTTGCCTAGTACAAGTACGTTTTCTGTTGGAACTGGAATCTCTGTTTTTCGATTGAATTTTCTCTTGCTATGCTTGAACTAGCCGGCTGGGGATTTTGACTAGCATTTTTGTTAATTGGGGTCAGATTCCTATGCTTTTGTTTGATCTGTCCTTTTAATGCTAAGGGTTTAGGACTTTACTCTTTTTTGGAAAAATCGATTCTTTTTTGGATGGCGGGAGTCCGATGCCTGCCTGTTAGGGATTTTGTTTGACTAGCATTTTGTTGATTGGGATCCGATTCCTACGTTTTTGTTAGATCTGATCTTTGTGATGCTACGGAGTTAGGACTTTTTTCTTTTTTTAATCTTTTATTTTTTATTTTTATTTTTATGGCGGAGTACGATGCTTGCTAAAGTCGGCCATTCTGGAGTCTATCTTCGAAGCTCAAAAAAATTTAAGAGAAATCCATTTACTGTCGTGGTCAGTCTACGGCTGAAAATTCTTTTGGAATTTTTTTCTAATAATTTTTAGATCAATTTTCTGCTATAAACTCCCTTTTTTTCGGTTGGCATGCGATTTCTTTCTCTGTTGTTGTGTTTAAGTTTTGCGGCTTTCGAACTAGGACTCGGAATTTACTGTGCTTTAGCATTAGCACTCCCGCGGGACAGGGAGCTACTTTCTGTGAGTGAGAGGGTATCATTGTAAGAAGAAGATGGATGTTAACTTAGACCTCAACCTTGCACCACCTGGTGGTCATCCGGATCAGGAGAGGGCTTTCAGTTCAGTGGAGAGCAACGAAACTAGCCAACAGGCACAGGATCACGGTGTAGGCACGGATGATGACAATGCGGCATCCTCTTCTGGACGCCCCGGCTTCTTCCACCAATTTGTACGGACAATTTGGAAACCTCAAATTTGCCAACAGTTTTAATAATATATTACCATGTGTTTTGCTTTTGTTGTAAATAATTTTAATGAAGTTGAAACTCACCAGATGCCACAACCTGCTGCACCAACTAGGATACATCAGGCGTATCCAACTGGACAGCTGCCACAACCTGCATATCCAATTGTACAGCTGCCACAACCTGCATATCCAACTGGACAGCTGCATCAGGCATATCCAACTGGACAGCTGCCACAACCTGCATACCAAACTGGACAAACTGGACAACCGCCACAACCTGCATATCAAACTGGACAACCGCCACAACCTGCATACCAAACTGGACAACCGCCACAACCTGCAACAACTGGGATACATTGGGCTCACCAAACAGGGCCTGCACCAACTGGGACAGATAGGGCTCAACAAACTGTTCAACAGTCTATGGTCACACAGAACGAAGTAAGGTTTATAACCGATGGCTCTTTTATTTTCTTGGAATTTGTTTTGTTTTAATATTATCATGTGGTTTACATTTGTTGTAAATAATCTTAACAATTCAATTGTACGTGATGTTAGAACCCAATCAACTCTAGAAGGAGTGAGAGTAGGATTGCAGAGGAGGCAGAACCAGGTAACCTCGTTAATTCTGTTATTTGTTTTTTGGATATTTATTAAAATTTTAGTTTAGGAATTGTGGAAGCCTTACAGTTTTCTTGTTCGTCCCTGTGTCTTTGTGTGCTTTTAATAAGAGAAATCTTTACTGAAGTGATATTAAACTTTTATACATAATCTTAAAGAGTAATGTTATTGCTGCTTCAAAAGATTTTGTGGGTGGTTGTTCTTTTTAGATTCTACTACATTTAAAGACTTGACCTTATTCTAATCAGTTTTATTTATCAATTTTTTTCTTATCTTTTATTTCTGTGCATTTAAATAGTCTACTTGTTATTTCATGCTGTTTTATATATTTGTTAGTATTTAAATCGATCAATTTAGTTGGCATTTCAAGTGATTTTCTTATATTCCTCTGTCAAAACCTGTGATCGTCGCAGAACAAGGGACACAATGGAACAGAACAAACCAGACGGGAGGCGGGGAGCTAGCCGTGAATGTAGTAGCTATCATTATTCCGGTGGCTTTAATAATAATTACGGAGGCATTCACGGATCCACCATAAACATAAACAACTACGCTGGAGGTATGATAGATTTAAAGCTTGAATTATCTGAAGACTTGTCAAATCACTCTATTTATTTGACATTTCAAAGTTCGGCTCTCATCTCTCTCTCTATCAAAACCTGTGATCGTTGCAGAAGGAAGGACGAGGGAACAGAACAACCCCAACAGGCGGCAGGGACGCATTGACGATTCCGAGATAAATAACAACTCGTAGGAAGATAGGAGGCAAGAGCTAGGATTGATCTAATGGTTGGTTGAATTATCTAGGACTTGTCAAAGGTTTTCTTCTTTTGCACGTTTAGTTGATTGGTACTTGTTTTGGATGTCCTAATTGATTGCCTTGTATGACAGCATTTTGTACTCGAAGCATTAAATGGACTTCATTAAACTACGGTCACATAATTTTCACCCTATGTTATTTGGGTAAGCTTTTAAGGTATTTTCTTAATGTGTCAGGTTTTTTAACACACTAATGATTGGTTTACCATTATATACCATCTAATATTTATCTTAAACAGGTTAACCTCCTTATAAACTGAAACAAGAGAAAAAGGTCACCCTTTATGCTTGATTGCTTTTGTTTTTCATTTTTCGTACACAAGAAAGTGTTGGGGGTTTTATGCAACTAGTTTAATTTCATCATAAATCCTCTATTTCGCTAAAGCTGAGGATTTGCCACTCTTTCACGGATAATCTTTTGACTTCTATTTTTAATAAATATTTTATCATCTACTTCTTTAATATTCTTTCTATCTATTTCACATTCTTCATGAGTTTCAGCATTCAATCGTGTATATATAGTTTGCAATCAAGCAAGGCTCGACATCCCGAGTTCAAACAATAAAAAGATTATCTTCTTCCCAGTATACCCAAAGAATGTCACCCTCAAGAAAATTACTTCTCACCACCAGTTTGAGCTCGTGTATTGGAGAAGGCAATATATAGTATACGGAACTAACTTACAAAGGATAACCTTATCATAACATAAAGGTTATCCTTAAAGCAAATGGAGGTTCTCTGCACACCTGCGTATAAGAAGGTAGATGCGTGACATTCTGTTAAGTGGTTCTGGTTCTGCTTCAATATTCTTTAAGTTTATATACGTTTGCGCTTGACAAATGCAGGGGATCATGAAAATTGATCCTGGACTAATTTTATACCGGAGCCTTTTTCTTCTTTCTTCGATAGTGATCGTTGGTTGTGCTTTGAACTGGAAGCTGTGACAGGAATGATAATATACTCTCGCTTGTGGTCTCAAGTATATGCATGTTTGTGTGTCGTGGAAGAAAGAGAGACGGAGGACGAAATATGGCTACAGTGGTCATGGTCAAAGTTGTGCACACGATATCAATCCTACGATCATTAGTCCAAGTCAGTGGCTTGAAATAAATGGTCATCAGTTCATCCACGAAGAAGAATTTTTCTTTTCGTCTAGGCTATAAGACATATCAGGTGAGAAGATATTAACGTTACCAAATCTTTTCCAGGCCATTCTAATGGAAACTCACCAAGTCACTAAAATCCACTAGCATATATGAAACGTATAGCTATTAAATTCAAGATACACATTTATTTATGTTATAAAGCTCAATTTTTTTTTAAAAAAATTAACTTAAGGAAAGAGAAACATTTACTATATATAAATTACTTTACAAATTTATATCTTAATAATGTGGGACAACCTTATGTCAATTTTTAATAACACGCACTCTTATTATAATGGTCCAATAGATCATTGGTTATGTCACTTTCATAAATTACCATATATAAATTATTTATAAATTCATGTCTTAATAATGTAAGACAATTCTAGCCAATTTTTAATAACTTGCACCTACTATGATGGATGGGATTCAAACTAGCCAACTAGCACAGTATGTGGTCATCCAAAATGAGGTATGATGGCTCTTTCATCTCTTGAACTTTGTTTTGTTTTAATATTATTATGTGATTTGTTTTCATTATAAGTAATCTTAACAATCCAACTGTATGGGATGTTAGGCTCAAAACAATTCTCAAACGACTAGTAGAAAGACCGCAGAGGATGTCGAATCAAGTGACTTCATTGGTTTTGTTGTCCGTTCTCTTTTGATAACTTGGATATTTTGGATTTATTTTCTTGTTTGTTTCTCCTGCAGTTTATGCTATGTATTCTTAAGTGATGTTCTTGCTTGATTATATTATTACATTATGTTCTATGAGGTTTGGTGATATCTCTTGGAAAATGACTTTCCTTTTAAGTTGGATATTGGTTATTGTTTGATATTAATTTCTTAATTATGAGAGAATCAAGAAGATACTTTAAAAGGGGGTGGCGGAACAAACAAGAATCAAGAAGACCTTTGATATTTGATTCTTGATTAGGAGCATTTTAAACCAAAGGAAAAGAAGATAGATCTTTTACAAAAATGAACTAAAAGATAAGAAAAGACCTTTGTTAAAATTATGGTTTAGAAATTGTAGAAACCTCGCATTTTTTTTTTATTTTTCTATGTGTACTTTTGATGGAGAAATCTTTATTAAAGTGATATTAGACTTCTCTGTATAATTTAGAAGAGTATAGGTTATCATAATTATTAAAAATTTTGTCTTAAATCTCAGCTTTGTTTGAGAAAAATATTAGATCGTATATAATGATAAACCAATCATCATTATGTTAAAAAACCAATCTCAACCTTGTTTGAGAGTTAGCTATCATGTTAAATTCTATAATTCTAGACACATTATCAATTATGAGATATATATAAACTTTAAGAAGAGAGGAGGTAAGAGGTTTAATGGTGAATTATCTGAAGATTTGTCAAAGGTTTTCTCATTTCACACGTCTAGTACTTGCATTGTATGTCTTAATTTATTAGTTTTTTAATGTAAAACCACTAACCATGACATCATTTTGTATTTTAAGCACTAAACATAGTCCATTAAACAACTATCATGTAGTTTACTTCTTATGCTATTAAGATAATTTTTTAAGGTATTTTCTTGTCGTGTTAGGTTTTTAACATATTAATGATTAGTTTATCATTATATACCATATAATATTTTTCTTAAATAGGGTTGAGATTCAAGACATGTGATTGACCCCCTTATAAACAAAAACAAGAAAAATTATGACCTCTCAAAGATGTTTTGATGTCTTATATAGATGGTTAGAGTAGAATTTGGATTAGAACAAATGTTTCTACATAGCTAGTAGAAGGTTGGACGGTCGATGTGGTGTTGAACCACTTGAACACCTCCATGGATATTGATGTTCTAAAAATGTTAAAACATTGGTTAGATTAGATATGAAGGTTTTGGATTTGATACTACATACAAAAAACTAAAATTTAATTTAAAAGCCAATTTATAAGCTGTGACGTGAACATAGCCACTGGTCTTGCTTTAGTCAACACACACAATGTGGCTTTTATAGTTTGGAGATAGGCATATGTATTTCGTCTTATATTTCTTGATATGACCGATTACTCTTTCCATATGGTGTAATCTATTTAGGGAATTATTTGTGCAGTTCAAGCTTACGTCCCTAATGATTGTATTGGTCTTTAGTCAGGAACATGGTATTAGGGGTCCAACCCGTCAGACGACCCGGGAAGCATGGTTATTTTTCTCTATTGTTGTCGATAGAAAAGTCTGTAATGTGTACCTTGCTCCGGTCTAGGAATTAACAGAATAAGAGTTAGTGGTCGTACTGGACAGTAGAGGGAAATATTTGTTCTAATGGCCTTTTTTCTGATTCGGCTATATCGCTCTCTCTGATATTAAGCTTTTTCTGGATACCAAAACTTTTCCAAAAATTTGCACGACCTTATATCACAGCTTTTCTCACCAAAATCGACCCGAGTCACTTTTGTGCGAGTCCGCAATTAGCTACCCTTAGCTGTAGCACTGTAGCAGAGACAAAATCGACCCGAGTCACTTTCCGGTTAGACAGATTTCGGTGAGACAAACAGAGAGTAAGAGAGTGATTCCTGAGGTCCTCTTTTCTCTGAGTGAGACAATGAGAGGGAGAGAGAAGGAAGAGAAGAGAGGAGACTAAACGAAACTGCAGAAGATCTTTTGCTTTCCGGAAATAATCGAGTTGGAATATTTGGCATGTTGGAGGTCACTTTCCTTCCATGCCTGTATATATTTGGCATGTTGGCATGTTGGAGGTCACTTTCCTTCCATGCCTGTATATATTTGGCATGTTGGAGGATCATTTTCCTTTTGGGCATGAGAAGGGTGCGAAGAGCATTGAAGAGTGTCTAGACAGCTGCGACCCAGTGAATCGGGGAACGAGAAATGTGAAGGCTAACGTCCGGCAAATCAGACCATATCTAAGAATTTAGACTAGAGGAATGGCCACAAATCCTACACAAGGCCATGGAGGCCTACATTTATGATTCGGGGCTACTAGGAATAGCATCAGTAATAACAAAACAAATTGCCTTGCCAATGAAGTTTCAGATGAAGCGTAAGTGGAACACCTTGAGCAGTGTAACTTGAAACCAAGCACTTGCTACGGTCCACAATGTGGTCGAGAGAACACAGCCCTGTTAGACTAAAACCAACCACTGACACTATTTTTGTTTGGGGGAGTGCAGGGTTTTTTCAAACCGCTTGAAGGAAAAGGGGAATGGAACAATTGTTATTGCTTTGGGCTCGGCAGTAGACGAGTGTTCAAGCCACTGGTGAAACTTTTTGTGCAGTTCAAGCTTACGTGCCTAATGATTGTATTGGTCTTTAGTCAGGAACATGGTATTAGGGGTCCAACCTGTCAGACGACCCGGGAAGCATGGTTATTTTTCTCTATTGTTGTCGATAGAAAAGTCTGTAATGTGTACCTTGCTCCGGTCTAGGAATTAACAGAATAAGAGTTAGTGGTCGTACTGGACAGTAGAGGGAAATATTTGTTCTAATGGCCTTTTTTCTGATTCGGCTATATCGCTCTCTCTGATATTAAGCTTTTTCTGGATACCAAAACTTTTCCAAAAATTTGCACGACCTTATATCACAGCTTTTCTCACCAAAATCGACCCCAGTCACTTTTGTGCAAGTCCGTATCATTTTTGGAGAGTTAACTTTACTGGGCTGGGAAGAGCTTCGGTGTTAAAGAAAAGTGACAGGGAGAGAGTTTTAAGTGTAAGGAAAAACACCCTAATTAGTACTAAACCGTTGTATAGCGAGATCTGTAGATATGATCTTTTCTTTGCCGCCCTGAATGCTCCCCTTCCGTCGTAAACAAGAAAGGCCATGAAAAACAAAAATTAGCTACCCTGTCGTGGTGTATGTATTGCTCACCGCAGAAATCTCTAATTCTGTCTCTTTGTTGTTTGCGTGGAGGATAATTGTTCCAGGCCGTCCTCAACGTGCAAATGGTGGAGATGACGCCACCTTCTGTTGCTTGGTTTGGCATTAGATGCTTTTGGAAGGTGGTATGTTAGTCCTTCATTGCTCATAGCTAATTCAATCCTCGTGGCATTTCTTTTGATGGATCATCCACTGTACTGTATATGGTGTACGTGGCACATTGTGATGGACTAAACAATTTCGATTGCTTATGACTGAAAAATTGAGGGAAGAGGTTCGTTAACTCCCAACAAATGCACGATTTCTCGTTGACAAAGCCTAATGCTGGGAGGTTAGTTAACTCCCAACAAAGCCTTATCCCCCCATGTGTAATGGGAGTGTAAATCTCCTATCCTAATGTTTTTGATGGGGGCTCATGGGGGGATAAGGCTTCCCATCGCTCAAGATGACCTATTAGTACATCTGTAGATGTATGTGTTAAGGCCATAACTCATGGTTTGCGGTTCAATTTTGCAAAGTTTGATTTTTATTCCGATAGCCAATTCCATGGCTTCTTTTACAGAATAGAAGCAATGTTGCGAGACTTCTGAGCATGTATGGATCTTCGGGCCATTTAATTTGTTCTTGGGGAGGCTCCATCTTAGCTATGCTCATTAAATCGAGAAAGGGGGGGGGGGGGGATCACCCACAATGCGTTTTAGATCAATCCTCTGCTATGGTCTTGCTTTTTCGGTTGGCGTTTGATTTCCTTTCCTTTTTTTAAATTATGAATGTCATGTGCCCTTCCAATTTTGTCCTTGTTTGGCTTTACATATTGGGTTTGGTACTATTAATTTGATTATCCTTTCCTCTTTTCTAGAGGTACGAAGGATTCAATTCGGTTTTTAAAACTGTGTTTTGTTGGGAATATAGGGATCACTTTTTTAATTATTGATTCTTTTATGCACAAGATGATGGTGTTGTGAACATATAAATGTTTAGTTTAGGTTTATGGAGTTGAAGAGGTTGTTGATTTGTTAAGGATTTTAATCCAGAATCTTGCGCTATATTTTCATAAATTACTTGTATGTCATAATACTACATGACTTCAAAAGTGTAGACATGTAGCTGCAATTATAGAAGTGATATTTATGAATTAAGTGTTGATGTTGAGATTCTCTATTGCTGATGTTTCAAAAATTAATTTTATCACCGACAGTTGGTTGGATGGCTTTTAGGTTGGGGTCGTTGCGCACGACAGTAGGGAGCCTAATGTCTAGGCTTGCGGCAGAAATGGAGTAGACAAGATGGTTTTGATTGTCGGTGAAGTTGCGGCCACCAGTAGAGGAGGGCATCTAGCGTTTTCGCGGATTGTAGCAGCGACCCTAAGCACAATTTTGACCCATGGCCTTGTAGTTTTCAGTCTGTGTTGAGTGACAGTCGGCGTTGGTGGAGAATGCTGCCAGAGAAGTAGCGGTTTGCTCAGCTAGATCTAGGTGGGTTTCTTGGGTTAACGAAAGGCAATAGAGGTCTTCTCTTGTAAGAGTAGAGGTCCTTGTGTGCGCAGTAATGACAGTTGCTGCTTTTGGACTCAGTAGTGGGTATGTTACAATTGATATAGAGGCTAAACCTTAGAACTTGAGTTTGAATCTCACTAAGGCTCTGCTAGGCTAATTATGGTTCAAATTCAAGCTTTCAAATATTTTATATTTCAGAAGAAATCCCTTGTAAATTAATGGCAAATCATGATTAAATAGGATTGCCATAAATTCAATGCTTTCCTCAATTGCCTAAATATATGTTTTCAATGAATTTGTAAACTTAAACCTTCAATGAATCATCCAATATACGACTATTCCATATTTGTGTCTTTTGTCTCTCCAATAGCACTTATAGCGGAAGAACGTTGAACGATTCTGAGGATTCCGGAATCAACGCGTGTTTTTGATGAGATGTGGTTGGAGGGAAATTCGGGAAACTTCAGTTAATTCACTTCCCAAACAGATAATATCACTGTTTGTTCAAAAATATTAGCCAACCAAAAAGTATGGCTTGACTGATAGCTGCCTAATGCGAGAGCAAACAACCAAGTATCATGAGTTGTTATATCTTAGCAAACTACTACCTGCGCTCAGATGGAAGCAAAACCGACAAGCCCAAGATTGAAGTCATTCTTGAATATGGAAGAAAAAGTTCCGTCCAGTTTATTAAGTACAAAAGGGAGAGGAGGGAGTTAAAAGGTGGATTCTTCTTACTTACTGTGGAGTTGAAATTCAAAGAAATGGGAAATATTTAGTGATATCCTCGCCCCATGAATCACTATCCATCGTCACTGCTTGGGTCCGTTTTCTTGGACTCCGCGCAATTATAAAAGGAGAAATAATTTTAATTGGGTCCGGAGATAATTGAGGCGGCCATTTTGATTAAGCTTTCTCCCCTCGACTCAGGCATCAATTCGTGTGTATATACACAACTTTTGTGTCAAGGCGTCTGTATACACGCATGTAAAGGTAAAGATAATAGATTTTTAATTTCAAATAAGCCTCGGTCTTCTTCCGTCGCTTCGTGTAGTAAAAGTACGTTTTCTGTTGGAATCGGAATCTCTATTTTCCGTTTGAATTTTCTCTTGCTATGTTAGGGATTTTGTTTGACTGACATTTGTTAATTGGGGTTTGTTAGATCTGTCCTTTGTGATGCTAAGGATTTAGTTTAGGACTTTACTCTTCTTTAGGACTTTAATCTTTTGGAATTTTTTCTAATAATTTGTTGATCAATTCTCCGCTGAGTTTCCTTTTTCGGTTGGCATCTGATTTCTTTCTCTGTTGTTCTGTTTTATGTTTTGCAGCTTTGGAACTAGGACACAGAATTCACTGTGCTTTAGCATTAGGACTCCGTCGGCACAGGGAGCTACTTACCGTAAGAGGGTATAGTTGTAGGAAGATGGATCCAAGGTCACACCTCAACCTTGACCTTAACCTTAACCTTGGTCTACCTGACGGTAATCAGGATCAAGAGGGGACTTCAAGTCAAGTAGAGAGCAATGAAACTGCCCAACAGGCACAGGGCAAGGGTGTTGGCACGAATGCCAATGCAGCACCCTCTTTTGGACACTCCGGCTACTCTCAAACTGTACGGACAATTTTGAAACCTCCAATTTGTGACCGTTTTAATATTATCATGTGTTTTTGTTTTTGTTGTAAATAATTTTAATGAAGTTGAAGCTCATCAGGCATATCAAACTCGACAGCTGCCACCATTTGCATCAATTCCGATACAGCGGGGTCATCCAACTGGCCAACCGCCACAGCATGCCCCAATTGGGATAGATGGTGTTCAACAAACTGGCCAACCGTCTTTGGTCACACAGAATGAAGTCAGGGTTATTACTGATTGGTTCTTTTATTTTCTCGAACTTTGTTTTGTTTTTTGTTGGACATAATTTTAAGATCTTTTCCTAATGTGCCAGGTTTTTTAACACACTAATGATTGGTTTACCGTTATATACTATTTAATATTTATCTTACGCAAGTTAACCTCCTTATAAATTGAAACAAGGGAAAAAGATCTCCCTTGGTGCTTGATTGCTCTTGTCTTTGTTTTTTCGTACAAAAGAAAGTGTTGGGGTTTTATGCAACTAGTTTAATTTTTATTATAAGTTCTCTATTTCGCTAAAGCTGAGGATTTGGTCACTCTTCCACGGATAATCTTTTGACTTCTATTTTGATAAATATTTTGTCGTATACTTCTTTGATATTCTTTCTATCTACTTCACATTCTTCATGAGTTTCTGCTTTCGATCGTGTATATATACTTTGCCATTAAGCACGGCTTGACATCACTAATTCAAACAATAATCTGAGCTCGTGTATTGGAGAAGGCAATATATAGTATATGGAACTGACTTACAAAGGATAATCTTATCATAACGTAAAGCTTTTCCTTAAGCAAATGGAGGTTTTCTTGCTCGCTTGTGTTTAAAAAGATGAATGCGTAACGTTCTGTTGACTAGTCATTCGTGTGAATTTTGAAGGACTATATTGAGTAATGAGGCTGCAAAATTTCAATCCAACAGAGCAAATGAAAACAAGTTGATCGTTTCCCAGAGAAGTGCATGTTCTATGAGAATGTTCTTGCAGTATTTTATGATACAGCATCACTGTAGTTGGTGCACTTCTGACTATAAAAGCCTGGTAACAGGGATCAAGTGGAGAGCATTTGTTCCAACGAGTTTTTTATGCCAATTGATCATAGCTCTGCTTCGATATTCCTTAAGTTTATGTACGCTGGCGCTTGACATGCATGGGATCTTAAAAATTGATCCCCGAACTAATCTTAAACCAGAGCCTTTTTCTTCTTTCTTGGATAATAATCGTTGGTTGTGCTTTGAACCGGAAGCTGTGACAGGAATGATGATATAATCTCGCTTGTGGTCTGGAGTAAGTGCATGCTTGTGTGTTGTAGAAGAGAGAGAGACGGAGGAAGGAGTATGGCTAAAGTGGTCATGGCCAAAGTTGTGCACGCGATATCAATCCTACGATCATAAGTCCAATTCAGTGGCTTGAAATAAATGGTCGTCTATTCATCCACGAAGAAGAGTTTTTCTTTTCAGGAGGTCTATAAGACATATCAGTTGAGAAGATACTAACGTTACCAAATCTTTTCCAGGGCATCGTAATGGAATCTAAGATATTAAAAGCAACTAGCATAGGTGAAACGTATAGCTGCCAAATTCAAAATACACGTTTATTTATGTTATAAAGCTCAATTTTTTCAAAAAAGTTAACTCAAGGAAAGAGAGACATTAGCTATATGTAAATTACTTTACAAATTCATATCTTAATAATGTGAGGCAATCCTATGCCGATTTTTAACAACACACATTCTTATTATAATGATTCAACTTGAATCATATAATGACGTCACTTTTATGATTGCTATATATAAATTATTTTATAAATTTATATCTTAATAATGTGAGACAATCCTATGCTGATTTTTAATAATAGAAAAGGGGAGAGAGTATGAGAGTGAGAAATCGTAGTTAAAGAGAGGAGGAGAGAGAGAACAAAGATACTAGGTCGTTGCTCAAGGTAACATGTATTCAACTGAGCAAAAGAAGGGAGTGTATATTTTGTACACTCACGTTACATGTATGTATAGTCGGAAAGAAAAAGAATCACAAAGTATGTGTAAAAAAGATTTTTTTTTTTTTAACACACACCCAGGAATGGAGGAGAATTGAGGGCGACTCTGCTCCTAGCCTATCTTCTTAAGACTTGCATGCCTTCTTAAAAAACCTTTCATGCCTTTTTGGGTTCTTTTGCTGATTTTTGATTTTCTTGTTGAGGAGTTTGTTGCTATCATGGCTAAAGCCTGGTCCTCGTGCTTTGGATTGTCAAAGTCAATATGCCCCATCAAATTAGGTGTGAGAAGGCCCAATTTGCTGTGTAGTCTTTGAAAGAGAGATAGGGGAAGAGCTTTGGTGAGTAGGTATGCCAATTGCTCACTTGATTGAATGTGTTTTGGATTGAGTTTATTTATCTCTTTTTAATTTTTTATGTATAGATAATGTGAAAGAAAAAAGATAAAGTATATAGAAATTGTTTAGGTGATTTGCCCAAATACTCAAGCCTACCTTTATCCTCTCTTACCAATAGTAAGGAGCCTTTTTACTAAAATATAATAGTATTATCTTAATTTTAGTACATTCAAATCCTTTGTTCATGGAACATAAGGATTTATAGTTTACTTTACAATACAATCAGCCTAACACAACTTAAAACACTCCACAATCCAACCAATACAAAAGGCTTTGCACAACATAAAACTTTCACCCACACTAGACCACACAAAGTCTATAACTAAATAACAACTACTTAACTTCACTTCTCAATACAATAATCAAAATCCATCACTTGAAGATAGTTAAAGTATATGTAGTAACTTGAGGCAATTAGCACAATGTCACAATCAAAGTGAAACTAACAACTTCCTACAAAGTGAGTTTTACTTCTTGAGAATTAAGAATATGATATAATCAAACATATATGACATTCAAGCAAATACATATACTAAGACAAACAGACTCTAACATGTAATGCAACCATCCATCAATCACTTTTATACACGCGGTGATATATAACAATTAGTAATAATAATAATGTTTTACACATAAGAGCAATGTTACCAAAAGCTTTAGCTAAACAAGAAAAGGTATTTCAAATCAGAATGAAGTTATCGAGAGTTTGCAACACAATGAGAATAGGAAGCTTTTTCTCTTTGCAACAACGTTAGGCTCGTAATAAGATTCTTTCTCAAGAGTGATATGTCTTTTTCGAAAACCCTAGCATACTTACTTATAGATGATAAGGACACAACCTCTCCATTAGGGTTCTCTCCTTGGTTTCCTTATAAGACATGTAGCTTTAGGGAATATAGATCATTAATTTCAGAAATAATCCATAAATAGCAGCAGTCGTGGCCTCACACAAAGATTTGATTTGTAAAACCAAAAAAAAAACTTTCAAACAAGCAAATCGAAACTTCTATCCTTGCAGAACATGATACCTTAATCGTTTAGGCTTGATATAGATAGCACCATTATTGAGAGCACACAAAACCTCATTCATGTAACCTAGATTCTTACATATATGGAACGAAAGCACGATTCAAAAGAAGAATGGTGAGTTTCTTACCTAATCCGGCTGAACCCATTTGAAAAGCTTATATGTTTTACCTTATCATTCATCTTTCACCAAGGGCATGTAGAGAGAGGGTTTTACTTTCTTTCCTTTTCGGGTGACAGAGAGAAGAGAAATTCTTTCTCCCTCTTCCTTTTTGTCAGTTAAATCTCAACATTTTCCTTATACCCAAAATAGTGAGGGTTTACTCTCCTTTTTAAACATATCCAAAACAGTGCGGTTTGCTCCCTTTTTTCTAATTGTTTCTCACATGCTCCTTTTTTATTCAGTTTAATATTATGACACATGGTATTTGTGAATTACTCTCATATAATTTCAGCATGATAAATATTCATGAAGCACTGTCATATATAAATGAGCACAAACCAAGATTTTGTCATAAAGATTTTCTTAAAACTCATTTTGGTATGTGAAAACTATGTAATTTGAAAAATAATCATTAAATTGATTACATATATTCCACAATTTTTATTAGCACAAGAATGATTAAAATATTTAATATATATGTACATAGTTTTTCAAATATTGTCAATCAAAATATATTCAGCAGGTGAGATTACATTTTGTGGTGTTGGTTCCTTGGTTGCAACTAGCATTGCAATAGCTTTGTAGTGCTCCATACCTACCAATTTTAGGATGTCAGCGATGTAGTGTTTTTAAGATAGCAGAAGCCCATTAGTGCTATGAGTAACCTCAAATCCTAAGAAGTAATGAAGTCATCTAAGACTTTTAATCAGGAATTCTCGACTAAGAACAGCTTCAAAATTTGCAATTGACTACTTGGAGTTGCCAATCACTATAAGGTCATGAACATAAAGTAAAATCCATATAGTTACGCCATTTTGATCAAGTATAAACAAAGAGGGGTCATGCCAACCGCAACGAAAATCAAGAAAGAAGAGAAAATTTGTGAACCTAACATACCAATCCTGTGGGGCTTGTATAAGTCCATATGGTGTCCTTCTCAAATGACATACATGATTTAGAAGGTGAGAACTAAGAAACCCAGGGGGTTGTTCCATGAAAACGAGTTCAATAAGTGGCCCGTGCAGGAAAGGATTGGTTATATCTTATTAAAGTAATGGCCCATGCCTCACAGCATTTCTTGACAGAATTAAACGAATTGCGGTACTGCAAACAGTAGTACTGAATGTTTTAAGAAAGTCGGCACCTGATTTTTGATAGTAGCCTTTGGCTATTAATCTTGCTTTCAAGGGATCTAGCTCATCATTTGGCCCAAGCTTTTGCTTCAAGACCTAACGGCACCCTACGATATTTTTTGCTTCTGATTGAGGAACCAACTGCCAGGTATTGTTATGTTTGAGGGCTAACATTTTGTCCTCCATAGCACGTCTCCTACTTATGTGTCTCAAAGCCGAATCAGGTTTTTAGGGAGTGAAGGGAGCAAATGAGTGAAAGTCAATGCATACCTGGGCATTGGTTTGTGGATGCTAGATTGGCTCCTCGTTTGCATGGTATGGGTCCAAACATTCTCCAAGTTTATGGGCAAGAGAGAGACTGAGGATTATGGATGGCTTACGGCACGTTGCTGGTTGGGTTTGTGTGAGCAAAGCAAGGGTGCGATAGAAGCTTGTTGACTGGGTTTATGCGGGGAAGACGGAGAAGCAGCAGAGACATCTGTGGGCAGGAGAGAGGCTGAAGATTGTGGACAGCTAGTGGCACGTTGCTAGTTGGGTTCATCCAAGCAAGATGAATGTGCAATTAAAGTTTGTTGTTGTCGGTTGGTTTTATGTGAAGGAGACGGACAATAGAGGCTCGACCATTTGACTTGGACACATGCTTGGCTTTAAGACAATTTGTTAATGCTGGGAAACGTTTAGCTATTTGGGCATGCAGCTACAGGTGACGCTGATTGCATTTTGTGCATTTTGTCCTCACTTGTGAGGGGCACAGGTGACACGTTGCTCCATGGATACACCACTTTACCTCACGTAGTTATGGGCGAGACATTCACAGGTGAGATGAGCTGATCATCACCCAACATATCCTCAAGCATGCAGGCTTTCGAAGGCTCCACGTTGCTGTATGGAGTCGCCATGTTGCAGCCTGCATGTGTCACGGATGGATCAAATAAACATCCAGATGGAATCACAGTGTTTATGGGACTTGCAGCTTTGATGAAAGGGCGGTAATTTGCCATGTTTCAGTGGACCCGATTTGAGCTGCAAAAGGAATTAAGTCTTCGTTAAAGATAACTGTCTCGAGACAAATAGTCTACCAGAGGCACAGTGAAAACACATGTAGCCCTTATGTCATAGGCTGTAACCCAAAAACACACACTCAAAAAGATCTAGGAAATAATTTGTCTATAGCTTCATGTTTGAGAGAAGGAAAGCATGAGCACCTGAAAACTCTAAAAAGTTGAAATCACACTATTTCTTGTACACTATTTCGAAAGGGATGGAGTTGTTTATGGATTAGCTTGGAAGTCTATTTATCAAATATACTGCAATAGTAAAGACGTCAACCCAATATTGTTTGGGAATGTTTGCTTTAGTCATGGTAGTTCTGGCCAACTCTACAATATTTTGATGTTTTCTTTCTGCAATCCTATTATATTGGGTGTACATGGACAAAAAAGATAATGTAGGATTCCACTGAACTTGAGAAAGGAAAAAATGTCATTGCTTTAATATTTCCCATTATTGTTAGCTTGTAGGATTTTAATGGGTAAACCATAATGGGTTTTTGTCATTTTCTTAAAGTCCTTAAAAACATCAAGTACTTCAGATTTCTACCAAAGTGAAAATATCCAAGTAAAAAGTTGTTGAGAAAGGATACATAATACTTATAATGTTGACACAAATTAATGTGTGAGGGCCTCGTGCATCGCTATGAACCTTTTCAAAAGGGGAAGAAGTTCTAGTGACAGAGTTTGCAAAAGGGAGCTTACAACTCTTTCTACTTTGACCACTTCTTTTCTTCTCGGGTTTATTGCTAATTTTTTATTTTCTTGTTGAGGAGTCTGTTGCTATCACGGCTAGAGCGTGGTCTGCATGCTCTGAATTATCATAGTCAATATTAATAACACACACTATTATTGTAATGGCCCAACTTATATCATACGGCCATGTCACTTTCACTGTATGAACACTAAACTTTGTTAACCCAAATATTTATGGGTGTTAAATAAAGATTTAGGCTTTCATATCAATGCAATAAAATTTAATCTTTTTACAAAAACAAACTTAAGGAAAGAAAAGATTTACAATATATAAACTACTTTACAAGTTATACCTTATTAATATGAGAAAATTTCACACTGATTTTTGATGATATATATAAAATAAAACAATTGACAGAAGTTTGAGAAAAGGGTTAAAAAAATCAAAGGTAAATGTTCCTCGGAAAATCTGGAGTCTCGCGGGGCAATCTGCATGCACTGCGAAATAAGAATCCGTAGAGCAACATGAGAACAAATATCAGGCTAAAGGAAAAAAAAGGTGGAGCGGACGAAATTTGTTATCCTCATCCATCGTCCCGGCGTGCGTCCATTTTCCTGGGTTCCCGCCCAATTTTAAAAATTCTACAAGAAAAGATGTCCTACAATTTATGTGTACAGATGTGAAGCGAAGGTAAGGAGAAACAATTTTTAGTTACAAGTCTTGACTACCATTGATTTGTGGAGATGAAAGGAGGCTATGTTAATCAACTTCCTCACATTTCTTCTTCTGTGGAGCACAAAATCTCTCTCAGGATTTTGATAGACGGTTTCCGAATTCGATCTGTGTTACTTTTGGAAGTTGCGAGTCAAAGTACGTTTTCTGTCGGGATCGGCATCTCCATTTTCCGTTTGAACTTTCTCTTGCTATGCTTGAACTAATAGGTTAGGGTTTTGTTTGATTAGCATTCTGTTAATTGGGATCAGATTCCTACGCTTTTGTTAGATCTGACCTTTGTGATGCTAGGGGTTTAGGATTTCAGTTGGTATTGGAAAAATCGGTTCTTTTTTCTATGGCGGAGTCCGACGTTTGCCAAAGTCGGCAATTTTGGAGTCTGTCTTGGAGGCTTAAAAATGTTAAGAAAAATCGATTTCTCATCCAATGGGGAAAAAAGAAATTGTTACTCTACTGTCGTTGTCAGTCTATGGTTGAAATTCTTTTCAGATTTTTTTTGAAAAATAATTTGTAGATCAATTTTCTGCTATGGTCTCCCTTTTCGTTTGGTATGGGATTTCTTTCTCTGTTATTCTGCCTTATGTTCTGCGACTTCGCAAATAAGACAGGGAACTCACTGTGCTTTGGCATTGCGCACTCCAGCGGTACAGGGAGCTACTGTAAGACGGTATGGTTGTAGGAAGATGAAACTGGACTTAAATCTCAACCTTGCACCACCGGATAGTAATCGGGATCAGGAAGGAACTTCAAGTCAAGGGGAGAGCAATTGGGTAGAAACTGGCCAAACGGCAGAGTCTGTGGTCATACAGAACGATGCCATAGAACCCTTCCCCAGTGCTATTACCGAAGTATGGCTCTTTTATTTTCTGAACATTGTTTTGCTTTAATATTATTACGTGGTTGCTTTTGTTGTGAATAATTTTAATGGAGTTGAAACTACCTACCATGATGGATGACGTTGAA
This sequence comes from Casuarina equisetifolia, assembly GCA_028551475.1. Lineage (NCBI taxonomy): Eukaryota > Viridiplantae > Streptophyta > Magnoliopsida > Fagales > Casuarinaceae > Casuarina > Casuarina equisetifolia. Next base: position 296,761 of record CM052358.1, on the reverse strand, counting down.
ACTGGCCAGCCGGCACAACTTGCACCCGCTATGATGGATGGGGTGGCATCTACAATGATGGATGGGGTTCAAACTGGTCAACCGGCACAACCTGCATCTACTATGATGGATGGGATTCAAACTAGCCAACCAGCACAGTTTGTGGTCATACAAAATGAAGTATGGCTCTTTTATTTCGTGAACTTTCTTTTGTTTTAATGTTATTATGTGGTTTGTTTTCGTTATAACTAATCTTAACAATCCAACTATATGGGATGTTAGGCCCAAAACAATTCTAGAACGACTAGTAGAAAGACCGTGGAGGATGCCAAATCAGGTAACTTCATTGATTCTGTTATCCATTCTCTTTTGATAACTTGGATATTGTGGATTTATTTTTCTTGTTTGTTCCTCCTGCAATTTATGCTTAGTATTCTTAGGTGATGTTCTTGCTTGATTATATTATTATATTATGCTCTGTGGGTTTTTGTGATCTCTCTTGAAAAATGACTTTTCTTCTAAGCTGAATGTTGGTTATTGTTTGATGTTGATTATTAATGATAAGTAAATCAAGTGGATCCCTTAAAAGATATATGCTTTATGTTCCATACTTACAAATAGATACTTTGAAAGTTTATCAAGAAGTTGTGACTAGGGGATGATTTCATAAATTTCATGAGAGGCTGATACTAGAGCTGAACCTTTAGAACAAAAAAGAATACAATATCTTTTTCTTTTTTTAAGTGATTTTCAAGATTGGACTTGTAAAAGAATGCCTTTCTTGGAAAGAGAGCTGAATGTTGAAGGAGTAGCATTTTAAGCTGGAGAAAAATAAAATAGATCTTTTACAAAAATGAACTGAGAGACGGGAAGAGAGCTTTGTCAAAATTATGTTTTAGGAATTGTAGAAACCTCACATCTTTTTTATTCATCTATATAATGTGTGCTTTTGATGGGAGAAATCTTTATTGAAGTAATATTAGACTTCTTTGTATAATCTTGGAGATTATGTATTATCATTATTATTAAAGATTCTGTGGTGGTTGTTCTTTTTAGATTCCACTCTATTTTGGAAAAATGGATTGAACCTTGCTCTATTAAGTTTTTTTCTTTATTATTTTTTATTCTTGTGCTTTTAAATGGTTTACTTGTCGTTTTGATGTTCTATATCTTTTTTATCAGTTGAATCAATCTATTAATTTGGCATTTCAAATGTTGCTCTCATATCTCTCCCTATCCCCACCTGAGATCATTGCAGAACAGAAGACTACGAAAACGCAGAATAAACGCAACAAGCGGCAGAGAGTTAGTTATCATGTTAAATTCTATAATTTCGGACACATTAGCAATTCTGAGATAAATATAAACTCTAAGAAGAGAGGAGGTAAGAGGTTTAATGGTTGAATTATCTGAAGACTTATCAAAGGTTTTCTAGTTAATAGGTACTTGCATTGTATGTCCTAATTTATTATTATTTTAGTGTAAAACTTCTAACCATGACAACATTTTGTATTTCAAGCACTAAACAGAGTCCATTAAACTACTATCACTTTGTTTACTTATTATGTTATTAAGATATTCTTTTAAGGTCTTTTCTTATCGTTCCAGGTTTTTTTAACATACTAATGATTGGTTTATCATTATATACCATCAAATATTTATCTTAAACAGGGTTGAGATTAAAGACACGTGACCTCCTTATAAACAGAAACAAGAAAAATTATAACCTTTCAAAGATGTTTTGATGTCTTATATAGATGGCAGGAGTAGAATTGGAATAGAGCAAGTGTTCCTACGCAGCTAGCAAAAGGGTCGGTGTGGTGTTGAACCACTTGAACACGTCCACCGACGTTGACGTTCTGAAAATGTTAAAACATTGGTTGGATTAGATCTGAAGGCTCTGAGTGTATTTGCTTCTTTTATATGTCTACTTCCTTATCAGAAATAGAAGCAATCACGTTACTTCGGAGCTCGTAAGCATCTTCAGGCCATTTCAATTGCTCTTGTACAGGCTCTATCTTAACTATGCTCATTAAATAGAGAAAGAGGAAAAAAGATAAAGAGAAAAATCAACTACTTTGTTAGTAGTTGAATTAATCTATTTATTTGGCTTTTCAAGTGTTGTCTCACGTTTAATCATTGCAAAGAGAGGACCTAGAATAACCATCAGCGGCTGAGAGTTACCGTAGAAGCAAGGTTTGTGCATAATCTATGCTGATTCAACAATATTTTCTTCGTCTTTGGAAGGACTAAATGTCTCCAATAATCTAAGAATCTGGATATGATGGTTCATTAAAATGATGGGCTTTCCGTTAGCATGGCTGTTTAATTGTTCCGGTAATAGGGTTTTTTGATGGGAAAGGATGATCCTTAGGGTTAAATGGATGGAAATGGCATTAGCTTTTAAAATGAAAATTTTCAACTACATGAAAGCTAAAATAGTATTCTATTAAAGGAAAAGTTTAGCAGTTGAACCTAAGAGATTTTTAACAATTTTGTGACATTTGTGCTTGCAACAATATTAATCCTTCGTAAATGAGTCCTAGTCAATCGCTTGAAGTAATTCATCGTCCTTTTTGCATCCACAAAGAAAAGATTTTTTCTTCATTTAGTTTATTAAAACATATCAAGGAAGAAGACATATCTTCCACACGTTGTTACAATGGAAACTCTCGAAAACATTAAAAACCACTAGCATGCACAAAACATATAGCCATTATTCAGACATAGATCTATTTATATAAAGTAAAACAATTGACAAAAATTTGAGGAGGGCATTCGAAAAATAAGAAGTAAATGTTCCTCCTTCTCAATTGAACCGAAAATGAGAGTCTCACATGGCAATCTACATGCACATTGCAACAAGAGTTTATACAATGCCCCTAAAAAATGACATTGCAGCTGAACCATAAAAAGACAGGAAAAGAAGGATAGGACAACAAACTAGGTAAAGCAAAAAAAGATGTAGCAGACTAAATTGTCTCATCTTGCAGGTTTCTTTCTCCATTCGGTGCATCCTTGATTTATTTCAAGCGCATCAGTGGACAATCGCAATAAGTGTAAAAATTGGCATAAATCTTCTTTGTTCTGCATACCAACGGTAGAACCATTAGTCCCTTGAAAGCTCCAAAATTGCTTCAGCACCTTTAACTGGTTCCACACTTGTAAGTGAATCGACCAGGTCATTATGTTGGCACTCTTGTCTGTAATCTAAGGTAATAGTTTGCAGTTCATGGCTGTCAATGATTTCTTGAGGAATACTCTGTTGCAATGAGAATAAATTGATGAATCAGCCATAGAGATAGACAGGAAATAACATTAACAAGACAAAGAAGAGTCATCATACAAATGACCAAGTGATACACAAGATTTTGGACTCCAGATACCCACAGTTTGGCACTTTATTTAAGAGGTAGCAAATAAATCTGATTGATGGTTGGTAGATGGTCAATTTCAGCAACAAATTTTTAGGTTGATAATAATTTTATCATCAATGGAATAAGGAGTTATATTTAACACACATCCTATCTAGTTATTGCTTTGTAATCTAGAGTTTATTATGTCAATAACTTCCCCTTTTAATCTTTTACTTTATTTCTCAAGTTTGTAGGCCTCCTCTTGAAGAAAAAAACAAGTAGTTAGAAGACACTTACCAAAATTTTAAGGGTCCTAATTCATATGAGCAGTAGAGAGGATTCCATTGTACATCTATTATTGTATCTCTTTAATTTTTCTTTATTTTCTGTTTCTTATTCTAATTTGACAAATTAGCAAGAACTAAGAAGGCTAAGAAAAGCAAGGAAATGCTCCATCAGAAAAGGACTTAGAAGACTAGGAAAAGCAAAAAAATGCTCCATCAGGCTAGGACTGCCATAAAGTGAAAGAGCCTCCTTAAGAGGAAGCTCCACTAAGCAAACACAAACCTAGAACAGGTTCACATACATGGAACAAGAAGGGCATAATTTTTTGACCTTCCTATGGGCGGACTACCATATCGCCATTCCTGATTCATAGCATCCAAGTTATAGGTACTGAAGGGCTTTTGAAAGTTGCTATATAATATGACTAATTTTGAATCAAGAATAGAGAGGGAAAAAAAACCTAAATAAATAAATAAATAAATAAATAAAAGGCATTGACATTGTAACCAGAGTTTCAAATTTATAAAAACACAAAAAAAGAAGAGAGATATGATCACATGGTTACCCTCAATGGAGAAGATGGGTGATCAAATGGCTCATTCAATCTCATACGGGTGCTTATAGGATCACTTCTGTTCTGGTCACATGTAATTGCATGATTGTTCCTAATTCCATTTTTTTTTTATACACAGCGCCACCCTAATTTTACTTTCCTTTTTTTTTTTCCTTGTGTTTCAAAAGTAACTTTGAAATCAGAATTTTATCACAAATACCAGCAGACATTATTCATAAAATTTGTTAAACAATTACGTTTTTTGTGAACACAAAAACCACACTTCCAGATATGGAACTTACTACAAACAATTTTTGATCTTTTATCATATCAAAAACTCTATAAATAAAACATATGAAACAAAAATCATTTTCAAAACACTTGCTAAACATTCACACCACATTAATATCTTCTGACATGTCCCAGTGTACCACTCTTAATAACTTGATTAGTAATTTAGTTAACCTATCATTACAACTAAATATTTCTTGTACTCATATTGCCCATACTTAAGGTACTTCTTTCAGGATGGAAAGATAAGTTCACTAATGGACCTCTTTCACTTCAAACCTATGTATGGTTAAACTATCTATTCCCTCCATAGCACAGTAAATAAATTATTTCCTTCCAATTCAAATATTTTAATGAATAATATCTGGTCTTAAGCTAACTTTAAGTTGCCCAGTCCAGTCACACATACGACAAAGAGGTAGGCGAAAGGTTTCAAATAATAAAACAATAGATAATGCCAAGAAGAATTATGTTTAACTATGTATAAACTACATAAAACTCTTTATGAGAAAACTGATAATTTAGGCCAAAAGCATACAGAAATCTTTACTTGGGTTTGCAAGGACAATAAACTAAATACTCTTCCCATACATCATCACTTACTTTCTGAAGTCTTCTGGTGTCTTGGTTCATCATGACCCAGTTGCTGAAACAAAAGTTCACACATCAAACAAGGAGAACACATATCAAATCAGATAGGCAAAGTTAGACAAAAAAAAAACCAATGATTGCTCACAAATCATCTAGTCCCTTTCACCCAACAACAGATATTTAATAATCTCTACAAAAACAATCTTAAAATTAAGATAAGATTCATCTGTCAATAACAAGAGTGAAAAGAACCAGAGTAAGGGAAAGATCGAGATGGCTAATTACGCAAGCAATATCCTAGCCCAGAGCCATACTAACTCATGTTAGTGGTCCACCAAACCAACCTTTATTCTAGCAGGATAACCCTGACCCATCTAAACGGCTTCATTTTTTATCTTAAATTTTGAACACTGAAAAACAATTTCAGATAAAAAGGTATCAATAAGAATTTCAACTATAGTCTTTGAAATTGAATTTTGGTAAAAGGACAAAGCTCGTAAAAAAAAAAGGGCTTTGTATATATGAATAAAGGCTAGAGAAAATTGATACAAAAGCTCTAGACCATATCTGGACTTATATAGCTAGATTCAGCCCTTTAGATAATGTTTAAATATTACATATATGGTCAGCATGGTCGGCCTTCTTATCCATTCCTGTACTTCTTCTTGATATGGCCGGTTAGGATGACTTTCTTCACAACTTCATCTTAATCTTGGACGGTGCCTTCCTGCTTAGCCTTGTTCCTTGGATGATTGGGCGGTGGAGCACTAAATCTTAGAATCTCTTAAGATGACTCACCACGTTCATAGATTGAGAATGCAGAATGCTTGCTTACTTGCAGACCTTGCTGTCCAATGGGCTTGGGAATATAAGTTTGCTTATGAAGAGCTCGGGGTGCATATATGGGCCTCCTTTTATCATGGATGTTGGATACTGCTGATGGATCACGTATGGTAAGTGCTCTCCTGGGCTGTGGCAGTGAGTTCAGCAGTGCAGCCAAGGCACGATGCCCTTCTTTCTTAGACTTCAGTCCATTCATATCAGTTTGTGTAGTCAACATATTAGAATCTTCAACACTCCCCCGCAAGATTGGAGGTATAACGCCTATCTTGTCACGTAAGTCTTCAAAATGGTCACGGGATAAGGGCTTAGTCAGTATGTTAGCAAGCTGCTGTCTGGAGGGCACGAAAGTTGTAACAATGGTGCCTTGAGCCACCTTCTCTCTGATAAAATGAATGTCTATCTCTATATGCTTGGATCGTCTATGCAAAACTGGATTGACAGACATGTAAAGAGCAGGTAAGTTATCACAAAACATTTGGATAGGTGTATATTGACTTACTCCAAGTGTGCGCAGCAGATTCATTAACCAAATTGACTCAGCAGTGCCTTCAGCTAGTGCTCTATACTCAGCCTCTGCTGAGGAACGAGAGACAAAATCTTGCTTCTTGGATGACCAAGAAATAAGATTAGCTCCCATAAACATCAAATAACCTGTGGTTGATTTTCTGGATAGATCACAACCTCCATAGTCAGCATCTGTAAAACCATAAATGGTAGTTGGACTCTTGCTGTGAAATTGCAGTTTATAATTTGCAGTTCCCTGAAGATAACGCAGGATGCGTTTAAGCTGGAAAAAGTCCTTAATCTGCGGAGCACTCATCTTCTGACACAATTTATGCATTGCTTGACTTATATCAGGCCTAGTTTGAGATAAGTAGTGCAACGATCCTAGGATACTGCGAAAGATAGTGGGTTGCAGAAGATATTGTTCTCCATTTGCAACAGATTCTATTTTTACTGCCATAGGAGTGGAGATGGGTTTGCTATACGCCATTTCAGCACATCGAAGTACATCCACACTATATTGGAATTGTGAAACAAAAATTCCTGCATCATTATGTTCAAACTGCAGTCCTAATATGTGATGCAAATGTCCGAGATCCTTAACTGGAAACTCACGGCCAAGTTCTTGGAAAAAATCACCAATAATTTTCATTGAGTTACCAGTCACTATTATATCATCCACATAAAGCAAGACCCAGATTTCAGCACCATAGTTTTGATATATGAACAAAGAAGGATCAAATATACAGCAGTGAAAGCAACGTGATAGGAGAAAACTTGACAATCTTTCGAACCATGCACGAGGTGATTGCTTTAAACCATAAAGAGATCTGTGAAGATGACATACATGATTTGGATATTTCGGATGAACAAAACCTTCTGGTTGGAGCATGAAAACTGGTTCGGACAGGAAACCGTGCAGAAATGCATTTTTTATATCAAGCTGCCTAATATGCCAACCACGGATAGTTGCAAGAGAGATTACCAACCTGATTGTGGTGGGTCTGATTACAGGGCTGTAAGTTTCAAGATAATCTATTCCAGGTTCTTGGTTATAGCCCTTAGCTACTAACCTTGCCTTCAGCCGGTCCAATGTACCTTGTGGAGTGAGTTTTGTTTTAAAAACCCACTTACTCCCTATGATGTTCATGGTAGAGAGTCTAGGAACCAGAGACCATGTTCCTGTTTGATACAAGGCATTCATTTCACTTTCCATAGCAGCCTTCCATCCCGGATGAGAAAGAGCATTAGCTAGATTGGTAGGTGTTACTGGAACGTTGTTTTGAACATGCAACGCATAACGTGGATTTGGACGTCTAATCCCAGCTTGGCTAGTGGCCATTGGATGGGTTCTGGAAGGTTGCTGTGAGGTGGCCGAATGTGATTCAGTATGAGGTAAAGGGAGATCGGTAGATGAAAGATTCTTGTCGGGGCTCGAAGAGGAATGGGTTATTGAAGGAAAAGAAGAAGATGGTAAAGATGTGTTTTCTATAGAAGGTAATGTGTGATTTGTTGAGTCAGGAAGGCAGCTATTTAACGATGTACCTTGAGATGTGTCATTAATTGAAGTGGCTGAATTTTCAATATTTTGTACAGATTCTCCATTGAAGGCTTCCGGATTTTCAGATTGCTCAGGATACGGATTGCTAGGTGTTAAGTCATGCTCAATTTGTGTTATGAGATGACTTGGCTGCCGTATAATAGGAGTGGTCTTGCTGTACTCACTTCTTTTCCCATGTCCATCTTCGTTGTCCAGTGTTGTCCTAAGTTCCTTTTCCAAGCTTCCACCATCATTCTGCGAAAAATTCAATTTATCTGTCGTATCTTCATCAATATGTGTACTTGATTGTTCTATTTTCTTAAATGGATATTCCTTTTCATTAAATACCACGTGTCTTGAGATAAAGAGCTTTCCTGAAGGAATATGTAGACATCTATAGCCTTTGTGACGTGAACTATATCCTACAAAGACACAAGATACTGATTTTGATGCCAACTTATCTGTTACTGTCGAGCGTATGCATGGAAAACATTGGCTGCCAAAAACTCTGAATGTTCCATACTTAGGAATACGATGATATAACAATTCAAAGGATGATCTTTTATTTAAAACTAATGAAGGTAACCTGTTTATTAAATAAACTGCAGTAAGAAAGGCTTCAACCTAATATTTCTGTGGAACTGATGCTTCCTTCATCATGGATCGTCCGAGCTTGACTATGTGTTTGTGCTTCCTTTCTGCGATTCCATTCTGTTGAGGAGTATAAGGACAAGACATTTGATGAATAATACCATGAAATCGTAGATAGTCTTCAAATTCCTTACTGGTATATTCTCCGCCATTGTCTGATTGTAAAACCTTGATCCTTGTGTCAAATTGTCTTTCAATCATAGTCTTAAAATCAATAAATGTATGACAAAGATATGATTTTCGTTTCAAGGGATATAACCATGTATATCTAGTGCATTCATCAACAAAAATAACATAATAAAGATAGTTTTGACATGACTTCTGAGGGGAAGGACCCCATAAATCACTATGTACATGTTCAAAAGGTACAAGTGATTTATTTTGAGAAGAACTAAAGGGTAGTAAATGTCCTTTTGCTTCAAAACATACAGTACATACTTCGGGTATTTCTCCCTTTATATTAATAAGTTTCTGAGTCCGTAAATCTTTCAATATTCTTAGATTTGAATGTCTAAGGCGTTTGTGCCATGTGCTACCATTTGTTGACTGTTGATGAAGAGAAAAATACGCTTGTATTTTCTCGTGAGGCAACACATATATGTCTCCTCTTCTAGTTCCCTTGAGAAGGTTCACCTGGGTTCTCAGATCCTTAATAACAAAAGAGGTTTTGTCAAAAATCACAATACAAGGATTATCATCTGTTAATCTGGATATTGACAATAAATTTTGTTTTATAGCTGGCGTTACTAAAACTGAATTTAACTTTATTTGTCCACCATTCAAGCTTGATGATCCAATATGAGTGATGGGAATTCGCTCACCATTTCCAACAAAAATTGTGTCAGAACCACTGTAATTAATAAATGATGATAAACTACCTGTTGATTCAACAACATGTGACGATGCTCCAGAATCTGCAACCCAGTCATCATTCTTGGGTTCATTGATGTGAAGTGTTGCTAGTGCCTTTGGTATGTTGTCAGCCTGAAAAGTGTGATCAAATCGCCTCCAACATTCCAATCCTGAGTGTCCTTTCTTTCCACATATTTGACAAGTGATAGGATGTTGAGGTAAAGTAGAGGAATTATCACCAGGAGTTGTATTAGTGTTACCGATATTTGATTTGGTTTGATTGTACATTCCTCTATTGTTGTAAGCAGTTGGTGTAAATCCTCGACCTTGTGATGTAAATCGTTGAAATGATCCACGATTTCTTTGGTTGCCTCTTCCGCCCCTGTTGTTTCTTTGAACAACAAATTTAGTATTTTCATTTGGACTAATAGAGGAATTCTTTGGATACCTGATAATACGTGACTCATATGCTTGAAGTTGTGAGATCACCGTACTAAATTCGGGTATTGGTGGACGAAACATAGCAATTTTAAAAGCTTCATAACTTTCATCAAGACTTTCTAAGAGTTGAAATGTTTTTGTCGAATCAGAGACAGGCTTACCGATTGAGCTTAGTTGATTCAGTATACCTTTGAATTCATTGAGGAAAATTGATAAGGTTTTACCTTCTTTCCGAAGATTGTTGAGTTGGGAAAGTAGGTCAAACTCTCGAGCCTCTGTTTTCTGGGCGAAATGGTTGGCTAATTCGTCTCAAACTTGAGTTGATGTTTCAAGCTCAAAGATGTGACCCAACACTTCTTCCGAGAGGGTACTGATGATCCAAGACTTGACTAGGGCATCACTTTGACACCATGAATCAAATTCTGGATTCAAAGTATCAGTATCACCAACTGTGGCATTGGGTTTAGGTATATCACCAGTGATGAAACCAATAAGTTTTTGAGTTTGAAGTAGAGACTTAATTTGGGTCATCCAGGATAGATAATTCCCTTCTATAAGCTTGATAGTGACGAAATTGCTTACAGTAATTGAATTAGGGAAAGGGTATGTGTTGGTTCTACGAGCCATGTTGGCTCCGATACCAAATTGAATTTTGGTAAAAGGACAAAGCTCATAAAAAAAAAAGGGCTTTGTATATATGAATAAAGGCTAGAGAAAATTGATACAAAAGCTCTAAACCATATCTGGACTTATATAGCTAGATTCAGCCCTTTAGATAATGTTTAAATATTACATATATGGTCGGCATGGTCGGCCTTCTTATCCATTCCTGTACTTCTTCTTGATATGGCCGGTTAGGATGACTTTCTTCACAATTTCATCTTGATCTTGGACGGTGCCTTCCTGCTTAGCCTTGTTCCTTGGATGATTGGGCAGTGGAGCACTAAATCTTGGAATCTCTTGAGATGACTCACCACGTTCATAGATTGAGAATGCAGAATGCTTGCTTACTTGCAGACCTTGCTGTCCAATGGGCTTGGGAATATAAGTTTGCTTATGAAGAGCTCGGGGTGCATATATGGGCCTCCTTTTATCATGGATGTTGGATACTGCTGATGGATCACGTATGGTAAGTGCTCTCTTGGGCTATGGCAGTGAGTTCAGCAGTGCAGCCAAGGCACGATGGCCTTCTTTCTCAGACTTCAGTCCATTCATATTAGTTTGTGCAGTCAACATATTAGAATCTTCAACAATTGAGGTGGCCACCTTGGTTGCTGGATCTGTTTGCAGCCACCATATTGGCAGCTATTGGACCTGTGTCATGGCCATGGTGCAACCGCCATTATGCCTGGCAGCAAAAACACATTGGTCCCCTCTAGATCCTGTGGGGACAACAAAGGAATCGATCTGATAGCTTTCACTAGGGATAACAGAGGCAGCTTACACAAGGGTGACGGCTTTTGTCCATAGAGACCAGCTACAATAGACTTAAAGGTTTTTTAAATTATTTTTTAAAAAAATTTTGTAGAACATTTTTCAATTCTCCTCTATTGAAACCTTTCTACTTCAACTATAACAAATTGGAAAAAAAAAAAAAAAAAAAGCCCTACAGACAATACATTTGAAATGCGATTCCCACCAAAATAACTTTTTAAATCTAATTTTTTCCATAATTATTTTCGAAACTAAAATCTTCAAAATTTTGTATCAAATGAATCCTGTATTTTCTAATACAAAAAAGTTAAAGAAAGACAAACAAAAAATTTTGGATCATTGATGGTTCACGATGACCTATGAGGCTCCATAGAATAGGTTCTATCATAGAAACTTTTGACCAGAGGATCATGTTAGACAAATCATATTCTTCCAGATAATTTCTATTGATACAACATATTAACATGGTAACCGGTTATGTACCATTAAGATGGGAAATTATTTAATAACGGGTGCATTCTGCATTCGTTCCCTCAAAGGTACCATTCTATGCTATGAACATTTTTTATAACCCCTTCTAGAGGATAAAATTTCGAACTTTCCATCTACCAGAAACTAGATATTGCATTAAAATCCGCAGTTTTCTTCTTGGAAAGGCCAGAAAGGTAAAGAATCCATCACTAAAAGGGGATATTCTGAGACAAAATCAAGTCCAATGTAGTCTAGCTATTCTTATTGAGGTAACTGATCCCCAAGACACTGATAATACTACTTTAGTTATTACACTGTAATTAACAGGTGCCACATCAGCGTCACTTGAATCTAGCAATGAAATTGGGCTCTCTAAACTGGTTTCAACATGCAATAAAGTTAGTACATGATTACACCTTCCAGCAATCTTGATGCAGCCTATGATGCGATTCTTACCATACAAAATAAAGATAATTTATCTGACCTTGTTTTCCCGTTGCAATACAAAACAAATGGATAAGCAGGTTAGCTCTACAACTTTCTGGATGCACACATGCTCTCTCAAAGAAAGATAACTATGATTAGCAGTAGTTCATTAGAACTTTCAGCTATAGCAAATATGAAATTTATCTCCAGAGACTTAAAAGGTACATAAAACTGCAAAAGAGAAAGAGGATCTTTCCCCAAAACCATCTAGAAGCACATCCAGTTATCCTCAAAGAAGTGACGTTCAGGACTTATATCTGGTTAAATTAGTCATGCTTCTGCATTTCTACAACCTAGATTAGAAAGATGCTCTCTCATCATACCTCATAATCCGTTTTACCCAAACTTAAAAGTAATGATTCCAAAGCAAAGAAAGTAAAAAAGGAAGAGTAGCTTTGTACTCACCTTGTTGCTCTTCCAATGACTTGACCAGTAGTGCAGTCCTTGATTATCCAATCACGTCTGGTTCCAATTCTTCCTTCCCCTTGACACCAAGTTTCGATTTCAACTACATCACTCCTGTACCCCACACCCATGTTCCCAAAATAAGACTCATCACAAAATAAATTTGAAAACAGAATTCTACTTCGAAGAATAAAAAACTTACCAAGCTGGGTATTTGTAGATTTCAATATGCATGCGAGCAGTCACCCATATGAGATGCAATTTCCTCATTGTGGGGGTTGTTGCAAAACTATCATTTGAAAATCCCACACTCTGAGCATGGTTACATCCAACCTCCTAAATCACAAAATTCTAAGGAAATAAGTTCGAGAAGAACCGGTCTTTCGGTGAATAGAGTTCAGATAATAATCTCTAGAAGTTAAATGCATAAGCGGTCCCCTAACTCAGCAGAAAGAATTTAGGCGCTTATTAGAGCATTCCACAGCCCACACACAATCCAAGAGCAAACTAAGAGAGAATTCATAATTCCAGGAAGCAGAAACTGACATGATCCAGAGTCTACTGTCCAACAAGCAAGTAACCGGAATAATGGAAAGCAGATGAAAACTATCAAATATATCCAGGTGGCTAAAGATTACAAATTTGCCAAAATCAAGAGAACTGAAACCCGCAGAACCTTTCATCGAAAAAGAAATGGAGAAAGACAGATATGGACATCTATAACATATCAAATTGCTAAGAGCAAAAGCAACAATACACCCAGCGACACCATCCCTCAAGAATTCAACTAGGACCTCCTAAGTTATAAAAAGAAAAGGGTTACTGGCACTTTGTTTTTATGGTCGTAGCATATGTGACAATACCACAATATTGGGTGAAGTGTCTAAGTTTTAATGCATGAATTATCTGGCAGTTTCAAAATCTTTTCTAAGATGCGAAAATAGGTTCCCCTCCCAAACCACAATCCTCCCCCCTCCTCCGAATGGAAAAGCCATAATCCATACGGTCAACAATTTGGGACTAGGGGATGATTTTATAAATGTCGCAAAGCGTTGTCCCTTTTTTCTTTCCTATTTTTTATTCTTTTGAATTTAAATAGTCTACTTGTGAGTTTGTGTTGTTTCATATCTTTTGTTAGTAGCTGAATCAATCTATTTGTTTGACATTTGAAATGTTGCTATCATATCTCTTACCATCCCCACTTGTGATCATTGCAGAAGAAGGAACCAAAAACAACCGTCAGCAGCAGAGAAGTATAGGGAGTGGCATGAGAACTACAGGCAGAGGGCGTGGAACAATTGGTGCAGACATTGTTTTGACAGACTCTAACAATGTGAATATAAGTACAAATGTTTTGCTTGGAGGTGGAGCTAGTAAAGACAATGGGTTGACTATTGCAATTCTGTTTGATACGTGCTATCCGGTCTTGTCTTCTTGTGAAATTCACATTGTTAGAGTCTGTCAGAACAATGTCTACACCAATTTTTCCACGCCCTCTGCCTGTTGTGATACGAATGCTATCTGGTCTCATCTTTTTGTGAAATTCACAAATAGGCTACCCTGGGTATGTACTCGTTCGTTGAGCCTCTCTCTGTTCTTTTGATCAACTAGGGGATTTGGGGAAAGTCTTGCGTCTCCTAGTCTGTGCTTCAACTAGTCGTCTAGTGTTTTGTTAATTGGTCAGGCCATGTGATACTAAGGATTTAGGAGTTTAGATTGGTTCATGTCTCAATGGCGGAGTCTGATGCATGCCAAAGTAGTCGCAATTTAGGAGTTTGTGTTAGAGGCTTGAAAATGCTGAAGAGAAATCTTTTTTTTTTTTTTCACCCAAAAAAAAATAATTGTTTCTCTAGTGTCATGGCTAGTCTATGGCTGAAATTTTTTAAGATTTTTGTTAGTAATTTTTAGAGTTTTTTCCTTATTTAGCTTTAAATAATGGGTTTGGTACTATGAATTTGATAATCCTTTCATCTTTTCTAACGGTACGAAGGATTCAATTCAGTTTTTGAAACTGTATTTTGTTGGGAATATGGGGATTACTTTTTTAATTATTGTTCTTTTTTGCACAAGATGATAGTGTTGTGAACATATAAATGTTTAGTTTAGGTCTGTAGAGGTAGAAGAGGTTGTGGATTTGTTAAGGAATTTAATCCAGAATCTGGCGCTATACATTCATAAATTATTTGTATGTCTAATTAGAAGTTATAAAAGGAAAGGGTTATGAAGACGTTGTTTTTATGGTAGCAGCATATGCGACGACACCAAAATGTTGGATGAACGGTTTAAGTTTAGTTCAAAATCCAGAAATTTTGTATTTGCCTTGGTTGACATGGTTTAGTATGTCATTATACTACATGACTTTAAAAGTGTAGACATGTGGCTGCAATTATACAAGTGATATTTATGAATTAAGTGTTGATGCTGAGATTCTCTATTGCTGATGTTTAAAAAATAGAAAGTTTTTATTCAAGATGAGTTTCTATTTATTTAGGAGGAGCACTCAAGTGATATGGCAAGATATTTTAGGACAACCAGCTCCTATTGGGAGAGTGGGATAGGACAACGTTACAGTAATTAATGCTCGAAGGAATGCTACAAGGAATGAGCAATTAGGTAAGCTTATTGATTTTATGACCGACAATTGGCTGAATAGCTTCTAGGTTGGGGTTGATGCGCACGACAGGAGGGAGCCTAATGTCCAGGCTTGCGGCAGAAATGGAGTAGACAGGATGGTTTTGATTGTTGGAGAAGTTGCGACCACCGGTAGACTAGGGCATCTGGCCTTTCACGGATTGTATTGACCCTAAGCACAATTTTGACCCGTGGCTTTGTAGTTTTTAGTCTGTGTTGAGTGACAATTGGCATTGGTGGAGAATGCCGCTAGAGAAGTAGCGGTTTGCTCAGCTAGATCTAGGTGGGTTTCTTGGATTAACGAAAGGCCACAGAGGTCTTCTCTTGTGAGAGTAGAGGTCCTTGTGTGCACAATAATAACAGTTGGTGATGGAGCAAATGGAGCCCGAGAGCACGAAAGAGATGAGTAAAAAACTCATTGTCGGAGATAGATTCTCCCATTGTATTGAGTTCATCCACCAATGCATTAACGTCTTGCAAATATTCAGTTACAATCCTACGACTTTTCATCGTGGACTGTAGATGAAGGCAAAGGGATGAAGCCCTTGCCATGCTTTGCATAGAGAACCCGACGCATAGGGCATGCCAGGCTTCATTGGAAGTCTTGGCACTATTAATGCCTATCACAATCACATCTGAAGAGGAATTCAGGATAAAAGGGTTGTTTGGTCCTTCTTTAGCTGATCGAGATAGGCAAGAATGGTGACCTTGATGATGGAACCGCTTTAAGTTGCAAACTCCTCGAGGCACGGGAGAAACCTATCCACTGTATGGGGCAACTCATTTGCTCGGAAGTAAGACACGATATGTGTCTTCTAAACAAGAAAATTATGTCCCTCAAGACAATCTATAGTTGTTGGAAAAGTTTTGGTAACAGCAGTTGATGAGTAATGGGTTGTTTGAGAATTAGCAAATTGAGATGTCATTTGCTTTAAGGATAAAAAATCAGTAGTTGGCTTTCTTTGTGTGGCTTCTCTTATACCAAGATAAAGTTTTCAAAATCAACAATCTTGATAACAGAAACTTATGAAAATAAAATAATGAAAACAACCCAAAAAAAGAAAAAACTAAGTATAGAATTGTATTATAATTTTCAAGATGAATAGAACAAAAGAGCCTATATTTATAGGCTAGTATCTATTTGTTGTCAATGGAAGATAATCTACGAGAATTATATCTTGATTATTGATGCACGGTTTGGAGGAAGTTTGGTGGAGTACAAGGTTTGGGAAATATTTTGAATGGATCAAAAACCAATTTTCTTTTGTGGAGATTGGTTGATTGTGTTTGAAGGATTTTGAAATTTTTTTCCTTTGTTTATGATATCTTGCACCACAATCTTATCCAAGTACATCTTGTTATGTTATAGTGTTAATAGTTATTGAGCCTACCTACTTAATAAAGAGTTCTCCTTTGGGTTTAGTAGTGCGTCCATTTAAATTGATATTGAGGCCAAACCTCGGAAGAAATCCTTTATAAATTCATGGCAAATCATAATTAAATATGATTGCCATGAATTCAATGCTTTTCTCAATTGCCTAAATATATGTTTTCAATGAATATGTAAACTTAAACCTTCAATGAATCATCCAATATACGACTATTCTATATTTGTGTCTCTTGTCTATCTCCAATGTGCACTTATATAGCGGGAGAATGTCGAACGATTCTAAGTATCTAGAACCAACGAGTGTTTTTGATGAGAAGTGGTTGGAGGGAAAATCGGAAAACTTCAGTTAGTTCACTTCCCAAGCAGATAATATCACTGTTTGTTCAAAAATATTGGCCAACCAAAAAGTATGGCTTAACTAATAGCTGCCTAATAGGAGAGTAAACCACCAAGCATCATGGGTTGTTATATCTTAGCAAACTACTACCTGCACTCAGATGGAAGCAAAACCGACAAGCCGAAGATTGGAGTTGTTCGGATGAGTCTATGTGGCAGCCACGTCTATGCGGCTGCCACATCACCAGCTATAAGGGGCAGCAGAGAAGCACGCGTCTAACTTCTCTGCTGCTGCCTGCACCGTCTAGCTTGTAGCACACAACTTGCAGGAAGACACATCTCGGACCTCCGGACAAGAATTTTAGGTTTAGGATTTCAGTCTTCCGTTTTGTCTATAAATGTTTTGTTTGATGTTCATAATATTCACCATGGGAACAACTTATCCCATTTCATTGTAATAGAATTTTCTCTCCATTTATCAGAGCTTTATTCTCCATCTATATATTCAAAGTCTTCAATTTACATGGTATCAAAGAGCCCAGGTTCCCAATCCTAAGTTTCTTCTTCAAAAAACCTATCAAATCACTTCCGCTCAACTCCTACTGCTCTCTCCGGCCTTCTCTGCCAATTTTTTCATCCTTTTTTACCCCCTATCCTTGGACCTGCCGAAACCCTCTTTTCTCTTCTGTATTTTCTGACTCACCGGAAACCCAACCAGGAAGACGACCTCAACGACGTTGTTCTTCTTCCCACTTATCCCAAATGACGTCGCTTGCTCCTCAACGCAGCAACGTTCTTCTTTCTTGATACAAGTCGCTTTGCCTCATAACGCAAACGACGCCCACAGGAACGACGCCGTCTGAAAAACGACCGCACTTCGCCTTCCACCGCGAACACTGTCATTTTTGGCCTCCACCCATTCTACACAGAACGACACCGTTTCTGCTATTTCTATCTCACCACCGCAGACAACGGACCCGACCCGATGGCTGACCCCACTGGCAGCAACTCTCACGGCAAGACACCATATGTGCCTCCGCACTGTAGCGGACGAAGTGGGTACACCCCTGGAACCACCTCCAGGCAAAACCCCTTTCGTACGCCGTCTCCATCGCCGCAGATTCCACCCGATTCTCTGTTACGGGCCAACACCGCACCCGAACTTTCAGATCCGCTCTACATTCACATTGGTGACACCCATTCGGTGGCTCTTGTGACGGCGAAGCTCGCCGGATGCTCGAACTACGCGGTTTGGAGCGAAACGATGAAAATCGCTCTCTCTATCAAAAATAAACTGGTTTTTATCGAGGGTCGTACCCCAAGCCGGCACCTGATTCTCTGACCCGACACCTCTGGGACCGCTGCAACAATCTCTACCGTGGCTGGATTCTCAACTCCATCTCGACAGAACTGCACGACGGCCTCATCTACACTCAAGAAGCGGCCCAAATGTGGTCCGAGCTCCACATCCGCTACTCTCAGGTTGACCCATCTAGGGTTTACGACCTTATTCACGAAATTTGGGAAATCCAGCAAGGGGGAGAAGCCGTTTCGACCTATTTCGGCCGCCTCCGCCAGCTTTGGGATGAGTACACAACTCTTCTGGAGACAATTTCGCCGGAGGTGCTCCAACACCGGCCGTGGCAGCTTCACGAAGCTCAGATGAACTTTTATTAGTTCTTAAATGGTCTCGATGATGGTTATTCAGCAATCAGTGAGTAGATTCTGCTTATGCAGCCTCCTCCGGACGTTATTCAGACCTATGCAATCATAAGCAAGGCCGAATATTGCCAGAATGCGTCGGGGAAGATGACTGGCGATTATACCTTTGTTGCGGCGAAACACTCGGCCGACGCAATAGGTCCCCACGCGCGTTAGCACTCTTTTACGGCGGATCGACCTATGGGGACGGGATTCAACGAACGACCGCTTAAGGCGCACAACGCAGCGTTTTCAGCTAAAACCGGTCACAACGACATGTCGTTTTCATCTAGACAAAACAACAAGTCGTTTAGATCGACTCAAAACGATGTGTTGTTTTCACTCAAAGTTGGGCAAAATGACAGGTCGTTTCGGGGGGGCAGCAGGACGAAAAATGTGATTTTTATGGGAAAAAAGGCCATTGGAAGAAGGAATGCTACCGCTTGACTGGCCCTCAATGTGAATACTGTAAAAATTATGGCCATGAGCGTAAAGAGTGCTACAAACTCAACGGGTACCCCCCCCGGGCACAAGTACTACAAAGGAGAAGCTCTACCTGCTCAAGCCAACCTAGTGGCTAATGATTCTAATCATGTCTTCATCACCAAGACTGATTACCAACGCTTCATTCGATTCCTGCATGATGATTCAAATGCTCATGCCTATCTCGCAGGTACAAGCGCCTTCCTCTCAAAAGTTTGGATTATTGATTCTAGTGCAAGTGATCATATTACTGCTAATATTCAATGCTTAGATTCTCTTGTTCCATTTGCATCTAGATCTAGGAAAGTTAAATTTCCTAATGGTGATAGTGCCTTGATTACACACACTGGACACACCCATATATCTAGACAGTTGAAATTGAACAATGTTCTATATTCACCAGACTTTAAATTCAATCTTTTGTCCACTTCCAAACTTTGCCATGAAAATAATTGTCGCATTATCCTATATGCTGATTTTTGTGTCTTTCAGGACCTTTTGACGAGTGAAGTCAAAGGACTCGGTAGAATGCGCAATGGGCTTTATTTCTTTGTAACATGTCCTGGAAAAAATGATGTTGCTTTAACTTCTGGGCCTCGCCCATCTTTTGTAAACACGTTGTCAGCATGTGACTTTTCAAACTTAATTCTGGCATTGTAGACTTGGGCATATGTCCCTAACCAAATTTTAATTTTTAAATGAATTTAAATCTTGCAAAAATATTTTGTCCATTCCTTGTATGGTTTGCCCTCTTGCAAAACAAACCAGAAAACCTTTTCCTACGCGCGACCACACAGCGCAACGGATTTTTGATTTGATCCACATTGATGTTTGGAGACCTTATCGTATCCCCAATCATGATGAATCCCAATATTTCCTCACACTTGTTGATGGCTTCTCACGTGGAACATGGACATTCCTCATGAAAGTCAAAAGTGAAACCTTTTTTAGGTTAGAGGAATTTCTGTTGATGGTAAAAAAATAATTCAGTTTAGAAGTTAGACGCATTAGATCTGACAATGCCTCTGATTTTTTCAATTCTCATACTAAACAATTATTCTCATCACGAGGCATCATCCATGAGAGTT
Organism: Casuarina equisetifolia; assembly: GCA_028551475.1. Taxonomy (NCBI): domain Eukaryota; kingdom Viridiplantae; phylum Streptophyta; class Magnoliopsida; order Fagales; family Casuarinaceae; genus Casuarina; species Casuarina equisetifolia. The sequence goes on along the minus strand of CM052358.1, from coordinate 276,450 downwards.
CTTGTGTTCACACCCCTCAACAAAATGGGATTGTGGAACGCAAGCATCGACATCTACTTGATGTTGCATGAGCTCTGAAATTTCAGAGCTCCATGCCTGGAAAATTTTGGGGGGAATGCATTCTCACTGCCACCTATCTCATCAATAGGATGCCCTCCTCTGTTTTGCAAGGAATCACTCCTTTTGAAAAGTTATTTGGAAAATCACCATCCCTCTCACATCTTAGAGTTTTTGGTTACATGTGTCATGCCACCACTGTGGGGCCTCAGGACAAGTTTGCCCCACGGGTTATTCCCAGTGTCTTTATGGGATATGCTCAAGGAAAAAAGGGCTATCGGCTTTACAATGCTGAAAGCCGCAAGTTTTTTGTGAGTCAGGATGTAAAATTTTATGAGGACATCTTCCCTTTTTCCCACATAGGTCCCAAAATGCATTCTACTATGCAGGGTCCTCTAGCTCCACCTGATCTCGAGGTTCCTGCATCACCATCTCCGGAACCCACCATTGAGCCAATACCTCCCATATTTGGCTCCCTACCTTCCGCTCCAGCTTCACCACCGAGTCGGACTCCCGTCCCTTTACCACCCTCCGTCGATTCCTATAATGTCTTTTTTGATGATGACCTTCCATCCCCGGCAAATGATCTTCCTTCCACTTCCACATCTGCTCCACCTCCTAGACGATCCACTCAGGAGACTCGACCACCACTTTGGTCGACCGACTATGTTTGTCCTACTATCCATCTCTCTGAGAGTGACTCTTCTGCCTACCCACTCTCTTCCTACCTCTCCTATGCTCATCTTTCCCCTTCTTCCCAACACTTCATGGCCTCCATCTCCGCAGACACTGAGCCTCTCTATCACCATGAGACTGTTGGTAATCCTAGATGGCAAGAAGCCATGGCACAGGAAATCAAAGCCTTGGAAGACAATGACACTTGGGACATTATGGATTTACCCCCTGACCGCAAGCCCATTGGGTGTAAGTGGGTGTACAAGATCAAGTATCAAGCTGATGGCACAGTGGAACGATACAAGGCCCGTCTCGTAGCTAAAGGCTATAGTCAGAAGGAAGGTGTCGATTATCACGAGATCTTTGCTCCTGTTGTCAAGCACATCACCATCCGATGTGCTCTATCCCTTGCTGCCCAGAATCATTGGGGGATCCATCAGATGGACGTCACCAATGCCTTCTTACAAGGCGATCTCCATGAAGATGTATACATGCGACTTTCCCCTAGAGACTCACATGAGCACAGTGGGAAAGTCTGCAAGTCGAAGAAATCTTTATATGGTCTGAAACAGGCTGCTCGACAATGGTATGCCAAGTTCACTGATGCCCTTCTCACAGCTGGATATCAGGATTCCATGCATGACACCTCCTTGTTTATACGACGGCGAGGTAATCTCATCGTACTCCTTCTCATTTATGTTGATGACATCCTCATCACGGGCAACGATCTTGATGGGATTCGTGAGCTCAAGGAGCATCTTCATTCAGTTTTTCATATCAAGGACTTGGGAGATCTCAAGTACTATCTTGGGATTGAGGTCCTACAAGATTCTCAAGGGCTTCAGTTAAGTCAACGTAAGTATATCTTGGAGCTGATTGATGAGCTTGGGCTTGGGGGAGCCAAACCGGTTGACAATCCCATGGACACCAATCTCTCATTAACTACACCACAGTATGATCAGGGGGCACCAATCCCTCGTGATGATGATCCTCTCTTAGCAGATCCACTAAAATACCAACAGCTCATTGGGAAGTTGAACTATCTCAACGTCACAAGACCGGACATCTCATATGCAGTTCACAACTTAGCACAATTCATGCACTCCCCAAAGAAGTCCCATTGGGAAGCTGCGATTCGAGTGGTTAGATACTTAAAGAGTTGTCCTGGCACAAGCCTACTCATCTCAGCCACAGGAGGATATCAGATGAGAGCTTACTGTGATTCTGATTATGCCACATGCAAAGTTGGTAGAAAATTAGTCACCGGATTTTGTGTCATGCTTGGGGACTATTCGGTGAAATCTAAATGCAAGTGAACATGTCGAACAAGTAATATAATGATAAAAAAAGTATCGTCCCACAGAGATTGGTGATTACTAGACCAACTAATTACTAACGGTGAATAACTCATAGAATTTATTTAGCAAACCAAATTGATAGATGATAGATTAACTAACTAAATATAAGAAAATTTAATAAAAGAAATATGTTAGAGCATATGACTTCACCATAATTACTAGGTACTAATATTGATTATTTATGCTTGCAAGAGAGATAATATCTATGTGATGATGAAATTTCCTAATTTATTTACTATCATATATCTAGGTATAGCAAACCTACTTAGTTCATTAATTTACTATATCTCTATATGTGAATTGAAACAAACCAAATGTATTAGGATCTATGAATATTCCCAGTTTACACCGAAAGCCACACAAACAATATGGTATATGTCTATCCATATTTAATCTATGGTTACATATTACAAGAAGCAACTGCATGCTATTTCCTGTCGGTCTTTAACATGCAAATCAAGTCATCTAAGTGGTAGCTAATCACCTAAAAGCATTAAACTCCGTAATATATAACTTCACATAAATAAAATATCTTGCAAAACATAATAATCATAAGATTCATACCATCATAATTAGGTTACATCGTAGCTCTAACAAAAATAAACTAAAACATAAAGAAATAATGAGGAAGAATGGTAATAAGAAATAAAGAAGGCATCTTGAATCCAAGAACAAGAAGTCTGTCACTCTTTTTGTCTTCTCTTTAAGAAAACCTTGAATTCTTGGCTTCTTTCTTGAGTTGTGCTCAATTTCCTCCTCTCTCTTTTGCCTCTTCTCTTCTCTTAAATAGGGTTTAGGTTTAGACCTATCTCCTATCCTAGTAGAATTGGGTTTTAGAGACTTAAAATAATTGGGTTTTGAACTCCTAAATTAATTGAGACTTGAATTCCTAACATGACTGGGTTTTCTATTTAAATAGAAAATCCAATAACAATAAAAAATCTAATAACAATTATCCAAAGCCCAAGTCCATCTTGACTCTCTTGATCTTGATATTACAATTTTGCCACACAATAAGCATCAGGTTCTCCATGTTCATTCCTTTTCTCCTTGCCTCCTTGTGTTACAAAAACAAGACAAATTTAAATAAATAAGAGGAGTTCAAATATTTTCTCATAAGCATTGTATTATTTATTGCCTAAAAAATAGATAAAATAACTCTATAAAAATAGAGTTATCAGGGACGCCTTGATTTCTTGGAAAAGCAAGAAGCAAGTAGTCGTCTCTTTATCTTCCACTGAGGCAGAGTATCGAGCCATGGCACTCACCTCATGTGAGATCATTTGGTTATTAGGGCTTTTGGGAGATATGGGAATTGATGTTCCTCGTCCTGTTACCTTGTATTGTGATAACAAGGCCTCCATGGAGCTAGCAGCAAACCCTATGGTCCATCAGAGGACCAAACACATAGATGTAGATTGTCATTTCATTCGAAAAAAGATTCAGCGAGGACTCATCAAGACCAAACATGTTGGAACCAAAGATCAGTCAGCCGATATCTTAACCAAGGCCCTCGGGGCAAATCAGCATCTTCATCTCCTCCGCAAGCTAAATGTCATCAACACATATCGACCTTTAGCTTGAAGGAGCCTATTCGGATGAGTCTATGTGGTAGCCACGTCTATGCGGCTGCCACGTCACCAGCTATGAGGGGCAGCAAAGAAGCACGCGTCTGACTTCTCTGCTGCTGCCTACACCGTCTAGCTTGCAGCACGCAACCTGCAGGAAGACACATCTCAGACCTCCGGACAAGAATTTTAGGTTTAGGATTTCAGTCTTCCGTTTTGTCTATAAATGTTTTGTTTGATGTTCATAATATTCACCATGGGAACAACTTATCCCATTTCATTGTAATAGAATTTTCTCTCCATTTATCATAGCTTTATTCTCCATCTATGTGTTCAAAGTCTTCAATTTACAAGAGTTACTTTTGAATATGGAAGAAAAAGTTCCCTAGTTTGAAGCCCACTAACAAAGGAAAGAGAGGACTACCAAAAAAGTTTGGAAATAATCGAAGAAACTTTTAAATTGGAGGTGGGGTGCTCATTTTAGAGATTAGAGTCTTTGACAATGAATCAAGCTCAAGAATAAACTTGGTGAGGCAAAGAGGTATAGTCCAACAGTTGTGTACTAACTTTAGATGTTATAAAGATTAAAATTATTTGAGTTATTTTTATATGAAATTTGAAGGACATTTCATATGTGATGTTCAAAGTCCTTAAAAATATAAAGTCGTATTAGAAATTAGAGTTTTAACATTTTGAGTTCCAGTTTTTAATTAAATAGTTATAAGGAAAATGATTCCGGACCGTTCCATTAGAACACAAAGCAGGATTTAGAATACAATCGCGGGTTCCGCCACCCCTTTATTGTTAAAACCATGGAATTCAAGCTTCGAGTCCTGGAATTTAGAAAGTTTCTAGGCCTCGGCTTCGTTTTTTTTTTTTTTTCTTAGCTACTTCAAAATTAAATTTCCTCTTTCATTCTCGATCACTTGCTTTTCACTACTGTAAAGGAATTTTTTCCCTGCATTTCTTTGTATGTGACGCTTAGTTCTGTCTTGGGCAAGTGTGCAAATGGGAAGAAAGCTTCCTGTTAGGATGTAGGTTGATTTGGGGTTTTCTCCCGTACGCATGCCCGAGGGAGTGATATTATCTCGAAGGAGAAAAGGGTCGAGTGGCCGCTTTGTACATATTATATGTTGTACATTTTAGGCAGTCTTTTATCTATTTGCAGACTAATATATGACAATAATTGTGTAATTTTTTTTTTTTGGATAATTTTTGTACATTTCAAGACCGATCAACCGGGGCCTTGATTAGGCTAGGCACGGTTAAAAGGGAACTTTATATTATTTGTTTTGTCATTTTAGCTAGTTTTTGTTTTTGTTTTGTTCCTAGTTTTTCTATCTTCAATAAAAAAATAAAAAATAAAAATTGTATTCTCAAGTAGATGCCCACTTGTAATTTGGTTTTTAAAAATGATTATGATATTTCGCATGAAGGTTTTGGATATTTCTCATTAAAATCTTATTTTACACATGGCAAATCCATATCATATCCAAATTATTTTTCATGTTCAATTTATTCCTTAGCAAAACAAATAGTGCTATTTTACTTTGAATCAAACAACCACTGAGTCTAATTTTGGGTTCTTTTAATAAAAAATAATTATTAATAAATTTTCTCAAGTTTAATATTTTTGTCTTCATATTCTACACTCAATTTGGTTTCATTGCAAAGTAGATTCGCTCGCATTTCTTCTTCTGTGGAGCAGAAAACCTCTTTGAAGATTTTGGTAGACGGTTTCCGAATTCGATCTGTGTTACTTCTGGAAGTTGTCTAGTAAAAGTAAGTTTTCTGTTGTAATCGGAATCTCTATTTTCATTTTGAACTTTCTCCTGCCACACTTGAACTATTCGGTTAGATATTTTGTTTGATTTGCATTTTTTGTCAATTGGGACCAGATTCCTATGCTTTTGTTAGACCTAAGCTTTGTGATGCTAAGGATTTAGGAATTTACACTTTATTGGAAAAACCGCTTCTTTTTTGGACGGCGAAGTCCGATGCGTACGGAGGGTTTTTGTCTGGCCAGCATTTTTGTTGATAGGGATTGGAGTCCTGAGTTGTAGGAGAAGGCGGAAGTAGAGGAAAAGCTGGAGGAAAGGAATCTTTCCCCTCCACGAGGCCATTTCCAAGCCAAATCAAGATCACCACAGCCACAACTTTGCTCATACCTGATAATATTCCAGTGGATTTAAGACCTTTACCTAAGGGGTCTCGTATATGGTTTAAAGATTTAAATCCATAATGTATAGAGGGGAAGCGTTCGTTCTGTCAATTTAGCATGTCTCTTAGTGAGAACCAAAATTAGATGATTATATAATATTAATATATATATATATTACCTTCTTTCTCGTGTACGGCACTTGAGACTTCGGTTTTTTTTTTTTCAATGATTAATTTGAAAAAAAATAAAATAAAATAAATCCATATCTATGACATGTAAAGTTCTGATTTTGACTCTGGAAGAACGAGGATAGTTTTAGTTAGGCTACTAATATAGATATGATTATATTTCAATGTAGAGTAAAACAAAACACTAATTAATTTTATGCCTATCTCTTGAGTTTTTTAAATAATGAATGATTTTTTTACACGCTCTCAGAGATGATTCACTGTAGTATAGATAAGAAATAAATAATTCACTGTAGTATAAATATGTCCAACCATTCTCCAACACCTTCAAAACCAAAACCCAAAGAGTGAGAGAATGGTCGAAGCTCAAGATGCTCCTTTAAACCTAGAGAGTGATTGAGAGAGAAGACCGAGTGAAAACGTTTTCTCAAGTCCCTCCAACGCCCGAATCGACAGAAATCTGCAGACAGAGCCAACTCCATTTATTTGACATTTCAAAGTTCGGCTCCCATCTCTCTCTCTATCAAAACCCGTGATCGTTGCAGAAGGAAGGACGAGGGAACAGAACAAACCCAACAGGCGGCGGGGACGCATTGACAATTCCGAGATAAATAATAACTCGTAAGAAGATAGGAGGCAAGAGCTAGGACTGATCTAATGGTTGGTTGAATTATCTAGGACTTGTCAAAGGTTTCCTTCTTTTGCACGTTTAGTAGATTGGTACTTGCTTTGGATGTCCTAATTTCTGACAGTATTTTGTATTCGAAGCATTAAATGGAGTTCATTAGACTACGGTCATATAATTTTCACCCTATGTTATTAGGGTAAGCTTTTAAGGTCTTTTCTTAATGTGCCAGGTTTTTTGACACACTAATGATTGGTTTACCATTATATACCATCTAATATTTATCTTAAACATGTTCACCTCCTTATAAACTGAAACAAGAGAAAAAGGTCACCCTCTTTGCTTGATTGCTTTTGTCTTTGATTTTTCGTACAAAAGAAAGTGTCTGGGGGTTTTATGCAACTAATTTAATTTCATCATAAATCCTCTATTTCGCTAAAGCTGAGGATTTGCCACTCTTCCACGGATAATCATTTGACTTCTATTTTAATAAATATTTTATCATCTACGTCTTTGATATTCTTTCTATCTACTTCACATTCTTCATGAGTTTATATTTAAACCTCTTACCTCCTCCCTTTTTAGAGTTTATATTTATCTCATGTCAAATTCTATAATTCTAGGCACATTAGCAATTCTGAGATAAATATAAACTCTAAGAAAAGGGGGTAAGAGGTTTAATGGTTGAATTATCTAAAGATTTGTCAAAAGTTTTCTTATTTCACATGTCTAGTGGTTGGTACTTGCATTGTATATCCTAATGTATTACTTTTTTAGTGTAAAACCATTGACCATGACAACATTTTGTATTTTAAGCACTAAACAGAGTCCATTAAACTACTATCACGTAGTTTACTTCTTATGCTATTAAGATAATTTTTTAAGGTCTTCTCTTATAGTGCAAGGTTTATCATTATATACCATCTAATTTTTTTTCAAAGAGGGCTGAGATTTAAGACACTTGATTGATCTCCTTATAAACAGAAACAAGAAAAATTATAATCTCTCAAAGATGTTTTGATGTCTTATATAGATAGTAAGAGTAGAATTTGGATTAGAGGAAATGTTTCTACGCAGCTAGCAGAAGGTTGGACGGTCGGTGTGGTGCTGAACCACTTGAACACCTCCACAAACGTTGACATTTTGAAAATGTTAAAACATTGGTCGGATTAGATCTAAAGGTTGAATGAGATTTAAAGCAAATCATTTTGGATTTGATACTACATAAAATAAAATAAAATTTAATCTAAAAGCCAACTTATAAACTATGATGTGGACATAACCACTAGCCTTGCTTTAGTCAACACACACAATGTGGCTTTTATAGGTTGGAGATATGCATATATATTTCATCTTATTTTTCTTAATATGACCGATTACTCTTTTTATATGGTGTACTCTAATTAGGGAATTATTTGTACAAATAGTAGAAGAATATTTTATTTATTTGTTTGAATATTTTTTATGTTGGTCAATCTTTATATTATAAGAGGAAAAATAATGTATAGTTTTTGTAAGAAAGCAATACATCATAATTCCACCACTTCATGTCTTTCTTTGTTCTCCCTTTGTAATAGAAATGTAGCTTATTAAAATTTTTATTCTAGTCTTATTTTAGATACTTGATCATTTAGAATTTTAATTTTGTTAAGGGGCTACCATTGTAAACAACGGATGGTATGAGTTTTGGATCTTTGGCTATTGTTGATTTCAAGCAAGAAAAGTGGCTACTTTTGTTACCCAAGTACTAAACTACTTGGGTATGCAACCAGTGGATTTAGTTTAATGGATTTTGATCCAATAACGCAATATCATGGTTTCGTTTTTATGATTGTCAAGATGGTATGGTACTTGGTAAAGAATGTCCTAGCTAGAAGGAGAGCCTAATATTGGAAGAAGAACATTTTAAGATGCAGAAAAAGAAAACAATTGTTCATAAGATTGAGCTAAGAGCTAAAATGAACTAGTTTTTTTTTTCTTTCCTATGCTTTATTCGTTTGCATTCAAATGGTCTACTTGTTTCTATTTCATGTACTTTTATTAGTAGTTAAATTAATCTATTTATTTGGCTTTTCAAGTGTTGGACTTAGAATAACCATCATCGACTGAGAAGAGTTACCATAAAAGCTAAGTTTGTGCATAATCTATGTTGAGTCAACAATATTTGCTTTTTCTTTGAAAGGACTAAATGTCTCCAATAATCTAAGAACTTGGATACAATGGTTCATTGAAATGATGGGGTCTCATTTGGCATGGTTGTGGTCCTTTTGATTGTTCTGGTAATAAGGTTTTCTAATGGGAAAGGATGACCCTTAGGATTAACTGGATGAAAATGGCATTAACTTTTAAAATGGAATTTTTCAATTGCATGAAAGCTAAAATTTTAGTCCATTGAAGGAAAAGTTTAGCAGTTGAACATAAGAGATTCTTGATAATTTCATGACATTTGTGCTTGCAACAATATTAATCCTTCGTAAATGAGTCCCAGTCAGTCGCTTGAAGTAATTGGTCATCCTTTTTGCATCCACAAAGAATAGATGTTCTCTTCATTTAGTTTATCAAAAAATATCAAGAAAGAAGACATATTTTCCACATGCTGTTGTAATGGAAACTCGCGAAAACATTAAAAGTCATTGGCATGCACGAAACTTATGGCCCTTATATTCAAGACATAGATCTATTTATATAAAGTAAAACAATTGACAAAAGTTTGAGGGCGTTCGAAAAATAAGAAGTAAATGTTCCTCCCTCAATTGAACCGAAAATTGGAGTCTCACATGGCAATCTGCATGCACATTGCAACAGGAGTTTATTGCAACAAGAGTTTATACAACGCTCCTAAAAAATGACATTGCAGCTGAACGGTAAAAAGACATGAAAGGAAGGATAGGACAGCAAACTAGGTCAAGCAAAAAAGGATGTAGCGGACTAAATTGTGTCATCTTGCGGGTTTCTTTCTCCATTCGGTGCGTCCTCGATTTATTTCAAGCCCATCAGTGGACAATCGCAATAAGTGTAAAAATTGGTGTAAATCTTCTTTGTTCCGCATACCAACGGCAGATCCATTAGTCCCTTGAAGCTCCAAAATTGCTTTAGCACCCTCAACTGGTTCCACACTTGTAAGTGAATCGACTAGGTCATTATGTTGGCACTCCCGTCTGTAATCTAAGGTAATAGTTTGCAGTTCATGGCTGTCAATGATTTTTTGAGGAATACTCTGTTGCAATGAGAATAAACTGATGAATCAGCCATAGAGATAGAAAGGAAATAACAGTAACAAGACAAACAAGAGCCATCATATAAATGACCAAGTGATACACGGTTTTTGACTTCGGATACCCATAGTTTGGCACTCTGTTTAAGAGGCAGCAAATAAAGCTGATTGATGGTTGGTAGATGGTCAATTTCGGCAACAAATTTTTAGGTTGATAATAATTTCATCATTAATGGAATAAGGAGCCATATTTAACACACATCCTGTCTAGTTATTGCTTTGTAATCTAGAGTTTATTATGTCAATAACTTCCCCTTTTAATCTTTTACTTTATTTCTCAAGTTTGTAGGCCTCCTCTTGAAGAAAAAAACAGGAGTCAGAAGACACTTACCAAAATTTCGAGGGTCCTAATTCATATGAGCAGTAGAGAGGATTCCATTATATATCTATTATTGTATCTCTTTAATTTTTGTTTATTTTCTGTTTCTTATTCTAATTTGACAAATCAGCAAGAACTAAGAAGGCTAAGAAAAGCAAGAAAATGCTCCATCACGAAAGGACTTAGAAGACTAGGAAAAGCAAAAAAATGCTCCATCAAGCTAGGACTGCCATAAAGTGAAAGAGCTCCTTAAGAGGAAGCTCCACTAAGCAAACACGAACCTAGAACAGGTTCACATACATGGAACAAGAAGGGCATAATTTTTTGACCTTCCTACTGGCGGACTACCATATCGCCATTCCTGATTCATAGCATCCAAGTTATAGGTGCTGAAGCGCTTTTGAAAGTTGCTCCATAATACGACTAGTTTTGAATCAAAAATAGAGAGGGAAAAAAAGAACCAAAATAAAATAAAATAAAAGGCATGGGCATTGTAACCAGAGTTCCAAATATAAATGAAGGGTAGCTTCTACCAACCTCCAGAACCCATCCAATATAGGTGACATTATTGACATGCTGGTTCATGTCTAGATCAGCTCTTCTGGGCTGCAAAAACCAAAAGCTTATTGAGATACTAAACAGTGGAAAGGATTTAAATGAAACAGCTGATCTTACCACAAGTCCCAGTTTTGAATACTGAGCAGGATCTTCCAGTTCTGATATTTTTTTCAGGCTACTGCTATCCTCCTCTGGAATTGCCAATCTACAGAAGGCAAAACAAGATCAGTTATAAGTATGAGAATATATCACACAGTTTAGAATAGGAGGATAAAATTTAGAGCATTAGGGGGGATTGCGGGATTTAGCACTCAAGCTATAAATATGCTAGAGTTTTTTTATATCCATTGGAATGTTTCCAATTATACCTTCTAACTATCAATATCTAGCATCGTCTTCAGAAGTTTCAAAATCTTTTCTAAGATGCGAAAATAGGTTCCCCTCCCAAACCACAACCCCCCCCCCCCCTCTTCCCAATGGAAAAGCCATAATCCATACTGTAAACAACTTTATTAGGAGAGACTACTAAATCTTTTATGAGCAAAATTGAATTTTGATAAACCAAGGAATACAACTAATTTGAAGAATATGAAAGGGAGAATAGTGCTTTCTCCTTGTGGTAGGAGGTGTTATGTATAACTCGAGTCTTACTCGAGGCAATGTCCTTTTCCCTGCTTCAAATGTTTGTTGTTGTTGCCAGTTTGGATTCAGCAAAATATAGGTTATTTTTGCTAAATATTTCAAAATCATTTCCTCTTATCAAACAAGAAAAAACCCATCTTTTAGAAAACAGTTACCAAATGAAACATTTCTTCAAAAACAAAAATACTTAGCAAAAACAAAATGCGCTCTTTTGAACTTTCTATATCTTTGTGAATAAGAAAATATATGAAAAAAAATGTACTAATATTTTTCAAACATGAAAAATTAACTTATTAGTTACAAAACAAAAGACCCGAAATTTTTTTTTTTAAATATATATATATGATTACATGGTTACCCTCAATGGAGAAGATGGGTGATCACATGGCTCATTCAATCTCATACGGGTGCTTATAGGATCACTTCTGTTTTGGTTACATGTAATTGCATGATTGTTCCTAATTCCATTTTTTTTCATACGCAGTGCCACCCTAATTTTACTTTCCTTTTTTTTTTTTTCCATGTGTTTCAAAAGTAACTTTGAAATCAGAATTTTATCACAAATACCAGCAGACATTATTCACAAAATTTGTTAAACAATTACGTTTTCTGTGAACACAAAAACCACAATTCCGGATATGGAACTTACTGCGAACAATTTTTGATCTTTTATCATATCAAAAACTCTATAAATAAAACATATGAAACAAAAATCATTTCCAAAACACTTGCTAAACATTCACACCACACTAATATGTACTGACATGTCCCATTGTACCACTCTTAATAACTTGATTAGTAATTTAGCTAGCCTATCATTACAACTAAATATTTCTTGTACTCTTATTGCCCATACTTAGGGTACTACTTTCAGGATGGAAAGATAAGTTCACTAATGGACCTCTTTCACTTCAAACCTATGCATGGTTAAACTATCTATTCCCTCCACAGCACAGTAAATAAATTATTTCCTTCCAATTCAAATATTTTAATGAATAATATCTGGTCTTAAGCTAACTTTAAGTTGCCCAGTCCAGTGACACATACGACAAAGAGGTAAGCAAAAGGTTTCAAATAATAAAACAACAGATAATGCCAAGAAGAATTATGTTTAACTATGTATAAACTACATAAAACTCTTTATGAGAAAACTGATAATTTAGGCCAAAAGCAGACAGAAATCTTTACCTGGGTTCCCGAGGACAATAAACTAAATACTCTTCCCGTACGTCATCACTTACTTTCTGAAGTCTTCTGGTGTCTTGGTTCATCATGACCCACTTGCTGGAACAAAGGTTCACACATCAAACAAGGAGAACGCATATCAAATCAGATAGGCAAAGTTAGACAAAACACCAATGATTGCTCACAAATCATCTAGTCCCTTTCACCCAACAACAGATTTTTAATAACCTCTACAAAAACAATCTTAAAATTAAGATAAGATTCATCTGTCAATAACAAGAGTGAAAAGAACCAGAGTGAGGGAAAGATCGCGATGAGAAATTATGCAAGCAATATCCTAGCCCAGAGCCATACTAACTCATGTCAGTGGTCCACCAAACCACCTTTATTCCAGCAGGATAACCCTGACCCATCTAAACGGCTTCATTTTTTTTCTCAATTTTTGAGCACTGAAAAACAAATTTCAGATAAAAAGGTATCAATAAGAATTTTCAACTATAGCCATTGAGGTGGCCACCTCGGTTGCTGGATCTGTTTGCAGCCACCATATTGGCAGCTGTTGGACCTGTGTCATGGCCATGGTGCAACAGCCAATTATGCCTGGCAGCAAAAACACATTGGTCCCCTCTAGATCCTGTGGTGACAACAAAGGAATCAATCTGATAGCTTTCACTAGGGATAACAGAAGCAGCTTACACAAGGGTGATGGCTTGTGTCCATGGAGACCAGCTCCAATAGACTTAAAGGTTTTTCAATTTTTTTTAAAAAAAAATTCTGTAGAACATTTTTCAATTCTCCTCTATTGAAACCTTTCTACTTCAACCATAACAAATTGAAAAAAAAAAAAAAAAGCCCCAAAGACAATACATTTGAAATGCGATTCCCACCAAAATAACCTTTTAAATCTAATTTTTTCCATAAGTATTTTCAAAACCAAAATCCTCAAAATTTTGAATCAAACGAATCCTGTATTTTCTAATACATAAAAGTTAAAGAAAGGCAAACAAAAACTTTTGGATCGTTGATGGTTCATGATGACTTATGAAGCTCCATAGAATAGGTTCTATCATAGAAACTTTTGACCAGAGGATCATGTTAGACAAATCATATTCCTCCAGATAATTTCTATTGATACAACAGATTAACATGGTAACTCATTATGTACCATTAAGATGGGAAATTATTTAATAACGGGTGCATTCTGCATTTGTTCCCTCAAAGGTACCATTCTATGCTATGGACATTTTTTATAACCCCTTCTAGAAGATAAAATTTCGAACTTTCCATCTACCAGAAACTAGATATTGCATTAAAATACGCAGTTTTATTCTTGGAAAGGCCAGAAGGTAAAGAATCCATCACCAAAAGGGGATATTCTGAAACAAAATCAAGTCCAATGTAGTCTAGCTATTCTTATTGAGGTAACTGATCCACAAGACACTGCATAATACTACTTTAGTTATTACACTGTAATTAACAGGTGCCACATTAGCGTCACTTGAATCTAGCAATGAAATTGGGCTCTCTAAACTGGTTTCAACATGCAATAAAGTTAGTACATGATTACACCTTCCAGCAATCTTGATGCAGCCTATGATGCGATTCTTACCATACAAAATAAAGATAATTTATCTGACCTTGTTTTCCCGTTGCAATACAAAACAAATGGATAAGCAGGTTAGCTCTACAACTTTCTGGATGCACACATGCTCTCTCAAAGAAAGATAACTATGATTAGCAGTAGTTCATTAGAACTTTCAGCTATAGCAAATATGAAATTTATCTCCAGAGACTTAAAAGGTACATAAAACTGCAAAAGAGAAAGAGGATCTTTCCCCAAAACCATCTAGAAGCACATCCAGTTATCCTCAAAGAAGTGACGTTCAGGACTTATATCTGGTTAAATTAGTCATGCTTCTGCATTTCTACAACCTAGATTAGAAAGATGCTCTCTCATTATACCTCATAATCCGTTTTACCCAAACTTAAAAGTAATGATTCCAAAGCAAAGAAAGTAAAAAAGGAAGAGTAGCTTTGTACTCACCTTGTTGCTCTTCCAATGACTTGACCAGTAGTGCAGTCCTTGATTATCCAATCACGTCTGGTTCCAATTCTTCCTTCCCCTTGACACCAAGTTTCGATTTCAACTACATCACTCCTGTACCCCACACCCATGTTCCCAAAATAAGACTCATCACAAAATAAATTTGAAAACAGAATTCTACTTCGAAGAATAAAAAACTTACCAAGCTGGGTATTTGTAGATTTCAATATGCATGCGAGCAGTCACCCATATGAGATGCAATTTCCTCATTGTGGGGGTTGTTGCAAAACCATCATTTGAAAATCCCACACTCTGAGCATGGTTACATCCAACCTCCTAAATCACAAAATTCTAAGGAAATAAGTTCGAGAAGAACCGGTCTTTCGGTGAATAGAGTTCAGATAATAATCTCTAGAAGTTAAATGCATAAGCGGTCCCCTAACTCAGCAGAAAGAATTTAGGCGCTTATTAGAGCATTCCACAGCCCACACACAATCCAAGAGCAAACTAAGAGAGAATTCATAATTCCAGGAAGCAGAAACTGACATGATCCAGAGTCTACTGTCCAACAAGCAAGTAACCGGAATAATGGAAAGCAGATGAAAACTATCAAATATATCCAGGTGGCTAAAGATTACAAATTTGCCAAAATCAAGAGAACTGAAACCCGCAGAACCTTTCATCGAAAAAGAAATGGAGAAAGACAGATATAGACATCCATAACATATCAAATTGCTAAGAGCAAAAGCAACAATACCCAGCGACACAATCCCTCAAGAATTCAATTAGGACCTCCTAAATTCGGAACAAACACTTGCAAATGCATGTGACGGAGAAAATCACCAGAATACCCACATGCCAAAGACCCACACATGGCCCATAAAAACCATCAGGAAGTTGAAACTAGATCAAACACAATTCAATCAAAGCATGAAATTTGTCGTATTGTCTTCAACCTGCAAGAGATTGGCAATGGTTTCAACAGTAGCAGTCTTGTTGATCCCTACTTCGTAGCACCTCACAATGAACCTCTCCTTATACGACAACCCGTCCTCCGTCAAGCTGCCCAGCCTCAACCGGTCCGCAAGACTCCCCGACCCAGGCAAGGTGGTCCGTGCAGCGCCGCTCCGGTCCGAGACGACAGCCAGGATAGGAGCCTTGCTCATCGGACGGCCCCAAACGGCGGCATTTCTCCGATTAATGAAAGCGGGCCCGGGCAAGGGACGGGCCAGGAAGCCGCATTGGGTTAGGGCTTGGATTTGGTCCGCGCACACATTGCTCGAGACATTCAACATCTCTCGGTCCCTCCCCAGAACCGCTCGATCTGCGTTCCTTTCGTTCTGCTCAGATTTCCGTGTTTTGAAGGCGCTGGGAAATCCAGCTCGGTCGATAGGACCGAGAGAGTTGGAAGCATAGGAAAACGCCACGCAGATTGGGGGAGAATAACGAGGATGCCACGAGACGGCGACGATGGCTTTTTTTCTGGATGGGAGGGCAAAGCACGTGGTGGCTACGGGAGCCTGGGGCCTCCGCCTGGAATGGACTTCACCTTAATGACGGATGATTCACTGTAGTATAATGCCCAGAGATCTGGTTCGGTTTGAGTTATTCCATTGCCATGCCAGCCGGTGAAGGGAAGGACTTTGGTCCAGTCCAAATAAGATACTCAGGCCCACTACGTCTCCAGAGATCAAGTCGGCGGATCCCGGTAACGCATCGGGCTACGATGAAGACTGCGGTGATTTAACAGCCCAGATCAGTCACCTATTCGGCTCAGAACACACTTTCCAATCCATTTCCGGCTACTTTTGCTTACCATTTTAGGACCTCTTATTTTGTAATAATCAGACCCAATTACTTAGACGGAGAGACATACGACTGAAAGCCCACATATTTGGCGGAGGCTTCAGAGGGGATTCTAAAGGATTCTTCGGAGGCTTTCTTTATTAAGAAATTTGCATGTGCTTTTGCACAATTACTTTCGACCTTCCTTTTCTTTGGACCCTTGGAGGCCCATCTTTGAGGCTCAAGTTCTTGATCCTCTACCCTTATTTGACTTATTGGACCTGGACTTGGACTTGGACAACAAGCTGTAAATCAACGATGCATTAACAATTCCCCATCTAAGGTTAGAAAATAATCGAGACAAGGGAACTCCATTGCTGACGATTCTTTACAAGATGCCCACATAGCAAGGTTAGGTTTTGCTACTATCTCTAAAGGATTTTCCAATGATAGGATAGGTATATGCCTCTTCACACAAAGTAACCCTCTCTCACTAATGCCTACATGAATTGTAACTCTTTTATGTACTTTTTTCAGCCTTGCAAGTTCTCCTATATTCTTTTCTTTTTAAACTAAAAGCAAAAGAAATCCTAATTGGATAATGCTTGAGAGAGAGAAACTTCTAATAAAATGTACAAGCTTTTTGGAAATGTGTTTATTTGAATCAAATGAATTGACCAAAGTCCAAATCCTAAGAATCTATTGGTAGATGGGAGATTTATCGCATGAGAAGCCAGCATTTGAGGTTTCCATTCTCTCAATAGATCTCTTAAATTTTCTTATTCTCATTTTTTATTTTTTTAAAAAAAACTATTTGACCAAATAGATGATTATAAAAAGAACATGATAGGTATGTGCCTCTTCACACAAAGTAACACTCTTACTAATGCCTACGTGAATTGTAACTCTTTTTTGTACTTTTTTCAGCCTTGCAAGTTCTCCTATATTCTTTTCTTTTTAAACTAAAAGCAAAAGAAATCTTAATTGGATAATGCTTGAGAGAGAGAAACTTCTAATAAAATGTACAAGCTTTTTGGAAATATGTTTATTTGAATCAAATGAATTGACCAAAGTTCAAATCCTAAGAATCTGGTGGTAGATGGGAGATTTATCACATGAGAAGCCAACATTTGAGCTTTCCATTCTCTCAATAAATCTCTTAAATTTTCTTATTCTCATTTTTTATTTAAAAAAAAAACTATTTGACCAAATAGATGATTATAAAAAGAACATGATAGGTATACGCCTCTTCACACAAAGTAACACTCTCTCACTAATGCCTACATGAATTGTAACTCTTTTTTGTACTTTTTTTAGCCTTGCAAGTTTTCCTATATTCTTTTCTTTTTAAATTAAAAGCAAAAGAAATCCTAATTGGATAATGCTTGAGAGAAAGAAACTTCTAATAAAATGTACAAGCTTTTTGGAAATGTGTTTATTTGAATCAAATGAATTGACCAAAGTCCAAATCCTAAGAATCTAGTGGTAGATGAGGGATTTATCACATGAGAAGCCAGCATTTGAGCTTTCCATTCTCTCAATAAATCTCTTACATTTTCTTATTCTCATTTTTTATTTTAAAAAAAATTATTTGACCAAATATATGATTATAAAAATAATTTTCTTCAGCTTAGTATTTAATACAATGTCAGTAAATAAATTTCCTACTTAAAACTAGCTTTATGGGAAAAGATACATTTCACTTTGAAAAACAAAATCAAGTAAAATCTAAAAACTATAGGACAACTCATATTATTCTTAACAAAAATTTTAGATAAAAAAATGAAGTCTTAAAAATTTTTATTTATAATTTGAAAAACTTAAATCGAGTAACAAATTTTTTTGGAATATGGATGACTACTCCATTGTAAAAAAAATCCTTGGACTTCGTAAACAGAGAGAACATCAATGGAAGAACCGCGACCCACCTCTCAAAGTGTCCAACCACGGCCCAATGGCCTCCTGTGCAGCCTCCTGCTCCCAAAGCAAGAAGAGATCACTTGATATTGGACGGTGATGCTTGGATATTGGCCCAACGTCGAGGGCCCTTTTTTAAGTATCTACCCCATTGAAGGCCCCCTTTGGGTTTCGCATACCCTGAGTCCGATCCCCCTGGGTAACTGGACTAGTCCTCCGGCAATCGTTTACAGGCGAACGTAAAGGGGAGTTAAGCACCGATCTCGGCATACGGTTTTTCCGACCGACGTACCGTCAAATTCTCGGAACTGAGGGAAAGCGAGACCCAGAGAAGACTATCAATGGAAGAACCGTTGCCAGCTCAGACCACGGCGACCCACCTCCCAAACCCACCAACCACGGTCCAGTGCCCGCCTCCGCAGCCTCCTGCTCCTACTCCTCCTCTTCCTCCTAAGAGCAAGAAGAGGCCGCTTGAAAGTGGTGTACAAAATACTAAGTACTTCAAGATGCGTACGGTTGTTAAAGAGCTTCGTCCTCATTTTCTTGAGGTAAATTTGGGCCTTGTAGCTAAGAGATCGAAAATTTAGTTAGAGTTCTTGAAATATTTCTGATCCCATTTATTGGCTTCCATCTTTATTTCATAATTTGGACTTATAATGAGGATTTCTAATGTTTCCATTTGTGGGTTTTTCTCATGGATACAAGATTATGACACGTTTGTTGGAATTTGGACAAAATCTGACATTTCTTATAGTAGAATTAGTGTTTCCAAATGGTGCTTCGGCTGCTGGTAATTTTTGTCCTGTGTCATTGGCTTGAAGGTCACTGACACGGGATCCCCGGGGGTAGGAATTATGTAGTGTCTAGTATCAGTGTGTTTGAAACAAAGGTTTTGATACGATCACGGTGAGTATTTCCTTTTAACATGTGCGGAATCTGAGTCAATGGGTTTTCATGAAATTGGTGCCTTAGAAAGTTGGTAAATGCTATATAAATTTTGTCTTTCATTGTCTTCTCTCTTTTGTTTTATGGTTATTATGAACAACTTTCAGCAGGCAGTTGTGGGGATGGGACATGAAGACACAAGAATTATCTATAGTGATTGAGTGATATCTTATGATGTAGTACCTGGAAAACGACAAGAGTGTGTAGTTTTATTTTCCATCTTCCTGGTTTAGATCTGATGCTATTTGGGGCATGTGCTTAAGCTAATACACCTCGGCATAAATATGTATGCCCCATCTTGAGTGTTCATGAAGCTAGGTATCCAGAGTGCAGAGGAACATCTAGGCTAATGAGTGTTGTTGGCCTAGTTATTAATAGTCCAAATGCAGATGGTAAAATTGTTCGCTTCTTGATCTCATACCAAGTGGCACGTTTTCTCCATGCAAACTGGTGTTGAAGGGTGGGGTCAAATGCTTTGTCTCCATATTTGTGCTTGGCTTGTATTTGCCCGCCAAAAACCAGAACAAGAAAAATTATTTGAGTTTTGCTACTTGATGAGTTCCATCTCATTAGTGATGGATATAATATGTTGCAACCTTCAGGCCAATGTACTAGTTTGGCATGAGAAGAGGAAAGTGGACTTCGGATGAGGCCAATATATAAACTGCAAATGATAGGTAAAATTGATCTTAATACATTGTCAGGAAATCCTCAGATCTAAATTTTCTATTTATCTGAATACACAGTAAATTGATCTTAATACATCATTGAAATTGTCTGCTTCACTCTTTCTATTGGGAAACTGCTCATGAAGCATTTCTCAGATAAAAGTTTTAGTTTATGTTGGCCCTATAAATAATTTTAGAATCCAGACCAGCTCCATTCTTCTTAGTATTTAGTCCAGCCAACATTGACGATAACCCAATGAGCATTTTTCTGTATTTTGTATTCAATCAAAACTTTTGTCAAAATGCTTTCTGGTTGCCTTGACTAGTGGTTAAATAGTTATACTCTTATTTACTCTTTCCATTTTCCCAGCATCAACATGCTTTGGAGGGCACTTAAATGTTTTTGCTTTTTATACTTACCTACATTTACCGTGATAATTTTTGTGCTCAATTCGAATCAAGCCATCAAGTGCTTTAAAGATTTATTCTTTTCTTTCAGACTGCAAAATGTATTGACAAATGGACTTCAAATTCCTGTTTTTCACGTTGGGATGTAATTACTTCTGGCGAGATAATAGCATATTGGAGTGCTTCATTTCTGTTGTAAAATATATTAAGCATGATGGACCTGAGCTTTCTTTGTTTTTTGGTTTTCTTGAAGGTTCTCCGTACCCCTGATTTTCGGAATTGCAAGGCAGCACATAAAATACAAGAACGTAAGCTCAACACTCCCTTGGCTATTCACATTGGTGCAATTTGGCTTGTCAAAGTTCAATTCTTCAGGGAAACAAAAACAAACAGTTTTATATTCCATTTTATTTGGCAGTTTCAATCTTGTAGTTGTCACAGTGTTCATCATTCCTCTGTAATTATAGTAGTCTGTCCTCTCTTTCCAATTTTTTACTTTTAAAATTGAGGTATGTATTCACTTTCCTTTATACATATATGAATGCGAAGGTTCTTTATCTTTGGCTTCACTGAATATCATTAAGTCATAATTCGTTCAGCTGATGTATTTCTTTACAGAGTATCTGAGGCATGTGAGATGGATTATCCTTGAACCTTTTAGCCAAATCTCATGGCTAGCCATCCTTGATCTCCTCTGAAGTTGTTTGGCCTGCTTTGCTTGTGGTCGCCCTGAATTCTAGAATGTTTTATAGCCGAGTGTTAGATAGATTTTCATCCAAATGAGGAGTCATTAGCTCTACTCATGACATAAAATTACTGTTTTGTGAAGAATCACCGTTTCCTGCCCTTCTGGACTCCATCCATGCCTGTCCATTTCTCTAAATCGTGCACTTCTAACCGCACTATAGGATCCATTGTCCATAATCACTTGATCAAGTCCATGAGGTGTTGCCCATAGGTGTTTATGTGGTAGATGAGAAAAAAAATTTTGTTGTTTCATGACATCTTCATGGCTTCGAAACTTGCTATTTGTAGAGATGAAGCTGCTGATAGAGCTGTACAAAGAGATTACGGCAGAAACAGGTTCTACGAATAAGAAGAGTAAGAATATCCCGGAAAGCCAGCCTCTTTCGGGTGAAGACCGGGATGGTCAGAAGCCGCCAGAACAGCTCCAGGATCTCAAGCCAACAATGGAGCAGCCTCAGACAGAGTCAGCATCCTCAGAGCCATCTGAGAGTAAACCACCGTCAGGAATTGCCTCCGAGACGGAGGCTGAAGATGGTCAGGGACCAGGGACATATGTTGTTGGAGGATCAGCTTTCGGCTGGAATTTTGTCACTTATTTAGGCGAGGAAGCAGTCTATTACGGAGGAACAAAAGAATCATTTCGAGCAAGTAATCCAGTAGCGTGATTCCTTTGGCCAGTCTGGTTCTGGCTTGCTCTTTGCGCTAATACATTCAACATTTACTGCTATGAATCCATGGAACCTATCCCGTATCATTTGTGTCTATAGGGATTTTTGAGGATGATATCTATTACTTCCAATGCAAATGATATTGTTGGTCAAATGAGTTTACAAGCCTTTGAAGTTGTTATAGGGATTGGCTGAATTTCTTTATTGTAATGACTTTCTCTTTCACCTAATCTCCTTGACGGGTCTCTAGCCTTGACAGGGGTCTTTGACTCTTGCATGCTTGCCCTTTGACAATTAGCTCTACAAACCAAGGGCCATACGTTGTGAGCCCCTAAACGGCCATTTTAGATGTATGCATCTTAAATTTTTGCAAAAAGGATTCAACTTCCTCCTTTGTTACCGGTCATTAAAAGAGAAGAATACATAAACATACAAAAAATAACTTAAATTTTAAATATTTATGATATGTGACAATCATTATTTTTAATACATTTGTTTGTTTAAGTACAAAAAAAATATAAAAATTTCAATTTACAACGATGGAATAATGGGATGAAACCTTAGGGGTCCCTTCCATGATGAGGTAAACACTTGAATGTACACCTAAAAGAGTTTAAGTTTTTTGAAGTTAATATTTGATATCGATACTGTGAAATTACCATTATTTTTAACAGAATCTCTATTTCTTAATATTTTAGACTTATCAAGGGCAAATTTTGTACACTTGGAATTGACCTAAAAAATGTAACAAGCATACTCATTATTGATTTAAAAATTAATTATTGAATCAAACCCTTTCAGACAATCCATATGTTCAGGGGGGAGAAGGTAAATGGATTATCCTTTTAAAATTCTTGAGCTTGTCAAAAACATTGCCGGAGGGCAGGGTGGAGGCTGTCAAAGCCCTATAATAACTTGATTATGGTCCTCGCTCTCTACGCCCAGGGTCCATAGCTCACTGGTAGAGCATTTGACTGCAGATCAAGAGGTCACCGGTACAAACCCGGTTGTGCCCTTCAAACCTTGATTTTTTTTTTTTTCGATTTGAATAAATCAAGATCCTCCAAATACACAAACTTTTGATTGTGACTCAACAACTAGGCCGGAGCTTCTTTCCATGCCAAATCAAATCACTATTGTGACTCTATTATGATCCTTCTTTGTTGTTTTTAGCACCCCTTTGATGGTTTTTGTTAATTTTTGCTTCCCTTATTCAGATGTTTCAAGACATGATTAGATATTAAACCTTTTACCAAAAGATCAAAAGGTGAGATTATTTCATTAAATTTAGTTTTCATGGACTTTTTTTTTAGAAGATCTTAGAACTCTGAGTTGAGGCCAAATTTTTTAAAGAAGTTTTCAGTTTCAGTTGATTGCTACGAATGCTATCATTGTTGTTAATCCAGCTCGGTCGATAGGACCGAGAGGGTTGGAAGCATAGGAAAATACCACGCAGATTGGGGACGATGGCTTTTTTTCTGGATGGGAGGGCAAAGCACGTGGTGGCTACGGGAGCCTGGGGCCTCCGCCTGGAATGGACTTCACCTTAATGACGGATGATTCACTGTAGTATAATGCCCAGAGATCTGGTTCGGTTTGAGTTATTCCATTGCCATGCCCGCCGGTGAAGGGAAGGACTTTGGTCCAGTCCAAATACGATACTCAGGCCCACTACGTCTCCAGAGATCAAGTCGTCGGATCCCGGTAACGCATCGGGCCACGATGAAGACTGCGGTGATTTAACAGCCCAGATCAGTCACCTATTCGGCTCAGAACACACTTTCCAATCCATTCCCGGCTACTTTTGCTCACCATTTTAGGGCCTTTTGTTTTACAATAATCAGACCCAATTACTTAGACGGAGAGACATACGACTGAAAGCCCACATATTTGGCGAAGGCTTTAGAGGGGATTCTAAAGGATTCTTCGGAGGCTTTCTTTAGTAAGAAATTTGCATGTGCTTTTGCACAATTACTTTCGACCTTCCTTTTCTTTGGACCCTTGGAGGCCCATCTTTGAGGCTCAAGTTCTTTTTCCTCTGCCCTTATTTGACTTATTGGACCTGGACTTGGACTTGGACACCAAGCTATAAATCAACAATGCATCAACCATTCCCCATCGAAGGTCAAAAAATAATCAAGACAAGGGAACTCACTCCTAACGATTCTTTACAAGATGCGCACACAACATGGTTAGGTTTTGCTACTATCTCCAAAGGATTTTCCAAGAATAGGATAGGTATATGCCTCTTCACACAACTTTATGTTGCATTAATAATAACATGACATTCAAAGTTGCTTCATAAAGTTTAATTGCCACCAATCTTAGCACTGGCTCTTTCCTCTTTCCATTAACATTTACTTTTTGATGTAGTTGCTTAATGCCCACTCAACTTTAAATAAATTATGTGTATTCTCTTAGATCTCGGTCCCATCCATCCATATTGGCAAAACCTATTGACAGGAAACCTTTTTTGCGATTAATGTAAGTTGTTATGCATAGATGGTTGCTGCTGGAAGAACAAACAATTGGGGTTCTGTGGCCTGTTTATATCCTAGCTACGTTACAGATAAAAGCCACACATTGGAAAAACACAGTACTTGAATAGTGTCTAAGTATTAAAACTTATTTCTATTAAGCAATAGCTATGTAATCACCATAAAAGACTGCAAATTTTAAGATTGCCAAGATAGTCAAAAGCTAGGGGGCGAGATACAGGTCCAAAACCTCCATCCTACTCTACTTTTCTAGAAGACTCCATTGACGACGCGATCAATCAGCAAAAATGCAGGAAAGAGTTGCAACTTCTTCAAACCCTACCCTTTATGTTATCCTCCACTGTCAGCTAATTCAACTGCCATGTTCCTCTGAGTTACTTCTCATCTTCCCAACTGAAACCAAACCAGTGGTTGTTGACATTGAATTCTGAATTGAAGAACAGAAGATGAATAACATCGGCTCACCATTAAAAGCCCAAACAGTTCCGCCAAACTGAAATACCTGCATAATTGTCTCCTGAATACAGCAAAATATGGACTACCCCTTTTCTTTAACATGGTCATTTCGCCTTTTACTCCTTTTTAGAACTTTGGACTGTAAAAATTGTCCAACGTGTCTAGACTGAGGGAAGCTGCCTTCCCGGTTACGCGAATGTAAACGGATATACGAGCAAGGCATGATGCTTTCTGTCTTTTAGCAGTAAAAACATCTCGTAATGTTTATAGTTTCTTTTACCCGCGAGCTAAAAACCTAAGTTGGGGTACATCGATTTTGTTTTTGATGTATACAGTCAGTAATTATATTGACCCACCGAACTCTACAAACAACCAATCATTAATCATTAACTTTCACAGACATTTTTTCTATGGTTTATCATGATAAAGTAAACACTATTCGAGGATGGAAGATATGCTGTAATCCAATGAGACATCTCATTTCAACAACAGAGAAACATTTGCTGACAAGGGGCTAAAAAAAACGAGACACAAAAAAGAAACAGCTGCTAAAGAAGCATCATGTTATTATTAACAAGCACACTTCTCTCTTCTTTTCTAGTACACATAAAACAGAATCATTTTCATGGGTTATTCTTCTGGGTGTAGATATAGTCAATATGAGCGTTCCTCGTCAAGCATTCGTCTTCTCCAAGTCCTTTACAGTTCTGGTAACCCAACTCCTCAGCATGACCAGCTTCTACAGCATCCTTTAGGAAAAACCAAAAACAGAGCACCGATAAATCAAACTCATAAAACCCAATAACCAAATTCTATAGGTAAGTCTTAAAAAGGCATGTAATTCAACCAACCCCATGCAGCGAAGGAGCTTCCTCAGCGAGAGCTGGGCTCGGATGGGCAGCGTAGGTCAGGGTGGTGCAGAAGAGGAAGATCATTAGCAGGGCGGCGAGCTTGGCCATCTTCGATCGTCAAGAAGAACGGTGGAATGTGAGTAAGAATTGCAAATAAGAGCGTTATAAATTTATAGAAGGGAGAAGAAGAGGACAACAAGGTGTGTGAACATGAACGGAGAAAGAAGAACTTTGACCGGTGTCGGAATCTACTGGACCACAGGAATTTAACCGAAAGCAGGTTTAGGGAAATCGGATCGAGAACCTGGAAGGTGCCATAGTAGGGAGTAGATGAGGGCTCCTCCGCAATTTCATGCTGCGACAAGCTGTGAATTTCGGACGATAATGTGGCGGTAGGAAAAGCAGGATAAGACAATTTTAACTGAAACAAACAAATTAGAAAACAGTTTCTTAACGAGTTAGAACTCAGTATGCCCTAATGATTATAGACGAATGAAAATAGATGGTGAAGGAACGACCGCATGAAGAACCCTCTCTTTCCCAAAATCCTAAGATGTCTAGATGTTCCAATCTTGGGGAGATTGCTCTCAACATTAATAATTTTCTCGACATTATTTTTATTAGCTGTAAAAGAATAAACATAACAAGAATACTGCATCATGGAAAGGATAATAATGCGTATTGTTTTCCCAATGACTTGTCACAGGCCCACACTAGTTTAACAGGAGACAACATTGATCAAAGACATCTGAGCAGTATTCGTGTCATGGGTTTTTCTAGATTCCTGTTCACGGGGTTAAAATGTTAAAACTAATGACAAAAGATTGACATAAAACAAGAGAGCATGCATTAAAACTGGAGCCCAGCTGGCATCCAAGCAGAGGATGCAGGTGCAGAACAACTTAATTGAGCCGAGGCCTGCATTTCACAGAGGTTGACCACAAACAGTGGCTGTTTCAAAAAGGGAGTGGTGAATAGTTGAAAAATGGAGCTGGGCAATGCATGAAAAGAATCAGGCATGTTCTTGTAAAGAATTTGTGCAGCCGAAAGCCAAGTCAAAAAAAGATTTTCTAGCCGAAATTCTTTACGGTAGTAAAGTGAATGTTGAGCTGGGAAAGCTGCCGATTTCTTGGTCCGCAATTCCAACTCATAAGTTGATCATTAGGGCTCTGCCTCCATCCTCCTCGTGCTATCTATGTGCAGGATTCAACAGTTGCAATCTCAGTTTCATTTGGGAGACATGAAACTAATATAATTTACATATCTCACAAAAGAATCTCTATCTTTTTTTAAGCGATAGATGTCAGAAGAGACTTTCTTTAATTGCCTAAAATTGTTATTAGACTCAAAAGAGTCTTTATCTTTCTCTAACAATAAGCTTATATGTTTTAGGTCTATCTACTGTATTCTTTTTCCCATTTATAAGTTATATGGGTTAGGTTTATATCTTACTAAAGGTTTTGACAATGTTAATTATTAATAAAATTTCTTAAGAGACCATTTATGTTTCATTAAAAAAAAAAATTGCTCAAAGATTAGAAGATCTTTTTTCTATAAAAGTTTCAAATATTTTATTTTTTAGTATGAAATTCTCATTCTACACATACTTTTTTACATACTAAATAATATTTGACTCAAAATCATATAAAATAGAATAAAATGAACTTAGACTTTAATATCATATCATAATAAACTTATCCTCAACAAAACTAATTCAAACGTTAGAGTTTTTTTATTTATTCAAGTTTCATATTAAGAATCTTGTTTTCCAACATGGGTGCATACCGTAGAAAAAAAAGATGATACCCATCTTTATTATGAGTCCCAATTATGAGAGTTGACCAAAGCCATCTTCTTTGATTAAAGGATGGAATAAAGATTCTCGCTTTGAGAAAGGATTGCTAGCTAATGAAATTTGGGGTTGCTTTTCTTTCAAACAACGTTCAGTTCACTGGAAGGTCGCCTGGGCTCCATATATTCGTAAAATATGGGGAGACGACACCAACTGTCGATCTTCATCCTTAAGCAATGCAGAGATGATTGACAATCCGGGCCTTCGTAGTGAGAATCCAGGACCAACTGTCCAGACTTTATCGGACTGTTTTCTTGTATGAATTCCTAAAAGCCTCAGCGATCGAGTCTCGTTCTTTATCATTTTGCTATCCGACAATCACTGCGAGTAAACACAGGAGAAAACAAAAGGACAAGGTTTTCCACATTCTTCACCACTACGCAACGTGGGCTCCATAACAGAAAATTCATGGACAAAACGAAATAATTCTTGAATGCTGCAAGTCTTGTTCCCACTGTTTCAGAATCCCATACTGACAAAAAGATAAAAGAAAACGAAAAGAAAAGATTTGACTACAGCATGAAAGACTCCGGCTGCAGTTCGGTGCCTGTATTATACGAGTGGATGTGAGGCTTTGCGTTGTTATCCCAGCTGTCTCTTCTTAGACCTCTATTCCTTCCCCAAACAGCAGGGGATCTGTTCAAAACATAGTTTTCATCATCAAGCACCTGTCCTTGAGGCCAGCGATTGTCGGTGAAGACAAGGCTCCATCTTCTGTCAAATTCGCCAAGGATGTAGAGTTGCAATCAAACGAGAACCACAGTTAAGAAGAAACCAAAAAACTAGGGGGTCCATCAACTGGGCCACGAAAAAGAAAGGGCCTATTACGGAAAGATTAGTCAGGAAGCTGTGTAAGGCCATCATTAACGTTCAATAATTTGGGAAGTACTGAGTTATCGAGGCCTCGACAGGGGATTGATGCAAACCTTGCAAAAGTTAGTCAAAGAGATCGTAAGATGAGTTTGTGACCTGTAGTGTGAATACAAGTAAAAATATATTTCGACATCAACTTTTGTCGCTCGTGTCCCAGCATATCAAATCAACAGATCATCTGACTTTGAACGGAATTTAGAAAATCATGAACAGGAGAGTTTGCGCTGGGCAAAGAAGATCATTATCTGGTTTTGCGATGAACATTGAATAATTGAACCATGGCTTCTCAAATGACACGCGTTTGCACAGATCACTCTCTTGTCTACTGATACTATACGCGAAAAGTAAAAGAATCCCTTCATGGTTTGAAGTACTGGACGCTTGACTTTGTGTTTTTTCTCCTCTTTACTGCATTTTCTGCAATAAAAAATGATATGCACTTGGGTTGCCCCTTCGTGTCCATCAGCGTGTGGTTTACAGGTCCAGTGGGCGTCTTTAAATTCTGCACATTGGGGAACGGAGATTACGCTTGGGCTTGTATGCAATGATGCAGAGCTACACGGAAGATTGAGCCCATATTGACTTCCTCTCGAGTCTGAAAAAGTACTCGAACTCTATCAGTCTCATGGTTCCGTAGCTACAGTGGTTAAGTGGTGTTTACTGTTGGATTCTTAAATCACTCTGCGGGCAAGGCATTACTTTGTGCTGACCTTTTCTGAGCCAAATTTATAGAGTTCGATTGTGTCGTAAATACTTTACACACGACTCGGGAATTAAGCTATCCCTTTCTTGATTCTTTTTCCCGTATTATTTCTCCCTTGTAGCAACGTTGAGCTCTGGGCACATTCGCTACTTGAAGCCCACGCATGAAATCCAATTCTTCATCGTGTACTAACGAAGTTGCCTAACTTTTATACTGTGGTTCCATCGGTTACAAAATGAACGCGGCAATGTAATGTAAAAAAACCAACCAATCCAATAGAAAAGAGAAAAAAAAAACAAGAAGAAAAGGTTGGCCTTTTACTTAGTGCCATTGCACGTTTACATTTGGCAATCCTATAAACGCAGAGATAGGTGATCGTTGACCGCTAAATACATGCCAATAAATAAGTTACATGCGCAGAGAAATATAAAAAAGTAGAGTCCCTTTCTTCTGCGTATAGTCTTCCGACCCAAGCAAGCCAAAAGCTAAAAATACTACAAATGGGAGTTGTTAATTGCGGATCCAAAAAGGACTAGTCTTGTGAGATACTCTTTAACCACATCAATTAAGACCCCTAAAATCCTACCCACCAGTCTACGTGCGGCTGGGAACGTCTTTCTTCTATCCACTGCAATGGATCGTAGCACCACCTGTCACAGCTCCTTCAACTTGTGCTACTGTAAGGCGAGCCTGATCCAGCAGGGAGTCCACACATCTTCGACCCCTGGCTTCTCTCCTAAACGCAGAAGATACGATGGTGTGATTGCATCGTTCCTTCGTAGTATTGCTATGGTCTTTTTCAACTCTCTTGAGTTGTGCTCCTGCTTTTATATTGAGACCAAAGAAGAAACTGAAGATCCTACAACGTTCCTAGAAATAAGCTCTCAAGAGAAGTCATTGATGGGCAACAAATAAAGATGTTAAAATGTAGTCGTTTCCCTCAGATTCAATAAACACAGTGAGTCATTTAACGGTTGTTTGTTAAGTTTGTTAGTAGCCGTTGTTTATGTTATGCATGACAATTATGTCTGTTATTGCTGTTAGTTAGTTATAGTCGTTGGAGTCAAATGACTATAAATAAGGGTCTAGAGGGTCTCTGGAAGAAAAAAATGGTTGTAAAGACTTAACAATGAGTCTGAGGTCTCGAGTTCCCTCTTGAGAAATCCCTTTTACTCCCTTCAAATTGTAATCATAGGTCGCAAGGCCAAATCTGCTCAATACATTCTCGGTGACTTCTCGGTAGTGCCTTCCAAGGCCTTCACCCAGAATTGTACCAAATCCGCTAGCCTTTCGCGTGATCGCTGCAAAGCGGTATATGGAGCCATGACCACTGGAAATCCTGAAAAGATTTCTAATGAGCACCTTCAGCTGCAACTCAAGGAGCTTACCGAAACTATGAATCACATAGTTGATGCTCTAAATGTTAAGATCGATGGTGTTGCTGCACGAGTTGATCCTTTAAAGGAAAATGCTGAGAGTTCTTCGTCTCACTTTAATCGTAATCGTCATCGTGATGACAGACAATCCTCAAGGGGGCAAATTTAGACTCGCACTGTTCGTCTGGAATTTCCTAAGTTTGATGGAGGCTCGGATCCAACTTGGTGGATAGATCGGGCAGTTCAGTTCTTTGATTTTCATGATACGCCCATAGAGGACCAAGTTCGAATAGCTTCCTGGCATCTGGATGGTGAAGCTCAATTGGTTTATCAACTCCTTAAAAAAGAGTATGGTGATAGACAACTGACTTGGACCATCCTTCCAGCGGAGTTGATGAAGCAGTTCGGGCCAACTATGTTCATTGACCATTTTGGTGAGCTGACAAAGCTGAAGCAATCTGGCTCAGTCCATGAATATCAACTCCAGTTTGGTAAGCTTCTCCTTCGATCTGGACACTTAGATGTTGCACAATCTATTAGTTATTTTCTCAGCAGCTTACAAGAAAGAAATAGACTGGATGTGATTGCTCACAATCCTCCCACACTCTCGGCTGCTATTGGCTTTGCTAAACTTTTTGAGGCCAAAGAACTGAGTAATAGGCAGAGTATTACATCTACTGTTAAATGTCAGAATACTAGCATTGTTCCTGCACCTAAACCAGGAGATACTCGCCCCTCTATGCCTATTAAGAGACTTACTTAACCAGAAATAATGAATAGGAGAGCTCGTGGTCTGTGTTTTAACTGTGATGAAAGGTTCAGTCCAGGATATAGATGCAAGAAATTGTTCTTATTGGAAGTATTGGGGCCCGGGGAGATTAGAGAAGAGCATATAAAACCAATAGAAGAGATTAAGGAGGAGCAAGGTGAATTAAGCATGTTGTCCTTAGCAGCACTTTCTGGTATCACTTGTCCCTAAACTATGAGGATTTCAAGCCACATGGGGGATAATCAGGTTAGAATAGTGGTGTTGATCGATTCTGGCAACACTTACAATTTTGTGAGTGCTGAATTAGCAAAAAAAATAAAGTTACAGCCTGATGAGAGTAAAATCTTTAAGGTAGCAGTGGCTAATGGTCAGACCATTCATGGGGAAGGTTTTTGCTCCAATGTAAAACTACTGTTGCAAGGAAATAGGCTGCAAGCCGATTTTTTCATACTGCCAGTTCCTAATCTGGGAGTTATCTTAGGCATCCATTGGCTCCAGTCATTAGGAGAAATGAGGTGGGAGTTCTCAGAAATGAGAATGACGTTTCTGCAGAATGGTAAAAAGATTGAACTGAAAGGTGATGAAAAACTGAAAAACAGATTGATTGGGGAGTCAGAGTTCAATAGATTGCTTTTACAACAAAAAGAGGGAGTTGTTTTGTATTTAAAACATGTAGAGAAGCAATCCAAACAGCAGCAGATCAATGTTGTACCGAGGCAATTGGAGAATCTGTTTCAGGAGTATTATTTGATTTTCAATAAACCTCACGGGTTGCCCCTTTACAGAGGTCATGAGCATCAAATAAAGCTCCGGAATGAGGCTAAGGTAGTGGCTAGCAGGCCTTACTGATACCCTTATTTGCAGAAAAGAGAAATTGAGAAACTAGTGCAGGAAATGGTAGATGAAGGGGTGATTAGGGAGAGCAACAGCCCTTTTTCTTCTCCTGTTATTTTAGTTAGAAAAAAAGATGGTACATGGAGAATGTGTGTGGATTACCGTGCACTAAATAAGGAGACAATTAAAGACGGGTTTCCAATTCCTACTGTGGAAGAACTCTTAGATGAACTACACGGTGCCAGATTATTCACTAAGCTTGATCTTAGGTCTGGTTATCATCGGATCAGAATGCAAGCTAAAGACATAGGAAAAACAACATTCCAAACTCCTACAGGCCATTATGAGTTTCTGGTTATGCCTTTTGGCCTATGCAATGCCCCATCAACCTTCCAAAGTTTGATGAACAAGGTTTTTAGAGAATATTTAGGCAACTTTGTATTAGTATTTTTTGATGATATACTAATTTACAGCAAGGATTGGACTGAACATAAGGAGCATGTGAAGTTAGTTTTTGAAAAACTCTAACAAAATCAGCTTTTTGTCAAAAAAGAAAAGTGTGCTTTTGGAGTTAGAAGCGTGTAGTATCTGGGACATGTTATCACTAAGGAGGGGGTAGCAGTTGACTATGAAAAAATCAAAGTCATGATGGAATGGCCGAGTCCCAAAACTGTAAAGGCTCTCAGGGGATTTCTGGGGTTAAGTGGATATTACCGGAAGTTTATTCAGAACTTTGGAATTATAGCAGCCCCGCTCACTAGATTATTGAAGAAGGAAGCCTTTAATTGGACTAAAGAATCCGAAGTAGCCTTTAACAGATTAAAACAAGTTATGATTCAAGCACCAGTTCTAAGATTACCTGATTTCTCTTCTCCCTTTTTAGTTGAATGTGATGCTTGTGCAATTGGAGTTGGCGCTGTTTTATCCCAAGATAAACAGCCTATTGCTTATTATAGCCAAGCTTTGAAAGGTAAAAATCTGCTCCTATCCACTTATGAAAAAGAGGTGTTAGCCTTGATTCTAGCTGTGAAGCGTTGGAGACAGTACCTTTTAGGGAAAAGGTTCATAGTGTTAACAGATCAAAAGAGTTTGCAGAACCTTTGGAATAAAAAAATCACCACTCCTGCTTAGTAACGTTGGCTCATTAAGTTGGTGGGTTATGATTTTGAGGTCCATTACAAACCAGAAAAAACCAATCTTGCTGCAGATGCCTTGTCCCGTAGAAATGAAGTGGAGATTAGCCAGACTGAGGGGGAAGTATATACAGAAGTAACGGAAGCAAAGGGCAAGGAAGTAAGTGATGATACTTGTGAAAGAAATTCTTACTGGGAATTAGGAGAAAGCAACAATAGTGGAGAAGTGAAAGCATTATCGATAATAGTACCAGAATGGCTTGATACCATACGGGAAGAAGTTGTCAAGAACGAAGAAATGCAAGAGGTTTTGAACAAAATAGGCACTGGAGAAGCAGGACCTCAATGGCAATATCGAGAGGGCATTCTGTTTTTTGATAACAGAATCTTTTTAGGAAAAACTTCCCCACTTATCCCTATTATATTGCAAGAAATTCATGGCTCCACACATGAAGGATATTTTAAAACATTGCAGAGAACTAAGGCAATGTTTTACTAGCCTTGTATGAAGAAGCAAGTGATGCAGTTTGTCAAGGAATGTATCGTATGTCAAAAAAACAAATGGTAAAACACTAAACCTAGTGGATTACTCCAGCCGATGCCAATTCCTCACCAAATTTGGGAAGATATAGCAATGGACTTCATAGAAGGGCTGCCAAATTCTAGAGGCAAACAGGTAATTCTGGTAGTTGTGGATCGGCTATCAAAAATGGCTCATTTCATAGCCCTTACTCATCCATATACGGCTGTAAGTGTTGCACAGTTATTTTTTGAAAACATATTCAAGCTTTACGGCATGCCAAGGAGTATTGTATGTGATAGGGATGCTGTGTTCACAAGCAACTTTTGGAGACAGCTATTTGAATTGCAAGGAACTAAGTTCAACTTCTCCACTGCATACCACCCACAAACAGATGGGCAATCGAAAGTAGTCAATAAAACTCTTGAAGTTTACTTAAGGTGTTTTACAGGTGATCATCCAAAGGAATGGGTTAAGTGGTTGTCTTGGGCAGAATTCTGTTACAACACAAGTGTACATGGGGCTACTCAGAAATCTCCTTATGAATTGGTTTACGGGATAGCACCACCAACATTGTTATCATATCTACCTGGATCCACTTCTGTTGCTTCGGTAGATCATGAACTGCAAACCAGAGATACGGTTTTGAAAGACATTAAAGAAAGGTTGCTAGTAGCTCAACAAAGAATGCAGAAGTATTATGACAAGGATCACAAGGAAGAAGTATTTGACATTGGAGATTGGGTTTATCTAAAGCTTCAACCTTACAGAGGAAGCTCAGTGGAGGTTAGGCAAAATTTCAAGCTATCTGCAAGGTATTATGGGCCCTTTCAAGTCATTCAGAAAATTGGAGCAGTGGCCTATCGCTTAAGATTGAATTCTGATTCATGGATTCACGATGTCTTCCACGTTTCTCAACTTAAAAGGTTCTTAGGAAAAAGGGAGGAAGTACAACCCGAGCTGCCAGCTTATCTTAATCATGAAGGTGTTATCAGCCCTCAACCCCAAGCTATTCTAGAGCATAGAATTAAAAGGAAGCAAGTTTAATTTTTGGTTCACTGGCAAGGTCTTCCTGTACAAGAAGCTACGTGGGTTGATGCAAGACTATTTGATAGAAGATATCCACATTTCAATCGTGAGGACACGCTTGTTGTTAAGGAGGGAGGGATGCAACGTTCCTAGAAATAAGCTCTCAAGAGAAGTCATTGATGGGCAAAAAATAAAGATGTTAAAACGTAGTCGTTTCCCTCAGATTCAATAAACATAGTGAGTCATTTAACGGCTGTTTGTTAAGTTTGTTAGTAGCCGTTGTTTCTGTTATGCATGACAGTTATGTCTGTTATTACTGTTAGTTAGTTATAGTCGTTGGAGTCAAATGGCTATAAATAAGGGTCTAGAGGGTCTCTGGAGGAAAAAAATGGTTGTAAAGACTTAACAATGAGTCTGAGGTCTCGGGTTCCCTCTTGAGAAATCCCTTTTACTCCCTTCAAATTGTAATCATAGGTCGCAAGGCCAAATCTGCTCAATACATTCTCAGTGACTTCTCGGTAGTGCCTTCCAAGGCCTTCACCCAGAATTGTACCAAATCCGCTAGCCTTCCGCGTGATCGCTGTAATCCTGTTTACCCTCCACTGCTCTGCATTGAAGGGCCCGAGGAGGCCAAAAGCGAAAATGCATAGTTGGTTATATTAGGGGCAAGATGGAAGTTGACGGCTCATTTGGTAAATGCTCACATGATCTTTGTAACATGGTAAATTTCATTACTTACATGGTTATTGTCTTACGTAATTAACAGTAACGGAATTGAGTCCAGGTAAGTCTGTTGAATTGCCTTTTTCAGAATAAGTTTTACGAGTTCCTTCCTTCCACAGGCGATATGTATGTTCTGTAAGTGGCCTGCGAAACTGATGGCTCTGGGATCAAATAACTTCTACAGTCATTGCCGTCATGAGCAGATACGTTAGTTTGGAGCGACTCATACGTTGTTTCTTTTTTTTTTTGTGGGGATGAGTAGAAAATTTGGGTGAGCTCACTCACATGATTTGAGGTGCTACCTCTTTAGTAGTTTTTCCAGGAATAAGTTTGTCTAATATGAAGATCACTTCTTATGAATAATGGAATTAGAAATGGATACATACATATGCTGTTCTTGAAGATACATACCTTTCAACTTTATATTCGTTTTCGCCGTTATTTAACACGACAATTCCAAGTTTCTCGAGAAATCCTGAGATAGAAAATTGTGTTGCCGCATAGCTGACTCAAGTTTCCATGCGAGGAGAAGATTAATCGCTTGAAATATATGAAGATTCATGAATTACAATGCCTGAAGTTGAAACACGTGTTTGGAGAGTGATCTCTTGGAAAGCGATGCTTAATTGACAACTTCTTTAATGAGTTTTTCATTGATCTAGTAACTACTGTTCTTCAAATTTGAAAACTACAAATCCCGACGTGGCAATTGCTCGAGGAAATTGGTGCTATCCCATCATCTAGAATTGTTCCATTATCAGAACTCGGCCTTTGCATATGGCTAGGGACAAGAGTTGACAAAAGCAGAAGAAGCTTAGTTTTTCGTTCTACATCAATTTCGTAGCTATAGGCACCACGATGGATGACAGAAAAGAACAGGGAAAGCCTGCGGGCTCCAACACCCTAAACAGTGAAGAACTATTTTCGTAAATCCTTTTCCACAGTGCAAAAGTAAATTGTCTTGCTGGTTACAAAACAACTCCCCAGATCTCATCTTTGTTGCAGTCATTTTCTGAAAAGATACACACGTCTGGATTGCACTACGAGTTAAAGTCACCCCGTCTTATCTAGAGCATGATTCAACATCCAAGCATTTTCTTTTCACCAGAATCGTCATAGCATCCCAGTTCTTGGCGGAGGCTTTGGAGGGGATTCTAAAGGATTCTTCGGATGCTTTCTTTATTAAGAAATTTGCATGTCATTTTGCACAATTACTTTCGACCATCCTTTTCTTTGGACCCTTGGAGGCCTATCTTTGAGGCTCAAGTTCTTGATCCTCTGCCCTTATTTGACTTATTGGACCTGGACTTGGACTTGGACTTGGACACCAAGCTGTAAATCAACAACGCATCAACAATTCCCCATCTAAGGTCAGAAAACAATCGAGACAAGGGAACTCCATTGCTGACGATTCTTTACAAGATGCGCACACAGCAAGGTTAGGTTTTGCTATTATCTCCTAAGGATTTTTCAAGAACAGGATAGATATATGCCTCTTCACACAAAGTAACCCTTTCTCACTAATGCCTACATGAATTGTAACTCTTTTATGTACTTTTTTCAGCCTTGCAAGTTCTCCTATATTCTTTTCTTTTTAAACTAAAAGCAAAAGAAATCCTAATTGGATAATGCTTGAGAGAGAGAAACTTCTAATAAAATGTACAAGCTTTTTGGAAATGTGTTTATTTGAATCAAATGAATTGACCAAAGTCCAAATCCTAAGAATCTAGTGGTAGATGGGGATTTATTACATGAGAAGCCAGCATTTGAGCTTTCCATTCTCTCAATAAATCTCTTAAATTTTCTTATTCTCATTTTTTATTTTTTTTTTAAAAAATATTTGACCAAATAGATGATTATAAAAATAATGTTCTTCAGCTTAGTATTTAATACAATGTCAGTAAATAAATTTCCTACTTAAAACTAGCTTTATGCGAAAAGATACATTTCACTTTGAAAAACAAAATCAAGTAAAATCTAAAAAATATAGGACAACCCATATTATTCTTAACAAAAATTTTAGATGAAAAAAAAATGAAGTCTTAAAAATTTTTATTTATAATTGAAAAACTTAAATCGAGTAACAAATTTTTTTGGAATATGGATGACTACTCCATTGTAAAAAAAATCCTTGGACTTCGTAAACAGAGAGAACATCAATGGAAGAACCGCGACCCACCTCTCAAAGTGTCCAACCACGGCCCAATGGCCTCCTGTGCAGCCTCCTGCTCCCAAAGCAAGAAGAGATCACTTGATATTGGACGGTGATGCTTGGATATTGGCCCAACGTCGAGGGCCCTTTTTTAAGTATCTACCCCATTGGTCCCTTTGGGTTTCGCATTCCCTGAGTCCGATCCCCCTTGGTAACTGGACTAGTCCTCCGGCAATCGTTTACAGGCGAACGTAAAGGGGAGTTAAGCACCGACCTCGGCATACGGTTTTTCCGACCGACGTACCGTCAAATTCTCGGAACTGAGGGAAAGCGAGACCCAGAGAAGACTATCAATGGAAGAACCGTTGCCAGCTCAGACCACGGCGACCCACCTCCCAAACCCACCAACCACGGTCCCGTGCCCGCCTCCGCAGCCTCCTGCTCCTACTCCTCCTCTTCTTCCTAAGAGCAAGAAGAGGCCGCTTGAAAGTGGTGTACAAAATACTTAGTACTTCAAGATGCGTACGGTTGTTAAAGAGCTTCGTCCTCATTTTCTTGAGGTAAATTTGGGCCTTGTAGCTAAGAGATCGAAAATTTAGTTAGAGTTCTTGAAATATTTCTGATCCCATTTCTTGGCTTCCATCTTTATTTCATAATTTGGAGTTATAATGAGGATTTCTAATGTTTCCATTTGTGGGTTTTTCTCATGGATACAAAATTATGACACGTTTGTTGGAATTTGGACAAAATCTGACATTTCTTATAGTAGAATTAGTGTTTCCAAATGGTGCTTCGGCTGCTGGTAATTTTTGTCCTGTGTCATTCGCTTGAAGGTCACTGACACGGGATCCCCGAGGGTAGGAATTATGTAGTGTCTAGTATCAGTGTGTTTGAAACAAAGGTTTTGATACGATCACGGTGAGTGCTTCCTTTTAACATGTGCGGAATCTGAGTCAATGGGTTTTCATGAAATTGGTGCCTTAGAAAGTTGGTAAATGCTATATAAATTTTGTCTTTCATTGTCTTGTCTCTTTTGTTTATGGTTATTATGAACAACTTTCAGCAGGCACGCTGAGTTGTGGGGATGGGACATGAAGACACGAGAATTATCTATAGTGATTGAGTGATATCTTATGATGTAGTATCTGGAAAACGACAAGAGTGTGTAGTTTTATTTTCCATCTTCCTGGTTTAGATCTGATGCTATTTGGGGCATGTGCTTAAGCTAATACACCTCGGCATAAATATGTATGCCCCATCTTGAGTGTTCATGAAGCTAGGTATCCAGAGTGCAGAGGAACATCTAGGCTAATGAGTGTTGTTGGCCTAGTTATTAATAGTCCAAATGCAGATGGTAAAATTGTTCGCTTCTTGATATCATACCAAGTGGCACGTTTTCTCCATGCAAACTGGTGTTGAAGGGTGGGGTCAAATGCTTTGTCTCCATATTTGTGCTTGGCTTGTATTTGCCCGCCAAAAACCAGAACAAGAAAAATTATTTGAGTTTTGCTACTTGATGAGTTCCATCTCATTAGTGATGGATATAATATGTTGCAACCTTCAGGCCAATGTACTAGTTTGGCATGAGAAGAGGAAAGTGGACTTCGGATGAGGCCAATATATAAACTGCAAATGATAGGTAAAATTGATCTTAATACATTGTCAGGAAATCCTCAGATCTAAATTTTCTATTTATCTGAATACACAGTAAATTGATCTTAATACATCATTGAAATTGTCTGCTTCACTCTTTCTATTGGGAAACTGCTCATGAAGCATTTCTCAGATAAAAGTTTTAGTTTATGTTGGCCCTATAAATAATTTTGGAATCCAGACCAGCTCCATTCTTCTTAGTATTTAGTCCAGCCAACATTGACGATAACCCGATGAGCATTTTTCTGTATTTTGTATTCAATCAAAACTTTTGTCAAAATGCTTTCTGGTTGCCTTGACTAGTGGTTGAATAGTTATACTTTTATGTACTCTTTCCATTTTCCCAGCATCAACATGCTTTGGAGGGCACTTAAATGTTTTTGCTTTTTATACTTACCTACATTTACCGTGATAATTTTTTTGCTCAATTCGAATCAAGCCATCAAGTGCTTTAAAGATTTATTCTTTTCTTTCAGACTGCAAAATGTAATGACAAATGGACTTCAAATTCCTGTTTTTCACGTCGGGATGTAATTACTTCTGGCGAGATAATAGCATATTGGAGTGCTTCATTTCTGTTGTAAAATATATTAAGCATGATGGACCTGAGCTTTCCTTGTTTTTTGGTTTTCTTTAAGGTTCTCTGTACCCCTGATTTTCGGAATTGCAAGGCAGCACATAAAATACAAGAACGTAAGCTCAACACTCCCTTGGCTATTCACATTGGTGCAATTTGGCTTGTCAAAGTTCAATTCTTCAGGGAAACAAAAACAAACAGTTTTATATTCCATTTTATTTGGCAGTTTCAATCTTGTAGTTGTCACAGTGTTCATCATTCCCCTGTAATTATAGTAGTCTGTCCTCTCTTTCCAATTTTTTACTTTTAAAATTGAGGTATGTATTCACTTTCCTTTATACATATATGAATGCAAAGGTTCTTTATCTTTGGCTTCGCTGAATATCATTAAGTCATAATTCGTTCAGCTGATGTATTTCTTTACAGAGTATCTGAGGCATGTGAGATGGATTATCCTTGAACCTTTTAGCCAAATCTCATGGCTAGCCATCCTTGATCTCCTCTGAAGTTGTTTGGCCTGCTTTGCTTGTGGTCGCCCTGAATTCTAGAATGTTTTATAGCCAAGTGTTAGATAGATTTTCATCCAAATGAGGAGTCATTAGCTCTACTCATGACATAAAATTACTGTTTTGTGAAGAATCACCGTTTCCTGCCCTTCTGGACTCCATCCATGCCTGTCCATTTCTCTAAATCGTGCACTTCTAACCACACTATAGGATCCATTGTCCATAATCACTTGATCAAGTCCATGAGGTGTTGCCCATAGGTGTTTATGTGGTAGATGAGAAAAAAAAATTTGTTGTTTCATGACATCTTCATGGCTTCGAAACTTGCTATTTGTAGAGATGAAGCTGCTGATGGAGCTGTACAAAGAGATTACGGCAGAAACAGGTTCTACGAATAAGAAGAGTAAGAATATCCCGGAAAGCCAGCCTCTTTCGGGTGAAGACCGGGATGGTCAGAAGCCGCCAGAACAACTCCAGGATCTCAAGCCAACAATGGAGCAGCCTCAGACAGAGTCAGCATCCTCAGAGCCATCTGAGAGTAAACCACCGTCAGGAACTGCCTCCGAGACGGAGGCTGAAGATGTTCAGGGACCAGGGACATATGTGGTTGGAGGATCAGCTTTCGGCTGGAATTTTGTCACTTATTTAGGCGAGGAAGCAGTCTATTACGGAGTAACAAAAGAATCATTTCGAGCAAGTAATCCAGTAGCGTGATTCCTTTGGCCAGTCTGGTTCTGGCTTGCTCTTTGCACTAATACATTCAACATTTACTGCTATGAATCCATGGAACCTATCCCATATCATTTGTGTCTATTGGGATTTTTGAGGATGATATCTATTACTTCCAATGCAAATGATATTGTTGGTCAAATGAGTTTACAAGCCTTTGAAGTTGTTATAGGGATTGGCTGAATTTCTTTATTGTAATGACTTTCTCTTTCACCTAATCTCCTTGACGGGTCTCTAGCCTTGACAGGGGTCTTTGACTCTTGCATGCTTGCCCTTTGACAATTAGCTCTACAAACCAAGGGGCATACGTTGTGAGCCCCTAAACGGGCATTTTAGATGTATGCATCTTAAATTTTTGCAAAAAGGATTCAACTTCCTCCTTTGTTACCGGTCATTAAAAGAGAAGAATACATAAACATATAAAAAATAACCTAAATTTTAAATATTTATGATATGTGACAATTATTATTTTTAATACATTTGTTTGTTTAAGTACAAAAAAATTATAAAAAATTCAATTTACAATGATGGAATAATGGGATGAAACCTTAGGGGTCCCTTCCATGATGAGGTAAACACTTGAACATACACCTAAAACAGTTTAAGTTTTTTGAAGCTAATATTTGATATTGGTACTGTGAAATTACTATTATTTTTAACAGAATCTTTATTTCTTAATATTTTAGACTTACCAAGGGCAAATTTTGTATACTTGGAATTAGCCTAAAAAATGTAACAAGCATACTTATTATTGATTTAAAAATTAATTATTGAATCAAACACTTTCAGACAATCCATATGTTCAGGGGAAAAAAGGTAAATGAATTATCCTTTTAAAATTCTTGAGCTTGTCAAAAACATTGCTGAAGGGCAGGGTGGAGGCTGTCAAAGCCCTATAAGAGCTTTTATATCGTCCTCGCTCTCAACACCGAGGGTCCATAGCTCAGTGATGGAGCATTTGACTAGGTCACCGGTACAAACCCGGTTGGGCCCTTCAAACCTTGAAATTTTTATTTTTTTGGATTTGAATAAATCAAGATCCTCCAAATACACACAAACTTTTGATTGTGACTCAACAACTAGGCCGGAGCTTCTTTCCGCTCCAAATCAAATCACTATTGTGACTCTATTATGATCCTTCTTTGTTGTTTTTAGCACCCTTTGATGGTTTTTGTTAATTTTTGCTTCCCTTATTCAGATGTTTCAAGACATGATTAAATATTAAACTTTTTACCAAAAGATCAAAAGGTGAGATTACTTCATTAAATTTAGTTTCCATGGGCTTTTTTTTAGAAGATCTTAGAGCTCTGAGTTTAGGCCAAGTTTTTTAGAGAAGTTTTCAGTTCAAGTTGATTGCTATGAATACTACCATTGTTGTTAATGAGCCTCTTAATGTTTAGGTGAATAAAATTCTCTCATTGGTTTTTGATCAATTCAAAATATTTCCCAAACCTTGTACTCTACCAAACTTCCTCCAAACCGTGCATCAACAATCAAGATGTAATTCTCGTAGATTGTTTTCCATTGACAACAAATAGATACTTGCCTATAAATAAATGCTCCTTCTTTGTTCTATTCATCTTGAAAATTATAATACAATTCTATATTTTGTTTTTTCTTTCTCTGAATTCTTTTCATTATTTTATTTTCATAAGTTTCTGTTATCAAGATTGTTGATCTTGAAAACTTTATCCTGCTATAAGAGCAAACACACAGAGAAAGCCAACTACTGATTTTCAATCCTTAAAGCAAATGGCATCCCAATTTGCTGATTCTCAAACAACCCATACCTCATCAACTGCTGCTACCAAAACTTTTCCGACAATTATAGATTGTCTTGAGGGACAATTTTCTTGTTTAGAAGACACATATTGTGTCTTACTTCCGAGCAAATGAGTTGCTCCATATACTGGACACGTTTCTCCCGTGCCTCAAGGAGTTTGCAACTTAAACAAATGTATCTAAGCGTGGCTGGTTTCTGCAGCCTTCATTAAAAATTTACGTGTAAAATCTTTCTAACCAAGGCCTATATAAGGCTATGTACTTAAACCAAAACTGAGCAGAGAGAAATCCTTTGTAAGATAGTTGAAGCAATGCTCTGTTGTACGTAATAGCGGGGCCAGATTATGGTTTCTTAAGCTACTTTTATTGTTCTTATTGTAGTTTAATATAAACCTTATTTTACAGTGTCTATGTTGTATTAACTGCCTTCAGCCGTGTATGTTTCTTACTTTTATAGATTTTCTTCAAAGACTTCCAACGAAACCTGGCATGCCCTATGTGTCGGGTTCTCTATGCAAAGCACGGCAAGGGCTTCATCCCTTCGCCTTCATCTCTTCAGATGTCGGGAACCAACGCGTGTTTTCGATGAGATGTGGTTGGAGGGAAAGTGGGGAAACTTCAGTTAATTCACTTCCCAAACAGATAATATCACTGTTTGTTCAAAAAGTATGGCCAACCAAAAAGTATGGCTTGACTAATAGCTGCCTAATGCGAGAGCAAACCACCAAGTATCATGGGTTGTTGTTGTAAGTCCCACGTCGGAACCAGGCGGGGATCTTGACCTGCATATATGCAGGGGGCACCTCCACCATGGTTTTGGGAGTGGAAAGGGCTTTTCTACATGGTATCGGAGCGGGCCTATGTGGGACCTGGATGTGTGGATGATATCCATGTCATCTTATTCCTATGTGGGTTCCATGTCTATGACGTGGGGGGGCATGTTGTAAGTCCCACGTCGGAACCAGGCCGGGATCTTGACCTGCATATGTGCAGGGGGGCACCTCCCTCCTTTGACCATGATTTTGGGAGTGGAAAGGGCTTTTTTACAGTTGTTATATCTTAGCAAACTACTACCTGCACTCAGATGGAAGCAAAACCGACAAGCCCAAGATTGAAGTCATTCTTGAATATGGAAGAAAAAGTTCCGTTCACTTTATTAAGTACAAAACAGAGAGGAGGGAGTTAAAAGGTGGATTCTTCTGACTGGAGTTGAAATTCAAAGAAATGGGAACTATTTAGTGATATTCTGTGAAAATTGTACAAAACATTTGATTCGTTATTGTTTCTGTCAAACTTTGGAAGTCTACTAAGAAGACTACCAAAAAGGTTTTGGAAATAATTGAAGAA
The DNA here is from genome assembly GCA_028551475.1 of Casuarina equisetifolia. Taxonomy (NCBI): domain Eukaryota; kingdom Viridiplantae; phylum Streptophyta; class Magnoliopsida; order Fagales; family Casuarinaceae; genus Casuarina; species Casuarina equisetifolia. The sequence goes on along the minus strand of CM052358.1, from coordinate 232,295 downwards.
ACTTTTAAATTGGAGGTGGGGTGCACATTTTAGAGATTATGGGTCTTTACAATGAGTCAAGCTCAAGAATAAAATTGGGGTACATCGATTTTGTTTTTGATGTATACAGTCAGTAATTATATTGAAGCACCGAAGTCTACAAAAAACCAATCATTAATCATTAACTTTCACAGACATTTTTTCTATGGTTTATCATGATAGGGTAAACAATATTTGAGAATAAAATCCCATCATCAAGAACTGTTCCATCATGACAGAAAATAACAGAGAAAGCCTAACGGCTCCATCACCCTAAAACAGTGAAAAACTATTTTCGTAAATCCCTTTACACAGTGCAAAAATAAGTTGTCTTGCTGGTTACAAAATAGTTTCATTAACCCGATCAAGCCACCTGTGCCACTTGAAAGGATAACAACTCACATTCTTAGTAAGCGAAATAAAAAAAGTGAGAAAAAAAACAGCACAAAAAGTAGAAGGAAGAAGAAGAGGGGGAAGAGGAGGAGGAGGAAGAGGAGGAGGGAGAGGGAGACGAAGAAGAAGAAGGAGAAGGAGCGAGGCGGCAGAAGCGGCCCTAACGGAGGCAGAGGCGGAGGAGGAGGCCGAGGTCGAGGCCGAGGTCGAGGTCGAGGTGGAGGCGGAGGCGGAGGCGGAGGTGGAGGCGGTGGAGGTGGAGGTGGAGGTGGAGGTGGAGGAGGAGGCGGAGGCGGAGGCGGAGGTGGAGGCGGAGGCCGAGGCCGAGGTCGAGGTGGAGGAGGAGGAGGAGGCGGAGGTGGAGGAGGAGGCGGAGGTGGAGGTGGAGGAGGAGGCGGAGGTGGAGGTGGAGGAGGAGGCGGAGGTGGAGGCGGAGCCAGCCCTGCGGGCTGCGCTTCGTGGTCGTGGTGGTCGACAACAACGGGGTCATCGTGGTGGACGAGGTCGTCGTGGTGGTCGAAGACAACAGGGTCATCGTGGTGGACGAGGTCGTCGTGGTGGTCGTTGGGGACGTCGATGACGTGGCGGTCGTTGGGGACGTCGATGACGTGGTGGTCTTGGTCGGCGACGGGTTGTGGCTGTGGAGCATCTGGATTTGCACCCAGTGCGTGGTCGGGTTCTTGATGCTGCTGTGGATTCGCCATTTGGTCGGGTTCTTGATGCTGCTGTGGATTCGCCATTTCGATCCGAACCTCGTCAGGAACGAACGGGCAGGCAGCGGCACCTCTTCCTGTGTGAGATAGGTGTGCCAAAATCCGTCTGATATCGAGGTTCGTACCTAAAGATAAAAACAGAGAGTGAAATGGAACCAGGGGAGAAACAGAGTGAAACGAAAAAAAAAAAAAGGGAGAAGAGATATAGAGTGTACCTGTGTACCCACAATAGCGGCAAGTCCAGGCAGGCTGTTGAAATACATGACCACGCCAATTTGGTCTCATTTTCTACGGAGAAAGTGAAGACACAGAGAGTGAGAGAGTGAGAGATTCCAGTGAGAGATTCCGGAGGTCTCTGTTTCTCTCCGGAGCGAGACAAAGAGAGTGAAAGAGAAACGAGAAAAGAGAAGAGAAGTTACCCGCTTTTCCGGTTAGACAGATTCCGGTGAGACAAACAGAGTGAGAGAGTGATTCCGGTGAGGTCCTCTTTTCTGTGAGTGAGACAATGAGAGGGAGAGAGAGGAGAGGAGAGAAGAAAAAAGAGAGAGAAAGAAGAGAAGAGAGGAGAGTTACCGGCTTTAGCTGCAGGAGATGACTTACCAGCTCGCAGAAGATCACTTGCTCGCCGGAAATAGCCAAATCCGAAGGGCATGTCTGACTCCATGCCTGTCTAAATTTGGCATGTCTGGACACTTCCCTTTGGGGCATGAGAAGGGTGCGATGATTCATAGTATAGATATGGCCGACACCTTCAAAACCAAAACCCAGAGAGTAAGAGAGAGAGAAGACCGAGTTTCTCAAGTCCCTCCAACGCCCGAATCGACAGAAATCTACAGGTCTTATCTGACATTTTGCCTTAATATTCACCGGAAAAAGCACAGCACACTCTTTGTGCAGATTCCTGAAAACAGAAAATGTCTCTCTCATCCCGTCGAGCCTGCTTTTCCCTGCAGCCCAGGCGTATCTTGAAGATCCCTTTCTTCTGTCTTCGGCCAATCAAATAACAATAATTTATAATTCAATAAAAGCTACGCGGCTTAAAATCAAAAGCAAGTTCCCATGGTGCTGGCTATGTCGGCGCTTTCGTACGAATTGGCTACCCTTAGCTGTAGCACTGTAGCTTCGGGGACTGGTGAGGCCGGGCGTTAACACCGTTCCTGCTTCCCAGAAAATTAATACACCGTTTCTATCTTCCATCAATGAAACTCAAATCGATGTAGTTTTAGGTATTTTCCTAAAATAACATCATTTCATTTACAAAGCATGCACACCAGTATTGTAAAGAAGTGTTATTGGCATAAAATAACAAGCTTAACATCGAGGCACCAAAATAATTCAAATTTCATACTATTCTGATGTTGATAATTATATTTGACTACGGCATGAAAGACTCCAGCTGCAGTTCAGTGCCTGTATTATACGAGTGGATGTGAGGCTTTGCGTTGTTATCCCAGTTGTCTCTTCTTAGACCTCTATTCCTTCCCCAAACTGCAGGGGATCCGTTCAAAACATAGTTTTCATCATCAAGCACCTGTCCTTGAGGCCAGCGATTGTCGGTGAAGACAAGGCTCCATCTTCTGTCAAACTTTGGAAGTCCACTAAGAAGACTACCAAAAAGGTTTTGGAAATAATTGAAGAAACTTTTAAATTGGAGGTGGGGTGCACATTTTAGAGATTAGAGTCTTTACAATGAGTCAAGCTCAAGAATAAAATTGGCGAGGCAAAGAGGTACAGTCCAACAGTTGTGCACAGACTTTAAATGTTACAAAGATTAAAATTATTTGAGTTATTTTTATATGAAATTTGAAGGACATTTCATATGTGATGTTCAAAGTCCTTAAAAATATAAAGTCGTATTAGAAATTAGAGTTTTAACATTTTGAGTTCCAGTTTTTAATTAAATAGTTATAAGGAAAATGATTCCGGACCGTTCCATTAGAACACAAAGCAGGATTTAGAATACAATCGCGGGTTCCGCCACCCCTTTATTGTTAAAACCATGGAATTCAAGCTTCGAGTCCTGGAATTTAGAAAGTTTCTAGGCCTCGGCTTCGTTTTTTTTTTTTTTTTTCTTAGCTACTTCAAATTTAATTTCCTCTTTCATTCTCGATCACTTGCTTTTCACTACTTTAAAGGAATTTTTTCCCTGCATTTCTTTGTATGTGACTCTTAGTTCTGTCTTGGGCAAGTGTGCAAATGGGAAGAAAGCTTCCTGTTAGTATGTAGGTTGATTTGGGGTTTTCTCCCGTACGCATGGCCGAGGGAGTGATATTATGTCGAAGGAGAAAAGGGTCGAGTGGCCGCTTTGTACATATTATGTGTCGAACATTTTAGGTAGTCTTTTATCTATTTGCAGACTAATATATGACAACAATTGTGTAATTTTTTTTTTTTTGGATAATTTTTGTACATTTCAAGACCGATCAACCGGGGCCTTGATTAGGCTAGGCACAGTTAAAGGGGAACTTTATATTATTTGTATTGTCATTTTAGCTAGTTTTTGTTTTTGTTTTTGTTTGTTTTTTTTCCTAGTTTTTCTATCTTCAATAAAAAAATAAAAAATAAAAATTGTATTCTCAAGTAGATGCCCACTTGTAATTTGGTTTTTAAAAATGATTATGATATTTCGCATGAAGGTTTTGGATATTTCTCATTAAAATCTTATTTTACACATGGCAAATCCATATCATATCCAAATTATTTTTGATGTTCAATTTATTCCTTAGCAAAACAAATAGTGCTATTTTACTTTGAATCAAACAACCACTGAGTCTAATTTTGGGTTCTTTTAATAAAAAATAATTATTAATAAATTTTCTCAAGTTTAATATTTTTGTCTTCATATTCTACACTCAATTTGGTTTCATTGCAAAGTAGATTCGCTCGCATTTCTTCTTCTGTGGAGCAGAAAACCTCTTTGAAGATTTTGGTAGACGGTTTCCGAATTCGATCTGTGTTACTTCTGGAAGTTGTCTAGTAAAAGTAAGTTTTCTGTTGTAATCGGAATCTCTATTTTCATTTTGAACTTTCTCCTGCCACACTTGAACTATTCGGTTAGATATTTTGTTTGATTTGCATTTTTTGTCAATTGGGACCAGATTCCTATGCTTTTGTTAGACCTAAGCTTTGTGATGCTAAGGATTTAGGAATTTACACTTTATTGGAAAAACCGCTTCTTTTTTGGACGGCGAAGTCCGATGCTTGCAAAAGCTAACAATTTTAGAGTCTATCTTTTGGGCTTAAAAAAATTAAGAAGAAAAGTCTATTTTTTCGCTTCTTTTCTGTTGGAATCTGATTTGTTTCTCTGTTGTTCTTTTAGTTTGTGTTTTACGGCTTCGGAACTAGACATTGAGCATTTTTGTTGATTGGGTTTGGAGTCTTGCGTTTTTGTCAGATCCGACCTCTGTGATGCGGAGTCCGATGCTTGCAATTTTAGAGTCTATCTTCTAGGCTTAAAAAAGTTAAGAAGAAAAGTCTATTTTTTTCGCTTCTTTTCTATTGGAATCTGATTTGTTTCTCGATTGTTCTTTTGCTTTTTGTTTTGCGGCTTTGGAACTAAGACAGTGAGCTCAACCTTGGTCTACTTGGCGGTAATGGGGATCCGGCGGGGAGTTTAAGTCAGGTGGAGAGCAATGAAACTAGCCAACAGGGAACACGGTGGTGATAGTGTTGGCACGAATGGCAATGCAGCATCCTCTTTTGGACACCCCGGCTACTTCCAATTTGTACGGACAATTAGGAAACCTCCAATTTGCCAACAGTTTTTAATAATATATTATCATGTGTTTTGCTTAATTTTAATGAAGTTGAAATTCGCCAAATGACACAACCTACAACACCAATTGGGACAGAAAGGACTCAACAACCTTGTGTGGTCATACAGAATGAAGCCATGGTTATTACTTATGACGCTTTTATTTTCTTAAACTTTGTTTTTCTTTTTTAAATAATTTTAATGAAGTTGAAACTCGTCAGATGCTGCACCATTTGGGACACATGGGGTTCATCAAACTGACCAACCGCCACTGCCTGGACCAACTGTTCAACCGTCTGTGGTCATACAGAATGAAGTCAGGGTATTACTTATGACGCTTTTATTTTCTTGAACTTTGTTTAATTTTGATATTATTATCTAGTTGATATTTGTTATAAGCAATTTTAACAATTTGACTGTATCTGATGTTAGGACCAAAACAATTCTGGAAGACATCATAACAGGACTGGAGAGGGGGCGGAATCAGGTAATCTCGTTGATTCTCTTATTCCTTTTCTAGATAATTGTTAAAACTTTAATTAAAGAAAAATCTTTATTGAAGTAATATCAAATTTTTATGAAAAATCTTGAAGAGTAAATGTTATCATTATTCCCAAAGATTTTCTTGGTGATTGTTCCTTCTAGATTCTACCATAGTTGAAGATACAACCTTATTTCGACAAGTTTTATCTACCCATTTTTCTCTCTTATCTTTTTATTTTTGTGCATTTAAATAGTCTACTTGCTATTTCATGCTGTTTCATATATTTGTTAGTATTTAAATCGATCTATTTAGTTGGCATTTCAAGTGATTTTCTTATATTCCTCTGTCAAAACCTGTGATCGTCGAGGGACAATGGAACAGAGGAAACCCGACGGGAGGCGGGGGGCTCGCCGTGAATGTAGCTAATCATTATTCCGGTAGCTTTAATAATAATTACGGAGGCTTTCACGGGTCCACGATAAATATAAACAACTACGCTGGAGGTATGATAGATTTAAAGCTTGAATTATCTGAAGACTTGTCAAATCACTCCATTTATTTGACATTTCAAAGTTCGGCTCCCATCTCTCTCTCTATCAAAACCCGTGATCGTTGCAGAAGAAAGGTCTTGTGCCAGGTTTTTTAACACACTAATGATTGGTTTACCATTATATACCACCTAATATTTATCTTAAACGTGTTCACCTCCTTATAAACTGAAACAAGAGAAAAAGGTCGCCCTCTTTGCTTGATTGCTTTTGTCTTTGATTTTTCGTACAAAAGAAAGTGTTGGGGGTTTTATGCAACTAGTTTAATTTCATCATAAATTAACCCAATCAAGCGATCAGTGGCTCTGAAATGTCCACGCCTAACTGAAACCAAATTACTCGAACCAAATACTTGAATACTGCCAACTTGAAAGTGCAACAACTCAGATTCTTAGTAAACCAAATAAAAAAAATGAGATAAAAAACAGCACTAAAAGTAGCCTGATTCATTAAACTTGACAAGCCGAGTAGCAGGATTAACCCAATCAAGCCATCAATGGCTCTGAAATGTCCACGCCTAACTGAAACCAAATACTATCAACTTGAAAGTGCAACAACTCAGATTCTTAGTAAACGAAATAAAAAAAGTGAGATAAAAAACAGCACAAAAAGTGGAAGGAAGAGGAGGAGGGGGGGAAGTGGAGGCGGAGGCAGCCCTAGGGGAAGAGCGGGCGGCGCGTCGTCATCGTCGTTGTGGTCCTGGTCGTGGTGGTTGTGGTCGTGGTCATGGTGGTCGTGGTGGTCGTGGTCGTGGTCGTGGTCGTGGTCATTGTCGTCGGCGGGATGTGGATGCTCCGGAGAAGGCGGTCATCGAGGACGACGACGACGTCGTTGCGGAGGCGGTCGTGGTCGTCGACGACGACGACGTCGTTGCGGAGGCGGTCGTGGTCGTCGACGACGATGACGTCGTCGCTGCCGTCATCGTCGTCTTCGACGGCGGCGGCGGGGGGTTGTGGACTCTCCGGAGAAGGCGGTAGAGGCCCCGGACTTGCATTCAGTGCATCAGCAATTTGCATCCGAAGGTTCTCAGGAACGTTCGGGCAGGCAGTGGCATCTCTTCCAGGTAAGCCGGATAGGTGTGCCATAACCCATCTAGGAGGGACTCTCTGACCTACAGATAAACAACAGAGAGTGAAAAGGAACTAGTGGGAGAAACAGAGTGAAACGGAAAAAAAAAAAAAAAAAAAAAAAAAGAAAGGGGAAGAGATATAGAGCGTACCTGTGTACCCACAAAATTCGCAGGTAAACTGCACTAGAAGTATATGATCAAACCAAATCGGTATGGGTCCTTGCATTTTCTACGGAGAAAGTGAGACACAGAGAGTGACAGAGTGAGAGATTCCAGTGAGAGATTCGGGAGGTCTCTGTTTCTCTCCGGAGTGAGACAAAGAGAGTGAAAGATAAACGAGAAAAGAGAAGAGAGAAGAGAAGTTACCCGCTTTTCCGGTTAGACAGATTCCGGTGAGACAAACAGAGTGAGAGAGTGATTCCGGTGAGGTCCTCTTTTCTGTGAGTGAGACAATGAGAGGGAGAGAGAGGAGAGAAGAGAAGAGAGAAAAAAGAGAAGAGAGGAGAGACTGAACGAAAGCCTGCAGGAGATCTTTTGCTTTCCGGAAAAAACCGAATCCGGAGGGCATGTCTGCCTCCATGCCTGTATATATTTGGCATGTTGGAGGACTACTTTCCTTTTGTGCATGAGAACGGTGCGAAGAGCATTGAAGAGTGTCCAGAACAGGTCCTACACAAGGAGGCCTACATTTATGATTCGGGCCTACCAAGAATAGCATCAGTAACAACAAAACAAATTGCCTTACCCATGAAAGTTTATAGTGAAGCGTAAGTGGAACACCTTGAGCAGTGTAACTTGAAACCAAGCACTTGCTACGGTCCACAATGTGGTCGAGAGAGCACAGCCCTGTTAGACTACAACCACTGACACTATTGTTGTTTTGGGGAGTGCAGGGTTTTTTTAAACCGCTTCAAGGAAAAGGGGAATGGAACAATTGTTATTGCTTTGGGCTCGGCGGTAGACGAGTGTTCAAGCCACTGGTGAAACTTTTTGTGCAGTTCAAGCTTACGTGCCTAATGATTGTATTGGTCTTTAGTCAGGAACATGGTATTAGGGGTCCAACCTGTCAGACGACCCGGGAAGCATGGTTATTTTTCTCTATTGTTGTCGATAGAAAAGTCTGTAATGTGTACCTTGCTCCGGTCTAGGAATTAACAGAATAAGAGTTAGTGGTCGTACTGGACAGTAGAGGGAAATATTTGTTCTAATGGCCTTTTTTCTGATTCGGCTATATCGCTCTCTCTGATATTAAGCTTTTTCTGGATACCAAAACTTTTCCAAAAATTTGCACGACCTTATATCACAGCTTTTCTCACCAAAATCGACCCCAGTCACTTTTGTGCGAGTCCGCAATTAGCTACCCTTAGCTGTAGCACTGTAGCTTCGGGGACTGGTAAGGCCGGGCGTTAACGCCGTTCCAGCTCCCCAGAAAATTAATACACCGTTTCTACCTTCCATCAATGAAACTCAAGTCGATGTAGTTTTAGGTATTTTCGTAAAATAACATCATTTCATCGTTTCATGCACACCAGTATCGTAAAGAAGTGTTATTGGCATAAAATAACAAGCTTAACATTGAGGCACCAAAATAATTCAAATTCATACTATTCTGATGTTGCTAATTATATTAGTACCAAGTAGAGTACACATTAGAGCCACGACCGGTTGCAGAGGGAGCGGGGGCTGCGAGGACCCAACACAATCTCGCTCCTTGGGCTGCAGCGTTTATTGAAGTTAATATTTTATTTTAGTATTGATAATTATATTAGTACTAAGTATTTCAACAAAATAGAGTGGGCTGTGGCAGGAGGATGGAGTGGGGGATCTGCATGGCCGAGAGAGAATGGGTGAGGGTAAAACTGTTCTTTTTTAACTCCATCAAAAGGGTTGAAGTGGCTTCAGGATAGATAGGAAATAACAGTAACAACACAAGCAAGAGCCATCGTATAAATGACCAAGGGATACACAGGGTTTTGGACTCCGGATACCCACAGTTTGGCACTCTGTTTAAGAGGTAGCAAATAAAGCTGATTGATGGTTGGTGGATGGTTAATTTCGGCAACAAATTTTTAGGTTGATAATAATTTCATCATCAATGGAATAAGGAGCCATATTTAACACTCATCCTATCTAGTTATTGCTCTGTAATCTAGAGTTTATTGTGTCAATAACTTTTCCTTTTAATCTTTTACTTTATTTCTCAAGTTTGTAGGCCTTGTCTTGAAGAAAAAAACAAGTAGTCAGAAGACACTTACCAAAATTTCGAGGGTCCTGATTCATATGAGCAGTAGAGAGGATTCCATTATATATATATATATATATATATATTATTGTATCTCTTTAATTTTTGTTTATTTTCTGTTTCTTATTCGAATTTTACAAATCAGCAAGAACTAAGAAGGCTAAGAAAAGCAAGGAAATGCTCCGTCAGGAGAGGACTTAGAAGACTAGGAAAGCAAAAAAATGCTCCGTCAGGAAAGGACTTAGAAGACTAGGAAAGCAAAAAAATGCTCCGCCAGGCTAGGACTGCCATAAAGTGAAAGAGCCTCCTTAAGAGGAAGCTCCACTAAGCAAACACGAACCTAGAACAGGTTCACATACATGGAACACGAAGGGCATAATTTTTTGACCTTCCTACTGGCGGACTGCCATATCGCCATTCCTGATTCATAGCATCCAAGTTATAGGTGATGACGCGCTTTTGAAAGTTGCTCCATAATATGACTAGTTTTGAATCAAAAATAGAGAGGGAAAAAAAAGAACCAAAATAAAATAAAAGGCATTGGCATTGTAACCAGAGTTCCAAATATAAATGAAGGGTGGCTTCTACCAACCTCCAGAACCCATCCAATATAGGTGACATTATTGACATGCTGGTTCATATCCAGATCGGCTCTTCTGGGCTGCAAAAACCAAAAGCTTATTGAGATACTAAACAGTGGAAAGGATTTAAATGAACCAGCTGATCTTACCACAAGTCCCAGTTTTGAATACTGAGCAGGATCTTCCAGTTTTGATATTTTTTTCAGGCTACTGCTATCCTCCTCTGGAATTGCCAATCTACAGAAGGCAAAACAAGATCAATTATAAGCATGAGAATATGTAACTCAAAGTTTTGAATTGGAGGATAAAATTTAGAGCATTAGGGTCAAGCGGGATTTAGCACTCAAGCTATAAATATGCTAGAGTTTTTTTATATCCATTGGAATGTTTCCAATTATACCTTCTAACTACCAATATCTAGCATCATCTTCAGAAGTTTCAAAATCTTTTCTAAGATGCGAAAATAGGTTCCCCTCCCAAACCACAATCCTCCCCCCTCCTCCCAATGGAAAAGCCATAATCCATACTGTAAACAACTTTATTAGGAGAGACTAGTAAAATATTTTATCAGCAAAATTGAATTTCAATAAACCAAGCAATACAACTAATTTGAAGAATATGGAAGAGAGAATAGTGCTTTCTCCTTGTGTTAGGGCATGGATTTGGTCCGCGCACACATTGCTCGAGACCTTCAACATCTCTCGGTCCCTCCCCAGAACCGCTCGATCTGCGTTGCTTTCGTTCTGCTCAGATTTCCGTGTTTTGAAGGCGCTGGGAAATCCAGCTCGGTCGATAGGACCGAGAGAGTTGGAAGCATAGGAAAACACCACGCAGATTGGGGGAGAATAACGAGGATGCCACGAGTCGGCGACGATGGCTTTTTTCTGGATGGGAGGGCAAAGCACGTGGTGGCTACGGGAGCTTGGGGCCTCCGCCTGGAATGGACTTCACCTTAATGACGGATGATCCACTGTAGTATAATGCCCAGAGATCTGGTTCGGTTTGAGTTATTCCATTGCCATGCCCGCCGGTGAAGGGAAGGACTTTGGTCCAGTCCAAATACGATACCCAGGCCCACTACGTCTCCAGAGATCAAGTCGGGGGATCCCGGTAACGCATCGGGCTACGATGAAGACTGCGGTGATTTAACAGCCCAGATCAGTCACCTATTCGGCTCAGAACACACTTTCCAATCCATTCCCGTCTACTTTTGCTTACCATTTTAGGACCTTTGGTTTTACAACAATCAGACCCAATTACTTAGACGGAGAGACATACGACTGAAAGCCCACATATTTGGCGGAGGCTTTGGAGGGGATTCTAAAGGATTCTTCGGATGCTTTCTTTATTAAGAAATTTGCATGTCCTTTTGCACAATTACTTTCGACCATCCTTTTCTTTGGACCCTTGGAGGCCCATCTTTGAGGCTCAAGTTCTTGATCCTCTGCCCTTATTTGACTTATTGGACCTGGACTTGGACTTGGACTTGGACTTGGACACCAAGCTGTAAATCAACAATGCATCAACAAATTCCCCATCTAAGGTCAGAAAACAATCGAGACAAGAGAACTCCATTGTTGACGATTCTTTACAAGATGCGCAAACAGCAAGGTTAGGTTTTGCTATTATCTCCTAAGGATTTTTCAAGAACAGGATAGATATATGCCTCTTCACACAATTTTACGCTGCATTAATAATAGCATCACATTCAAAGTTGCTTCATAAAGTTTAATTGCCACCAATCTCAGCACTGGCCCCTTCCTCTTTCCATTAACATTTGCTTTTTGATGTAGTTGCTTAATGCCCACTCAACGTTAAACAAATTATGTGTATTCTCTTAGATCTCGGCCCCATCCATCCATATTGACAAAACCAGCTGACAGGAAACTTTTTTTGCGATTAATGTAAGTTGTTATGCATAGATGGTTGCTGGAAGAACAAACAATTGGGGTTCTGTGGCCTGTTTATATCCCAGCTACGTTAGAGATAAAAGCCACACATTGGAAAAACACAGTACTTGAATAGTGTCTAAGTATTAAAACTTATTTCTATTAAGCAATAGCTATGTAATCACCATAAAAGACTGCAAATTTTAAGATTGCCAAGATAGTCAAAAGCTAGGGGCCGAGATACAGGTCCAAAACCTCCATCCTACTCTACTTTTCTAGAAGACTCCATTGACGATGCGATCAATCAGCAAAAATGCAGGAAAGAGCTGCAGCTTCTTCAAACCCTACCCTTTATGTTATCCTCAACTGTCAGCTAATTCAACTGCCATGTTCCTCCGAGTTACTCCTCATCTTCCCAACTGAAACCGAACCAGTGGTTGTTGACGTTGAATTCTGAATTGAAGAACAGAAGATGAATAACACCGGCTCACCATTAAAAGCCCAAACAGTTCCGCCAAACTGAAATACCTGCATAATTGTCTCCTGAATACAGCAAAATATGGACTACCCCTTTTCTTTAACATGGGCATTTCGCCTTTTACTCCTTTTTAGCACTTTGGACTGTAAAAATTGTCAAATGTGTCTAGACTGAGGGAAGCTGCCTTCCCCGTTACGCGAATGTAAACGGGTATACGGGCAAGGCATGGTGCTTTCTGTCTTTTAGCAGTAAAAACATCTCGTAATGTTTATAGTTTCTTTTACCCGAGAGCTAAAAACCGAAGTTGGTGTACATCGATTTTGTTTCTGATGTATACAGTCAGTAATTATATTGACGCACCGAAGTCTACAAACAACCAATCATTAATCATTAACTTTCACAGACATTTTTTCTATGGTTTATCATGATAAGGTAAACACTATTCGAGGATGGAAGATATGCTGTAATCCAATGAGACATCTCATTTCAACAACAGTGAAACATTTGCTGACAAGGGGGTAAAAAAAAAACGAGACACAAAAAAGAAACAGTTGCTAAGGAAGCATCATGTTATTATTAACAAGCACACTTCTCCCTTCTTTTCTAGTACACATAAAACAGGATCATTTTCATGGGTTATTCTTCTGGGTGTAGATATAGTCGATATGAGCGTTCCTCGTCAAGCATTCGTCTTCTCCAAGTCCTTTACAGTTCTGGTATCCCAACTCCTCAGCATGACCAGCTTCTACAGCATCCTTTAGGAAAAACCAAAAACAAACCACCGATAAATCAAACTCATAAAACCCAATAACCAAATTCTATAGATAAGTCTTAAAAGGCATGTAATTCAACCAACCCCATGCAGCGAAGGAGCTTCCTCAGCGAGAGCTGGGCTCGGACGGGCAGCGTAGGTCAGGGTGGAGCAGAAGAGGAAGATCATTAGCAGGGCGGCGAGCTTGGCCATCTTCAAACGTCAAGAAGAACGGTGGAATGTGAGTTAAGAATCGCAGATAAGAGCGTTATAAATTTATAGAAGGGAGAAGAAGAGGACAATAAGGTGTGTGAACATGAACGGAGAAAGAAGAACTTTGACCGGTGTCGGAATCTACTGGACCACAGGAATTTAACCGAAAGCAGGTTTAGGGAAATCGGATCGAGAACCTCGTTGATATCGCTAGTATTCTCACGCGTGCTATTTATAGGAAAAAGATGATTCGGCCTACTTAGCAAGCCGAGATATGCAGGGCCACAGGGACGGATATTTCTTACAAAGATATGAAAAAGGGGGTAACACATATTTGATTAGCTATCTACTCATATTTTAACACTCATAATAATATAATAATGTGAGACTGAACATTCAAATTAAAAAATATTTTCTCCCCATAACAGTTCAACACTAACCATCTCATGATACCCTTTTTGGCATAAATTTTAAGTGTATTGATTTTATAGGGGTATTAAGAAAATAATTTAATTTTAATATTATATTAAAAAGTTAATTCTCACATAAAAAATAAGTTCATAAAGTGTAAGAATACAAAAATTTTATCAATGTGAGATTGAACATTCATTTTGCAATATAAACTTTTACAAACAAACTATAATCATAGCTTCACCATGGAATTAGTTAAAATTAATCGGTGTAAATTATCATTATTTAAGTTAGAAAAAGATTGGATTTTCACACTCGGTGACGACAATAAAAAACTAACCAATCCAAACCCACGTGGCACAACCCATGCAAAGTTAATTTAACACATTATGTAATGTTTCTTAGTATTCACATGAGCAACCGACAGGACAGGGAAATGCAAACGAAAGTCATTGTTTATAGGTTAAAATACGCGTCTCCTGATCTCCCTGGCTGCAAATTTCTTCCTGTTTTCACTAATTGATTCATTATTCAAGACCAACCAACGCCCACAATCTTGAAGGATCAGCCTCATCAACCTTTTCTTTGTCTTTCGGTTTTAAGTTGGACCGAGGAATGATATCGTGTTCACAGACGATAACAGATGAACGTAACTGATTACTGAGATTATTAGCCATTTGCGTACAAGGCCTTTGAAATCTGTCCTGGAAGTTCAGTTTGAGGACTTTCTAAACACAAAACAGGTAATCATGCGCTGGCTATTGACTTCTTTTTCTTCGATTCACAGAAAATTTCTAATTTTACATCATTTTCAAAATGTTTGCATTAGTGGACCTGGAAGGTGCCATAGTCGGGAGTAGATGAGGGCTCCTCCGCAATTTCATGCTGCGACAAGCTGTGAATTTCGGACGATAATGTGGCGGTAGGAAAAGCAGGATAAGACAATTTTAACTGAAACAAACAAATTAGAAAACAGTTTCTTAACGAGTTAGAACTCAGTATGCCCTAATGATTATAGACGAATGAAAATAGATGGTGAAGGAACGACCGCATGAAGAACCCTCTCTTTCCCAAAATCCTAAGATGTCTAGATGTTCCAATCTTGGGGAGATTGCTCTCAACATTAATAATTTTCTCGACATTATTTTTATTAGCTGTAAAAGAATAAACATAACAAGAATACTGCATCATGGAAAGGATAATAATGCGTATTGTTTTCCCAATGACTTGTCACAGGCCCACACTAGTTTAACAGGAGACAACATTGATCAAAGACATCTGAGCAGTATTCGTGTCATGGGTTTTTCTAGATTCCTCTTCACGGGGTTAAAATGTTAAAACTAATGACAAAAGATTGACATAAAACAAGAGAGCATGCATTAAAACTGGAGCCCAGCTGGCATCCAAGCAGAGGATGCAGGTGCAGAACAACTTAATTGAGCTGAGGCCTGCATTTCACAGAGGTTGACCACAAACAGTGGCTGTTTCAAAAAGGGAGTGGTGAATAGTTGAAAAATGGAGCTGGGCAATGCATGAAAAGAATCAGGCATGTTCTTGTAAAGAATTTGTGCAGCCGAAAGCCAAGTCAAAAAAAGATTTTCTAGCCGAAATTCTTTACGGTAGTAAAGTGAATGTTGAGCTGGGAAAGCTGCCGATTTCTTGGTCCGCAATTCCAACTCATAAGTTGATCATTAGGGCTCTGCCTCCATCCTCCTCGTGCTATCTATGTGCAGGATTCAACAGTTGCAATCTCAGTTTCATTTGGGAGACATGAAACTAATATAATTTACATATCTCACAAAAGAATCTCTATTTTTTTCTAAGCGATAGATGTCAGAAGAGACTCTCTTTAATTGCCTAAAATTGTTATTAGACTCAAAAGAGTCTTTATCTTTCTCTAACAATAAGCTTATATGTTTTAGGTCTATCTACTGTATTCTTTTTCCCATTTATAAGTTATATGGGTTAGGTTTATATCTTACTAAAGGTTTTGACAATGTTAATTATTAATAAAATTTCTTAAGAGACCATCTATGTTTCATTAAAAAAAAAAAATTGCTCAAAGATTAGAAGATCTTTTTTCTATAAAAGTTTTAAATATTTTATTTTTTAGTATGAAATTCTCATTCTACACATACTTTTTTACATACTAAATAATATTTGACTCAAAATCATATAAAACAGAATAAAATGAACTTAGACTTTAATATCATATCATAATAAACTTATCCTTAACAAAACTAATTCAAACGTTAAAGAGTTTTTTTATTTATTCAAATTTCATATTAAGAATCTTGTTTTCCAACATGGGTGCATACCGTAGAAAAAAAAAATGATACCCATCTTTATTATGAGTCCCAATTATGAGAGTTGACCAAAGCCATCTTCTTTGATTAAAGGATGGAATAAAGATTCTCGCTTTGAGAAAGGATTGCTAGCTAATGAAATTTGGGGTTGCTTTTCTTTCAAACAACGTTCAGTTCACTGGAAGGTCGCCTGGGCTCCATATATTCGTAAAATATGGGGAGACGACACCAACTGTCGATCTTCATCCTTAAGCAATGCAGAGATGATTGACAATCCGGGCCTTCGTAGTGAGAATCCAGGACCAACTGTCCAGACTTTATCGGACTGTTTTCTTGTATGAATTCCTAAAAGCCTCAGCGATCGAGTCTCGTTCTTTATCATTTTGCTATCCGACAATCACTGCGAGTAAACACAGGAGAAAACAAAAGGACAAGGTTTTCCACATTCTTCACCACTACGCAACGTGGGCTCCATAACAGAAAATTCATGGGCAAAACGAAATAATTCTTGAATGCTGCAAGTCTTGTTCCCACTGTTTCAGAATCCCATACTGACAAAAAGATAAAAGAAAACGAAAAGAAAAGATTTGACTACAGCATGAAAGACTCCGGCTGCAGTTCGGTGCCTGTATTATACGAGTGGATGTGAGGCTTTGCGTTGTTATCCCAGCTGTCTCTTCTTAGACCTCTATTCCTTCCCCAAACAGCAGGGGATCTGTTCAAAACATAGTTTTCATCATCAAGCACCTGTCCTTGAGGCCAGCGATTGTCGGTGAAGACAAGGCTCCATCTTCTGTCAAATTCGCCAAGGATGTAGAGTTGCAATCAAACGAGAACCACAGTTAAGAAGAAACCAAAAAACTAGGGGGTCCATCAACTGGGCCACGAAAAAGAAAGGGCCTATTACGGAAAGATTAGTCAGGAAGCTGTGTAAGGCCATCATTAACGTTCAATAATTTGGGAAGTACTGAGTTATCGAGGCCTCGACAGGGGATTGATGCAAACCTTGCAAAAGTTAGTCAAAGAGATCGTAAGATGAGTTTGTGACCTGTAGTGTGAATACAAGTAAAAATATATTTCGACATCAACTTTTGTCGCTCGTGTCCCAGCATATCAAATCAACAGATCATCTGACTTTGAACGGAATTTAGAAAATCATGAACAGGAGAGTTTGCGCTGGGCAAAGAAGATCATTATCTGGTTTTGCGATGAACATTGAATAATTGAACCATGGCTTCTCAAATGACACGCGTTTGCACAGATCACTCTCTTGTCTACTGATACTATACGCGAAAAGTAAAAGAATCCCTTCATGGTTTGAAGTACTGGACGCTTGACTTTGTGTTTTTTCTCCTCTTTACTGCATTTTCTGCAATAAAAAATGATACGCACTTGGGTTGCCCCTTCGTGTCCATCAGCGTGTGGTTTACAGGTCCAGTGGGCGTCTTTAAATTCAGCACATTGGGGAACGGAGATTACGCTTGGGCTTGTATGCAATGATGCAGAGCTACACGGAAGATTGAGCCCATATTGACTTCCTCTCGAGTCTGAAAAAGTACTCGAACTCTATCAGTCTCATGGTTCCGTAGCTACAGTGGTTAAGTGGTGTTTACTGTTGGATTCTTAAATCACTCTGCGGGCAAGGCATTACTTTGTGCTGACCTTTTCTGAGCCAAATTTATAGAGTTCGATTGTGTCGTAAATACTTTACACACGACTCGGGAATTAAGCTATCCCTTTCTTGATTCTTTTTCCCGTATTATTTCTCCCTTGTAGCAACGTTGAGCTCTGGGCACATTCGCTACTTGAAGCCCACGCATGAAATCCAATTCTTCATCGTGTACTAACGAAGTTGCCTAACTTTTATACTGTGGTTCCATCGGTTACAAAATGAACGCGGCAATGTAATGTAAAAAAACCAACCAATCCAATAGAAAAGAGAAAAAAAAAAACAAGAAGAAAAGGCTGGCCTTTTACGCAGTGCCATTGCACGTTTACATTTGGCAATCCTATAAACGCAGAGATAGGTGATCGTTGACCGCTAAATACATGCCAATAAATAAGTTACATGCGCAGAGAAATATAAAAAAGTAGAGTCCCTTTCTTCTGCGTATAGTCTTCCAACCCAAGCAAGCCAAAAGCTAAAAATACTACAAATGGGAGTTGTTAATTGCGGATCCAAAAAGGACTAGTCTTGTGAGATACTCTTTAACCACGTCAATTAAGACCCCTAAAATCCTACCCACCACTCTACGTGCGGCTGGGAACGTCTTTCTTCTATCCACTCCAATGGATCGTAGCACCACCTGTCGCAGCTGCTTCAACTTGTGCTGCTGTAAGGCGAGCCTGATCCGGCGGGGAGTCCACACATCTTCGACCCCTGGCTTCTCTCCTGAACGCAGAAGATACGATGGTGTGATTGCATCGTTCCTTCGTAGTATTGCGATGGTCTTTTTCAACTCTCTCGAGTTGTGCTCCTGCTTTTATGTTGAGACCAAAGAAGAAACTGAAGATCCTGTTTACCCTCCACTGCTCTGCATTGAAGGGCCCGAGGAGGCCAAAAGCGAATACGCATAGTTGGTTATATTGGGGACAAGATGGAAGTTGACGGCTCATTTGGTAAGTGCTCACATGATCTTTGTAACATGGTAAATTTCATTATTTACATGGTTGTTGTCTTACGTAATTAACAATAACGGAATTGAGTCGGGGTAAGTATGTTGAATTGCCTTTTTCAGAATAAGTTTTACGAGTTCCTTCCTTCCACAGGCGATGTGTATGTTCTGTAAGTGGCCTGCGAAACCGATGGCTCTGGGATCAAATAACTTCTACAGTCATTGCCGCCATGAGCAGATACGCTAGTTTGGAGCGACTCATACGTTGTTTCTTTTTTGTGGGGATGAGTAAAAAATTTGGGTGAGCTCACTCACATGATTTGAGGTGCTACCTCTTTAGTAGTTTTTTCAGGAATAAGTTTGTCTAATATAAAGATCACTTCTTATGAATAATGGAATTAGAAATGGATACATACATATGTTATCCTAGAAAATACATACCTTTCAACTTTATATTCGTTTTCGCCGTTATTTAACACGACAATTCCAAGTTTCTCGAGAAATCCTGAAATAGAAAATTGTGTTGCCGCATAGCTGACTCGAGTTTCCATGCAAGGAGAAGATTAATCGCTTGAAATATATGCAGATTCATGAATTACATCGCCTGAAGTGGAAACATGTGTTTGGAGAGTGATCTCTTGGAAAGCGATGCTTAATTGACAACTTCTCTAATGAGTTTTTCATTGATCTAGTAACTATTGTTCTTCAAATTTGAAAACTACAGTTCCCGACGTGGGAATTGCTCAAGGAAATTGGTGCTATCCCATCATCCGGAACTGTTCCATTATCAGAACTCGGCCTTTCCATGTGGCCAGGGACAAGAGTTGACAAAAGCGGAAGAAGCTTAGCTTTTCGTTCTACATTAATTTCGTAACTATAGGCACCACGATGGATGACAGAAAAGAACAGGAAAAGCCTGCGGGCTCCAACACCCTAAACAGTGAAGAACTATTTTCGTAAATCCTTTTCCACAGTGCAAAAGTAAATTGTCTTGCTGGTTACAAAACAACTCCCCAGATCTCATCTTTGTTGCAGTCATTTTCTGAAAAGATACACGTCTGGATTGCACTACGAGTTAAAGTCACCCCGTTTTATCCAGAGCATGATTCAACATCCAAGCATTTTCTTTTCACCAGAATCGTCATAGCAGCCCAGTTCTTGTCTCTAGGATTTATTTCTGTGCTCCCATGGGAATGCATGATTGTGGAGCCTGAAAGGGAGAGGCCACTTTCCTTGACTTGAGAAAGAGAAACCCGAACCAATACAAGACAAGGAAACCACAAACGGAATATCCCTAACTTACACGGAGGGAAATAAGAGCATAAAGTCTTGTCACAAAGGAAAGAAATTGCAAGACTCCATGACGTAATCAGAAGCTCATGTTTCAAGCTCTGAACACCGTTCTCGATTCAACCACGACCACGGGCTTGCAATGGTCGTGTGTTATACTTACAATTTGATGAAAGGTGTCGAAGCTTGTAAGATAAGTTGCAAGTGAGAACTCTATTTTCCAATAAAAAGATATTAGGAAACTTTTTTCAATGTAAACTGAAGTAGTTCAGGTCGAACAGTGTAAACTTTTTTCCATGTGATGGTCATGGTCCACTGCCAGCTAAATTTGGTACGTGAAGACTGTAGCTGATGCTCCATCAGTACTTCATCGACTCTGCGTGGTCCATAACTAGCTGGGGATGGGGACGGTGATTCGCAAAGCCCATGGCTAATATCCTGTAATATTTTCAAAGTGATGGATATGGTGTGCCACTAGTTTGGACTCCCTCATTCCAAAGGCCACAACGCAAAAAGGAAAAAGGAAAAAGGAAAAAGCAAACCTTGAAACCTCTTTCGCAAACGTTTTCTAAAACCTGTCTCTCTCCTTTTTGCTTCCCCCCTTCCTCTACGCCATTGGGATGCATGTTCGACTTTCTTACCAAACATCCTCATTATGCAATCTATCATCGAATTCGGGACCGTTGGACATTACCGAACACTCACATGGTGTCGGAACCGACTTTGGATCCTTGTGTCCATGATTAGGCTAAACATGTTTGGTACTTGAGAGTATCTTTCACATGAGGCCTACTCTCTTGATGTAAACTTTTTAGTTCTTAGAACAAAGGTTAAATGGCAGTTGCAGCTTTGGCATTAAGAAAACTCATGACAGAATATTCGACCATTTTAATATGTCAAGGGTCGTAACATTGTAACATGAATGGAGTGCAGAAGAATATTTACAAAAGCGAAGCTACATGTCTGTCCCTCCTGAGAATCAAATTAGTCACCGATCGAGGACTAAAATAAGTTATAAAAACACGAGCATCCTTTCGCCCATGATTTGTGATTAGAGCAAAGCTTTTAGATGTCGGCCTCGTGCTAACCATTGGCCATGCAACCACCCCATGAGCCCCGCTTTGTTTCTTTTGTTTCGTGACATTCTTTTCCAACCACAAAGATGATTCTAGGAAGCTATAGATTCCCTACTCCGTAAACTTTGAGGCCTGCGCTGATTTTCATGATTAATCTGTTCCAAAGGAATGATGATGTTCCATGAACTCCGAGCTTCCCACCCTTTTGCCCCATATGACTTTTTGTAGCAACCGTTCCGTGTCGCACAGAAGCTTTGGGGATAACTTAGTTGAGAAGCCCAGGTACATCAGCAGGAAATAAAACCTTGTAGGCAAATAAACGTCGCCGGAAAGCAAATGAGAGAGAGAGACTGAGAGACAGAGAGAATTTCTGCTATTCACGTATTCTTCCCAACTTTAGTTACAGTTACTTAAACAATCATGTTTCAAAGACAAAAATGCAGGCTACAATTTTTCTCTAACACGGTGCAGTCGTAGGCTAGGCTACAGCACTGAATTTCTAAGTGGCGACGCTTAATTTCTAATCCCAAAACCCTAAGCTAATGTGGTGATGTTGCAAATTGCTGCTATTTGGACTAGGTCAATAGGAAAAATCGAAGCCTATATTTTGTCTTTGAAACATGATTGTTTAGTAATTGTAATTAAGGTTGGGAAGAGTACACGGAAAGTTGAAATTTTTTATCCTCATCCTTCATTTGCTTTCCCAAAAATCTATATTTTGATAAGGTTTTATTTCCAACTGATGCTTTTTAGCCATGCAACTTACTTGATGCACATGTTGCTTGCCATGCAAAAATGTGTATACAAAACAAAAGTCTCACAATGAAAGAAATAATTTATATAGTGAAATTTAAATAAATAAAACCTTATTTAACTTTCAAACCATCTTTTAAGTTAATCTTTTAGGTTTTTTAAGAAATTTCATGCATCCAAGTACTACTTTGCAATTTATGGCAGCCAATGGTGTCCAAGCCTTTCTTATACATTGAGTGTAGAAAAAAAGTTAGAAATAAATCTAAAATTTGATTCAACGGTTAGCTCACTAGTTGTGAGGCTATTTTTTATATCTAAATTGTAACCTAATGTGGTATCTTTTAAACTTCAGTAACATAATTTCATGCATCTTATATAATGCTTTGCGATTTATGGCAACAACTGGGGTCAAAGTTTTTCGTAAGTCAAAAAAACAAAGAAAAAGAAAGAAAGGGAAAGAAAAAAAGAAAGGAAGACAAGTAGCAAACGTAAGTCGTAATAATTAACCGAGGATGTCGCTGTCGTTAGCCCTAAATTACCCCCTCAAATATTATGGCGTGACGAACAACCAATCCCCCCATTAAACACCCAAATAAAAAACCCGCAACTTGGACGGTGGCCGGCTCGGCGCCGATGCATTGGCTACCGAGACTCGAAAACCCGAAGGGCTCGGCTAGCCCGAGCGGAGATGCGGAGGTCGGCCAACTGGACCATAACACGTGGCAGAGATGGGTCCGGAGCAATTTGTTTCTTCGTGACTAAGCAGAAACCCAATCACTTTCTGGGCCCCACGGCGGGTGATGTCACCCACCCAATCTCGATGTCGCTTTATAAAGTTAGTGCCACCTGACTCAAAAGCTAAGTCCTGTACACACACAGTTTGCTCTTTTGTTGGACGAAAATACCCTGCCATGGACGCCACTCAGTCCCCCGCTTTGCCCATAAATAGACTGCCCCTCCTCCTCATTTCTTCCCTTTCTTCCTCCCTCCTCCCTCCTCCTATCAGTTTCGGCAGATCGAGCTTTTTTTCCCCTCGTTCTGGCCATGTCGTCAGCATTTCCAACCCTCTTCCCGGTCGATGGCCGGCCTGGAAAACCGCTTTGGTCTTTCGACGCCGGCTTTCCGCCGTGGGACTATCAGGATGAACTGTTGCAACCCATCCATTCCCCCAACCCCGTCGTTTCCAACTCCGGTTCGGAGGCTAGGGTCCGATCCCCAACGTGGGAACCGGATGCGTTTCAGTCTTCGAAACCGGTCATGTCCGGATCCGGTTCCGATGACCCGGACCAAAACCAAAACCCGAGTCCTTTGAATTCCCCGTGTGGTTCGGACGAGCCGAAACCGAAGCGAGAGGGGTCGCCGGTGGACGAGCGAAAACGGAGGCGGATGATATCGAACCGGGAATCGGCCAGGAGGTCACGCATGCGTAAACAGAAGCACTTAGAAAACCTAAGGAACCAGGTGAACCGGTTTAGGATGGAAAACCGAAACCTTTCGAACCGCTTGCGCTCCTTTTTGTACCACTCCAACCGCATACAAAGAGAGAACCACCAGCTCCGCTCGGAATACCAGATGCTCCGACACAAACTGTTGGAGATTGGTAGGATTTTGGCCCTCCGGCGACTGCAACATCCGGCGACTGCATGGCCATGCAACAGCACCACGTCCCAACCAATCCCTCCATTAATTTTATGATCTCGAACTATAATAAATGCCCGACGCCTGGGCTAAAACCTAAAACGAGAACAAAAAGTCCTCTCTCGCTCTGTATATCGATCGAGAAAAAGCTGCTAAAGTAAATGGTGGGGTAGTCTCTTACTCAAAGGAAAGAATGGTTTGGAAAATGTCAGTGTCCTACAAGACTAGGGGTATTATTATATTATGTAAAAACCCGTAGTTAGTGTATGGTGTATTTAAAGCATATATTTTATTGCTTTGGTGTTGTCTTAGTGCTAACATGTCATCTACTAAAGTTTCACTCTCACAGCCAGTTACCATCTGGACCACATAAACATCTATCATATATACATAATCAATATCTATATTTATATATATATATATTATTTGTATACTATAACATTACATATGTGTACCAAATGCTGCCAAAAGTTCGTGGCAAAATGATATGTGATTTGAGAAGTTTCTCCATAACATAAAAAGGCACTCTCCGAAGCAGTAAGATCCTCCACAGGGAGAAGAACGGGAAAAGCCCAAAATACCTTTCCTTATCCAAAGCGACTACAATACACACATATCATTGAGAGAGGGAGAGAATTATTCTTCAAAGATACATAGCCGACAGGGAATAATTTGGACATGCTAAAACCGATAGTCATTGCTTTGTACTGTTCTTAACCTTTATTTAGGTGTATGATGTTAGAAAAAATCGACCTCAACCAAACTCAAAACCAAGATCTTGCTACTCATCTAGAACACGAAGTTTAACAAAGAGAACAAACGTACCTATTCTGCAACTCATTCTAGTTGTTGGATAACTCATCTAATCAAGGATAATGGCCAAATTTACTCCCTTGTTCTCTTTAGTTTCATTGGTTGATGAGACACCTCAGTCTACTAAAGATCATGGAGAGATTGTTTGTAACCAATAGAGGTAGCTTACTCGTTTTTCGTCCATTCGTATATATTCTCTTATCAATTCATAATATATATAAAAATACTTTTACTGTGCACAGTACTGTACACAATGTTTATAAAAAACGTGTTACTGTACTTGATATAGTAATAGAGATAGAAATATAACACCTTTTAATCCACCAACATGATCTTTACCAAATGTAGACTTATAGTGCATATATTGATAGGCAAAGGAGGGATCTTAGCCATATACAAAGTGTGCTGCCAATATAGTCCAACTCATCATTGTTCTATACAACAAGCAACAGCCCACACTAGCCAGTCCCATATTCAACAATAATGGATCCAGCATGTCTCATACATATAGACCACAAAATAATTAATAAAACAATTGAAGATAAGCAATTACATTGATATAAGCCCATATAAGTGAGGACTATTGAAAATAGTCTAACATTCTCCCACTTGGGCTATAACAATGTGAATTGCATATAATAAAACATTTTGAAAAACATTGAAGTGTGCAAACAATATTTCAATCCTGAAACGATCCTTAAAAAAACAATCTGGTCCCATAAAGCTTTAGACTCCGAACCATGTCATTAGCTACATCTTATAAACAACACAGCAAAATCCATGATTACAAGAGCCTTCCACTCTACTGACGTGGATTAATATGGTAGTGTGGCAACATGATGATGCAACAAATCAAAATGTATCATTCTTTGTTGTCGATCCAATTCATCAAATGTCTTTTCCACAAAATTTAAGCTCAACAACAACAACATATTACAAGACATTCCAATCCAGTATGACCTTTAAGTTCAACACAATGCCCCCACCATACCAAAAGAGATACCGAAATATATATAGGCAAAAAGATGTGCATGCACATTTCAACCTGTCACATATAAAGCACCAATGTGCTTTACAGGTTATCAACATATATATATCTCAAAATCACATTTACCTCATGATAAACATCACAGATGCAACAATAGTCCACAATAAAGACACAAAGAACTCCCACTAATCAACAACATCTCATGATGTTCATAGTTTCACATAAGTGACATGTCTTTACACAATAACAAGGACCAAGTCCTTTAGTGGGATCATACACAAGTAATGCATCTGTAACAATATACTTTACTGTGGTGTCATCTGTCTTAAGAAGTATATTATTATATGCTCAAACCTTGAGATATCTCATAAATAACATAAATGATTTCAGCACTATAATATATATAAAACTGAATAGGTTGAGCAAGACAAACAATTTTGTCAACTTTCTTATGAATCTGACAACTTTTAAAGAATTCATCAATATTTTATAAGTTTGCCAATAACTGTATGAGATGAAATTCTTAAGCGACAGCTTTGTAACACGCATAATCCAAATGGTATACCAAGACAACTTTAATTACTCTACACATTTACAGGTTAAGAGATAACCTTTTATCCTTTCACAACATGGAGTGACCACTAAAATCATTCATAAATAATACATCTTCATGGCAAGAAAAGAATCAACAAGAAAAGAATCAGGGATACTCCCACTGATCTTTAGATATATACAATAATCCATCTTATTTTTCACATAACCATTTCAAATATCAATGCTGTGAAGTCATCCAAACATCATTATGTTTCAATATATGCAATCACAATCTAGACGGAGAATTAGTAATAATATCCACATCATAATCATGTACTTCCAAATTTCATATCACAACTTTATACCTTTCTTTTCTCTTAAGAAATAATTAAACACAAATAACCATATCAAGAAAGGTCATTAAGGAAATTGATAAAATAAGAACTTTCATGCAGCATAATCATATATGGTCCTTTAATATTCGTATGAACAACCTCTTATAGGTCACAAGTATATACTCAATTGGTCATAATCTTATCCAACATTTCACATAGATTTTTAGATCATGATCAAGATAAGGCAAGATATACAACTTAATTAGTATGTCTATTTTGGGCCTAAAAGCATAGCCAAATCTTTTGTACCATACTGCATGAGACATGTCTCTAGGTAATGTTCTTTAAAGAACATTCTTTACAATACTACAAACAACATAAATCCCATAAGGAGATAAGAATAATTAATAGAATTATCAAACATAATGCAGTTGCCAACTCTAACTCCATTATATAATATATTAACAACAGAGTTTTTAACATCAAAATTATAGACACATCCATCCAATATATAAAGAAACCAGATTGCATTTGAAAACTAATGTCCAAAAACACAAAGGTTACTTAAACCTTTTCAATGCTTCAAAGTAAAACATAGTTAACCTTCTCATGAGCAATAAGTTTCAACCTTGCTCAACATATCAATGAACATCAGTCTCACCATATCAACAAGTGAGTGTTATCATTTTATCTTTATGGCAAACTTTATGTTTTCCATCCATTACATAAGTCAAATTATTTATAAACCTCAATATGTATCACAATATAGTTGACAAGGTGACAACAACATCATCATTATGTGAGTACTCCAACATAAAACTCACATACACACCATCATGCAAACACCTGTGAGCAGAATACATGAGATGCAATGTGACAACCCAACAACATAGTGCTTAACAACATAGTTCTCAACAACATAGTACTGTCATAAGTAAATTTCAATCATTATAGTCTACCACCTGTGGGCTGTATAGACCACTTTGACCAGTCTAAACTCACGTGACACAAATTTCAGTACACAATCACCTCCTGTGGGCTGATAACCATGCACCAAAACAATATCCCTACAATATCAATACACAGTTACCTCCCGTGGGTTGATAACCATGCACCAAAATCAAAGTTGTTCCTACAACATGTAAGATCAAAATTTCATAATCCAGCCAAGAATATGTTGCTGTGGTGATCACAACTCAACTAAATCATAAAACCCTCTCTTACTAGGGAACATAAACAATATAGTACTCATAATACATCACACAAAGTGCAATTTAGCATCATGGACTTGGGGCAAACTCAAATGTCCTTAAATTGCAACTTTAATAACATTCAACAAACATTATTATACGCGCATGCTTATATCATTAATTACAATAACTTTATGGAAGCATGTCAAAATGCGTACAACTAGCCAATTATTAAAATAATCAAATATACAAACAATTAGTAGCCCATTAACATAAACTTCATAATACAACAAATAATAATATTCACATACACGGCCTTATCATTTAACTATATGAAAATATATTTATTCGAGAAACTTATCTATCAAGAAACTTTATGGCCATATACAATTATTATCAAGCTTTAACATATAACATTCAATATGTATACAATATTACTTACTAATAAAGTGACAAATTGAGATTTCGGACCAATTTTGAATATGAAAAATGACACCATAAGACAGATAATAAATTTATAAAAATTTTCACAAAATTTGGAACTTAACTAACAACCCACGTGCCTCCATAATATCATCAAAAAATATCGCCGAGAAAACCAGTACAAACCGGTTCTAGCAGACGAAATTTTGGCCGGTTCACAGTCAAAGTAGCCAATTCTCGAGACGCTTTCAGTCCTTGCAGGTGCGCCGCCCCAACGATGAACACCCATCGGCCCATACAAAAGAACACCCGGTCCGTTTGAGCGGTCATCAGCAACAATATTCGTTTAAGACCAAAATGGGTCGAGTCGACCCGTCTCCGATCGAAAAACCAATGGTGGCAAAAGATGGATCCGGCACCGATCTAGCCATAGGTGGGGTTGATTACTGATTGGTAACCACTATATGCCGGGTTCGGCCAAAATGGGTACTTGAATACCCACGAACCTAAAATCATAAAACCAAGTTTTCTTTCCAAAATCCTGTTTTTCTGCTCAATTTTTGACAAACTTATGCTCTAGATGGAAGCTAAATGTTGGCTCTGATACCAAATGTTAGAAAAAACTGAGCTCAACCAAGCTTAAAACCAAGATCTTGCTACTTATCTAGAACACGAAGTTTAACAAAGAGAACAAACGTACCTATTCTGTAACTCGTTCTAGCTGTTGGATAACTCATCTATTCAAGGATAATGGCCAGATTTACTCCCTTGTTCTCTCTAGTTCCATTGGCTGATGAGAAACCTCGGTCTACTAAAGATCGTGGAAAGGTCGTTCGTAACTAACAGAGGTAGCTTACTCGTTTTTCATCCGTCCGTATATATTCTCTTATCAATTCATAATATATATAAAAATACTTTTATTGTGCACAATACTATACATAATGCTTATAAAAAACGTGTTACTGTACATGATATAGTGATAGAGATAGAAATATAACACCTTTTAATCCACCAAAATGATCTTTACCAAATGTAGACTCATAATGCATATATTGAGGAGCAAAGGATCTTAGCCATATACAAAGTGTGCTGCCAATATAGTCCAACTCACCACTGTTCTATATAGAAAGCACTAGTCCACACTAGCCAATCCCATATTCAACAATAATGGATCCAACATGTCTCATACATATGGACCATAAAAATAATTAATAAAACAATTAAAGATAAGCAATCACATTGATATAAGCCCACATAAGTGAGGACTATTGAAAATAGTCTAACATATGATTCCACCAGCCTTTTGTCTTTCGTACGAGAACCGACTACCAACGACCCTACAGGTGACCGCAAATTATGACAACAGGAAAAATTAAGTTACCCCCGCAGAACTTGAGAAAAATATGTTCAAACCATGGGTTGTCCCATACTATTACTTATTTTCTTATGTAAAATGGGTTGGTAACACGAAGAACAACTCTAGATATACTTTAGATATCGGGTTTCAATCATATCTTTTACAAGTGAACGAGTGTCTTACTTAAAACTTGATATCAAGTTTCTACCATGTTATAAAGTTCACTTGTTCTCTTAAAATTGATTTATAAGAATTGATAACAACTTTATATATAAAAAAAATATATAATAAAGTAATAATATCCCAAGTGCTTTTCTCTCTTTTAATTTGGTTTTAAGACTTACTAACAAAATATGTGTCACTCTCTTCTTTCATGTTCTATGACTTCGTCTTCCGGCAAAGATGTGATTATGTAGGACAACCGTGATAGAAAAACTGTATGACGATTTCATAATTTAGGATAACGTGATCAGAATATACTGCATGCTCCATTATTTGTGGCCTAACAACGAGGGGGGTAAAAGTGTATTTCCGCGCAGCATTAATAAAATGGGGTAATTCTCTTTTCACATCACTTTGTCATCTTTGCCTAGTTAATCACCCAAAGTATATGAAAAATAATGAAAGTCGTGGACAGGGAAGCGAACATACATGTCGCTTTCCCAATTTCGCTAATCAAGCAAGCTCCTTTCACCACGCTTTTTCTTCACTAAACTTGATGGTTTTGGATTAAGTGCAAAGAAGATCGCTGCTTTACTGTATAATAATGAAGTGATCCAGTGACTTTATACTTGAATTGAGGAAACGTGGGCCACAAACGGAGTCCGAAAACGTAATCCAATACGCTCGAACCACTGATGCCCTCGTCACCTCCATTTCAATTGCCTTACTGTAAAAGTATAGTAATATAGAAAACCGGATTTTAATTTCATTCGCAAGCTTTTTTGTTATCTTTGTGCCGATTATTTTAGTGAACAAACCAGAGGGCACTTTGTTGAGGTGCAATGGATATTTTCCCGCGTGTTATGCTATTAAATAAGCGCCACTAAGTCCACCGAAACAAACAAGAAAGGAAGGAAGGAAGGAAGGAAGGAAGGAAGGAAATTTTGCAACTACTGTGATTTCTACTGGTGCTCTTTTTGACACCCGTGAAGAACCATTACAAACGCAATAAGATTAGGTTACGTTTTTTGTCTGCTTTCCTGAAAATCTATGAACCATTCTACTTTTCTTCCCATCTCTGTTTGTTTGCCCTAGCTTTGCCCTAGCTCTTGGAAGAAGCAGGAAATTGGCATATTCGACAGAATCTCAGGTAATGAAAAGGACGGAATGAAGTTTAGATAGATCACGGATGGAATCTCGTTCAAAAAAGAAAGCGAAAAAGGAAAAGAATGAGCTCCAATGCAGGGAAACTGCGGGCTACTAGTCAGAATCAGTCGAAGATATCTTTCCTTTTTCACTTCTTGAGGCAGCACGTAGACCCATATAACTGGGAGATGAAAAGTTCTCCCAGGAGAAGTTTGATCGGATTACTACCAGTGGGGGTAGGTATGAATCTAACCTACATCTCTCGCTTTGAAAAGGATTGAGTTCGAGGGTGTATATGACGGTGTCGGTCATTGTCTATCTCCTTTTTCTTTAGCTAGTATTGTCTCTTCCTTTCTTCACTTCTAAGTTATAAAGATGACAACTTTTGTTTCCTGATAAAAAGAGCATAAACGCGTGGCGGATGGCCAATCAGTGGTGCCCATGTCTGCAACTGCACGCTCTACAGCAATTATACCAAAACAAAATCAGAATTCAGGTTTGATGTTTCTGGATGTTGCCTTAACAACCCCAAATCAACATGATTCGCAACGCATCGCATTGTAAATAAACAAAAAGTCTTTCATGGGGCCGGCGTTATCAACCTGGGGCCCTATCCCAATCTCCGATGGGGTCCTTCTGTATCTGCCAGCCTTAAATGGAAGCCACAAATCACTAAACTAGTTCGACAGGTGGAAGTTCATTACGCAACCATGCATTCCTTAGGCCAATCACTATATTTATGAATTCTGATAAATTCCACTTTCAATCGTTGTCTATGGTCCATGATTTTCGATTAAAGCATAAGATGTTCAAACAACTTTTGGGAGTACGTGGGTGGGGAAGCTCGCAGGGTATAGCAGCTTCAATGATTCAAGCAGGCATGATTAAGAACATAAATAAGGTGAATCATGGATCTTCCTTAAGAATAGGAAGTTTCTTTGATAGGCCGACCAGTTTAAGAAATAGTAGGAAGAAGAAGATTATTAGATCTTTTGTCCTTTGTAAAAATCGAAGCACTAACTTGGCCGACTATAACTCCTTGTAGCCAACCGGATTCTCTTTTGCACCTTTCAGCAATCAGAAACGAAAGCCAACCCAGTGAACTAAACCAGACTACTTTTGGAGAATCTACTTTGGTGACGCATGTATTATTATTAAAATCACAACTGGAGAGTTTAAAACTTGCAACTAATTCAGAGAGGTTAAACTTTCTCAATCGGAGGGCAATGATATGGAACATATGAGCAATTCCATTACCGCACGTCACAGTGACATTGGAATCTCTCTCTCTCTCTCTCTCTCACTCTATTCCTGTGGGGGCATGACGCAAAAGAATGTCCACTAGAATTGGAAAATAGGACCCCTAAGCTTTTCTCTAACCAGTCCTAAGCCCGATGTTAGATGGAGACGTGAAAGGGCTCCGCTACCTAAAGACTCTTACTTTTTTTTTTTTTATCAATTTTTAGAAGTGCTAACTCAAGAATTCAAGGGTTCTTTTTTCATTTAAGTTTTATCTTAAAAATCTCTCCTTCCACATAAAGTTATTCCCTCGTTTCCGATTCATCACATTAGAAACATGCTGTGCTTGAAAACAGTCTTTGTACGAAAACTGGAATAAAAGATTTCAGAAAAGCTTCTGGCTTGTAAGACAAGCCAAAGGACAAGGGATCTTTTAATATGTAAGTATAGAAGAAATAAGTACAGACTCCAATAAGATATTGCATAATAATAGTAGTAGTAGTAGCAGCGGCAGTAGAAATCTACATGTAAAAAGTGGTCATTCTAACTTTGGCCTCTACCTATAATGCTACCTTCTATAGAGCTAATTCTCGAGTTGTGTCCACCTACAAAAAGTCAGAGTTGGAGGCTGCTGAAATAGTTACGCATGGTTCCATGTCCAAGACAATGATAAAGAGGAAAAGATTTTGATAAAAGAGTTTCTCTTCATCTTTCTTGTTCTTCTTCTTGAAGGCTAAGAGATTTTTCGCTTCATTTTTGTATATCAAATATCAAAACAACATCTCCTCATCTTTATCCAACAAAAAGGCTGGAGAGATCTTAGAGGGAGAGAGAAATAAGTGAACCTCGTTTAAGATGGCATAAGTTTGGCCAAGTAGGATTTCAAATATGTTAAATTCACACATTTGATTAACAAATGAAGTTCAATATTTGAAATATTTAGCTGAAAGAAAGAATAAACTAGACTGTAAATTTCAAACTTATTTCTCTAATATTTTGGAATTTCGTTAAAAAATAAAGTAGATAGAAAAAAATACTTAGTGACATAATCATTATTTTAACACCTCTCCTAACATGGCATACTAAGCACTGCACACACAATTGATCACACCAATCATCTTTTAGAGCCTATGGATCAAGCACTAACTTGTACTAAAAACTTTTTTGCAATATCAAATTGTGGTAAGTAAAGATACCAAACGTTAAGCAATCCATATATAGTCCCGTTCCTTATTTAACATCAATGCGAAACCTTCGAACAGTAAAAGGTCACGACGGAGAACCAAAGAATTTTTTTGTCTTGACGGAAGTTTCGCTTCAACAAATTAAAACTTCAACCTACGTCATTAATATCTTAATGTTAGTGGACAGGAGGCCACTAACATCCTCTTCTTTTTCACAAAGGCTAGCATTGGCCCTTGACTCCTCAACCTTTGATGGCCCACCATTTAAGTTGGGCCCCCAGCCCCATGCCAAGCCTTTTATTTTCAAAACTTCCTAAAATGTTGGTTGGTAATCTTTCTTGCTAAGACAAAAAGAGAGTTATGCATTACTAAGGTAGATAAATCAATTTAAAATCCCTAGATTGATTACAAGTTGAGGCTAAAGACGCCTGGTACTTGATATACGCTTTCTTATAAGAGATGGTTGCAAGGAGGCTAATGAATTCACAAAGTATGCTGCCAACAACTTTGGGCACAGGAAGACTACGTTTATCATTGTCGAGATACATATGAAATCAAATTTAAGAGTTTATGTAGAAACTTATGATAATTTGTCATATTTAGACAATAGGACATGTAGATCTCACCGTACTTGTCTTGTCTTGCCATTGATACTGTATATTGGAAGAAAAGGGAGTTGAGAGAGTTTTAAAATACCACCATCTTCAACTTCACTCAAATCCTCGCACGAAAAAATGGAACTCATCTTCCTTAGTTTGAAACCAATCCCTTTCTTGCATTCTTGAGGCGGCTTACTAGTGTTTACATCTTCCTTAGGTGGCCTTTCTTTAAAGTGCTTCTGTGTGGAGGTAGTGGCGGGCATGGAGGGAGAGGCAGCTTTATGTCATGAACATAGAGCTTGGCATTGTTCGAAGCATTCGTGGTCATATGGGCAAGTGCGATGATGTTTGTTTAAGGGCATGTAGACAAGGTAATCTCGACAGGCGGCCTTGTAGAGCCCAAGCTAGGCCTCCTAAGAGAAGGGAATGCTTCCTTGTGAGTAGACCTTTCTGTGAGCCATCTTTGAAAGAAGAAGAATAAGTGAGTTTGAACAAGAAAGTAGAAGAGGGATTGCATATATAGCTGCAATGACAAGCAAGTAAAACGTGAAGAGGAAGTTGGTTGTTATGTCGAACGGATTCAAGAAAGCACATAAAGAGAGTTGAAAAACATGGAGGTCTTTTCTGGGTCAAATGAAACGGGTCGCTGGGTCGACTAATTTCAAGCTCGCATGCAAGTTAGAATCGCATTAATTTGGTGAGTGTGTTTGGGCTCATGTGTGTTTAGGCACACGTTTGACTTATGCTTTGCACATTAATTTACCCATTTTCTTGCGTAATATTTTCATATTAATTTTCTTACAAAAATACTGTTAGTTATAATATTTCATATCATAATTTCCTTTTCATCATTATAATATATTCCAATAATTTTTATAAGGTTTGACTCAGATTCTTGTCATTGCCTTCTTAAAAGTTGGTGCAAGGCATAGCTATCTACAACCTTTTTTCTCTTCTTAAAATCCATCTATTCATGCGCATTAAATGTGGATATTAGTTATCTAACCCACAGAAAACCATCTTGAAAGTTCCAAGATATGGCCTAGCAATGATAGGGCTCTTCCCTAATCCGAAAACTAGTCCCAAATACCGAGGTTGGTTGCTTAAAAAGATTTGATCTTGATGAAAGCAATCGTGAGTTGAGCCATTTTGTTTCCAATCCATCATAATAATTACAAAGAAGAAGAAAGTAGTACGTTCGTTGGGCAAAAATAGAAAGGATGGAAAGGTTTATCAATGCAAAACCGAAGAGGTCTTGGTGAAAGGATGTTAAGCATCAAAATTGCGTTGTTTGGTATAATGGAAAAATGGAATTAACCATGAAAGTTGGAAAAGTATACATACTAGTTATCTTATAAAATGTACAGGGGGCCTATGCAAGCATTGAAGGAGCAAAGCGGCGGCAACTTTAGCTTTGCTTTGTAGAAGTAAATAAAGGTTGACGAAGATGAAGGCTAAAAAGACAATATAGTGCAAAGGAATAATAGAGAGGGCATTTCAGTCATTCCAACCCATGAATTTGTGGATCCTTATCACTAACCTTGTTATCTCCGAGATATCTCTCTCGTGACAGGTATGTCGTTGAGCTCGCTTGTTATCTTAGATCCCACGTCGACCAACTACCTTCCAGGCTCAAAATGTATTCAAGCCCACAGCCCTGAGGAATGAAATACTTAGTTTTCAATTGAGGCTCAGAATATATTCAAGCCCACGACCTTGTTTTCATTTGACATATATTAGAAACTTACTTCTTGTTCAAAGTTGGGAACTTGTTTCCGTTTTGAAAGAATTGAGACTGAAATTCAATGTAGCATGTGTGAAATTAGTAGCACTTGCCATCGGCACTCTTAGTAAAGCTCGAATTCTTGCAAATTTGGATAGGTATGTTTCTTTATCTTTCTCTATTATCCCAGTGTGTTTCTACTAGCAACATATACTCCATTCACACTATCCTACATGAATATCTCTCTCTTATGAGACTTAAAAGTTTATACTCTAGTTCATATCATTTTACTTGAATGTGTTTCTATTTGAAAATTAAAACATTGATAGTTAGTCTATTTTCATAACCTAACCATGTGTGGGCTTATATCAATGAACATTAAGGACTTCTTCTATTGGAATATATCAACATAATTTCATGTGGTATATTTGAGTGACATATAAGTTCTCATTTATCACAAATATTGAGGTATTAGTATAGACCAGTGTTTACCTAATAGAATTTTAATGAGTTAAACCTATTTATGTAGCACATAAGTTATATGGCTAAGTCTTCTATTTAGCTCTAATTATGCACTTATAAGTCACATTAATTATATGGAAAGTCAAGTAATGGACCTTGAAGTTATGGGCTTGAGATGGGCCTTGTGGACATTGCTTGGTTGAAGCTAACACATGTACATTTTGGAACTAGCTTGCTAAAGGATAATTATGCCTAAATCAGTCATGAACAAAGTATAAAAGAAAAACGGGCCATAAACTAAAAGAACATGTATGAACAAACAACACGTATCTCTTTCATCGCCTAATTTTCTCATGTGGCTTGAAGCAACCTCATCAAAATTTGTGTACTAAAAGAGAATAAGGAATGTCGAATGCTATATATATTGAATCTATGGAGCCAAAAACAAGTTCATTCTAACATTTTCTATGTTAAGTTTCATGTTCATGATAACTAGGTGTTTTTTGGGATTTTTGGACTCTTTGGAAATTGTATTTTTCCTAACATTGACAATGTGCCCATTCAACCAAAGAACATGAACAAGAAAAAAGATATTACCGAATCCATCAAAGATTAATAAAAGAAATGTTTGCATATTACTAGAGCATTAATGTTCAATCTAACTATAATATGTGTGTTAGGATTGGTAGATTAATTACGTTAAAAAGTATAGTTGTCATTACAATTAAAGGTTTCTATGCAAATGTGGAACTAAAAAAATATCTTCTAGATGTAATAGGCTTTTTGGTAGTATTGGGTTAAGATTCTTATCCATTTGTGAAAATAGATTAGTTTAATAGTATTTAACTATGATTCTTTTAGGTTTTCTCTATAAATAATGGAAATATAGAGAAACTTAGTAGACGAGTTGAAAGAATCTCCATAAGGGGCTAATTGTTGAAGAGGCTCCTCTTATGGATTCTAGTTAATAAGAAAATTCATGAAATACTTGTTTAAAAAGAGAAAAAGTATAAGAAAATTTAATGAGAAGAGACTACATGAGATGTAGGACATTATAATGGTTCAAATATCTTAAATCTGTTATGTTTAGGTGTATGCATTCTTATAGTTATGTATTCAATTTATATATGGATGATGAGACTTGGTTAAATTTCTCCAACAATGTGTACATCAATCACATGAATGGAATTTGAAGTTAACTCAATCAAATTAGGCGGACGGAGTCATGTGATTGGCAAGGCCCAAATTTACTCTCTTGATTGATCTCTTTTTCCCTATCCTGGCCGAAACCAATTGAATTTGAACTTGACTCAATCCAATTGGGCGGATGGATTCATTTGTTTGGCTGCAGGGCTTCTAAATAATGTAATTACGTCACCTTACAGGCTGAACCCCCAATTCCCACAAGATGCCAAATGTTCCTCGGGGGAATCGGGTACGCTACTGAATGGCGAATTTCTTGGTTGCTCTCTGTTGGCTTCTACATATATATCTATATAAAACTCGATTGACATTGCCGGCCTAATATTTTCTAAGATATAAACATCCTTTGCCCCAACGGTGTTAACATGTTGTAGTGTCGTTTGAACAAACAATACTTGATCTTTAATGGCTTTCCTATAGCTCGCATGACAAAATTGTCCAGCTTTGATTCTTCTCCATCTTAAGCCCTCCTATCATTTTAATAAGGGCTAGCTCATTTGGTTGTTATCTCGCTAACATCCCCACTGCAGAAAGCAGAGTAATCATTATTTCATCAAGGAAACATAATTAGTAGAAGAAGATTATGAATGGCAGGAGGATCCCGAGTATACCGCCAAATGGCCGGAAGGACAAAGATGAAGAACTTCTTCTGTTCAGGGAATTGCATAATCGTGACAAAGAACGCATTGTGAGCCTACTTCAGCCTGTTTCTGAAGACTTTGAGCCCCATGCTACTGCTTCTGGTATGTATTGTCTTTCGCAGTATTTGAAAAATTGTGTTTCATTTTAATTAGATTTGTAACTTTTATTGAGTTTTGATCAAAATCCAGGAAATCATCCTCTCTATAGGATTCCATCTACAAAGAAAGGATCTGGATTTGAATTTCTTGCTGAGCATGGAAAAAATGATTATGACTGGTAATCTTTATTTATTTCCTTACAGTCTCTTGGTTTACGTTTTAATAGAGGATAACAAGCATTTATATATCCATATATAAGAAAATTTTGGTGACCTTTGTTCTCACGAGCAATTTTAGACTTCCAAAAGAGTTTTTCTTTTTTTTTTTGTCCAATTCTCAGTACTCAATCGATCAAAAAGAAGAAAATTCAAATCCTTCTTCTCTTTTTCTTTCTCTAGATCATCGCAAACTGCTCGTACTCCTAATAAATTTTCGTACATGTCAACATATATTTCACTTCATTCTTAGGAATATATCATGCAGCTTATATGCTACATACTCTGTGTGAATGGAAGGTTGAAAACGCCACCAGCAACTCCTCTATTCCCATCTCTAGAGATGGAAGCAACTGCCCCTGAACTCGTCATTCAAAGGGAGATACCAATCATCCAGCCAGTCACACGGGTACGTGTCAGAAGCCCACCCCTTGTCCGATTATCTGCTGTCGTCCACTAAAATCTTCTGTTGCTTTTTGTTTTTATTTCCCTTTCCTGTTTGGTCTTAAAGAACATTGTTACCGTGTAAGTTTCTCTTCTGTCAATTCTATCCACAATCCTTGTTTTTTTTTTTTTTTTTTCCTTTGCGATGTAGTACTCCTTTATTGCTTTACTAAGTCATGATCTGCATAGCAAAAACTCCGATTCCTTATTTCACTTAATCTAGTATCATTGCAGCAGGATTTGCTAAGACCTGTCCATTTTTTTTTTATTGAAAACTTGTGGAAAGAGTGAACTTGGATTGCAAACATGCTTGTAATTCATTACATGGCCATTTGACACTGAACTGATGAAATGATCATGTTGTATAACCAACCAGTTTGCAGCTGACAATTCAGCGGCACCAAAAGCAAGCTATGGAAGACCAAAATCTCCACTTTCAAAGTCCAGGTTCCCCCTGAGATCCACTACCCCAAGTCAGAGACCGAGTATTTTATCAACTCAACCAACAAAAAGCACCAAAGGAGCTCCAACAAAAAACCAAAAACCAGTAACTGATGTCAGTAAGCGAACTAGTGCGGTTACCAACACAACAAAATTCACAGACAAACAAGAAACCCATATGGATTTCCTTACCTCAAACCCCACTAAAAACGGGGGATCATATCCAAAAACAAAGCCCAGAAGTAGAGGTGTGTCGCCTTTAGTGAGATCAACAATTCCGGCTCAAATTCCAGAATTTTCCAATGAGACCCCCGCTAATCTCAGAACAGACCGCTCAACTTCAGCTTCACGGGGTCGACCTGTCAATCCAATACATCCAGTTCATCATAATCGAGCGCCCTCTGCAACAAGAAGGGAATCATGCTCACCAACAGTAATGAGGGGTCGAAAAGTTGATTCCAAGCAAGAGAGCAGTCAAGGGAATGTGGCGGCTCAAAGAATTGGAGTTCTACCAGGAAATGGGACGCATGTCTTTGGAAGTAGGATGGTAGACAAGGTAATGAATGCTAGAAAATCAAGTGCTGAAGGAAGAGAAACAAAACCCAAATCTAGAGGTTTGTTGAATGAAAGCTCTGCCTTTGGAGGGACAAGCTCTAAAAGCTCAACGGATATGACCTCCAAACGCACGGTACGTCTTACATTCCTGCTTCTTCTTATCATATATTGGACCAAATTTGAACAAAGATATTCGCATTCCTCCTGAGCAGTTTAATACTTTTCAGCTTCTTTCATTTGCACTTTCGTTCATAGTCTAATTCTGGAATTAAAAGATTGTCTGGAGTTCCTAAATTTACTGCATGTCCCTGCAAATTATTCAAATAATACCTAAAATTACATCAAACTTGAGTTGTAAGACAGATAACACACTGGTATGTGTAAAGATACGACTCGAACAAGAGACAGAATTGCGCAAAACCAGACTTAAATGTTTGATAGCTTTTTGTATTCCAACCAGATGTAGCGACAGTAAAAGTCTGTCCAGGCAAGTAGAATGTTCATTAAATCTGTAAAACCGTTAGAACCTTTTTATGTTTTGCTTCTTTAATTGATGCTGAGTTTTACCAAAATGCCGTTACTTTAAATATAATTGTACAATATCTTGAATTTTCCTGTCTTGAGATTGATGTTATAGGAGCTATATTCTATGTTTTTTTTTTTTTTCTAGTTAATGGCCTGTTTAAATATACGAGAAGCAAAACATTTTTTACCAAGCAAATCAGAGAAGGATTATGGAATATATGATTTTTCCATTGAAACTAAGTTTATGAATTTGAGAACCGAGTTTACGAATGGTATTAGTATATGAATATGCTACTCTTACCAAAAAACAAAAGAGAAAAGTTAGGTCATGCCCAACCTTAGATGATAGATGGTTCAATGCAACCTAGTCATAATCTGACAACTCTTACTTAACCATTTAATGCAGCCTAGTCGTAGTGGTCCGGTTTTTACTTATTGAAGTCGACCTCTTAGAGTTCCACTGTCATAACTATTGGATAATGGGGTTATATTGAAGAAAATAATACTTATAGTATGTCTTATAAGTAAAAATAATCTTTCTTTTCATTAAGATCTTTTGAGAATAGG
Source organism: Casuarina equisetifolia (assembly GCA_028551475.1). Classification (NCBI taxonomy): domain Eukaryota; kingdom Viridiplantae; phylum Streptophyta; class Magnoliopsida; order Fagales; family Casuarinaceae; genus Casuarina; species Casuarina equisetifolia. The sequence goes on along the minus strand of CM052358.1, from coordinate 192,228 downwards.
TAAACTTAAACCTTTTTTATGTATTATAATTAGTTCTTTTTCATGTTATTTAATCCAATCTCAAAAAATGGGTTAATATGTTATTGGTAAAAGAATCAAATTTGGAATATAGGAAAATATTAGATAATAGAGTCTCACATTATAAGAAATAGTATTTGTAATGTGCTTTATAAGTTTGGAAAAATTCTCTCTTCAATAAAGCTTTTGGAGAAGGGTTAAACTTGAGCATTTTATAATAACTTAATGTATTATATAGTTCAAATTAAGTAAAGCATTATAAGATTTGATCCTATTTCCCCATAAAAATATATATATATCTATGGATCCCTTAAGTGGAAAAACTCTACAATCATATATAAAGCCACTATATTTTTGGCAAATATGGCAATGTTGGCACTCAATGTACCACTAATGACATGTGCCTACCTAAGATTGTAACGATGGCATTGAAACCAAACACTTTTGCATTTATTTTCGAGTTACCAAGTTCTTCAAGACCAAACTGATCCAGTTTTCATTCTAATGCTTTCGTACTATGTGCAGCCGGACATAAAGCGAGATCGGGTCAATTCCAGTAGTCTCAGCACTGTTTCTCGAAGAGATTCTAGCCGAGGATAGCTTTGATGAATTTGCTATCCTTTCTTCAAATGCGGATAGAATATAAGCAAGCAAGAAGTTGTGTCTAATGGATTTTGGCATTATTATTTTAATGATTGAATGTGACCACAAAAATAGTATTTAATGTTCGTCGTCCAAATTTTGAATTCATTTCATTTCAGCTCAGCAATTCTAGTTGTTAATACAAACGAATGATAAGGAGAACGTTGTCATAACGGGTCATCTCTTGGAGATTAGTTTCTCTCTTAAACTAGTAATATTTCTCTCATCTATGAAAAAAACTTTATTTGTTCAAAACCAGAATCTTCTTGCCTTAATTTTATAAAATTTGTATGATGACTCTTTATGTTCTAGCAGGAGACAAACAGAAAATTGTAAATGTAGGGTCACTTTGAATTTTGCCTTTCATTTTTCTAAAGTTAGAAAATGATGAAGGACAAATCAAAATTTTCAAAAAAACTTAGAATACTTATGAAGATCTTTTAAATCTCAATCATTACTTATGGATTACATATCTGTTGAAATAGGGTTTTTTCCCTTTCAAGTTGAAAGATAGGAGCATGTAGAATTTTTTTTTCCTGAAAAAAGAGTGAATATTTTGATTAATAAAATTTATCAAAACTAATATATAATTTTAACTTTTAGAAAAAAAAAAAAAAGTGAAATGCCTAAAATAGAACCATAAATTGTATTAGATAGTATATTTACTTAATTTAATAAAATTTATAATTATTTATTTAAATTTAATTAATTCTTTATGAAGACAATTAAGTACGAAAGACAACTAAATAAGGGACCAATTCTATGCTACCCATTTTACAGGTTACAAGGGGAGCCTCTTTATTAGGCATTACAAGGTTAGGCCGAGGACAGCCACGGTGTGGCCTCCGAAGCCATAACCGTGCCTATGGGTCCGACGGGAACGATTTTATTTGAGTGGATTTTATGGTACATTCACCCCCAAATTTCTGCCTCCTCCTTCTCGGTGATAGCCATCTCTTGGTGCTCTAGAAACCATGGCTTCAATGGTTCCTCATCACACCTTGCAAACCAGCAGCCTGCGACCAACCACTACTCCGCCATCTCTTCTTGTCTCTAAGTCCTATCTTCCTCCCTCTACTGCTCCCTCTTACCACTCATCGAAAGCAACATCCCTCAAGGCCGTCAGTTTTACTTCTAGAAAATCGCTTCGTCTTGTTGCGAGGGCCTCTACTTCTGAATATGTCCCAAATACTGGCGAGCTCCTTGGTGATGTTACCATTTTCACGGCTGCGGGTGAACCCTTCTTGTTCAAAAACCTCTGGGATCCGGACGACGTACGCCATATTTATTCCTTACGCTATTTTCTTTCGGTCTTTTTCTCAAATTTTTATTTTTTTCATCTCTATAGTAGTTGCTTACTAATTCCTTTTCTTCCAGGGAATTGCTGTCGTTGCACTTTTGAGGCACTTTGGATGCCCTTGCTGGTAATTGTTGATTGCACTCGTATTGTTGTAATTTGGTATTTACCAAAGCTTGACCTTGTTTTCACTGGTCATCCGCTTTCCTTCTTCTTGTTCCAAGTTGGGAACTTGCTTCCACCCTGAAAGAATCGAAACCGAAATTTGACGCAGCGGGTGTGAAATTAGTGGCAGTTGGTGTTGGCACTCCTAATAAAGCTCGGATTCTCGCGGATCGGGTAGGTCTGTTTCTTTCTCTTTATGTGTTACCCCTGCGCGTTTCTACCAGCAGTTTGCACTCCATTCACACTGCCCTGCGTGAATATATTTCTCTTATGGGACTTGAAAGTTTATACTTCAGCTCATATAACTTGAATGTGTTTCTGTTTGGAAATTGAAGCATTGACAGCATGCCCATGTACTCTTATGTGAGAAGTTGGAGTTCTGATGAGTACGTATAATCCAAGCTGAACTTCACCATTTTGTACGTTGACCTTAGCCGTTACGAGACAGATTGTATAGACTGAACATTAATTCTTTAGTAAATGTAGCCATTTCTGTCATTAATCTTTGATAGATTCAGTAAAATCCTTTTTCTTTTTCATGTTCTTTGGTTGAATGGTATCTTTCCTGCCTTACCAGTAGCAGAGGAGCTTTCGCTAATGGACAAATTATTGACCTCATTTTAAGTAAAGGCTCATGTCCTCTAAATATACTTATCATCTTTCTTTCAGTAAGCATGACAGTGGTTAGTCATTCGCTATTGCTTGCTTTTGAAGTGCAAGAAATCTCTTTCGAGCTATTTTCCGACAAAACTTAGTATTTCGCTGGCCGTGGCTAGTTTATTCTTAAGCCCAGCTTATGTGGAAAAAATTGATTTCTTGTTGGCGGCCAAGTTAGATTTTATATGTCCAATACATCAATGTGAAGCCTTCTGAAATTCTCCTGTACTATCTTACAGTTGTCTCTCCTATGGAGATTCCGTTATCTTTATGCAGGGCCTGCGTAGAGACATTTGGAGCCTTGCAAAGAAACAGAAATTTTCCTTCAAAATTTAGGTTGACTGTGCATGTTGCATCTCATGTGGTACTTTGTGCCCCAATCCAACAATAAATTTTCTCGCCTTCCTGAAGAGGGAAATGAGTTTGCTTACTAATACAGATATTTGGCTCTGTGTTGGATATGTGAAGTGTTAAAGTCCTATTGGCAGCGGTTGAACTACACAGCAGGCTCTAGGTTCCAGCTGAATCTTTTAGACTAGAGGCATAAATTCTATCAATTTGTTCTAATACATGGAATCGTGATTTGTCTGCTGACAACCTGGAAGACCTGCCGACTTCCTGGGGGATCCAAAGTCATCATTTCATTCTGTATTGTCTTGTATGGTTTTATTCTTGGCCTTTACGTGATATTTGGAGCTTACTCTTCTCTTTTATGTTCAGCTACCATTTCCACAGGATTGCCTGTATGCTGATCCTGACCGAAAGGTAATATGTTGTTGGTACCCATAAGTTGTTTTCTTCTCTATTTACCAAGTTCTGACTGAAACAATATTTATTTCAGGCATATGACGTTCTGGGCTTATACTATGGTTTTGGCCGCACATTCTTCAACCCAGCTAGTGTAAACATCTTTTACTTTCTGCAAAAGCTTTGGGATTATGTTTTGCCTCATGTCTCATATCTTTGTTCTTGCCTTAACCCTGATGTGGCAGGCCAAGGTGTTTTCAAGATTTGAGGCTCTGCAGAAGGCTGTAAAGAACTATACCATTGAAGCTACCCCAGATGATAGAAGTAGTGTACTGCAGCAGGTTCAGTTATTCTGTCTAATAATGAAGGGTTGTACTTGATTTGTATACTCTGGGCATTCTTGTGTATTGATCTTTCTCTTTTATCTTTATTAGGGAGGGATGTTTGTCTTTAAAGGGAAAGAATTATTGTATGCTCGGAAAGATGAAGGGACAGGTGATCATGCTCCTTTAGATGACATTTTTGATGTCTGCTGCAAAGTTCCAGTTGCATGAGCTTCGCAGTGGATCACCCCTTCGGTTACTATGTGATATTTGCTTCATGTCTAGTCTGGTGAAGCATATTTGAAATACTGTTGACAAGTTTTCAGCCAGTGAAATCTAGATAATCAAATAATTTTACCCTATCAATATGTATATCGGTATAGTTGGTTGAATGCATGTAGTCTCTTGTGATGATAGGGATCCTGAGCTAGTCCTGGTTGCGGACCACCAGAACCAATTACACTGTAATGAAGTTGAATGGATTGTATAAATAGTTACCTTATATTTGCGCATGTAGCTCATTGACAAGGTAATCAGTTGACTCCTGTCTTCAATCTTCTGTCTTTTATTGAAATGGTAATTTAATGGTTGAATTTACTGTTTTGTTTCAATATTTTTAAAATTAGCCATTGAACATACCAGAGATCTTTATTATCCATTCGTGTATTCTTGAATGACGGTTCTTATAGTTACAGATGTGGTGTTTCTGTCTTAGAAATAAGAAAAGTGTATCCGTCCGAAGGGAACTTTAACCCTTAAAAGCTAGTTCGGTGAAAATGATACGAGGGGTCTTATCTACCAAGCTCCGGGAACCGCAAGTGCAGTAAATCTCCCATGGATTGTTTGGAGTCATTTTTAAATGCATCTTCTGAAAGACAATTTTCTAAGTCTTGGTTTTCGTCAGTTTCCTTTCTTCCGAGTTCTGATCAGGGGATTTTCATACGGTATCTGCAGTTAGTTTTGCGTGGAGCCCTGGGATCGGAAGTTGTTCTGTGGGTGGAGTGTGACAAAAATGACTGCCTGCTTTATGTTTCCATTGCCGGGTAATGGAGGGCTTAGTAAATTGGCAATGGGGCATTAGCAGATCTGGCTCATAGATATGAGCTGGAATGGCCTCATTCCGGCAGAATGTGCTGCAGCTATCTGTGGTAATAATGGTTCTCATCTAAGATTACTTGGTTCTTTTCACTTTTCGGAGCAATTATTATTTTGTTCCTTGTTGGGAATCTAAGTGACTCCAATACCATTTGTTAAGGGAATTTACTAAGGTACATCGTTATAGGCTTTTTCCATCCACATCTTTTCCACCATGAGAATAATAAAAATTATAAGTCTTTCACAAAAATTGGGATTTCACTCGTTGAAGAGTCCACCTCTCATCTAAAATTGTTGTAGTTTCTCTTGAATCAACCATCAAACCTTCTTACACCTTTTCTAAATAAGAGCATATCAATCTTAAAAATTTCAAAATTTTATTTTATTAACCATATCAACATAAAGCATCACAAGCTCTCCCCCTAAATTATCAATTCATCTTCAAACGTCAATATCCCTGCTATTCTCCATCTCCATCACTAGATGTCACATTTTGAGTCAAAGATTCATAATGACCACCTCAAACAATTTGATAAGTTTGATCTTTAGTTTGACAATTTCAAAAATACTAATCATCTCCAAAACATCATGCACTTCAATAAAAAAATTTCAAAATTGACTTACAAATGCTTAGATTTAGATGGAGAGACATGGATTTGCTTTTTGTAGAATCCAATCCACCACTCAAATGACATATACCAATTAATCTATATCAATATTGTCTAAAAACAAATCAAATTTAGAAAAAAAGATGAAATCTCAACTTAAAACATATGTCTGCTTTTTTTTTTTTTTTATTGTGTTTACCATGTTCATCCATTATCTTTGATCCTAATCTTCTACACTCCACACTCATTGCACCATATGTTGGGGATTCGAGTGGCTTTGATACCACTTGTTGGGGATCTAAGTGGCACTAATATTACTTGTTGAGGACATTCAACCAAGATACATCATTCGTGTAGAGATCGAACACATAAATATAATAATGCACACACCCAAATACAACAAACTTAAGAGGTTCAGACCAACATTATGTCTTACTTTCTTTGTGATCTCTTTTTATTAGATTTTCTTATATTTTTTTTCTCATCAAATTAGTATCTCATAAATTCTCTTATTAACTAAAATCCATGAAAAGAGTTTTTTCTAACAATTAATCTTTAAGTATACTCTTTATGCTTGGTCCTTAGATTTTTTTTATATATTTTCTTTATTTATAGAAAAACTTAAAGAAATTATCATAGAATATTACTAAAAAAAAATATGCTACCACTAGATAATGAGAATTCTAATATAATACTACTAGGAAAATCCACTACAATAAGAAGCTAATCTCAAGATCCATAATTACATAGTTGTTTTATCAATCCTAACATTCCTAACATCAAATCTTCAAACTTTCATCACTGGTTCCGGGTAATTCCCCTCTTGCATATCCTCAAGTTTCCAAATTATTCTAATGAGTCCCGTTTAGAGTCGTTTCCTCATTTCCTGTAGCTTTTCGTCCAGCTTGTAACTGGGTTCGGGCTTTTCGTCTCGAAAGGCGTTTGGGCTCGCCGAAGCAAGCAAAGGGTTCTGCAAACCAATTTTTAGTTAACTTTCACTCGTATGCCATGCTAAACGCATCTTCTCGGGCGGGTCCCCTGAAATCTAATCTTTTATAGGCAACTCAGTTGTAAGTAATTTGTTTCTTTCTAATCGTTTGTTTTTCATTTTTGGGGTGTAGCTGATGAAGCAACATCTGACCCTTCATAAGCATGTGCCAAATAGAATGTTTGTCCTGACCTTAACGTGACAACGTTTTCATTTGGAACCCATCTCTATCTTATAAGAATATTGTGCGCTGAAATTTGCAAGACTTGGCTGGCAACCGTTCCATGAAGTTAAAACTGTTGGGGCGGCTGTCCTTTTCTATACCTTCTAAGTCAAAGATGAGTTAAATCCTCCGGAAAATGCTCGAATGATTTTAAATAAATAAAAAATTGAAAAAGTAGAGCAAATCAAAGGACATTTCCAGGGCCTTGCAGCTGACAAAGGCACCTTCCTAGTAATTTGAGACCGGGGTGGGTGAGAGGTTTGGATTTTTCTTTGCAAGAAACCCCATCAACCTCCTTATTAAATCTTTTCTACAGAAATTTCGTTACTTGCGCTCTCTTTCAGACAGAATAGGGTCACAGACACGGGATATTTTGGTGACTGGATTCTGGTGACTTCGGCAAGTTAATGGAAAATTGGTTCTGCAAGTGCCTGCTTTCCTACTGTATAACCTTTGGATTTTCTGTCTCTGAAGCAAAATCAGTAGGGTGTCTTGGGCCAGGCTAGGCTAGAGATAGAGTTTTCTGCCCCACGCTCCCAGGCTCCTAGTCCCAGTCTTTCTCCGCCACTATGACCTCGTAACCATGCGAAAGAGTAAATGACCCTATGTGTTTTCCTTCCAAAAATAAAAATGAGAATTTGTTGCTGCAGTGGCCCTAGTAGTTTTAGAGAGAATCTTTCTTTTGAATGCGACATGGGGCATCTGGGGAAGAGAGAGGAAGCAAATGGGAAAGAAAGAAAAAGCCAAGTTAAAGACATTAATGGGGCTGAGAGTTGCAGAGAAATGGTATTTGGTTCGTGGAAGAAGCGCTTTTATGGTCAGAAAAGACTTTCGCTCTCTCTCGCGGAAAAGGAAAAGAGCTCGCTGACCTTTTAGTCCCCGTGCACCCCAGTACAGCACAAACGCGGTTCCGTGGTCGCTCTCAGTTATGTTGCTATCCATGAATTGCTTTTTTCTGCTGACGTGCAGGCCATTTCAGAGATCGTATTTTGATTTTGTTCGGCTTTTATGTTGCCTCCAGAAGTACCATTAACTCTCCCTTCGTCATTTATGTGCCTTATCGTATTGATTTCGTATTGGGTCTTAAGTACCCGATTCTTGCTCTACATGGACCCATTTAGAAGATGAAAATGACTTATCATTTACCTCTAAAACTTATGCCTCGAAAGAAACAAGCCCTTCATCTGTCAACAGTTACTTGAGAAAAACATTAACGAACTTTATTTGCATGACTTCTGCGTTATTTTCCCCATGGGAAGCCCTCCAGTGCATAAGTTGTGGTTGAAAAGAAAACTTTCCTACGTTTTTGGCGAGATAGATTGCCGTACTTTGATCTCCTATCCGTTGCTGAAGTCCAAATACAGACCACAAAAGAAAGTTTGCGTCACTTTTGAGGGAAGTAAACAACCCAAAACGATGCAAATCAAAGCTACGTATGCATCCAATGCTCATCCACAGCAGACAACTGAAAGGCCCTAGTTATAGCCGGCCGATTTAATGTAAAAAGCATATTCTTCGAAGCATATTCAACAGGCTGGACCTAAATTCATGAACAAGAAATATCCTGACGGAAATCTCAAAGTCCTTCTCAACCTTATAAGATTGAGGAATCGACTAATCCACCTGCAACAAATACACATGGGTGACAATAAAGTTGTTCTAGTCACTGGCTGTGCCAAAGGTGGCATCGGCTATGAATATTGCAAGGCATTTGCCGAGCAAAACTGCCATGTCTTTGCCTCCGACATCTCTCAGCGGATGCATGACATGGTAGACTTCCCACCAGAGAATATCGAGACGCTTGAGCTTGATGTTGCATCTGATGGGAGTGTAGCATCTGCCGTGGAAAGTATCATATCCAAGCGTGGCCGCATTGATATTCTAATCAACAATGCTGGAATCGGAAGCACAGGCCCTCTAGCTGAGCTTCCACTCGACACGATTCGCAAGGCTTGGGAAATCAACACCTTGGGACAGTTAAGGCTGGTGCAGCAAGTCGTGCCATACATGGCTTCGCGGCGTAGTGGGAGCATTGTAAATGTCGGGAGCATAGTGGGGAAGGCGCCAACCCCATGGGCAGGATCCTACTGTGCTAGCAAGGCTGCGGTGCATGCCATGTCAAACACTTTGCGTGTTGAATTAAGGCCATTTGGTATTAATGTTGTGCTGGTAATGCCTGGGGCCGTAAGGTCCAACTTAGGAAGTGCTAATGTGGAAAGATTGGGGAGCTATGATTGGAAACTTTATAAGGAATTCAAGGAGGACATTGCGGAGCGAGCCAGAGCTTCCCAGGGTGGTAAAGCGACTGATGCAACATTATTGGCGAGACATGTGGTGAAGAAAGTTTTGAGTTCCCGGCCACCAAAGCAAATTATGTTTGGCCATAAGACCGCGTTGTTTTCCATGCTTTCGTGGTCTCCACTTTGGGCGAGAGATCTCTTCTTTGCAAATCGTTTCAACTTGAACAAGAAGGTCTAAGAATTCGCCTCCGACTTTTGTCATGTCTTAGTCCTTCTTTTTTTCTTTTTTTTCTTTTTTTCTTTTTCCTTTGAAGCACAACTTAATCTTGATTATACTGTGGACAAGCATGCTGTGCTCTGATTGAAAGAAATACAGGTACTTTTCTTCTTCCCTTTCCATTGACGACAGAAAACTCTTTCTAGCCAGGGAAACCTTTCTTTCGCGTTTATCTGATAGCCTTAGAGTGTAGAGGCGTACTGTCTGTTAAAGACTCGTTTTCCGCATGCATAGCTTGATGCAGATGCCCCCATACCAACCCCTTCTAAGATAATGAAAAAAGTCAGATGAGTTCCCAAAGTTAGACGTCTGCTGTCATGCCATAGAGGGTGAAATTCGACAGCCAGATCAGAAGAGCTTGGGCGCATCTGCTTTCGTGCACTAGAAAAGGATATTCAGCAGACAGTACGAACTAGAAAGATTCCCATTCTTCAAGCATCTTACTGTCGGGAAGCAGGACCGATCCAACAAGTTACAGGCGTTCAGGTAACCCATATCTTCACGGGCATCACAAGCAAACTGCACTTGAAGCCTCCTTTCGTTCAGAGTTTATAAACAGACCCTACTCAACCATATAAACCTGTATATGAAATAACTTACTACACATATTATGGTTAATCTCCAAATCTTTATAAACAGACAAATCCTACATTAAAGTTAGCAAAAATTCTCGTGGATCGAGTTAATCTTGCGTGAAACTGAATGAAAAAGAGTGATCGACAAGCATAGAATAGATTGGTGAATTTACTTTCCTACGATCTAAGTCCCAAAGGACACGAGGGTCCATGTTTGGTGGAGACAAAAGGGCAAACCAAAAGTTAGTGAGGAGGCATATCAAAAGAAGATAATACAGAGAAAAGAGGCACTATCAGCCCTTCCCCATCTGCTTCCCACCAAAAGGATGGTGAAAGAAGAGAAAGCGAATTTCGCAAGAGGGAAGACAGAGTGGATCTTTTATTAGGCTATGCACTATTTCCTGCAAATTCTTATTGGCCTCGGTGCTACGCTGAGTGCTTTTACTCATCATTACTGCAATCAAAAAGATAGTCTATCCACATTCTCCCCCGTCCTTGCTACATCTTTCACTCCAGACTCCCCCGCTTTCTTTTAAAGCCAAATGATTCCCTCGAGAAAATCTGTCGCCACGAACTTGGTCATGCATATTTGCATGCAAATCATGATGACGCTTGTTAAGATTAACAAGGATTCAAGCTTTCCACAAGTAATTGGGCAACCCCCTACTCATTTAATGGCCCTCATGTTTAATCTTTTGCGCCTCGGACAAACCCACTACGAAGCTTTTGCCTTTGTTTTTGTTACGTGGGACCTCGGTCGCTCAGCAGAAGTTGATACTTTTAGCAGGCTCAGGCGTCATTTGATATAAGAGACACAGACTTGTAACAGTTTGTGTGCCTCTTCTGGCTCTTTCTCTCCATTAATCAACCACAAACCTTTCCCATAAACTCTAATCGGATCCTGCAAACCATAACGCAATGAGAATCGGATATTAGACTTATGAAATGATACAGCGTCATGAGGGTATGGAGGGTTTGACGTTTGTCAAGTCATCCACTCTGCTCTCATCACAACTAGAAATGGGTATGACCAAATCCCTAAACCTTAAATCCAAAATTTTGGCTGTTCTTCACATGTTAGTCGGAGGATTTTTGACATCTTTTTACTATTTACCATTATTAACGTACAACGGAAGGGTTCGATTTTTGAATTTTCAGTATTCTACTATCATTCATCAATAAAATTTACAAAAATAAAAACATTAAGGGCGTTCACTGACGATTTAGGAATATTAGCTCTTAGCAATGGGATAGCTTCAGCCGCCAAGTTGGTATAAATTATATGAAATCATTTCTAGTACCCAAGACATCGTCCCTGCACAGTATTCCTTGAGAAGTATGCTCAAAAACACGATTTCATTAGATTGTTCAAGTAAGGCCCAAAGATAGTATTTAGTATGATCTGGATGCTACACAAATACTACGTTTCAGAGATTAGCTCCATCACTTTTAGGGTGATGATTACTTTTTTAGATCACATCACAGCGACCCACCTCTCACTTTTTGTCTCTAAGCATGTTTTGACCATGTATAAACCTCAACAAAGCCAATGCCTCGCTCTAAAATGCTATTTGGCTCGCGTATACTTTTGGTAAATAATACATTTTCACCTTTACTGGTTTTGTGTTTGCCATGTACATCAAGTTTGTGCAGAGTCCACGCAAATGGCATCTGGACACACCAGTTTATTCCTTTGTTTTTATACTTAGGAGGACTTACAATTCCTCTGTCGTGTTCCAGCTCTTCCTTTTCTTTTCCTGTACTAGCACTGCAACCACCGAAAGCACGCCCATTAAAGCGCAAACATGCTGATAATTCTTCTCCTCCAAAAGAGAACGACAAACATAGCCATTAATATATAAGTCTAAAACGAAAAAGATGAAGATGAAGAAGAAGAAGAAGAAGAAGAAGAAGAAGAAAATACTAGGGGTCTTATAGTGCCAACAGTTTAATGAGGATTGTATGCTCATCGTTTTATGGCGAGACTCGATTTGTGCTTTGATTTTCTTAATTGTGAGAATAAAGCGTTTCTGCTCCTTCATCCTCCCCAGCTACTCACGAAAGAGCCCAGGGACTCTCTCATTAGAGCGAGCAAGGGTCTCTTATGCAGTGGAGAACTGCTCTCTGCAAAAGTAGATTTGATTGAAGTTGGATCCTGCACATACGTAAAAAGTGTCTAAAAGGACAACTAGCTAGTTGCTTGTCTGGTTTGCTAGCATTTAAACGAGAGACAGCCGTGGGTTCAAGACAAGTCCAAAATCCAAGACCAAGCGCTTCAAACTTGAAATCTTCGCCTTCCAGCGATAGGACCCATACTCTAGACCATTATTGGCAATTAGTTACACTTTTGCTATCTTTTGTCTCTAATTGGATGGTTAAGATTGCCATTTAGGCAAATTCATTCACCTAAACTTTGACAAAATGTGCGGTTCCCCCTCTAAAAATGCCACAGTGATATCTTTGGCTTCACGTCTACCCTCTTGGAAAAAAAGGAGGTTAAAAATGATGCAGGACTCGTTTTCAATTCGGCGAGAGCCATTTAGAAAAGAGTACTTGTAGGCTAAGGCGAGACAGTCAGACCATGACTGGCCACAACCTGTCCTGATTTCCATGCAGGTTTTGAAAACGGTGTCGTGGAGCGTTGTCTTACATCCCCGGATGAGCTTGCGAGAGAAGATACCTATCCTCTCGTTGCAGACTGTAGGAGTAGGTAGCACAGTCATTGCGTACTGTTGTGAAGTGACTGGAGGGTCAGTTTGTCTTCTGCCCGTGAAATCTAATTGAAGGCCCTCTGAGCCTGAGCAGCTGAGAGCATTAAAGCAAAGCCCAGTAGTACGATACTATGGTGCACTCCCTAAGCCGCCTGCGAGTCAAAATATTGGAGGAAGAGACAGAGATTGAGTGGGGAACTTGACAATGACTGAAGGGTTCTTTTGGGTATTGAGTAGCCAATGTGAATGGAAAAACGATGGGGTTGACGGAAAACAGGCTTTTCGTCTTTCTATTTATCTTCTTTGTCCTTTGAATTTTAATGCGGCTTAAGGGGGGGTTCTAAAAATAAAAGCAAAAGAAGGCAAGGGGGAGCGTTGAGGTAAAGCAAAAGAAGAGGTCTTTCTCATACACGGATCCCTAGTGAATGCAGGAAGGATGCCCAGCATCGCTTGCTGGAACTCATTCTTTTTGTTTAGTTTAAAGGAACTTACTTTGTTCCCTTTAGAAATCTTTTCAGAGAGAGAGAGAGGAGAGAGAGGAGAGAGAGGAGAGAGAGGTAGATAGAACATAGATTCAGTTGCAGGAGTTGGATTTGCTTGGATGAGTGGTTAGATATGGTCTAATCAGCGCTGCAACTAGCAAACAAAATAGCCGGTTTCAAAATGGAGCGAAGCACATAGATGATGTTATGATTAGTTTATATCCTTCCCAATGATTGAGTTGCCTTGCCTCAAGAGAACTCGCCAAGGATCTATACATAGTTGGAAAAGAAGCGACCTCAGAGAAGATGAAAGCCATGGAAAATGATGATAATAACAACACTAACTGGCTGGGTTTTTCCCTCTCTCCTCACATGACCATGGACGTTCCTACAGGTCCTCCAAACCATCACCAAACACATCCCCCCTCTGCTGCCGCTGCTACTGCTGCTACTGTGTCTGCAGCAGTCTCAACAGGCTTTTTCCATTCGGCGCCGCATCTTAACTACGGTACTTACTATGAAGCCGAAGGAGATAATGCCGGATTGTTTTCCCCGTTGTCTGTAATGCCACTCAAGTCCGATGGTTCTCTTTGTATAATGGAAGCTCTCAGCAGGTCACAGCCACAAGGTTAGTTCAATCGTAATCATTCTTTTGTTTTGGCTTTATGGAAAATTTTATTCTTAAATTTCTGGACTCTTCTGTTTATGACTCTTTTTGTTAAGCAGTGGCAACTACTTCAGCCCCAAAGTTGGAGGACTTCTTTGGTGCAGCAACCATGGGGACGCATCACTATGAAAGCAATGACAGGGAAGCTATGTCTCTCAGCTTAGACAGCGTTTTTTACAATCATAACCCAGGCCATGAGGCCAGCAACCAAAATTGCCTGCAACATTTCGAACAGAACTCCAGACAGCAAGAACAGTCACACCAGATTCAGGCCCAGCACTACTCATATTACTCTGCGTTTAGAAGCCCTGTTATGGTATTAGAGGAAGCTCGGGATCCCCAGTTTGCAGATTGCAGTCTGCAGCTTCCAACAGCAGCAGGTGATGGGGTTCCTGGCGCGAAGAACTGGGTCTCAAGGAACTATCCAGCTAACCACTCGGCGCAGCAGAAGATGATCGGCTGCATGGGCGATAATGGAAGTGAATCTGGGACTATTGGTGCAATGACATATGGGGATTTACAGTCTTTGAGTTTGTCCATGAGCCCTGGCTCCCAATCAAGCTGTGTTACAGGTTCCCAGCGCGTCTCTCCTGCTGCGACTGAATATATAGAGGTTGATACAAAGAAAAGAGGGTCTGAAAAGTTGGATCAGAAGCAAATTGTTCATAGGAAGTCCTTGGACACATTTGGGCAGAGAACCTCCCAGTTCAGGGGTGTGACAAGGTTAGTTCTTTCCATCTTCTTGGTCTTTCTGAGATCTTCTGTTCGATTAATTGATTTTTCTATAGCATTTCTTTTTGTTAATTCTTCTTCAGATGAAAAGCTTTTCTTTCTGTGTATTACCTTGTTCTTTCTTTTAGACTTTCCTTTGCTTGATTCTCTTACTGTGTTGTCCTCAGATTTCTTCCTTTTTAAAATTGTTCTTCCTGTTAGTTGCTCATTTTCTCGATTTTTCTAATTTTCTTTTCCATCAGGCATAGATGGACGGGTAGATACGAAGCCCATCTATGGGACAACAGTTGCAAGAAAGAAGGCCAGAGCAGAAAAGGAAGGCAAGGTTAGGAAACAAAAACAACCTAACTATTCTTCCCCGCAATATTTATTTTGGATGCCTCTGCAATTTTTTGTCATTTCGTATTTGTTTTCTGACCGAAAAAGTCACTGATTTTTGGTGTTTCCTTGTTGGCTGGGGGATATTGAAACGATGATTCTTAGTTTATCTGGGTAAGCCCTCTCTTTTGCGATATCCAACCATACTGAAATATTCTGCCATTTATTCTTTCATTTAGCCATTCCAAAAATTCAATTGCAGGGGGATACGACTTGGAAGAAAAAGCAGCAAGAGCTTACGATCTTGCAGCACTCAAGTACTGGGGACCCTCCACTCACATCAATTTTCCTGTAATGATCCTTTTCTCTTTATATGCCATTCTGTCAAGGCGGGTACTTTAACACTAGCTAACTGAACTGCAACTCTGATGTTGTTTTCGTAGTTGGAAAATTATCAAAAAGAACTCGAAGATATGAAGAACATGACCAGACAGGAATATGTTGCGCATCTGAGAAGGTACATTCTTTCCTTGGTTTCATGCTACGACGGTGCATACCCAATCGTGTTTTCTCTTACGTCACTCAGCTTTATCCTACGCAGGAAAAGCAGCGGATTCTCAAGGGGGGCTTCGATGTACCGAGGCGTGACAAGGTTCTACTAGCGTGCTTTTCTGCAGCATTTCGATTTTTGGTTAATATGCTTACCTTCTAGAAAAGATGAGTCCTTTTCCCTGAAGTCTCTGTTTCTGTTTTTCATATTTGACAGACACCATCAACATGGACGATGGCAGGCTCGGATTGGAAGAGTTGCCGGCAACAAGGATCTTTATCTTGGGACATTTAGTGAGTTCCCCTTGAATCTTGAGTTTCCTTCAGTGAAATAGTTGTTCACTCCCTAAATTGTCTGAGTAAATTCTGCAATTGTGTAGTCTTGCTTACGTAAAATCGAGAGATTAAGGGATTTCCTTTTATGAATGTCGAAAGCCAATCTTTAAAGCTCTCTCAGTTATTTAAAAACCCATGTCTTCCCAGTCACCATAAGACTGATCATGAGCCACTTTTAACTTTTGTACAGGACCTTTGGTCAGTGAAACCGAATCTTTCACTGACAAAAACACAAAGCATAACGTTGATCTTAATGATTAATATTCCTTCATGTACTCAAGTAGACTAGAAGATCTCTGAAGTTCTCTCTGACCGGAGTTAGGATGAGGAGCTAATTCTAGTTCTCATTGAATTAAAATTTCAGGTACCCAGGAGGAAGCAGCTGAAGCTTATGACATAGCGGCTATTAAGTTTCGGGGGGTAAATGCTGTCACTAACTTTGACATAACAAGGTACGATGTGGAGCGTATCATGGCAAGCAGTAGCCTTCTTGCTGGAGAAGTTGCTAAGAGAAATAAGGAGACAGGATCCACGGCTGAGGCTTTGAGCAACCCTTGTCCCGAAAGTGTTAACGTGGAAGGCAGTATCCCACAAAAGAACAACGACCGTGGATCAGAGTGGAAAATGGCGCTCTATCAGTCCTCGCAAGAGCTTGATCACAAGCCCCCAAAGACTGAAAATTACAGAACCCAATTCTTTTCAGTGGCTTCGGACAATATGATTCGGCAAGAGGTAGAGGATTCGGCCAAGATGGGGGGTACTCATTTGTCAAATGCGTCATCTTTGGTGACCAGTTTAAGCAGCTCAAGAGAAGGCAGCCCCGACAAAACAAGTTGCCCAGTGCTGTTGGACTTGCCTCCGTCGGCCTCCAAGATGTTCAATAGTCCAACTGGCGCCGTGAATACCTGGATCCCATCAGCGCAACTGAGGCCTGCGCTCTCCACGCCTCACATGCCAGTTTTTGCTGCTTGGACAGATGCATGACTTTGTCCTTTTGATAAAACTGGTGCATGTTTTGCATGACAGAGGGAGGGAGAGAGAGAAAGAGAGAGGTGGGGACGGAACTTTTATGTGGGGTATCTTAGTGGAAAGATGTTGGGAGTTAATGGAGGCCTAGCTTTTTTTGTGGATGATCTCTGAAATATTCGGTAAACTTCGTGATCTTATCTTTTGAAGATTTAAAAAAGAAAAAAAATTATGGAGGGAAGGCTTTATAGAGATTATGATTGAGTTCGTGGAATGATTATGGCAATATGGGTTGGATGACCTATACCCATAATTAGTTTCAGCTTTTATTGATCCTGCTAAGTACAGAACCCTCTTAGATTGTGTCCCGGTAATGCAGCGACGCTATCTTTTTTGCTTTGAGCCTTTGACCATATATATAATCTCATAGTTCACATCATAATTTAGTTCTTCACGTTTATAACATCATCATTGCTTGTTCCCTTTCTTTACTGAGCTTTCGCAAAGGTGACAGATATTCCATTCCCATGGTGCAAAGAAAAGGGAGTTGGAGGTGGAAATGCACTCGTACCCAACTTTTTGGTTGTTTAATTTATGATAACATGGCCCATAGTCCTCAGGAATTGTCTGCATGCTTTGGAAAGTATCTCTTGTTGGCTACCATTAAGGCCTCTCTTTCTAAGTCAGCCCACTGCAAACTAATGATGTTAGGCGGAAAGCAATCTCGTGTCTTAGCATGGCCTTCCAAGGCCAATCAAACCTCAGCATGGCTGAGTTCACACAAATAAAAAGTAAGAAAAGATCGATGTTTCTCTCGCTTGAAAACTATTTGCAGGGTCCATGACGCTGCAGCAGCTGGGATTGAGTCCTGGACTTTTCACAACAGTTCTCTACCTTGTGCATTAGTCATTGGCCATGGCTCGCAATGCCTCTCCCCTTAATAAAGTGGTAGGACGAACTTGGCTCCATTAAATTCATTTGTTTAGGGTTTGTTAAGAGTGGGCCATTGTTTTATAAAACCATGGTTCACCTTCTAAAGTTCAACGGCTGCATCAAGGCCATAGTACTCCGGACTGAACTTCACTGCATTGCTTACCCACCCTTCAAAATAATGTGGGCGCGGGGAACGGGGTTTAGGCATGAATTTGCAAGTTAGGCCTTATTTCATTTATAATTTGGTGAGTTAGATTATAAGCTTATTTCTAATATAATATAAGAGTTTAAGTTAATCTATTACAATTTTTGTTCAACCTTAAGCACTTGAAATATACTTAGTATACAATGATAATTTATCCCACTCCTTTTAATTTTAATATTAAGATATTTTTTTTATGTGTAGAGAGAAATGTTAAAAACAAAAGTCATACTTTAAAAAGATACAATCCTCAAATTTTTTTAAAAAAATTAAAAATTAAAAATATTCTTGTACAACCAACTTTTCCTAATAATTTTGGATACATAATGAAAATTGGGGAGTGGGGATTATGGTCAGTTTAGGAAGCAGAAAATTGCCACTCAGAATTAAAGAAAGTCGGATCCATCAATAAGATTTACCTAGAGCATATTTGGTCAATGTTGCAACCAGATAGCAGGCAAATACTTTTCCTGTTCTTCTCACCCATGTTCTTTCTTCTTTCACTCGTTGACATGAAAGCACATTATTGGTTTGGTATCTTAAATAGAGCACTGAGCGTGGCGGGAGAATGAAGTAGTGAGAGTCTCCACCATTACGTCTAATGCTAACCATAAGTACACGATGAAGGAAAATGAATAACAGCCGCTCCATCATGAGCTTTCAGCAGCTGTTAACGCATTCTGTTGATTTGCCACCGTCACGTCTTTTAATCATATGATTTACATTAACATTGTTGTTAGCAGCAGCAGAGCTTTCACAAACGAAGCACCAAGTTCTTGGTGAAATTCAATGCTTAGCTTTTGCACCGACATGATTCTGAATAGATTACATAAGCACAATGATGCGCATACAAAATCGCTACTCTGAGTACTCTATATAACTTTACAACTGGGTGAGCTGCTCTACAGCTTGGACACTAACAAGGAGTCAATGAGAATTTGAAGATCGAAAGGAAATCTTAAAAGGTCCAGTAAATGAAAGCGTTGCCAGTTTGCATTAAAGTCATTTGGATACCTTTACGGGGATGCTTTGTCTACGTATGAAGAAAAGAGCAGCATCCAAATCAATGGCCTTGTCGACTTGAAGAAAACAAATCAGCAGAAGAGTCAAGATCTCGTGCATTCTCTATCTTTTTGCAAGTAAATTGACAAGCAAAAGAAGTAAGCACAGGAGGATAGAACATACACACAAGTAATATAAAATAAAAGTTAAAAAAGCAAAAAAAAAAAAAAAAAAAAGAGAGAGAGACAAGAAAACATCATGATGGTAAGGTCAAAAGGAACACAACCACCCGTGGAAATGATGGTGAAAGTTAAAGAAAAATTGTCCTTCGTTGCATAAAGACGTACGGCTTTACTGGAGGTTCCTGAAAATTTAATAACTCCTGTCAAAAAACTACGCCTATTGTGGTGACTTAACCTCACTAGAAGTTGTCGGCTATAGACTGTCCTAATCGTGCAAATACAGTAGCACAAGGATTTCGGAATTATTATAGTTGTGCTTGAGCTGTAAAAATTAACAAGATTGCATGTCATTATTCAAGAGCATTAATCACGAAATGTCGGTGGAACCTTTTAGGGGATGTTACAGGACAAGAGCATTTAGCAAAGGTACTACTTGACCTTTTTTTTCTTTCTTCTTCTTTTCTCAAGTAGCTCCACTTAATTTGCTATCCATTAAGAATTGATTCATTAATTGTAAAGAGTAAAAGATGTTTTTATCACTTTGCTATGCCACAAACCCTCAAGCACATGATACAAAGGGATATATGCAAAATTGACATAATTGTATGTGTCCAAGACTACAATTGTAAACACCAATTTTAGTAAACCCTTGTTTTCGTTCTTCTTGCTTGCTCTTCCATCCTTTAAAACTCTTATATAATTTAGTCCTGGAAAAATATTGATTTTATTTTGTGTTGGCCGGATTCTTGCTTCCTAATATGTTGTAGTCATCATCTTCTTCACCATAAGCGTCTATCAAAAACATACACGTTCATCTAGGTTCTCAATTTGAGGAAAGGCTCCCCCTTGGATTGCTGTTAACGACTGACCTGAGGACTAAATCTGAGGTTCGTGGGTCTCCCCGTTCTCGTCATTGCTTTTGCTTTTGCTTTTGCTTTTGCCTTTGCTTTTGCTTCTGCTTACAATTCCGACAGATGGTTTGATAGCACAGCCATTTAGACGAATCATATTTTCTGGTACAACTTCTTCATCATTAGATTGTGAATTAAACAGTACGAAAATCGATAATCAGAACATGGTCATGTTGAAGGATGAGCGTAGTCTTTTCAAGACAGCAGTTCTTATTGATCGTTGTATGAATCATCATTTCGTTAACGTGATAATGATTTTGACGTGCAGATGTTTTCGGCAATACAGAGGTGCAGTCAAAACGGCTCCTCTTCTGTTATCTGTTCATGTCATGATGTTAAAATGCAACGAGGACTTTACTCTGAACCTGCTATAACGCAAGGCGGTGGCGAGATGGACCAAACAAAATGATTAATTGACTGCTCCTACCACACTTTCCCGGCGATAGTACATGCACGTGCTTCATTTTCATGGGAGCATGAGCTTGTAACAACTTGAGAGAATCAATAGAATGTGAAGTTAGTTCCTTCTTTTCGTCGAATTATATTTACTTCATATTCGTTTGGTAGTAAACGGGCCTGCCAATCTCCAAAAGTTTTCTGAGTTTTCTGAAGTGGCCCAATACTGAAAGTGGAGTTCTGACGTTGTTGTTCCAACCCTCCAACATCTTAGGTGCAGCCCAACTGTGCCCTGTCTGGAAGACACCCGTGGGCTCTGTATTTAGGGGCTTTCTAGGATTGAGCGAGTAAATCTCTTCGAAAGCCTTGCTTTCAGAGGGAGATCTTTCGAGATCAAACCTACCATGTCAGGTTCAAGTGAGACAAGAGAGTTATTTTACTCAATTAGAAGTTGTTGGTACATTTCCCCTGGGGTTTGAAGGCCGATTCTAAACGCACCAAACTCCGTATCTTGACATGGCTATCCGCCCCCAGCATTGGAAATGCCGGCTCCACAAAATCCATCTTCTGATATGTGGGTCAACGTATAATACCCAACAGGCCTACCGTTGCAGATGGTAGATGGCGACCGCAGCCCTGAACGCGCAAGGCTGAAAATGCTAGCCCAGAGATTTTGAATCACTAGTGTGGGGGGATTCTCTTCTATGTATATAACAATAGCAACTTATTTTGAAATATAGGATCTTTGAACTAAATCTTAGGTGAAAAAGTTATTCATAGAGGTGGCAAAAATCAAAGTGTTGCCTAACCTATTAGTTTAACGGTGAACTAGCGAGGACTTACTTTATTATAAATAATAATAATAATAAAAATAAATAAATAAATAAATAAATAAATAAATAAATAAAGATAAGAGGTTAATCCAGCATTTGCAGCCTAGTACGTGTAAAGCGGGGAGTATTTGGCTCATGAAAATCCGGAAGGATACGTACAGGAGTTGAATCATAGGGAATTCATAATCCGTAGCATCCTTATTTCTTATCCCTCCTCAGTCTCTGATTGCTGAGGCCCGCAACCGGTGTCTTGCTGCGTCAACACTCCAAATCATTATTCCAGAAAAGAAATAGCACAAGGACAACTGCCATAAATGTCTTAAATGGCAACTACCACCACAAATGAAGCTTTTGGTTGCAAAGCCATTTCGGCCATTTTCTCGTGCCTCTGGTAAGAAGGTGTTTACCTGTTCTCTGCTTCGTCTACAAATCACTGTCTAAGCAGACAAAAGAAAAAAAGAATGCTTTTCTCGAGCATTATCTCAGCAAGTCCTGTTTCAAACACGACAGATTTTGAAAGTCGGCATCATCAGCTAACCAGGAGATTGGCGCAGCCCCGCTATAGCCCTCAAGTTTCATGAACCTGCTGAGGACCAGCATGTCCGTGGCTGCGTCTTCACTGCATTCATTTAAATCACTCCTATTGTCCCCATCATTGATGTATTACCAGTATTATTAATGTCACATCCCTTTCAATATCATGAATTTATATCACTATCTCACCAAGTTATTATTATTACTTTTGTACATGACCTATAATCTTAACCTTAATTAACATGTTGAACCAATTAATGAAGATCGACCACATATGAGTTCTTTGCCAACTTTCTAATCACTAGATTGTTCACAGTGCTAGTCATGTGAATCACTTTTTATAGAACTTGACAGAAGCATGTGAAGGAATTCTTTCTCATATTTTCCCCAATAGCAATCTCTCTAGATGTAAATAGCTGAATTGTTACATTGTATAGAACTTGCCGGATGAACTGCACAACCGAAAGTACCAACACCAGATAGTAACTTGTCTAATTTAAGAGTGTTAGATTACTTACTTTCATGGCCTACCAGACAGTTGACCCACATAATATTTATTGTGTGTCAAGTAGAATAAAAAGTGAAACAACATTAAAGATAAGCAGGAATAAATCAAAAATTTGTTTGTGTTCAACCCCAAAACACTTTTTGGAATGCATGAAAGGTGTCCAAAGATGACAGCTTAAACTCTGGATGGCCATGTCCCCTGGTCTGTAGTTACTGGGGAAAGGAACTTAATAAAAGTTGTACAACGTTGTGATGCATTATTGAAATAGCTGTTTGCCAGGATTCTCTTGAACATAGAGGGAAAAGAAGCTAATTTGAGTGAAAGCAAGTTGGAAGTATAGCCTCATATAATTTTGCCTACCGAAACTGGTATTTTGAACAAGGTTATCCGGAAGGAAGGGGTCAAGGAAACGGATGTCACGTCCATCTCTCTCCGTCTCTCACCTCCACAGATGTACGTACTGTATGATTGTCTAGTACATCCCTAGAAAGCTTGTAGAAAAGCGACGAGTTTGGACAAAGGTGGTGCTATCAACCAAAGGCAAAGATATGGAGCTGTCTGAGGGACCAGATTAGGTTGCCATTTTTGGGCACCGAAAGGTGGAAAAGCAGTGAGACTAGATAGCCTCAAAATGGCTCTCTATCTAGTTCCCCTCTCCTTGTACAGCTTCAATCACATCCAAACAGGATGTTGTTGCGCAGGCATTCATGCTGTCTCACTTTGTTCACTTGAGCCAAGGCAGGCTGAGAATTCGGGGTTCAACCTGTACGGGACCACCAAGTTCCTTCCTTATACTCCCAGGAAGTTGGTAGCTTTGTTGTGCAGGAAGCATACCATTCCGGGCAAGAATTCCAGGAAAAAGAGCCCCTCGTAGTATTCCCCATGTATCTTGGGCCGTCCCATCAACCGTTTGGGCCCATTCAGACCATGTTTAGTCAACAAATCGTGCGCTGTTTTTTTAATTCATTGACGAGGCCGGTATGGTCTTCAAGAAGCCTAACCTCGTAAAGGTTGAAAGTAAGTCTCCGAGTTTGAAAAGCAAGGAAGAGGAATTAGGAGAAACCCCCACCAAATTGAGGGCTACCAAACTGTTGCCAAGTGTAATCCGGGTTGAGGATGATTGAAACAAAGTTAAAATCCTAATCCAAGCACACCAAGCCAAGCCGGAGGTGGAATATTAAAATGGTTTAGTGCTCGCCAAACAGATAAGAGTTTGGGTGAGTTATGAATGGGATACTGATGACACGCCCAAAAAGGAGGTCTTTTGGTGTAGGGGGCTCGTAGGCAGGAAGACGTGTGCAGACAATTCAATTATCTAGTTCTGCGGGCGTAAAGCAGTATATGGAGACCCGGACCCGGAGCCTTCCTCTCCCCACCACCCATAGCCATAGCCATAGCCAAGTAGCACCAACTTTCAGATTGGATTTAACATCCGCCTCTCGCCTTATCATGTCTCTGATTATCAACATCCAACAAAATTCCTTGTGCAAATCATGACGGCTTTGACCACAAACACGAATTCGCGAGTACGCGAGGAGATGGTAGTCTCTTTCCAAGTCTTTCTGCTCACAAATGGGCCTCCAAGTCAAACCTATGAAACCAAACACTCGACAATCCAAGAGCAGAAAGCAGCAGAGTGACCAAAACGCCCTTTCCGTATGGTCGCTGTCTGGCGTCTCGTGTGTGCAGGTCACCGCCCCCACCAGCAGAAAAGGCCCACTCTCTCTCTCTCTCTCTCGTGCCAAAACGACTTTCGCTCCCCCCGCACTTCCACCTCCTCTACCCCTCCAAACAGCATAACATAAATACCACTGAGAGAAGCAACAACTCTCTCCACACCATCATCCTCTCTCCGCCCCTTCCGCCTCCGTCAGGGGAAGAAGACCGAAGACCGAAGCCCGAAGCCCGAAGCCCGAAGCCCCAACCTCCGAGAGCCAAGGAAAAGAAAAAAGAGAAAGGAAAAGAGACAAGAAGGAGAACATTTTAGCTGATGCTCATGGGCCTCTGGACTCGGCTCCTGATCTTCCTCCCTCTTCTCCTCCCCGGATGTTTGTCAGATCCAAGCGACGAGCTTTGCTTGACTCACCTCAGCGAGTCCCTTCAGGACCCCACGAAGTCGCTCCTTAACTGGACCAAGCCCATCTTCGCCAACCCATGTTCCGGATTCACTTCCTACCTCCAAGGCGCCACCTGCAACAACGGCCGCATCTACAAGCTCTCCCTCACCAACCTCTCTCTCCGCGGCTCCCTTTCCCCCTTCCTCGCCAACTGCACCAATCTCCAGGCCCTTGACCTTTCCTCCAACTTCCTTACCGGCCCCATACCCCCGGACCTCCAGTACCTCGTCAACCTCGCCGTTCTCAACCTCTCCTCCAACCGCCTCACAGGCCAGATCCCAGCGCAGCTCACATTGTGCGCTTACCTCAACGTTATCGACCTGCACGACAACTTACTGACCGGCCCTATTCCCCAGCAGCTCGGTCTTCTCGTTCGCCTCTCCGCTTTCGATGTTTCCAACAACCGCCTCTCCGGTCCCATTCCCACCTCACTGGGGAACCGGAGTGGCAATTTGCCGAGATTCAACGCCAGCTCCTTTCAAGGAAACAAGGATCTCTATGGCTTCCCTTTGCCGCCTTTGAAGAGCAAAGGGTTGTCAGTGATGGCCATCGTTGGGATCGGATTGGGCAGTGGATTCGCCAGCCTGGTGCTCAGTTTCACAGGGGTGTGTATATGGCTTAAAGTTACTGAGCGCAAGATGGCCCTTGAAGAGGGTAAAATCAGTCAGCTTATGCCTGATTACTAGCTTCCTTCCTTAAAGCTTCCGACTTTCGAGGTGTAATTGGGATGACGATCGAGAGCTCAAAAAAAAAAAAAAAAAATCAGATTTTCAGGTATGTTTTTTTTTTTTTTCTTTTCTTTTCTTTTCTTTTGGGGTATTCGCTTTTACTAATCCGCGGAGGGATTTTTCTTTTACTTCTCTCTTAACCATTTTTTCTTTTTGAGTTTCTTTTTTCTTTCAAGGGTTTAGTATCTATATATTAATTTCTTAACAACCAACAATGTATAAAACAATTCAAAGATGAGGCATCAGTGAAATAGTGCAGCTCTATTTTCATTTTCTCAGTGGGTGTAACCAGCAGTGAGGCTCTCTGTACTGTACCGTACTGTAATGATTTTCTTATTCATTCTTCTCCCTTCTCTCTCTCTCTCGCTCTCTCTCTCAGTGGCGAGTGTTGGAGGGGATATAGGTAGGGACTTTGGTGGGGGTGTGCTGAGTGAAGGTCTGCATCGTTCAATTTTGTCTGGCAGCGAGCTTAAATATAGGGCCCGGAGTATTCAAATACAAACAACAAGTGGTGGAAAATCCTGCATCCCGATAACTACTGCTGCATTGAATATTAATGCTTTTTTACATCCTTGGAGTTGTAGCTAATAATGTGAGGTAGTGGGAGACCAATTCCCCCCTCGTGGTGTATCGATGCAGAAAATGTCGAGGTTTAGTGCATTAAACAAGTTGGTGGCTTGCACTGCCTAGGCCAACATTCCGGGCACTTCGCTTCTTGTTTATTTTTTTTGGGGTTTTGTTTTCGATGCTCCGAGGGAGGGGGGGGCATTCTAGTTGAAACTTACCAACTTCAATCCGAAGTTGAATTAGGCATAATACTCTCTCTCTCTCTCTCTCTCTCTCTCTCTCTCTCATGGGCTCTCCGCAGCGGTAATGATGATACGCACAGCACCAGTCTAAACGCAAAAAAAAAAAAAAAAAAAAGGGAAAAGGATTCCCCTCCTTCGGTTAATGATTAAATAACGTGGATGAGGTGGTTCGCATTATTGTTCTTCCAAGTAAAAGTGGCCTAGGCTACTTAGCTCTTGTTTTTATTCCAACTTTTCCGGGGTTAACTTTGTTTCGCTTTACCATAGCTTTTAGGTTAGTAAAAAGTTAAAGTATCTACTATCGTATTTACTTTTAATTAAATTTTGTCTCTATTAAAACAACATAATCCCATATTAAAAAAGATAGTACTTATAATATATTTTTATAAATATAAATAATGCATCTCTTCAGCGTGACTTAGGCCTTTTACAGGCACGTATCAAAGTGTTTGGCCCCTTCTTGTCGCATAAACAGATACTGGTTTTCTTGTTTAGAATCTGAACTCCTGCGAAAGACAAGGATGGGGACAGTTTTCAATCGCATCTAAAACTCAAAAGGACTTGTTGAGTTGCATGTGTGACTTTTTGGATGCAGAAGCATTTAAGAAATATGCATAACGTTTGGCTCACTTTGGTTACTTTTTCTTGAAAGTGAAGATGATGCAGACCATCATCTGCTTGGTTTAATAGAGGAAGATCCCGTTGTGGCCTATTGGTAAAGTAGCTGGTTGGGGGGGGGGGGGGGGGGGGGGGATATGATGAAATTAGGCCCATCCTTGTCTGT
The DNA here is from genome assembly GCA_028551475.1 of Casuarina equisetifolia. NCBI lineage: Eukaryota > Viridiplantae > Streptophyta > Magnoliopsida > Fagales > Casuarinaceae > Casuarina > Casuarina equisetifolia. The sequence goes on along the minus strand of CM052358.1, from coordinate 165,673 downwards.
GAGTAATCAAATCAAATCAAAGCAGCCTCCGAGTGGCAAAATATTCAACTCACACCGAAAGTCCGAAAGTGAAGATGGTCAAATCTTCTTTCATTCCCCCTCATTATTAATGTGCCTTCCGAGAATCGCATGCACTTCCATCATGGGGTTGGGACCCATGCCCCACCCAAAGTTCATCCTCTGTGGTTTTCAAGCACCTTTTGAGTGATTTTCTTTGTTTGTTCCTCCGAACCCTCGACTATTGGGATTCAATTCAAGGCACGCGTATTCTTTTTACCGCTTTGCTTTGCTTTGCTCACAAGGGATGAGTAAAGTTGACACAGCAGAGACGCCGATAAAGGTCTATTCATCTTCAGAACAAAGATAATCACTGAATTCGGTTAATAGTTTAGTGGTTGAATATTCATTATCTAGCACCGAAAGTCTTAATATTCTTTACACAATCAAGAACATAATGGGGAAACAGAATAAGTAAATGGTGCTCTCTAGGTTTGACAAACAGGCCAACATCTTCAGCAGAACATTATAAAAACATGTTAGGCACGTGCCTGGTTAATTAATTACTGAAGTACTTTTATATTTTAAGGAACCGATAAGTATTGGTAAATACAGTAAAAAGGGCGTGTATTTTTCTTTTATTTAATAGGAATTGGGTTTTTATTTTTTTTTATTTATTTTTATTTTTTTTTTAATTTTTTTATTTTTTATTTTTTATTTTTTATTTTTTATTTTTCCTTTCGAGGGGTTCAAGGAATCGACAGCACGGACGAAGTGATCGGGGATATAGTTTGGTTTGAGAGCGGAGTCTAGGCTTGAACTACTACTCATCTCTTCAAAGGGGAACATGGGCCTAGGTGGCTAGCTCTTGACTTCAAGGGCCGACTTTGACTCCTTGTACAATGCTTCCTTGTCTGCACTTGGCATGTATCGGCGTGCCCGGCATCTTCTCCTCTCTCCCGCAAAGTTTTCTTCTCAGTTACAAAAAACAACGTCGAAGGTGAGTATGGAGTTCCAGCGTTAGCTCGACAATTGTACGATCATGACTCCCCTTCTGAATAGAAGCCTTCACGAGATAAAGTTTTAAATTAGAAAAGAATTCTCTGTCTCAAGAATTAGTTTTTAGATTAAAATCATTAATTTATTTTTAATATGATATCAAATCTAAGTTGATTTAATATTATTCTCATTCAACATTAAATCTTAAAAATATACTCACTTACGAGGAATATTTATTATACGTCATTCAATTTGATCATAAAATATGTGAAGAAGTATTCACATTAAAAATATTTATTTTTTTAATAACATATCAATATTAAAGAATGTCTTTTAAACCCATCAATTAACTTTTGAATTAAAATTTTAAACTTTTTAATATATTATCAAAATCCAAATTATATTCTACTTTATATCTATTACTTTTTGGCATCACTAGTATAAGACAACCTTTCCGCGGGACTCCTAACCTCCAATGCTTCCTTCCTTCCCATGAGGCAACATGGACTATACAAATTATCTTGGCAATTTCACCATCTTCCTAAGGGAGTTGCATCTTAAATTATCATTCAACTCCGGCCAACCTTGCCAACGAATTTCCGTCCCATCAAAACATTCTGACAGTCATCACGTTTCAGCAAGTATACGTTTCGTAATCCTTTGTATTAAGGCCATTAAAACAACCAGCTCTGGAGAATCCACAAATACAGGGATACTTGCATCAATCCGGTGGGTACGCATATGTGGAAAGAACAGCATGCATCAGATAATCAGAGGACTATAACTAATTGATACCATTACAAGCAATCCTCTCGATATTTCTATTTAAGTTCACACAGCTCAATAAAATGAATGGCCTGCAAGAACTACCTGAAAAGATCTTGTAATCAATCTTCCAAGTGATATAACTCATAATGTTGTGGGTGGGTCTGAAGGGAAAACATGTCGTAATTATTTTCTGACCACATATAGCACAATTTTTGCATGCTGTATTTAATTTCTGACCACACACTTGGAACTGTCATGTCGGTGGCATTAAAATGGAGTACTTAGATTCATCAGAGATCCGTAGAACAAGGATTATTCGTGTTTCATGAATGGTTTCTATCATTTGCGATGAGGCCCTCACTTGTGGTTAATTAGGCTGCATGCTAAAACTCGTACCATAAGCAAAAAAGGGTATCATATACATAACGACCAAGTAGAAAGTAGGGAGCAGACTGCGAAGTTCATTCTTGTTTTGTTTCTTATTGTTACTAGTTTCCAAAGCATTGGCGAAGAAATCCTTTAGATGGTTGTGCGAACTGCATGAAATCCTGAATTCTGAAATGCACAAGTGCACACAGTGCATCGTGACCAAGTTTGTGGATATCATGACCGTGACAACTCAGTGGTGATGATTATTTGTTTACATTGAATTTGATTAAAAAAGCGAGTTGAAACACCAAAACCATGTCCACCAAAGAAATGGGTAAAGTTCCCTGCAGAAGTAAACAGCGATCCTTTCAAGGAAAGAATGCAGTAGACCAAAGAGCATTCTGGTTGTTATCCCCAAAGGACAGCATCATCTCATCCCCACCAAACCCCACGTGATCCTGCGGATTCATCATATCCATGAACCACTGCTGCCTCTGCATGGATTCCATGTTCATCTCAAAAGCCGGCCTTTGATGGGGCAGCACATTCTCTAGCCTCCTCCGGGTTCCATCTGTTGCTGTAGCCACTGCTGAGGACCCGTGGATTTGGTTTTGAGCATCTTCGTTGAGTTTCTCCATCCTGTTGGAGATCTCCTTCAAGTTTTGCTCGATCAACCACCCCAGATCATTCAAATCCATCATGCCCAGATTCTGCAGCCCTTTTCCGGTCAGGCTCTGGAACATGACTTGCGTCATCTCTTTCTCCCGATTGTCCCTCCGCTGTTTCTTCAACTGCTCGTTGGCTTTGACAATCCTTTGCCTGAGGAAACTCTCTTGGTTCACCATCTTCTTGCTCTGCTCCAATTCAGGCATCTCCTTGAACCGCGCAAGCACTCGTTGGACTCCCAAAGGAGAAGGCCAAACATCAGGTTGAGAATCATAAGGGCTATAAATGATAGCACAAGCCTCAATCCCACATAGAGTGCTAAGCTCACTCACCTTCTTCATCAGACCCTTCTTCCTTTTCTTGTATGTTGCTTTTCTTGCAGAATCATTAGTGATGTAGGCAAGCTTCACCTTCTTTCTTGTCATGGCTCATAGAATATCTGACGACAAGAAGAATATGGAAGTTGGAACTCCGAGTATTCTTGTCCCGATTAGCTATGCTATATATAGAGGCCTGAAAAAGATACGAAATTACTCCCAGAAGATTGTTGAGTTGTATATCATCGTTGTAGGTATTAAATGAGGCTTAATTGTGTGGCACTCGTCTGGGGCACCCCTTAAAAGCTGCATACAATTGAAATTCTTGGTTCAATAAGTTTGAGCATGGACAAACACGGGTTCAGACAATATTTTTCTGTTTATTATTCTGAGGGAAGGGGACGCTCACAGCAATAAAAATTATAGGCGTTTTTAAAAAGCATTATACAAAATCTCGGCTGAGGATAATGTTGCCATGATGTCACATCTTGGTTGAAGCACGACCATTGGATTTACAAGGATTGTGATTGTTTTGGACTCGATGAAACTAGAGTGAATCCTAACATTTACAGTGGCTGATTCGTACATTGATGGTGTTATCTTTACTGCATTAGGTAATGAGATAATATTTACATTGAAGTGTACTGATGGGGATGGACAGATCTGCATGTCAAACTCTGGACCTTTTGTTCCGCTCAAGGGCAAGAAGCTGAATGCGTTGAATATTTGCGTTACGCCTACAAACACTACAATCAAAATAAAATTATAATGGATGGTAGAAGACTGGACCGTTCACCAAAATATTTACAGTCCGTTGAATCGCACCGTTTTGGATTTCACGTCCTCTCTTTACTCTTTTTTCGAGTCTCCTTTGCTTCGGAAGCACAGCTGAGCATAGGGGCCTCAAGAGAAGCTGGTAATGGAACGCATAAACCAAACCCTTACAACTCTGAAGCGACAAGAACTTGAAGCTTCAAGTACAGAAAGGTCGGTTTTTTTATTCCTTGCTTAAGGTATTGTGATATTTCTTTTTCCTCTGTTTGTTTCCTGAGAAAAATAGAGTAATGAAATTAATCAAAAGGCTGAATCTTTACGAGCGCTGTTGCGTCATTTTGCCAAATGATAATGTACCCAGTTTCTAGATTTCAATTTCTCTTTCTTTCCTACACTTAATCAGCAGCAGATGGATTTTTAATTTTGTTATATTTTCCATAACATCACCGTCCCCATAAAATCTATTGACTGCAAATTGCTCTAAAGATTGTCAACCTGGGTACTATTCCATTTTCCTTTTCAGTCACCACGTGTATTATTCAGAATATGTTTCGGGTATACGTTACCATACTTCAAGATACGCATTACTATATGATTATATACTGATACGATTTTCTTTGAGAAAACTGGATTGGTCTGCGGGAGAAGCGGATGAAAATCAAGCTCTTACGTATCCTTTTCACGGTATGCGGCTTTATTGGTTCTATAAGCACAGAGTAAAACATATAACTAATGATCATTACTATCTTACCAAACAAATAACTATATTTCCTTGGATGTCTACTGGGTTATATGTGTCCTCAGCATCTTAATAGGTAGAAAATTGATGGGCTTCAAGAATTATTAGACTTCCGCAGATTGTAATTAATTTATGCATATGAGATTCAAATCTCTTCTCAATGAATTCCAGACGTTAAAAGCTTTTCTGTTCAGTTGAATTATGATCATTTCGTTGTTTCGATGCATAGTGTACCCACTTTTCCTATTTGTTTCGATGGCTCGATGTCAGAGTAAACAGGTTGGTTGAAAGTTAAACATATGTAAGAATGTTAATCAGAAGATACAGACAGGCAATTATTTTCATAGTGATTGGACATTCCTATTGTAGTGGAACTGCTCTAAATTCTATTTAGGAGGGATCTGGGTATCTCATATTACATTGATTTGCACTTTAGTAGCATAATCATTTGTTGGTGCATAGACCATCTGTTCCCTTTCTATTGAAAGAGTTTTCCCTTGATTGTTTCCCCATCGAATATTTTCTGGGCTCTCAGATTATGTTCTCTTTATCTCTTATATGCTTTTGATATTGTCGAGCAAATTGTAACTGACTATTTGATACTGTTTTACGTGTAAATCTAAATAGCTATGCCTTAAAAGTTTCAGCTTGGAGAGAAATATCTATGTTATCTTCTAGTGTTTTGCAACTCTTTTAGGTCATGTACCAACGGAAACAAGGAGCTAGGTTGTTTTTCCATCTGTTTCTTTCCGGCCATAATCCTTATCCTCTGTGTTACCGTTGCTTCTTGGACTTGGGACGCCCTGGCTGAAGCGTGTGGGATTTGTCCCATGGCTTTTCATGGTTGTTGTGCAGATTGTAAAATCCCTGGGGATGATTGTCCGGTAAGTAAGTCAGTAATATCTTGCATTCTGATAGTTTTCCACTTTGTTTTCTCATCTCTTGCTCTTTTCTAACTATTTTTACTTCTGTTGAGATTCCAAAGTCAAGGACCTCTTGAAATGTGCTTCTTGGAATCGGCCTATAATGGGTTATTATTGAACAAACTTCATGGCAGTGTATACTTGACCGCTACCGGAACATCTACAATGGTCTTGATTGAATCATTCAAATGCATCATCATTTAGAAGGGAATGCTTTGTGGTGAAAATTGCATATTCAATATGCAGCTCATAACTTGCCTAAATGTGCATTTAAATCTTATCCACCCTTCCTGCATTTGAACTTCAACATCTAAGAATGGACATCATGCTGGCCCCCATGGTCGCAGGTCCTTCAGTGGTAGTGCATAGCTGCCAGACTTGGTCCCATTACCATTTGGTCTGTTATAGTGCAAGCACATTACGTTCAGAACCAATTTTTTGTTGGGCACTATCATGTAGAAAAGATGATCTTTTGTAAAGTTCTTGATACAGAGTCTCTCGTTGGAGTATCAACTTAAGATAGTTGGTACTTCCAAAGGATGGGAAGGATGGAGAACCCCCTCCCCATGGCGCATTTTGGGAGAGAGAGAAAGACAGGAGGTGACAAACAGAATGATATTAGATTAAAAGGTGTCCTATTATATGGTGACACAAAGTAAATTGGAGCTTCTCAACATTCATAGAAGACTAGAACTTTTCAGAACTAGGAATTTTTTGACAGCTTCTTAGGTATAGGGCTTAGGAATTAGTTTGACTACCTATCCAAACTGAGTACCTATACCATCACACCTAGTTGAGGCTTTTGATTCGGTTAGTATTTTTTACCAATATCTATCAATCTGTATTCAAGTGTTTGATGCTTTGACTGCCGAATGCCCCACCACCGGAAGAATCTCATGAAGTAAATGCATTACATGTCCGCCACTCTTTTTGTTGAACTTTTCTTTAGTATAATAACGTAAATTGCCCGTGGAAGGTAAGATACGCATGAAAGGCACTGCTACAATTATTTTCTATTCTTAACTCCCCAGCCTAGATGCTACTTGTTGTAAATAAGAAGAAACAAAGGAAAGAAACCATTGTGGTTCATGCTATGTGAGTTTACAAAACGCTAAGAAGGTAGTGAATTATAATCTCGTTCTTGTCTTTTGAGAAGTTCCCGACAGTTTTGACTCTTTATTTCGTTTCTTTGCTAATACTGTGTTTCCTGATGCAGATAGTTTTATTTGATATAGAAAGGGATGGGTTGCTGTTGTTATTCTCTTTGTATTTTCTTTCTTCTTTGCATTCTTGTTTACTTGGGTCATGGATCTTTTGCACCAACACACTATTTCAACTGTTATAAAAAAGGGACAATTGAATTTTTTTCTAGTAGTGGATAGAATCTTGTTACAGGAATAATGTTTAGTTTTGATACCTTACAGTTTGGGATACATCCAACCATCCATTCCATCTTCATGGCGCTTTGCTTTAAAATGGATGAATTCACGGACCTCCCAAGCACATCGCCCCATGTGACGCAAGGAATGGCAGTTCAAAGGATGAGAGAAAAAGGGGGAGTGTACCAGAGAGGATATGAATGAATGAATGAATGAATGAATGAATGAATACCGGGTACAACCAGTGCATCTGTGGGTGTGCATGTGCAGGAATGGGATTTTAGCACTTAAGCATTAAATACAGCATTTTGACAAGGTACAGGTTGATGTCAGGAAGGTTCGGTTTTCATATCACCCTCTTGCGAGTCAGTCTTACGGTCCAAGTACTTTGTAAAAACCAGTACCATTCACCCAATAATCGAGGATGTTTGATAATCACAAAAGTAGAATTTGCTTCAATATGCACTAATTTGCGGGGGTAGGGAGTGTTGGTAAGGTCCTTTTTATTTCTCAAATTGATGGAAACTACTACTGTTTTTGCTAGGACTTCATTTTCTGAAAGATCCTGACTTCCTTATCTTTGGAGGGTCTCCAAAATCGCTTCTGAGCTGCGTTGTGTTGAAGCTTCATCCAGTTCCTGACATGTGTTGTGATAGTAGATGGTGATATTTTATTGTTCAAAGCTAGGTAAAGATTTTTCGTCAAAGTTATCTGTCATCTTTCTGATTTGGTAGATCAGCTTTCGAGGCATTGACCTGCATCCTATCCGTTCCCAAAGCCAGGCTTGGCACTCTCAGGGTGCTTGTCGTGTACGCCAGGCCCCATTCCTTACTTTCTTCTCGAGGGTTCTTCTGTTTAATTATATATAACAGTAATGGATTGTCGACAGGGAGGGATTTATTGTTGCTTTCATTGCGATTAAGAAAAGCTGGGTACAGATCTGGCACCAACTGTAGTTCCTTATCTCCTCATACGAAGCAAACTGACCTTTGCTTTGCTTCTTAACTTTCCAGCTCATAGTTTGGATCACGACTTTTGGAGTTATTAATTATTGATTTGATGTTCACAACAACTGCACTTTCTCTCGTCGGTGGCGAGCAAGGAAGAACCAAATATTCGTCGGTCGGTTTTATTGGTGGATGATGACGTTTGTGATTACTAATTAATAATGGGTTGAGGAATTTCCTCATGGCGGAGCAACTTTAGCGGATTAAGGAAATGACAGAAAGGTTAGAAAAACAGACGTGGCAGCTTCCATTTCTTGTTCCCTTCTGCTCTGTCCAACCACCGTCACTCTCATGCAAAGACGCCGACGACGACGACAACAACAACAACAACAGTTCTTTGCATAAGATGGTCACACATGGTGGCCGAAGAGCACCCAAGGCAAGGCCCCCGATTCAGGCATTTGTTTATTCGGATACACAATTGAGCAATCACATTAAATATAAGAATTTGTTCGAAAGCAGATTACAAATGGCACCCATCACCATGTAGTCTTAATCACAAAAACCCAATATTCCACCTTTACAGCAGATAAAAAGAGAGAGAACCAAATACAGAAACTAAGAAGAACGTCAACACAGGGACACACTGAACGAAGAATCAACTGTCCATCCGACGGCTATAAGACGAACTAGAACACAGATATGACCTTGACACTTCCACCTGTGGGGAAAAAAAAAAAGGCAATAAAAAAGATAAAAGAGTTATAATGAGAGAGATGCCAATCCACTAGGCCAAAAGTTATTCTGCTAAAACGACGGAATTGGTGGAGGTGACATAGATAAATTCAAATACTTTTTCACCTTTCAACTCTTGACATGATTTAACAGTAAAACTTTCTTCAAAGCAGCATTGATTATCTTTATTCTTTAAAGCAATAAGTTAGATAGTCTTTGAAGACGTTAAACTAAAATATTTCTGTCAATATGTCAGTCTTCCAGAAGGAGAATCATGAATTCGACACCTCATTACTCTGTAAACCCTTAAAAATCTTACCAAACAACAGTTGTAGTCTAAACTTATTCATAGTCATCTTAACTATAATTGCACAAAATGTTAGTCTCCCAAATTAGATCAAGACTGGTTTTGAGAAATGGAGGTGCTTACCCAAATTCAAGTTCAGTTCTTGGTGATGGCATAAACGGCATAGATTATCCCGGGGAGATAACCGAAAATGGTGAGCAACAAACAGATCCAGAATTCCACCTGCAGCAACAAAGCCCCCGAAACGAAATCAAACACAAACACATCAAGTTAGAGGGACATAACAAGAACTCAAAAGAAGTAGTAGTAGTAGTAGTAGTAGTAGTAGTAGTAGTAGAAAGGAGAAGAAGTAAGGGAGAGAATGGAGCATCCCATCACCTTGCAACCGAACTTGAGAAAGACACCCAGCGGAGGCAAGATGATGGCGAGGAGGATGTCTATGCAAGTTGCGGTGCCTTCGTCTGCCATCTTGGTATTGGTATTGGTATTGGTATTGGAATTGGTCTTGGTCTTTGGTCTTGGTTTTCTTTGCCTCGAAAGCCGAAGTTGAAAAGCGGTTTCTTTTGAGTAGCAGAAGGGAAAGCGGAGAACGCGAGAGCTATTATAGGGAGTGATGGGGCTTCTACAACAACGGTTGGTGGGGTTATATAGGGCCCCCATGCAGGCCACGCGGAGGGAATAGATTGGATACATGCAAAACCGCGTCCTTTACACGGTTCCTTAGGCGTGTAAAAGAGGTGTATGTAGTCGTTAAAGGTTTCCCATGTGCTTTCTTGGGGTTGGACCTACGCATACCCTGCCCTACCCTATCTTTTCTTCCCAGAACTGGATTCGACTGAATGAATATTTGGTGGTTTATTCCGGTTAAGTCACGAACTAAAAAGAAAAAATTCATATTTAACAATAATAAATTAGATAATCATTTTTAGACCACAGCAATGATCCAACCACATCCAACATTACATTACAGCTACTTTACTTTCTCTTTCTCTTTCTCTTTCTCTTTCTCTTGATGTATTTTTCCTTTTCAAAAAAGCAAAGGAGCGCCAAACCCCGCTGTCATCTCGCATGTTGTCTCGCCCTTCTCTGTTTTATCCGTCACTTTCTTGTGGGCTTTACGACATCGTTGTTCCACCAAATATTATGTTTCACTAGAATGGGTTACCTGTGCTCTTGCAAAGCGTGTCAGTTGTAGGCTTCCACGAGTCAAGCCGACCAGAAGTTTCATGTAATCTAACGGCTTGTAGGTTGCCGCGTAGAACGAAAATAACGGCAGCAATGTAGGCCTCTGACCCAATAAAACCCCCCCATCTGGAGACTCTGTGCACGTGGTATAACCGCCCTCAGATCTCCAAATGCGCAAGAGATAGCCGCCGACCGGTCATGTCACGTGTGCCAGATAAGGTTCTCCCCTTTACAGCTTTTTTTGTTCTGCAAAGTGCTGAGCTGTTAAGTTACAGAACTTATTATTATTATTATTATTATTATTATTATTATTATTATTATTATTCCGCTAGTCACTTCCTCGTAAACAGCGAACGACAACCTATATGGGCCTCATGCCATGACGAAGCCCCAACCCACTTTCTGCCTTGTGGTCATAGCATGGACAAAGACCCTATAAAAAGTAGAAAATTTTATAGGATGAATTTAAAATTAATTCAATTTTTTTTATTTATTTATAAAAATAATCTTCTAAAAATTTGTCTTATTTTCATACCTTCCTGTCAACTCACATGTTCTCTTCCCCGGTGTCCGTCCCCTTCACCATTTATCCCTCACTTTGTAGTGGAGTTTACGACATCGTTATTCCTCCAAACATTGTGTCTTGTGGGGATGGGCTGGTTGTACTGCCAAAGCGCATCATTTGTAGGCTCCACGAGGCGAACCGACCAGAAATTATAAATTATCCGACGCCTAGGTAGCGTTTTTATTTTCCATTCCTTTTTATTTATTTTTATTTTTTTAAAGGAGTATTCCTTCGTAGAAAAAAGGTGTGGAGTGTCGTTCGCCGTCAACGATGCTTGTGTAAATATATATATATATATATATTATCCAAAAGAGCAAGCAAATTTTACACGACAAGCGAGACCATAAAGGAGGTCGGCATGAAATTATGTGCACGGAGTCGGTCATCGGAATAATGTTTTTTTGTCTTCCAGTCTGGTTTGACCCACTTAATCAATCAGGCGGCGAAAAGCAAATACCATGCTGATGAGTGAGCGAACTCAATTTCCGGCCAGCGCTCGCAGCCCTATAACTCCAACCTGTTTACCGGACAAAGGATGATCCGGTTTGGGGTGGCTCTCACGATTGTGGGTTTCTCTTCAATGGGCCTCCACAGTGTTACTGGACCTAAACTTATGACCGTTCAAATTATTTAAATAACTTAAACATATAAACTAGCTTCTTAGATCTTCTGATTCAATTATTATTATTATTATTATTATTATTATTTATGGCTCATCCCAAGCAGCCCTCTTTTTTTTTTTTAACTCGGTGGCATCATTATGAGATGAGAGTTCCCTTCCCCTTCCCCTTCCCTCCAAAATCTCACCCCCGTTGCACCGCCTTTCCCTTCCCTCCAACTCTTCTCTACTCCTTTCGAAAATCATTGCACCAGACATCCTCTCCTCATACGCCCACCCATCTCAACAATCTCCTCAACGCCACTCTCCGCACCAAGAGTCTCAACCATGTCACCCAAATTCACGCCCAAATCATCGTCAACAACTACACTTCTCTTCTCTTCCTCTTCAATGGTCTCCTCAATGTGTATGCTAAGTCTCGCAATATCCACCGAAGCTTGCAACTCTTCTCCACCGTGGATGATGAGTTTAAGAACATTGTCACTTGGACCTCTCTTATCAACCAGTTATGCCACTTTAACAAACCCTTCCAGGCCTTGACATTTTTTAACAACTTGAGGTGCACCGGTCTTTGTCCAAACCACTTCACTTTCTCTGCTATTTTACCAGCTTGTGCAGACACCGTGACTGTTAAACATGGTGAACAGATGCATTGTTTAATTTGGAAACATGGATTCAGCACCTATGTCTTTGTTGGCAGTGCATTGGTCGACATGTACGCCAAGTGTGCCGATATGAGCTCCGCGGAGAGAGTGTTTGATGAAATGCCTAGTCGAACCCTTGTTTCTTGGAATTCCATGATTGTGGGTTTCTTGCAGAATAAGTCTTACGATCGGACTGTTGGAGCTTTCAGGGAGGTTCTTAGTGAGTGTTTGGATAGTCCAGACGAGGTGAGTTGCTCAGGAGCGTTGAGTGCTTGTGCCATTATGGGTTGCTTCGAATTTGGGACACAAGTTCACGGACTTGCTGTTAAGCGTGGTTTGGTAGCATTGGCGTACGTGAACAACTCGTTAATGGACATGTATTGTAAATGTGGGTTCTTTGGTGATGCCGTTAAGTTGTTCAAAACCAAAGGAGATACGGATGTTGTTGCATGGAATGTTATGATAATGGCCTGTGTCCATCGCGATAACTTTGAGGAAGCTTGCAATTATTTCTGGGTCATGAGGAGGGAAGGCATATCACCCGATGAGGCTTCATACTCTTCCGTCCTTCATGCTTCAGCTAGTCTTGCAGCTCTAAATCAAGGCATCTTGATCCATGATCATATTATAAAGACAGGTTTTGCCAGGAATGCATGTGTTGCCAGTTCATTGATCACTATGTATGCAAAAGGTGGGAGCTTGGTTGATGCTTATCGGGTGTTTGAAGAGATTGAGGATCGAAATTTGGTTTGTTGGTCGGCAATGATTGCAGCTTGCCAACAACATGGTTGTGCAAAACAAGTCATTCATTTGTTTGAGGAAATGCTTGGTGAGGGGATTAAACCTGGTTACATTACATTTGTTTCAGTTCTCTCAGCTTGTAGCCATGCTGGGCATGTTGAAGAAGGATTTGGTTACTTTGATTCTATGACTAAGGTGCATGACATGAATCCTGGGCCTGAACACTATGCTTGCATGGTTGACTTGCTTGGTCGTGTTGGTCGATTGGATGAAGCCAGGAGGTTTGTTGAGTCAATGCCAATCAAGCCTGGCCCTTCTGTCTGGGGAGCTTTGCTTGGGGCTTGTAGGAATCATGGCAATCTTGAAATGGGAAAAGAGATTGCTGAAAGACTTTTTGAATTGGAACCAGACAATCCGGGAAATTACGTGCTGCTTTCTAACATGTATGCGCGTAATGGGATGTTGAAGGAAGCTGATGAGGTTAGACGGTTGATGGGGGTCAATGGAGTGAGAAAAGAACCTGGATGTAGCTGGATTGATTTTAAGAACATTACCTTTGTGTTTACAGTGCATGACAGATCACATCCTAGGACAGATGAGATTTATGAGATGTTGAAGAAGTTGGAAGAGTTGGTGAAGAAGAAAGGCTATGAGCCTGAAACTCTGTTTGCAGTTAACAGTGGGGAAAGGTACAAAGAGCAAAGCTTGTGGTATCACAGTGAGAGACTAGCCCTAGCATTTGGGCTACTGGCCCTTCCCGTTGGGGCTCCAATTAGGATAAAGAAGAATTTGAGGACTTGCGGCGATTGTCATAAAGTGATGAAGCTTGCCTCACAGATTTTCGAGAGAGAGATTATTGTAAGAGATATGAATAGGTTTCACCGGTTTGCTGACGGTTTGTGTTCCTGCGGAGATTATTGGTGACTGGATTTTGTAGAATTCGAAGACAGAAAAATCAAGTTTTGTCTTTCTTCCTTTATTATTGTTACCATTATTTCTTTTTAAAAATGATGCTTCTTAATTTTCACACAGATGAAGCTAATTTCAGCTTTCATAATCATTAATTATTTGTGGCATTTCACGCAGAATAATTCAATTCATTTCTCACAATAAAGCTTTTTGATCCCATGGTGCAGTGCAATTCCTTGTTGGACTACTTTCCCTTGACATGATCATCTTACTCACGATATGCAAAGTTATGATTAAAGAAAGAGAAAACTGTAAGACATAAGGAACTGGCTTGGTGTATGTGTTTATTTTATTTATTTATTTGTGAATTAGAGGTTAAAAGTTATTCAAGATTTGTTTCCTCATGTAAATACCTTGTGTCCTTATTGAGCAAGCGAATGAAAAACTGATGAAAGCTAAAAATGCAGGAGACCGAAACTTGTCGGAAAATTACCCAATGGCAGAATGCTTGCATTCTCTAAAAAGGAAGTTGTAGAATGTTCTTTACACTTAAAGAAAGAATTGCAATGAGAAAAACTAATGGGGCCGTTAGTTCACTAATGGGCCATGACAAATATACAATAAGGCATAACAAGACCCATTACTATTCAAGATTTCTATCATCTTAAATAAAAGATGTTTCTACGTGTAAATACCTAGTGTCTTTATTAAGTAAGCGAATGAAAAATTGATGAAAGCTGAAAATGAAGGAGACCGAAACTTTTGGGAAAATTACCCAGCAGCAGATTGCATGCACTCTGAAAAGGAAGCTGTATAATGTTTTTTACTCTTAAAAGAGAGAATTGCAATGAGAAAAACTAATGGGCTCCTTAATTCACTAATGGGCCATGATAAACATACAACAAGGCATAACAAGATCCACTATATAATGCATGTTTCAACACTCTTCCTTAAGCTAAAAATTTGTATAAGTCAAATACTCTAAGCTTGGACAATAGATGATTATGTTGTGGGCTATATAGAGCTTTAGTAAATAAGTCTGCAAGCTGCTCTCGTATACTAATGTGATAAGTTCTTAATAATTCCTCTTTAGATCTTCTAACACACGAAATGATAATCTATTTCAATATGCTTGGTTCACTAGTAGAAGATGAGATTGCAACAATATACCCAATCGCTTCATTATCATATAAAAGTGGGACAAGTCGTGGAATGATTATGCTTAGGTCTAGAAACAATCCTAAAAGCCAAATGACTTCACAAACAATGTATCTCATAGCTCGATATCTAATGAATGTGATACAGTAAGCTATTTCTTGGCCAACCAAGAGATTAGGGAGTCTCCTAATTTAATGCAATAATTGGTTACACACTTTGTAGACATGGGACAAGTTGCATAATCTAAGTTGCAGTATTTAGTAAGCAGTCAACTCTAACTTCAAAAAAGAGGAGAGTAAAAGTCCAAGACCAAGTGTCTTCTTGATGTACTTTAACAATCTCATAAATGCATCCATATGTGACTGCTTTGGCGCATGACTGAACTAGCTGAGATGTTGGACTGTGAAACAAATGTCTAGTTTGGTATGAGTCAAGTATAAGAGCCTACCAATCACTCTCCAAAAGGGTCTATAATCCTTCAAAAAAGGATTATCATGACTATTATGATCTCCTTCATCATACTCTATAGTGGTTAATTTCACATTCTGCTCTAAAGGGGTAACAACTGGCTTTGACCCTCCAAGTCTAGCCTTTGAGACTAAAGTCTAATACATACTTATGCTAACTGAGGTAAATATCCCTTGAAGAACAAGATATCTCTATGCTTAGAAAATATTTACATTGTTCGAGGTCTTTCATGTGAAATATTGAATGTAAATATCTTTTAAGCTTTAAAGTTGCAGTGGGATTGTTCCCTATTACCAAGATATCATTAACATAAAAAAAAGGATAATGAATGAATCCTTAGTTTGTCTAGTAAACAAAGTATAATCATGTAGCAATTGATGAAAACCCCATATGAGGAGTGTCTTGGTAAATTTGGCATACCATTGCCTCAAGGTTTGCTTTAACTTATATAATGATTTCCTTAAGCGACACATTAATTGCTCACCCTAAAGTGAAAAACTAAGTGGGAGCTACATATAAACCTCTTCCATTAAATCCTCATACAAAAAAGTATTATGTACATCTAATTGATAAATGTACCAATTTTTAATTGATGCAATGCTCATAACTGATCTTTTATCTTTTTTGTTTTTATTATGTAAAGCAATTAAGGCAACAAACAAGATTATCACATAAGAAAAAAATAGATTTTTGGTAGGTGGTTCGGCCCAAGCCACCTCAACACTTACTCCACCCCATTCTAGCAACAATTTGCTAGAGCCACTCTCCAATAAATTAACAAATTGATTATAAAAGATATTCAATCCCTTACA
Organism: Casuarina equisetifolia; assembly: GCA_028551475.1. NCBI lineage: Eukaryota > Viridiplantae > Streptophyta > Magnoliopsida > Fagales > Casuarinaceae > Casuarina > Casuarina equisetifolia. Next base: position 149,652 of record CM052358.1, on the reverse strand, counting down.
AGGGAGAATTACTCCTCCAATCCCAATTACAGATTCTTTTCCTAAGAATTTCAATAATAAGTAGGAGTTAAGTATAAATTTTGAATTCAGCTTTTTTAAGATATGAATTTAAGTTCAAAAGCTTTAAACAAGTGTTAAATGCTTAATACAGAATGATATCGACAAAAGCCCCAAATTCAGAAGAACTCTGGCATTGTTCACTCATATGAAACCAGCTCACATAAGATATGAATTAAAGAGCAATATGATTTCCTAACAAGTGTATGAAAGCATTAATAAGCTCATAGTAGAATCATCAAAATGTAAAATCAATTTCGTGAGCTTGAAGAAGCTTGAGTGAAGAGTATGAGTTTATGAAAGAAGCTTGCTTTCTTTGTGTGATTTTCAAACCAACCAATAATCAGTGAATAAGATGCACTTAAGTAGATGCATGAATAAGGTGGTTTTCCATGCAATATTTCAAAAGGTGACTGATTTCTAAGTTGAGCGCTATGTAATTAGTTAATAATGTGTGTGGCCATCAATATGCATTCTCCCTAAAAACCTGTAAGGATGTGAGCTTGAAACATTAAAACTAGTGTAACATGTAATAAATGATAATGTTTGTGCTTTATTATCTCATTCTACTGAGAAGTATATATGCAAGAACTTTCATGATATATATACTAAAAAAAAATGAACATGTAGCCAAAAAAAAATTATGTTTCATTGTCAGAATGAATGTGCTTAACCAAGATGTCATGTTGATTTTGGACCATGAAAACAATAGATTGAATAATGGAAAAAAAAATTTAATCTTTAAAGCATAAAAGAAAAGTCTAAGTTGTCGGTGAAAAATGATAAACAATAGTTAAAAAATAACATGACTTGTCATGATTGGGTTCCTTACGAGGAACCCATAAGTCCATGTGCACAAAATCAAATATGGCATTAGTGAAATTTTGACGTTGAGGAAAAACAAATCAAGTTTGCTTTGCCAAAGGGCAAATAAAACAAACAAAAAAAAATTCAAGGCATTCCACAAATTTTCCAAGTGTATAATAACATTTTTGTGAGTTATGTCCCAAACATCTATGCCATAAAATATAGCTAGAATTAGTATTGTTATTACATGAATTGTTCAAAATGCGTGTAATACAATAAAGTAGTTCTCTAAGAGTGGATTGCAAAAAATAGAGTCATTGCATTGCTTTACACAATTCGATTACTTGTTTAGTCGTACAGTCCTAAAAAGGGCAAAAATTGTCAAAAACATGATAGTGCAAGATGAAGTTTGAGTTGGATTGGGGTTCAAAGGAGGAGGAGAAGCCATTTTTGAGCTGAACCTTGGTGGGTTTTGTGAAGTTTCTAGAAAAAAAAAAAAAAGACTGATTGGTTGGTGAGATTTCAATCAATGTGCATTTTTCAAGGCAAAACTTAGTAGGATGTGAGCTGAACGCAGCACATATGAAAATACCCAATTGACAACCAAATTACACTACCGAAAATAACCTTGAGACGAAGCAAAAAATAAAAATAAAAATACTTCAAAGTTCATCCCATAAAGAAGATTAAGAATGTTGTCTTCCTAACTTGACTCCGATACCATATTGATTAAACAAATGAAGAACTGATGAAAGCTGAAAATATAGGAGACTGAAACTTGTGGGAAAGTTAATGCTTGCATTTTTTGGAAAGGAAGCTGTACAATATTCTTTACACTTAAAGAAAGAATTGCAATGAGAAAAATTAATAGGCCAGTCAGTTCAGTAACAGGCCATGACAAATATACAACAAAGCGTAACAAGGCCCACTACATAATACATGTTTCAACAGTCTTACTGAAGGAGATGTGCAAAAAGAATGCTAGGTGCTGGCAATCATGGAGGAATTTACGGAGAGCTGTTTCCTTCTGATCCCTTTTTTCCCATTGTATATGCCGGCATTGAAGGAAAGATGTAGAAGATATGGTGTCTCAGTTATCTACCCGTATGATGCTGAGAAAATGTAAGACTTGCTACACTTTGTCAACCGTCATCTATTCCCAACTTGCACGTAGAATAATGTCGCATAAATGCTCGTTAAGTCATGAATGAATTTCTGCTTCCCCAGCAAGTTGCATGAGCAAATCTGGAGTAGTTAATGTTGATGCTTTTATTTGTCTCTGCCTCCCATTGCATCATGTGATCAAGTTGCAAATGTGCCTGCAACTGTACCTCATCCAATCATTAACTTGTCTCATGTCTTTGAAGCTGTACCGTATTATCCATATTATCTATTCGGCCCTGAGTGACAGAAACAGCCGTACCTTTAAGAGTCATGTCATTTAGAATCAACCTGTAGATGGCCAATACAACACGTAAGTGCAATAACATAAACGTTACAGCGAGCAAAGGAATTACTGTGTTACGAGTTAAATATCTAAAACTGGACTTTATCGCATCAAGGGGTTGATTTAGGTCGCTGCCTCTAAGAAAAACGGTATGGAGATAAAAGAACTGTTCTGAATGCTTCCAGAGAATTCCATGCACTGTACATCATGCATCTTTTCCGCTCATAAATGTCCAGGTGACATAGTACCTTCCCTGAAGTTGATATTTTTACAGTTGTCCTGGCAGGTCACGCCATGTAAGCTGAAGTATTTTAATCCTGAACTGCGGAACGTCATGGGCAGGGCTAATATAAGAAAAGGAGTTGGTCCCCTCAGAAACCTGAAACAACTGGTATGTCTTTATCATATCTTAGAGATAATGGCTGCCTCTGCCTTCTTACTCTTAGATGCATGCGCCACCTTTGTGTCTTGAACCATTCCCTATGTGCCCAAAATGTGTTTGAATGGTGGGAAGTTTGGACGTTTTCATAAATTGTAAAAAGAATGATACCAACGCTTGTCCGATTATTTTAATAGAAGGATATGACAATGTTTATAAACAATGTATGTCGGTGGCAGCTATAGACGAGAAAAACGAAAAAAACTGGCTAGTGGTTGTTTACAGCACCCAGGCTCTGTCCTTCTTCTCTTACGCAGAGATTTTGAGATTCAGGGTCATAAAATACAAATGGGTGTTAGATAAATCTAGCGGACATGTGCAGATTGCAGGGAAGCAGAGACAGTGCCTGCAGAAACTGTTAGCACGGAGAGAGCAGATTTCATGCTTGGGTCCAACTTATAAGGCTCCGCAGCCAAGATGGTGTTATTTTATTCGAGGTCCGTCCCAGTTCCATCCTCCCAAGGAGCTTCACTTTAAATAGTTTACATTATCCTCGGCTCGTCCCACATCTCTGTCTCAATCACTCTGGTTTCTTTATTTGGGTCTCTGATCATTTTACTTGGGACCGTGGGGTCCTTACCAACATGCTTGGGCAAATCGTGTCTTTAGCTGTTTGCTTAGACATAATGTGCTGTTTTACATTAATAATTGCGGAGACGGTCTAAATGTTTCAAGGTTTTTAACTCTTCTTCTGCAGATGAAGAAGAATATGTAACGTCAGTGCTGAAGAGGAAATAAACTTCGAAGATCGCAGATGAAACAGAACCGAGTAAAGCAGTGTCAATATGATTGATAAGAGGAAAGAGGCGTTCTTTAAAAGGAAAGGAAAGGAAAGGAAAGGAAAGGAAAGGAAAGGAAAGGAGAATGATTCTGCAAGTAGGTGTGTACTTGACAGCAAAGGACACAAAAATGGTTCTCGTAACCAAGGCATGCAATCACCAGGCTGAGGAGGACTCATGCAATCAAGGCGTATAGACACAAAAACGTGCCATGTGAACTTCATACATGCACGTGAAATTCACGCCACTGGTGGCAGTCAACTTCTAGAATCTGCAATCCATGCCGGGGGGTAGACTTCAGGACCTGCAAAACTGGCCGAGGATGGAAATGCCAGGTCACCGTCCTCCTCGTCTCATGGTCGGCGCTCATTCAATGATCTTAGGCCCCCTGGTGGACCCACTCGGATTGGCCTCTCCAATGCGGATCTAAGGGAGCGGCTGCGAATAGCGGAGGACTGATTTCCTCGTTGTCAGCCTTTCCGATGGGTGCTGAACCCATTCCTTCCACTTTACTCCGTTATCTCATACTGATTTGATTTAATCACTGTCCTGACTTGCTTCATCACCCGCGACATCTTTCCCGTGTTATTTTGGTTCGGTGGGTCCTCACAATCTGAAGTAATCGATTTGGCATGTAAAGGACCATATTGGGGTTGATGTAGTACCTTGCAAAATGCTTGACATGGTGGGCAAGACGACATTTCGCGGACCTTAATCATGGGAGCGAACTTTGAAATCGATTCTGAGATCATCATGCCATGGTCTGAGTCTAGTGGGGATGAGAAAGAACGGATAGTGATAGATATTCAAAAAAGAAGCAAAGAAAAGAGGCTTCGCCGTGGCAAAAACTTGGAGGCTTTTTGTTTGTTTTAAAAACAATTCATAAGGGTCATTTCAAAGCTTTTCCTATCTACAAAGACGCACTTCTTTCTTTTCAAGAGAGAAAACGAAATGATAGACATGAAATAAATAAAAATAAAAGAAGGCAAGTCAAAGTGCTTTGTTAATTTCAGGGGCCAAAATCCTAAGAGTAAAGCAAATGTTATTAAGTATATGATTCAGACTCGTTATTATTTTGTCAAAAGATTGGTCTAATAGTTAATCACAATACTTTAACATTTATAAGATTATAATAGTATCATAGTATATAGTTGTTCAATTTCTCCTTATTTTAAGGCATGAATGTATATTTTTTATTAAACATAAGAGTGTACAAATTTTTTAGTATCATATATATGAATTCAAATTCTCTAGAATATAAATAGGTCTCGAATCTATGTAAAAAGTGACACATTAGATAGTCCATGTAGAATTATTGTAGTACGACTAACTTCTGAAATGAAGATAGATTTCTTCTTAATACATGAAAATGGGTTTGTCCATACAACGCACAAGAGAAAGTCGAATGGGCAGAATTGAGTTGATATTTGCGGGGATAAGATATATAATAGCAGGGGAGAGGATAACGTGTTGTATTCAAGTACAGAGTAGAGGATAATGTGTTGTATTCAAGTACAGAGGAGAGGATAATGTGTTGTATCCACGACAACCCACCACACCCAATCCAGTGGGGTGGGCCTTTTTTCAGCTCCATGATGGAATCACAATCAGCCTCAGATTAGCATCAGACAACGCACAACAACTGCAAGCCCAGGATCCGGCCAAATCGTGGGCCCACACTCCCTCAGCTAAAGGTCACTAACCACAATGGTAAGCTTAACTCTGGTTAGGCTCTTCTCTCTCTCTCTCTCTCTCTCTCTCTCTCCCTTCCTCCTTTCTCTCTCCCCTCCCTGTGTGCTTCTTCGTCCACTGCGCCTCTGCAAGCCTTTCGCCGTCTTCTACGTCCACTTGGAGTCTCTCGCTCTCTTCCAGCTGCAAACTCTCAAAAGCTCTCGCTTTTGGACACAGTTGTTCTGCTTCACGATCAAATTTCACGTTCTTAATGCATATGGATCAGCGAAGTTTGACTGCTTCGAGGATCCCAGATTTTCCCGAAGATTTTTTGTTTCTTTCTAACGAATCACTTGGGAGTCCTCTCGTTTTGAAAAACGGGTATTGGGCTCTTTGAGCTGCTCTACAAGTTACATGGCTTTTCCCGCGATTTGAAGTGAAAATTAAAGCTGTTTGTTTGAGCTTTTTCACTATGTGATCTGCTTGTTTTCTGGGGTTCCTAATTAATCATTAGACAGTGGAAAAGATCGAATTTTTAAACTTCATTTGGAGGGTTTTTGTATCATTGGAGCCATTAAAGAATTGGTTTGACTGATACTTTATTCTTAATTAAATTTCCTACTTTTATATAGATAAAATACCTTCCTGACAAAGACTTGAGTATTAAAAGAAAGATTTTATTCTGTATATTACGTCTGTTAAAGAAGGGAAGTTCTCTTTTCTTTTCCCCCACTATAAGTTCAGCTAGGATTGTCTTACCGTGGCGTTTTTGGACAGGATTCTGTCTTAAGACCTTGGTGGAGTTCTCCTTGTCTGGGGTTCTTTGAACCATGCATTGAGAGTTAAGAGTGGAATGTGGATGCTGCCAAAAAAATTGGCAGTAGCTTAAATCTGGGGCATTTCTGAGGGGCAGTCAGTTTTCCACCTTTACATCATGCCTTTATCCGAGCTGTATCGAATGGCTAAAGGGAAGTTTGATTCTCTTCGAGACAAGAACACCACATATTCAACTGATTCATCTTTTCTGTAAGTTCAGTGTCACTCATTTTGTTTGGTTCTTTACACTCTTAGCTTTTCTACTTCGTGCCATTTGATTTTGTTTTCTTATCCCTTTTGATGTTTTCGGTATTTCTGTTGTTATTATTGCTTTTCTTCTGCTTTATAATGCAGGCCTGAGGATGAACTTTTCGAGCTTGTATGGGAAAATGGTCAGATTTTGAAGCAAGGTCAGTCCAGTAGACCTAGAAAGAGCCCAACTACTAACGGCTTGCCATCTCATGTCACTAAGACAGGTGATAAAGACATAGGAAATGGCACCAGTTCAAAGGTGGGAAAATTTGGGGTACTGGACTGTGTAATGGATGAAATTCCGATGTCGATGTCGGTGCCGGTGGCGTCAGCCGAAATGGATTTGAGTGAAGATGATGCAATTATTCCTTGGCTGAATTATCCACTTGATGAATCTTTGCAACATGACTATTGCTCTGAGTTGTTGCCTGAATTATCTGGGGTGACTGCAACAGAACTGTCCGCCCAAAATAATTTGGCATCTATTGACAAAAGAAGTAGTTGTAATGTGTTGTGTAGGGATTGCCATACCGATTCTGTAAATGTTGTTAATTTAAGACAGGGGGATGTGTCAAAGGTTTCTGCAGTCGGTTGTGGTGAGGCCACAAGACATAGAAACAGTCCCTTGTACCCATTGTCTTCACAGCAATGCCAAACGTCGTTCCCATCCCTTAGGTCAGGGGTTCAGGATGCCTCTGACTATAAAGTGACCAATGTAATGCACCATGCTGCATCCGGGGATTCAACACGGATTGCGTCTGGCGCTTGTGGACTTCCTACCCTAAAGGCTCAGAACAAAATTGAAATGTCCCCTTGCAATAACTCCAATCTGATGAATTTCTCTCATTTCTCACGACCTGTTGCCCTAGTGAAAGCTAATCTTCAGAACATTGGTCTAATGGCTGCTTCCGGTTTGTCAAGCATGGAAAGGATGGTCAGTAAGGAGAAAAGTTATGCCGCAAGTGGTGAAAATCCTATCGAATCAATACTTATCAATTCAAGTAGTGGCATATGTAAAGAATCGAGTTCCTATTGCCAGCCTGTTCCAGCACCATTGAAGGTTGACTCAAATCCGTTAGCGGATCAGCCTGTTGAGGAACCAACGGCCACTAAACAATGTGAGGCAATTTATCAAGGGGATGCCTCTAAGAGTGACAAAAGCTTTAATCCGGTCCTTGGTGAAGGTGTGACTAAAGGACTACAAGATGGTGACAAGCCCCCAGAGCCTGCTGTTGCTTCTTCTTCTGTTTGCTCTGTCAATAGTGTGGAGAGAGCTTCAGATGATCCAACACATAATCTGAAGAGAAAATGTCGTGACACTGAAGAATCTGAATGCCACAGTGAAGTAAGTTCAAGGGCTGTATTACCACTTTCGAGTGCTTGTAAATCTTCCTTTTATCTGTTTCCTTCATTAACAAGAATACACAACCATGTGCAGGATGTTGAGGAGGAGTCAATAGGTGTAAAAAAGGCAGCTTCCACCCGTGGGAGTGCCGGTTCTAAGAGAAGCCGAGCAGCAGAAGTGCATAACTTATCTGAAAGGGTGAGCAATACCATTCGAGACTAGTGCTAGCGATGAGGAATAACTTTGATTCTTTTGTGGTTCTGCACTTCTCTCCCTCTGAATTATAAGGTCTTAACTGGTACTCAATTTGGACTTCTATGAACAGAGGCGAAGAGATAGGATCAACGAGAAGATGCGTGCATTGCAAGAACTCATACCAAACTGTAATAAGGTTGACATTCAAGAACAGTTTTGTTAGATTTAATTGATGCACCTTGTGTTTTGTTTAGACTTTTTAACTGAAACAAGGGCTTAAAAATTGGGTTGGAAGTTTGGCTTTATAGAAGTAAAGTCATTTTGTGAAAGTGAATCTATGTTTATGAAGGCCGAAAGCTGAGAGCTTATACTTATGCATTTTTTCTGATTTTCTGTTGTACAATTTATTTTCTTAACTAATCTAATTAACTCTTGTGGTTTGTGGATCTTATTGAAGTATGTAACCTTGAACATAACCAACTTAAAATTAACTTTTTCTGAACTTTTGGTTCTGCTGACTTTCACATTTTGGCATTCTAAGGTGGACAAAGCTTCAATGCTCGATGAGGCCATTGAGTATCTTAAGACACTTCAGCTACAAGTGCAAGTAAATATTCTCTTTGCTTTCTCCAACAAATTGCATTTCAATTAGTTTTCATCAAATTTGGACAATCCAATTTCAGTTTGGCGTTATTTCCACTTCTCATGCAGATTATGTCCATGGGAGCTGGTTTGTACGTGTCACCAATGATGTTACCAACAGGAATGCCACACATGGCTGCCCCTCCCATGGCCCATTTCTCCCCAGTGGGTGTTGGAATGGGATTGGGATTGGGAATGGGTTATGGGATGGGTATACCTGACATGAATGGTGGATCTTCGGGTTACCCTATGATGCAGGTGCCCTCCATGCAGGGAGCACATTTCCCAGTGCCACCTATGTCACTACAAACTGCTTTACATGGGATGGCAGGATCGAACCTTCAGATGTACGGGCTTCCTGCTCAAGGACTTCCCATGTCCATGCCACGTGCACCCTTAATTCCCATGTCAGGAGGGCCTTATATGAAGTCAGCCACGGGACTGAATGCCAATGGGGTGGTAGGTTCTATGGAAAATGTGGATTCAGCTCCAGCCTCTAGCTCGAAGGATCCAATGCAGAACGTGAGTTCCCAAGTGCTGCAAAGCACTGGTGCGAATAGCTCAGTGAGTGAGACATCTAGTCAGGTTTGAGCATTTATTTTGGAACCTATGTTCTTGTTGAAGAAAGTACATGAATGGAGAACCTTAAGGTTGATAAGTAGATTGTATATGTCAGCTGATTTACCCCCAGGAGAGGCCACATCTGTATGTTCCTCTGTATCTCTCTTTTGGAGAAGCGAAATGAGGAGTCTAAGCAAGATACTAAAGAAGAAATAGTGACTCAATTTCTCCAATAAATTCTTTTGTGGAATTTAGTTCTTTAAGTCCCATATATGTTTGTTGGAGGTTTCTTTGCCAGGTAAGCAGAGTCTTGGAAGATGACTTAAAGGCTTAGTTTAGACCCTCATGTTTTAGTACTTGCCCCACTAGCCAAAAGCCTAATAAGATAATCAAAGAAACATAACGCATGCTAAACTTTGGCTAAGAGCTGACAAATGTTGATTGGCACTTGATATGTCATTGTTGTTTGAAGAATATGGACAAGCAGTCTTCATTGCATGGGATGTTCTCTTCAACAGAGAAAGGGGACTACCCAAAAGGTTGTTTGCTTATGGAACTTGTTAATAGGTAATTATGCAAGACAGAATGTATAGGGATTAACCAAGAGTCTTAAAACTTCAATTGTTGATCACATAACATTTCTTTTCAGTTGTACATCACAATACATTTCCTGTTCTCATTTTGATTCATTTGCATTCCGCCACTAGTATGCTAGAATCCCCTAATCTCTTACTGTTTTTCAAATAGTAGTGTCCGGCAACAAATTCAGGATTTGAGCCATCTTCTTTGGCCCAAAATATTATCCAAGCTTCAGAGGTTACTAACAATGCAGCTGTTAACTCTGTAAAGGGAAATGATGTTGTGCCTAGTAGAGCTGCTTGTAAGTGATGTTCTGAATTTATGGTCACTTCAACCTTTTATATTAAATCAAACGTTGCTGGCTCAAAGAGATAACTACTCCTTTTGCATGTAGGTTAAGATTGACTACCAGTACTGGTGATCTTTGGGATTGTAGGGGAAACTGTGATGGCTTTTGAGATCGAACCTCTTGTTTCATGCTACATCATGCTCTTGGCAGTTTCTATATTAGACCTCAGATGGCTAAACAACAATCTTTAGTCTAATTTAAGGACAGTACAATGACAAATTGCACAGATTTTGGCGCCTTGAGGAGATTCAAAATCTTTTTTCTTTTTTTTTTTTCGCAGTTGTACATTCAAACTTGGACCTCTGTAGTCAATGCAATGTGTAAGAGTGAACTTTCTCGAGGAGATATGTATCCAAAATGTGTCTCAGACCTTTTACAATAATTCCTTGAATTAAGGAAATGATAATTATATTTCAATCCATGAGCTCTCTCTCTCTCTCTCTCTCTCTCTCTCTCTCTCTCTCTCTGATGCAATGAAGTGTGTCTGGTTATAATTTGAAGCTTTGTGTTAGGATGACTAATCTAGTTCCGTTTGATTCCTAAATCAAATTAATTGGTGTGCGATATGGAAAATAAATGGGAATTAATAAAATAGGAATTTCTGAATGGCTTCGGGCTGTGGTTGGGAGAGTGTTTGGCATTGGATGCTGGGAGCCTAACCCATTTTTGGACAATCTATCGAGTTCGGAAGTTTGTTTTGTGTAAAGAGCTCATTTCTTTTTGCTTCATGGTCACAACCATCCCTTTTATTGCAACAATAACTTCCCATCCATTGATTTGTAAAGATTTTCCGCTATGAATCATATATGAATGGTATGAATAGACAGATAATCGGGTGAACATACACGAGAAATATATGAATCTGCAAGCTCAACATAGATGAAGGAATTCTTAAGCTTAGGCTTAACATCTGTCACCTGATGGAACTGTTGAGGAACGGTCTCCTCTAGCTAGTTTCTTTTCTTACATGAACATTTAAAAACACCTGCTCAATATTTCTAGATTTTGATGTTCCCATTGTCTTGTATGTCACACCCCACTGAATGGTTGGCTTTTTACTTCATGTTACGAGTATTCCCTCTTGCTTCATTCTGTGTTTACGACATGTTGCAGCTCATGGATGTCCTTGAACCGTCTCCACATTTTGGATGGGAATGGGATCTCAGTACGGAAATGTAAGCTGCCACAATTCGATTGAGTTCATCATAACGTGATCGTATTAAAACGAGAAAAACAGGGTCTTTTGTGAATGGATATGAGATTCCTTTATTGACAGTTTCTTGGATATCAGTAAGTGCTGGAGTCCCCCAATGAAAAAGGATAATATCCACCATGGCAAAGCTTTCCTTTCCCAAGTTGTCGGCCACTCCTTTCCCTTCTTGTCCAGGACCCTTTGACGAACAGGATGGAGGAAATGTTGCAGACACCCAAATATGGATGTTTACCATCAGCAATCATAGTCAGGACGTCCATAATTACTAGGAGAAAGCAATGGAAGTGAAAACTGTTCTGATGATGATAACCCAGAAAGGTAGTCATAAGCTATGATGCTTGCAGATACGACCCGAAGTCCCTCAGGAGTCAAGACACCATTTTCATTATTGATCGTATCATGGGTCAAGCGACCAAAATGATTTCATAACTAATGAACATTAAACGACAGTAAAAAGGCATCCTTATGGTGTGAATTCAAAACCTACATAAAAGATATCAACAAAATCAACTTTACAAGTACATAGTTCTCATCTCCAGATGATTATTCGCAAACCATCAACGACAAACTCCATCAAATACATACAACCGGAAAGAATTGGGTAGAAACAGAAAACAATGTCTTTACAACTTCCACAATATTGAGTATGGCAAAGACTATAACTTCTATATGCACTCTTTACAAATTAAACAAGCAATCAAGCGGGAATGACAGAACAGCAACACACTTGAGCCCAGCAGCTACGGCTACACGTCACACACAGCAATTCGGAAAAGATACTTCTGCATACAATTATAGACTTGCATTTATAGTCGAGCTCCATTATTTGACTTTAATATCACCCTTGGCTTCAGAAGAGAGAGTTTTCGAATTCGGAGATTTCCCAATGATGGCTTTCTTTGCCTTCACAAGCGACTGTTTCACCTTTGATATAATGTTGTTTGATTGCTTTTGAGTGGACTTCGCTGGAAGTTCCTTGGGCAGGTCCTGGGATGTTTTTGTCTCATCACTTGCATTGACGGATGGCTCCGCATTATTACCATCAAGATTTGCAATTTCGTCAACTGTATCTTTCTCCAACTTATCTTCACTAGTTTCTATATTCTCCTCATTTTTCACTTGCAACTCAGATTTCTCGGGTTCTTCAGGGGATTTGCTATCAACTGGAGTAGCTTGAGCCTGCTTTTCCTCCACGCCTTCATCTTTGTTGGTTCCACCTAAAGCTAGTGTCTCCTCATTCTGCTCTGCTTTGTTTTCCTCTTCCACCTCTTTGCCAGTTCTCTTTTCGTCACCTGATTTTTGGACAACTTCAGCTGCAGAAATAGATCTACTGATATCCTTCTCTTTAACCGTCGTAGTTGATTCCTCGGGTCTCACATTTATTTTTCCATTCCCTTCTCCAGTCTTCATAGTTTTTTCCTCATTCTCCTCTACAGCAGCGTGTTTTGGTAGCTCCCTAATCTCATCAGCTCCACTCAACTCCTTTTTCTCTTCCGTCTTAACCTTCTCTGCGTCGGTACTGGGTAGAGAAAATTCCCCTTCATCTTCCTTCAGAGAAGTTAGAACGTCCTGATCATTCTGAACTTGTTCAGAACTTCTGATTACACTTGGTTCTTCCTCTTTGCCCTTGGAAAAGGTAGTCTCAACCTTTTCAGCCGAAGTCCCTGCGTCCTTCCCTGTATCAACTTCCACTGTTTCCTTTGTATCAACTGCCTCATTTGTTTTCTCAACTTGTTCAATATGTTCTGATGGTTCTCCTGACTTTTCTTCTGCTTCAATCGCTGCAGCTTCTGGTTCCTCCACTTTTATGGACTCCTCGTGTGGAATTTTGATCTCTTCTATTCCTACTACTCCTGGTTCTTTTGGAGGAGGTACATCCAGTGGTTCCTCAAGTTTCTCAGCAGCAGCGGGTCTTTGTTTTGGAACTTCAACTATATTTGCTTTCACCTCGGGCTCTTTCTCGAGAGATGCAACTGCTAGTTGCTCCACTGCTTCTTCGACAACAGACTCCACAGGTGTTTGCTCCGATGCTTCTTCGACAACATACGCCACAGCTGGTTGCTCCAGTGCTTCTTCGACAACAGACGCCACAGCTGGCTGCTCCGCTGCTTCTTCGACCACAGACGCCACAGCTGGTTGTTCCGCTGCTTCTTCGACAACAGACGCCACAGCTGGCTGCTCCGCTGCTTCTTTGACAACAGACGCCATAGCTGGCTGCTCCGCTGCTTCTTCGACAACAGATGCCACAGCTGGTTGTTCCGCTGCTTCTTCGATAACAACCGGGACAGGTGGTTGCTTCGGTGCTTCTTCGCTAACAACCGGGGCAGGTGGTTGCTTCGGTGCTTCTTCGACAACAGACGCCATAACTGGTCCCTCCGGTGCTTCTTCGACAACAGACGCCACAGCTGGTTGCTTCGGTGCTTCTTCGACAACAGACGCCACAGCTGGTTGCTTCGGTGCTTCTTCGACAACAGACGCCAAAGCTGGTTGCTCCGGCGCTTCTTCGACAACAGACGCCACAGCTGGTTGCTTCGGTGCTTCTTCGACAACAGACGCCAAAGCTGGTTGCTCCGGCGCTTCTTTGACAACAGACGCCACAGCTGGTTGCTCCGGTGCTTCTTTGATAACAGACTCCACAGCTGGTTGCTCTTCTGGTTGGGTGTCAGTACTGTCAGCTACTGGCTGTGGTATGATGGTAGTGTGTGAATCAGGAATGCTGTCATTTTCCACCGTTTTATCGTTGACTGGAACAAGCGAAGCAGGAGCATCATCAGTCTTCTCGACCTTGGCTATAGGAGGCTCAAACGGCTTATCATCAGACAGTTCTTCAGCTTTAGATAAAGGGGTTGCTGGACTGGGAGATTCCTCGACTTTGGGATTTTCTTCTTCTAAGCTTTCCTTGGAAGAAGAAACACTACCGTGCTTGATAGCTTTAACCCCTTCACTGACCTTCTCAACTTGCTGCAAACAAATGGCGGAGTACTGAATGAGCATATACAAGGAAATACGAAGCAGTGAGTGGGAATTGAACACAGCATAGCATTGTTTATTATCATGTGCAGCGTCCAATTTTGCTGGAAAGTTGGAGAGGCAGAATTCGTTTAGGTATGCATTTATGTGGGTGACCCAAGTAGAAGAAATGTGGAAATTCAGCTCAGATGGTCTGTAAGATTTGAGAAAAACCACCGCCAAGCCTTTGCAGAGAAAGCAGTTTTCCGCTTCCAGTGTCTCATCGCCCATGAATATTCGGATTATTTTCTTTAAACTCATAACTAGACAATTTGGGGGATTTGGACAGAATCCTTACTAATAAAGATACTGTGACAAATCCTGACGCTGCCTCGTCAAAAAATAATCATCGTTTACTCGGATCTCTATTGGGTGTCAATCAAGATCTTAATCATAAGAAAAATACTTCATTTTTCCCAGACAATTGCTTGAAAAAAGTGCAGTCCAAATATTAACCTCAATAAAAAATGGTGAATCGGCTGCCAAATGCATCCTTATCCAAGTTGTCTTTAATAGGATATATATACGCTTATCTATTAGAGAATATCTTGAAACAAAGTCCTTTTTTTTAAGGAACTTGTAGAAAAAAATCTAACATAGGAGATGCTCAACCCAAAATTCTAACTGATCTCAATTTAAAAAACCATAATCATGACTAAAACCCATTTACGTCTAAAGAATTAAATCTCTGTAAGCAAAAGCGCAAGTATTTCTTGGTTGATGGTTGAAGCTGACGTACGACTAAAACTTAAGTGTGGATCATCTGAACTGTAAACACATCCAGGAAATGGACGTGTTCATCATTGGAATCAGAAGTATCACAACAATTCAAGAGATAACAGAAACCACAAGAACTTACCTCATCGGTAGCAGAAGTATGATTCGAGATTGCAGTCTCAGTAGCCATGAGAACTCAAACAGAAGATGACACTTCAAATTTGTCGTGCGATTGAAGGGAAAAGGAGGTAAAGGAAAGAGGAAAGGAACAATACGGCTGGCAACAACCCAAAAAAGCTGAATGGAACTTTTATAAAAGAGCTAGAAACATAGGGACAACAGGGTGTCAGAGACAGACTATGCCACTTGATGAACTGTTAAGGTATGAGTGATTAGATTAGGATTAGGAATCCATTGTTTTTTTATCCAAAAGGAAAAAAATATATAAGGCGACAAACTTTAATGGGGAACTGGGGACCAGAGGCTTCTAAATTTAACGGTCTAAAACTTTCGAGAACTGCGGCCAAAAAGAAGGGAATTTCATCTCCTTGTATGATTCATCTCACAAATTACATCGCAAAAACTGCTCTTTAGGCAGGAAACGGCTCACAAACTCAATTCCATCTGCCAGAAAACGTTATTCATAAGAAAGCTCTAGCAACTAGAAAGAAGCAAAGCATATTGGTGTCAGATTTAAGAGTGCTGTGATTAAAGTAAAGTTGGTGCCTTTTTAGCCACTGAATGCTTTTAGGTGTCGCTTTCAAAAACAGAGTCAGAGGACCACTAAATGGTGAGTCTTTCTTTTAACTTGCTAACTGGCCAAGTTTTGCTTTTTCACTTTGCCACCTATATATACACTTATGAGTTCTTGGCAAATAGTAATTTTGTACGACAGTTTCCTTGAGCAATTTCCCTTTTCAGAGCCTTCTCATGCAATTCGCCACATCATTTAGCAGCCATTGAACCTATTTCATTCAACCTTATTGTTCCTCGATGACAAACGCTAGATGATGACATAGCAATAGACAGTTTATTATTGTACTTAAAAGTCAACTTAAGAATTAGTAAAATCTATAATCATATAAACATAATTTTTAATATGTTTCTTAGTAATGTGAAATTCATTTGTCATGACAATTAAATTATCAAACTATCACATAATGTCACATTATATGGATAATGCATGAGCTCAAATGAATAGGAGTTCATAAGAATATTGTGAGAATTTTAATTTTGATATCATGTTAATAGACCAATTATCTAATTCAAAAGTTAATTTTAAAATTGATAAAACTTATTATTATATAAATACAAATCATAATATATTCCTTAATAATGTGATATTCATTGTTTATATCTTAATATGTTATTTCACTATGATGATCAAATTATTGAACCATCATGGTGTCTCATTATGTAGACAATGTGTGGACTCAAATTGATGAGAGCCCATATGGATGCTAAGCAAATCCTAGTTTTTATATCATGTTAATAAACTTATTATCTAATTTAAAAATTGACTCAAAAGTTGGTAAATTCCATTATTATATAAATAAGATTCTTAATACATTATTTGCTTAGCATCCATATAAATAAGATTCTTAACATATTATTTCATTATGATAGTTAAATTATCAAACCATTATAATACCATATTGCATGGACAATGAAAGAGTTCAAATCAATGGGAACTTATAGGAGTGCTAAGGGGATGATAGATCTAATATCATGTTAAATAGACTTATAACTTTAATTCAAAAATTGATTCAAATGTTAGTGGAATCCATTATCATATAAACATAAATTATAATATATTTCTTAGTAATATGAGATTTATTGTCTACATCTTAACACACTATCTCACCGTAATGGTCAAAATATCAAACTATTATATGTCATATCATGTGGGCAATACATATGCTCAAATCAATGAGAGCTCATAAGGGTGCTAAAGAGGATCCTGGCTTCAATATCATATTAAATGGTATATTATCTAATCTAAAAGCTAAGTCAAGAGTTAGTTGAACCTATTATCATAAAAATAGAACTCCTAATACTTTTCTTAACAACAAAGAATTTATTGGCTACATCTTAATATGCCTCTTCGCCATGATTGTCAAATTCTCAAACTATCATGAAATTGCATTATATGGGTAACACATGGACTTAAATTAATGAGAACTAAGGAGGATCTTAGCTCTTATACTATATTAAGATGTTTATTATCTAACCTAAAAGTCAACTTAAGAGTTAATGGAACTTAATATCATATAAACATGATTTTTGATATATTTGTTATCAATGTGAGACTCATTAGCCATATCATAATGCATCCCCTAATTACGATGATCAAATTATTGAAACGTCATAGTGTTAGATTATGTAAGCAATGCATGATCTCAAATCAATGAGACCCATGAGAGTGTTAAGGGAATCTTGTTTCTAATATTATATTGAATTGATTTTTGAAATAGATAATGAGTCTTTCAACATAGTATTAAAGTCAAGATTTCCTTGGCACCTTTATAAGCTCCCATTTATTTGAGCTCACACATTGTTTACGTGATACAACACTACGATGATTTCATAATTTAACTATCATGGTGAGAAGTTGTGTTAAGATTATTTAATGAGTTTTATATCATGAAAAATATATCAAAAATTATATTTATATGATAATGAATTTTACTCATTCTTAAGTTATTTTTCGAATTGGATAATAAGCTTTTAAACAAAACTTCCGTAGAAAGTCTTCTTCAATTACTAAGACCTTTAGTCTCAACTTCATATAATACTTCGCTGCATTACAAGAGGGTCACTTCGTCAAGCCCTGTGTACCATAACTAGTGACGAAGGCATGGGACTCTTTTCGTAGTCCTGCTTGATAGGCAAACTTGACGTACACGACACTCCATGCACCATGTCTCCTCCATACAGGTCCGTCTACGTTACTGTTTGTCAAATTTTCTTTAATTGCAAAAATAGTAGTAAAAAAATCCTTCAACTTACCTTATATTTGAATGTTATTCATACGCGAATTAAAGAAATACCTTCAGATTTTTCTCTTCTAAAAAAAAGGTTAGCATTATGTTTCTGGGGAAAAATAATTACCACCAGAAATTTTATGTAAAAAGTTTGCAAAAGGACATCTTTTTAGGACATTTACATGATTGTTGCTTGGCGAGATCTTTGTACGAAGAGTAAAGATGTGTCCTTTGTTGAAGAGATGAATGTATGAAACGCTTTGTTGAAATGAAGAATCCCAATCGTCTAGATTAAATTATTAGATCACGTAATCAAAGCACCTTTCAGCTTCCAGTCATGCAGAACTTTCAAATGTAGTTTTAAAACAATTTCTTGAGCAAGTTGGCATCAATAATTTTTTTTTTTTTAGTATTTCTTTGTAATAGTCAAATTTTACAACATTATAATGATATAGAATAGAATATAGACAGATATACATTTCGATTTTAAAAACTCTCTAATTTGTTTTGTCTTTGAAAACTCTATGGACTTATGCTGCAATAGGCTGCTTCTTTTAAGGCCAAACTTCCACATGGGATTAAAATCTTTCATCGAATGCAAACCTATATCAGAAGAAGAGGTAGCTTCTTATACTGGTGAAATTCGATGATGCCTTTCTTGTGAATGGAAAAAAGAAGAAGCACTCTACAAGGCATACTGCAACTCTAAGGTACTAAGTAAAGCACTAGAATAAACTTTTAGTAGATATCAAAACACAACTAATGGCGGTGATGCTTCCCGGTAACCAACTCAAGCAAAAAGGTGATAGTTGTCAAGATCACTCAAGTAATGCGTGAATGGCTTCAAATTCTAGGCTTTCCCCAAGAAATTCTTTTATTCGCATCCAAATAAAATTGAAGAGAAACAAAACCTACTGATCATGCTCCAGTGACAACCAAAGAATGATGATATGCTTTACGTGTAGAGGGATCCACTTTTAGCTTTAAGGTGCAGTTTCATTCACTCCGGGGTGATGTGCTTGTGAACCAGACTTTAGGAATAACGGACAGAAACATGTCTGCACTTGCAATCGTTCTTTGTATTCTTCTCCTTGTGTAATTTCCTTATGTTTTGAAGGGACTATATGTAGAGTTTCTAGGATCATCGTCAACTAAGACGCACGCACATTAATATAAGCATATAGAGTAGTTCAGGCCCAAAAAGATACCTTACTTCTATTTTAAGGGCAACTTCTTCTTTCTCCAGTGGTTTACACTCACTTTTTACACTCACATATCACTTAAGATGCACTCGCAAACACTTTCTGTTTGTTCACTCACACACTGCGCACCACACAGCACACACCCGCACGGGAGTGCTTTACATAAGTGAGTATACAGTCACTCCACTAACAGCACAGTGGGATGGCTCTTTTGTCCTGTTGCCCTGTTCGTTACAATACATGACACTATAACGTCTAGAACGAATGAATTGTGAAAGAAAACCACGTCGAAATATGGAATGATATTTACAATTTGAGGTGGACCAAAAGGAAGCTAACACCTTACTTGAAGCTTGCAGAAAAAAGACTAGTGTATCCACTAGGCACCGCAAGATACTTCGTGTCAAAGTGTCAAATCTGACCAGACAAAATATATCTGAGCATCCTGTGTCCCGAGGCCAGACACAAAAAGAAAATAAAAATTAGGGGCTAGAGGAGTTGGATCTGCTTGAGATCACATACCATGCACTGAAGTAGAGGATATGGACTCCCAATGCCTCAATCAACATTGTGGAGAGCACCATTTAGTGCAACCGAGTTGCACGGAGCCAATCCTCATGAACACTGACACCAAAGTATTATGGGCCTTGTTACGAAGACTAATCAAAAGTTGGATTAGTTAGATAAAGATAGTTAAGATGCCAGAAGAAATTGTTGCAGCTTGTCTTGCCAGTGAAGGAAGCACCTCTAAAGCTTTCAAAGTTCTTCAATTAGTTAGGCATGACTAGCAGACTTGACGTAGAAGAAATACTAGTGTTCCGAGAAGATGCTGGGAGGTCAATGGACTTTCAATGAAGCGGCTCACGTCAGATGTCTAGAGATCTACAGAGAGCCTCACAGATAAGTTATTATTCCAACATGTTTCTAGACATTTCTCTTTAGTTCTTTCTTTCTATGCAGTCAATTAACTATTAATTCTGTTGAGCATAGATTCAACACTGTAGTTCTGCATTCACCGGCGTACATAAGGGAATACTCATTCCTCCTTGAGCATGAAATTGAAAATTAAGGAAGCAACCCCAGTCCTAATCCTTCTACCTTGGCACTGTGGCGGGAAAAGAAAAGTGAAAGGAAATAAAAAATAAAAAATAAAAAAATGTAGAGGACGTTTAAGGCCGCAAGAAGAAACTCTGATTGCCTTATGGCAGCGAATCTCGATGAGGTTTACTTTTGAGACCCTATGCAATTTGTCTTTCTCACTAGTGTTCAAAAGAAATACCTTAGCCCTGGTTTAGAGGGACATAGACTCAGTACATTACCATTTATATTGTCGAGTTTTTTGACGGAATAGTACATGAAGTGACCAGATTTTTAATTGTCCTGATGCTGGCCCCCTCCAGTCTTCTCGCACTGACTGAGAAGACTCAACGCTGATAGCAACAGCCTTTAGAATCTCAAAAAGTTCATTTAGGGGCACAAGCTCTCTCCCAGAATCAAAAGTAATGATGCAAATGTGTCTATAAAGTTGACTATCGTTTCCCACTACAAAGCAAAAGCAGAAACGTAATTATGCAAGGATGGGGTATAACAGGAACATTTCAACCAGATAAAGTTTTGGATAATTGATGGGGGGTTAAAGGGCTTGAAGCTTTTGCCGATGGGCTTAGTTGGTTTTAAGAACTTCTTATAATGATCACTTCTCCTAAAGTCAACTTCCACTATTATTTGTGCCTTTCACTCATTTTTTAACTTTACAGAACATCGAAAGGCTAGAACCCTTTTTTAGGTGCTTACGTGCTTCAAAACCCAATGCAATATCTAGTCCCGGAGATTAGAGGGGAATGAATAGTACTGTTTAACTTGTAATGATTGTTATTAAGATCTTAAGCTTCCATATCTGGTAAGCAAAGACATGATATTGATGCTCATGTTTCTGTCATCATCGCTCGTTGCTTTGACAAGACAAAAGATAATTAAGATGAGTTGTGATTAGCAAAAACTTATGAGATGTCCATGTGCTTATGTTTCCTTCTAGTGTTACTGAGCCAACTGAGATGGATATGTTCAAGTCATCTCGAATGGAACCTTTCTGAGCTCCGATTAGTTTCAGTTATCCAGGCAAAACGTTGTGGATTGTCTCCCAAAAGTTCTGTTTTTTGATAGCTGTAATAGCACCTCCAAGTCATCAAAAGCTTAGGACGACTACTGAAGGGTGATTGCCTGTTCAGGATATCAAATGATATAGATCACGAAATCAGTAAGATTAAATGCGTAAGATTGATCCATTTTTTAAAGACATTCGCTAGTTTCAGAAAGATGACACAGATTTACAGCTTGAGCAAGAGATGTTACTGTAGGCTGAGGCACCATTAAGCCATTGCAAATTGGAATCAACTTTGAGCTATGAATTATTACAGTAACCTGCAAAATGATAGTTTCTTTATAATGAAGGATTCAAGTAACAAGAACATAAAAGGGTGCCAAGGACTCAGCAATAAGTGTGTCCCCTTAAAAAGGTGTACAGTTTCTCTTTCTTGTCAAATAGTTGTTTGTTTGTGTATACGCTTAGCGAAAAGATGTCAATAAAGATCATGGAAGGGGCATCTCCATTTTTCAAGGACATGTGGATTATGTCTCCCTTTCCTTTCAAATGACTTTTTGATTATAATCTTCCAAATCTTTCTATTCATGAATTTGAATCCACTTATTTCCCATCCCCAACATATGTGTAAGCCTTTTTTAGGACCGCAATCTATCACTTCACTTTGCTAAGATACTGTCATTCGATTTAACATTTTCGGCCAGAGACATAGGCTTCTCTCTGCAGAATACGCTTCCTATTGGCAGCAGTTCAATTAGAGCCCAGAACTGTTTAATTCACATTCATTAAACAGTTTACCTAAAAATCCAGCTGATAATAACTGCTGCCTACGGCAGCAAAGGCTTGCTATGTGCTTGCTGCTGATTTCTCTCTCTCTTTTTTTTTTGTTTTTTTTTGTTTTTAAATAAATCAAATGCTTTTACTTCAGAGTCGCCTTTCTACTCTACTCAAATGGTAAACTTCTTTTCGCCAATGTACTTTGGATCTAGCTAAATAGCTAAGATATATAAGGGCATGGACCCACATGGGGTAGTATCACATACTCCTGTTGGGAAAGTCCCATAGTCCCTTCTGATGCTACTCCTATCGTATAATTTTCTGCTACGGATTTACTTGGAGAATAGGGGCTCATTTATAGATTTCAATCAACGCTACACCTCCCTAGGAGTCCCGGTTGAGGAAATGGTGAGACAAATGTATATCTAGATCTTCCAGTGATTCTGGAGTAAATTTGTCCCACGCCTTTCATGATCAGATTCATCAGTAGCTCTGGTCATGCATGTCCACATATTCTTTGAAGTTGAAACAACAATACATGGCCCTTTTGTGTCTTCAAACCTAACTACAGTTAAATGACCATCGGAAGACACAGATACAGTCACTGCAACCAAGGTATAGGAAAGGACTAACACCAATACCGAAAGAATAAATGCCATCAAAATTAGCAAGCAGCAGATACAACGATATCTCATGTCAGTGGATCATTGTTGAAACACCACTTGATTGATGTAGGTGGAAATAGAGAACAAACAAAAGCCGACATATTTGTAGCATCTGAAGGGAAAGAACCGAGGAAAAAACATGTGACGCTGGTTGACTTCACAGAGCAGCTAATACGGTGCTATAAGATAAGCTTACGAGCGCGTGATGAGGCATGGATACTGAAGCATCTGCTCATGGGTTCTTATTTAATGTTCAATCCCCCAATGGGATGTCTGAATTAGAACATGGCTGAGATCGGGGAAACTTCATAATGTCAGAGCAAGGAGACAGGTTATCAAAAGTCATGATCTTTATTATTGTCGAAAGTAATGATTATTATGATGGAGTTGAAGTTTCTTGCGAAAGTTAAGATGTGCCCAAGAAAAGAATAAACTACTGGGGTCCTCATTTACAAGTCTAGAAGTTTGTGTGCGCCATGCATTACCTGCATTACGCCATTTTATGTGAAGCTTTGTGAATGCAAACGCATTTTGACAGATTCAACCTACAGAAGTGTGATTATAAAAGAGAAAAAGGAATTATCACCCCTAGCCTTTTTGTCATGTTCAAGACTCGTCAACATTTCATCACTCAGACAGACATGCCTCCATGGCACCATTGGCTTTTTGTGTGTCAACATATTCTTGAAATTAAATATGTGAAAAGTATCAATTATTTTATTTGATGACCTTGCCGTTTGCCGCACATGGCGAGTCGGTGACTGGTTACTGGTCCTAATGATTCAAGATGGATTGAAGGCGAGCCAGAGCATTAAAAAACTCATTTTGATGATAAGACTCGAAATAACGAGCTTGAGCTGATGACCTTTGAATGTGACAACATGTCAACAGTGACAATTGCCATGGATATTTGACATACAGAAGGCCCTCCTCTTCCACGTTTCTTTCCTTTATTATTTTGCATCACTTCTGTAGTTTTATTGCGTGCACTATCCCAGAAAATATACCCGTATCGTATTTTCCATCTGCATAAAGACGGAAACCAGAAAGAAAATGAGCTCACGAGTTCAGACCTCCACAAAAGCCTGATTTATTTATGGCCTTGTGCAATTAATGTCGCTGGATCGAGTATACCTGTAAACTTGTAATAATTCATCCTACCGTTGGCTCCATGCAACTTTCACAAATCCATACTCGACGACTACATTATTGTGGTTGTCGTGTTTGTATATGACCTTCTCATTTGCTCTGTTCTACTCTTTTACAAAATTACATAACACTACTTGCTTGAAGTCAAAAAATTCAGCGAGGAAAAAAGACAACCTCTTAGCTGCGGAGTTGGGGAACTTGAATGATTTGGTGAGCCGCTGGCATTTAGGTGGTCTCTCAAGAAAAAAGGAAGATTATCTCTTGTTTTCCAAAGCTGTTTGAAAAATATGTGCTCGTAAAGATATATGAAAACTTTTCAAAGTGATCATGAGTCGGGGAAATTGCTCGAAAAGACAATAAAAAAGAGGGCTGATATCCTGAGAACTATCTGACGGGAAAAGCTAGTCAAGAAAGCAGACTACTCACGGGGTATGTATCATTAATCTTTTTAGCTAAACATCTACAAGGACAAACCCAAAAAAATGGAAAAAAGAGAAAGAACATAAATGCTCCTATCATCAATTCTTGCAAGCTTCGCCCAGTCATTAAGGGTATTTCGTGTGTCAAGGAGTTTTCCCCTTCTCCATACCTTGGGGCTAATTTTCTTATAGGATGAATATGCTATTGCTTGAAACTCTATACGAACTCCAAGTTGTGGTCTCCATGATCACAAAAGCCTTTTTCTAATTATTTTATTTTATTTTCATCAATATCTATCAAGAAAATGCCCAAGCAGAGCTGCCGAAAGTCTTAAATTTCAAAACCATGATGAGACATATGCAAACTAAAATTATTGATGCTAATCCCATCTTCTTCATCTCCTGGATGTGTCCAGCAGCATCTGGACCGCCTACGGATGATGGAACCCACTGTGACTGACAAAACGCTAGGAAGTAATAGAGAAGATCCCAACTCGTGAAAAGTATGCCATATAAACTCAAAACCATTATCGCCAATCTCCTCTTCTTGAATGTGACTTCTCTCTCTGCGGCTTCTCCTGTTAATTTGATTCCTACCAGGCTGCCATTTCATTTTCTTAATCTCTCTCTCTCTCTCTCTCTCTCTTCACATAATCCACCACCCCATTTCCTAGAATCCATATCAGAGCCTTCCTCTCCCCTCGCTAACAACTCCCGAGGTCCACACAAAAACTGTCACTTTTATAAAGCTTTTGCCAGCGCTGAAGTTTTGTTGGACTCCACATGGGGAGGCACTCTTGCTGTTACAAGCAGAAGCTAAGGAAGGGCCTTTGGTCTCCCGAGGAAGACGAGAAACTTCTGAATTATATCACCAAGAATGGACATGGTTGTTGGAGCTCTGTCCCTAAACTTGCAGGTACACTTTGCTACATAATTTGTGGTATAGTTGTGACGCAGAACGGAGAGCTCGAAAGTAAAAGGTTATTGAGGTTCTTCTCCCTTGTTTAACATTCATTTGCAGGTTTACAAAGGTGCGGAAAGAGCTGCAGGTTGAGGTGGATTAATTACCTGAGACCTGATTTGAAGAGAGGAGCATTTTCACAGCAGGAAGAGAATCTGATTATTGAACTTCATGCAGTTCTCGGCAACAGGTATTTGGTTCTTTTCAGGACCTACTGTTACTCCTCTTCTTCTTATTCTTCTTCCACTTTCATAGTTTTATCTTATTGTATTATCCTTGTGTTCTCACTATTATATCCTACTCCTACTCCACCAGATGGTCTCAGATTGCTGCTCAGTTACCGGGAAGAACTGATAATGAGATTAAAAACTTGTGGAATTCATGCCTTAAGAAGAAGCTCAGGAAAAAAGGCATTGACCCCAACACTCACAAACGGCTCTCTGAGGCTGAGAATGACAAAGAGAAGCTGCCTGCAACCGACAAAAGCAATGGAAAAACCTGTGTCGGATCCTCTGAACTGAATCTCATCGAGGCATCAAATTCAAAGCCACATCCTGTGGCTGCAGATCAATACCTTCTTGATGTTTCTTCCAGCTCCAAGAACAAAAATAGCATTGGCAGCAGCCGTAGTTTGAAAACCACCCTACTCCCCCAGGAATTTTTCCTAGATAGGTTTGACGGCACTTCCCATGAGACCTCCAGCACAAGTTGCAGACCTGCCCCCGTCGGGCATTTCCCTTTCCAGCATTTGAATAGTGGGCCCGATGTAAATACTTCGCTTTGCTTCTATCAAAATTCCAGGTCCGCCGGGATGATTCCTGACTACAACTCTAGTATTAGTTCCACAATGCTTCATTCCATGTCCAGTTCAATTTTCTCAAATGCAACACGTGTAAAACCTTCTGTAAGTCTTCCCTCACCCAATCCTTCCTTAGACTCCGGTGTTGTCCGTGGGATTCAGAACTGGGAAACCAGTACCTTCAGTAACAACGGCAGCAACAGCAATGGAAGCAGTAGCAGCATCGAATTGCAGGGCAACAGCAACTTCTTTGAGAACCATGCTTTCGCCTGGGGACTGGCAGAACATGTAAAATCAAATAAAGCAGCCCATGTCCATCTCTTAGAAGGTGATGCTGAAGACATCAAATGGTCGGAATATCTCCATACACCGTTTCTGTTGGGAACCACAGTACAGAATCAAATCTCTCAACCTATTTGCAGTGACATTAAACCAGAAACAGGCTTCACAACAGACGGGTCAAGTACCACTTGGCATCCTAACCAGCATGAACAAGCTTTGCAAGCTTCGGACACATATAAAAAGGACCTCCAGCCACTTGCTGTGGCTTTCGGACAAACCCTTTAGCTTGCACACGAAATATGTATCCACATATGAGCAAGCCACACAAGCTCAGTTAAGATGAGGCTTGGAAAACGGTATTTTCAGGTTACAGGTGTCTGGTATAGAACTTTATTTTGGCTTTGTAAATGTGTCTGATACGTCTTCCTAGCTTTTTGGCTTTTTTTTTTTTTCTAAATTATCTTCATCCTCACCTTATTTTTGTGATTTGTTTGAGCTTATTTTTGTGCCTTGTCCATGAAACACGATATCACTACTGAATAAGGCTTTGCAGTCTCTCTTCTGCTTATATCCTACATTTATTCTGGATCAACATGTTGTAAGATTATTCGTCAACAATGAATAAGCTATATCCCTACTTGGAAAAGAAAGCTAAAAAGGTCTGAAAAGCTTCTGCCTTGCATCTTTTCACAACGAAGTTCAAGGTGATTGTGACTCTATTGCAGGATATCCATATGTATAGTTTCCCTGGGATTATGTTCAATTTAAAATTATCCATCTTTTACTGGCTTGATCCTTTTCCCATTGCAAAATAAAAAATAAAAAAAAATTACATCTTCCCTTTTCTAATGCCAAGTTCAAGGGACCTTTTTTCTTAAATGGGTGTCTATCACTGTCTCCCTATAGACGGAGATAGTTTTCACTTTTTGACAGTCTTTTAAAGACAAGAATTCATAGGTGTCGTCCTATGTTTTACCAATTACTCGAGATGATGTTGCCGATACATGTCATGATTCAATCCAACTAATAAGAGTGGCAAAGGCCCCAAAACAAGCTTACATCCATCAACCAGCTAGTCGAGCGATAAAGGAAGTGACTTTCACTGTGATAAAGACCATGAATTGCTTGTCTGGTTGGCCTTTTGCAGTACTGACGTTATCTTAAGGACATGATGAAGCAGAAAAATTCCAATTCAGTGTAAGAGAACGGGGATATCTAAGTGCACTGTATAAATTCCAATTTAGCGCAAGGAAACGGGATATTTCGAGTGTACAGTAGATGCGAGGTGACAGGTTTTGTACCACTCATCTATTCGTCCGATCTAGCACAGGAGGATACCAAAGCGGTGGCCGTAGCGTGGGCCTCATTCTTACCCGTTTTATGAATACGGAATTGGCGGGGACCTCTTTGATGCTGACACCTCAAGACAGCAAGAAAGTAGCGTTCGGTTTTTCAGTGGAAAATGATAGAAACCACTGACAATGATTTCTGGGAGGGTGGATTTATGTGTGAAGCAGCACTTTTCTCTGAAAGAATTCTGGGTTAAATCCTGCTAAAAGGGAATACATATCAGTCAATCCCCTGAGATTTTAGCAGCAAGATATTTATAGTTGATATCATCCTCGGAGAGAGAAGGCAATGTGGGGGTGATAGTGAGAAGTAGAAACGTGCATGTGAAAAGTAGAAGCTTTGGTTACATCAATGAATTGGTTCGTATGCAACTTTGATTACTGGTTTTGAGATATAACAGAAACATGCTAATGCGTCTTTGGATCGTATACGCAGATTGTCCTTCCAAGTTCTTCCATTCATTTTCTGTCATGTACACAAAATAAGCACCGCCATGTTTGGCCATCCATCTATTTACACATTGAAGTAGTCTCCCTCAATAGAAAGGGTCAACATCTCTTCCTTTCTTCGGGGGCAATGATTTACATACGCAGATTATATACGCTTCAGACACGAAACATATAAAATTACGCCGAATCACTGGGTCTATTTTGTTGGGGTCCTACAAAAAGTAATGTGCTGCTATGGCGGTCTGATCAGGGGGATGATGAGATGGCAGCAATGTGATGGCAAGCTTTCATCCTTATATTTCTAAGGGTGTGCGATAGAAAACTGGGCGCTTGGGAATCTTTAGCTTTCCTTTTAGTATAATACAACAATGAGGATGTGGTTGTTTAGTGTGTTTATAATATTAAAGTGATGATACTGATAATGACAATGATTTTGCTGATCATGACAGCAATGATGATGATCTCTATAATAAGCGTTAGGGGAACATCATGATCTGGATGAAAGATACGCCTGCATATGCGCAGCAATCACGGTGAGAACTTGACGGTTGCTGTTGCTCTTTGGTTTCAGTTATGGAACCTATAACTCAACATAAAACACTCATGCGAGAGAGGATGTTCTTAACCTCAATACTTTCTCAAAGCACAAGCCTGGGCAATGGGAGGCATATTTTCCGTTTGGATTTTTCATATTCTAATATCAAGTGATGCATAACATGCATCAAAACAGGTTGACAACACGGAAAGCAACACTTTATACATCCGACCAATGATTAAAGCGTCAGTAACACGGAATCCTACTATCTTTCCCAATAATTCGAGACGAGTCTCAAATCTTGGAAATGTGAATTAGTTCGAACTGTTTGAGACCCCCAATAAGAGCGAAATATTATGGAAAACATATAGGTTAACAAGACAGAACCCTGATTAAAACAAAATTATAGAAATCAACACATTCTCCATTCACTATCACTTTTTTTTCTTCATATGTACAGAGAAACTCATCAGATTTTGGTCTCCCCAAAGTAACTAAAAATTCAGAAAATCAATCTGGAGGGGAAAAGTAAGAAAATTTTTGGTGCAAAACCCGAGTGTAAGCCCACTATCGATGACACACAGATCATTTACAGGCATCATAATCATCCATCATCTTCCTTTCTCTGAAATCTAAAGTTCAACTTTATTCAACTTCCTTATATTTAACGAATCAAATGTTCTTGCTATTGCCAGTTAACCCTCTTCAACATAATAGCAACTTTAAAATTTCCGAGAACGCCTCCGTTTAAGCATTTGGACCACTCACTAGCAGCAGCATAGGTGTAGCAGCTGTTCTTATAGCTTTACTTAAAATATATCATTACAAGGACAACAAAATTGCCAAGCTAAGCTACCCTCGCGATGAAATTGCTACATATCAATACGAAGATGCTGAATGCATTTCCAATTCTCAGCAACCTTCATCTTTTCTTCTCTGTTGTTGCCTATCAAATTAAATTCTTTTGCTAAGTTCTCTTAATAATGAATGGAAATAAATCGATCGCCCAGTTATGAAACGTCAATCACCCAGCTGCAAGAACTCGGTTCATTTGAAAATCAGATTGTGGCAAGTCTTGTCACAAGGGTAAGGACAGTCGATGACTTTGACGTCTGCTCGGTCGAAGTACCAGTCTCCCACAGCTAGTGCAATTGCCTACATATTGACAAGTTTCTAATTTGAGGTACTTTGAAACAGTTGTTCATATTAAACATATATAATAGAGCAAAGGAATCAGTTTCAAATAGTAAAGTAATGTGTGCCCATAAAAAATGATAGGCTAATCTGAGGGCTATAAGTATAGCAGTTAAAGTTTGTCTAATTTCTTTTGCAAGTGGCAGATACATGTTACAGAAGAATAGCAGGATTCAAAGGTTCGGAAAGAGCAAAAAGCACATTAGGTACCATGTGACAGCAGTTCTGCAGGTGTTCTGGGATACTAATAGCTACGATACCTTGTTTCCCATGGCCTCCAGGTTTTGTCTAGGTGAGTTTCCTAGCACAAACATCAAGACATCTACGGACTCTTGATGAAGTGAACATAATTTCGAACTTTGCGATTCGTCTAACACCCAGCCGCACAAAGCTTGGAAAGGTCTGATGGGATGAGATTTATGTTCAAAGTTTTGATATTAAGTTTTGTTATATCTTTTTGTGGGCCTCATCAAAACTAAGAAACACATGATCATGTATTTCAGTTAAGAACCTATTTATGTATGAATTTAACTGTCGGGACAAATATAACAACTCTGGTGCTGTATGGCTATGCTGCATCAATCAAATCATCATTAGTTGAGAAGCCATACCTTTTTTCCAATAACTGGTGAGTCATCAGCAAACCATGTATCCTGCCTCTCGGTTTGGCAGTGAGCAAAGCAAGAATTTATAAACAGACCATTTTGTTTAGACAATGAGAATTTTTTGATCGACTTCAGCATTTCATTCCTGAACCCTGTTCCATCGAACAAAGAATGCCTTTATAAGTAGATTAGATTTAGTCACTAAGTTTTGGAGTCAATATCAAACCAGAAGCTCAAGTGAGTGATTACACATTTGTGAAATCACCTTGCAGAAATTGGATCTGTGCAGGAGTACATTTTTCATGATTTAGCCTACAATCATGCCAATAGCCTGAGGGATCCGCTGCCAATGGAGCTAAACTGGATTGTACCTTATTTCAAGCAGAAAATTGATCAAAGTTATCTAGCTTGTCACTCAAGGTCACCCGCCGCAACTGACATGGCAAGATGACCTCTACATTTTTGCACTTAAGATGAATCAAAAGTCCAATCGATATAACAAAAAAATTACCTGCCATGAATCATAGGCTGTATTGAGGATAAAAAGGGGGGTTTTAATGTTGCCAATTAAGTTCTGGGGGAAGAAGCACTGAAAGGGAAGAAAGGACAAAAGGGTTAACACAGCATAGAAATTTTTCATTCAAGATGAGGTATGTGCCTGAGAAAATCAAGAGAGATTACCGAAGTTGGATCTAGGTGGTCAGTACAGAATCGTGGCAGAGTATTCCGCACTGCCTGTAATAATAAGACAGATTTAGTATCCGCTACAATCATGTAAAATGGTCCAATATTTTATCAGAAAGATTATGGGTTAGAATTCAAACAAAAGAGCTTGGTAGAATGGCTTTACTGGCCATGCATTGTCGTGGACACTGACATCATTAGAGCTGTTGGCATATTTGACTGGAATTCTAAGTCTAAGACTTTATTTAGATCAGACTTATAGAAGAATTGCCTTCTACGTATCCATTTTGACACAAAACCTTTGCTGCACAATGTACTGGATCAGATTCATCGGCAAGTTGCCCTTTCAATTATCCTGTTTGATGCAAAACCTTTGCTACACCATAGCGCATGGTGAATCCAGAAAGAGAAAAGGAAAAGGATGCACGGTGGAAATTTCTGCTTAAAAGTGACTATATCAATATATTATTGTTGACTAAATAAACTTCACGGCAGCCATCTTGATGGACCAAAAGATGAAAGTATCGCATTTGCCTGGATTTAATAATTCTTTTCTGAAAATATAAAATACTTTTACCGCATCATGCAGGCCACCAAAGTATCAATTTTATTCAGATAACCAATAAATAATAAATAAGCTTGATTTTCCTCATTCTGATTGTTAGATTAGCAAGCAATATGATAGTTACATTCCTTTTAGATTGTTTCTTCTGAATCTTAATTGAAAGAAAAACTTTCAAATTTATATTGTTTGAGTTTGAAGACAATAGCTGATCTAATATGGTACTAGAACAAAGCGCTTAAAGGAAAGTATTAGAATATTTTCCTTATGGTGGGCTATTTTGAATATAGAAATTAAAAGTTTGTCCCTCTGATTTCAAACTTCATTAATCAAGTGCTTGACTTCAAGCACATTGACTATGGCTCAAGTCAAAAGGAAATTAGCGAACATGGGAAATATGTAAAAGATGCTCGAGTTATAAAGTTCAAGATCTACCTGCAAGCTTACTACGCCACCAAAAAAGTGCCTCATTGTACGTCCACCTGATACATCAACCCTATAATCCGAAAACAGGACAATGGAAATTACAAGTATTAGTCACTAAGGGAAGGAAAAATTCCACTGACAAACATTATGAAGTATAAGAGCATGAAGAGGCCATATTTACGCATCCAGGAACATTCCAGCATCACTTAGGCACTTCACTTTAGTAGTTCTTGGAAATAAACCTCTGAACTCATCACAGTGTAAAATAGATGCAAGACCCCCAGCAGAGCACCCCGAAAGAAGAGCCTGAAGCAGGTGATCATATGTGAAAATATCGTGAAGGAAAAAGAGGTGAAAGCAGAACTAATTCCGGATGAAAATTATACCTGGTTAGCAAAGCGCATTCCCTTTGACATTAAATCCTCCATTGCAGCTAACCATATACGCTCTCCCCTAAATTGCAGCTGTGCGGCCTAAGAAAAAGAATTCTATATATTATGCATATTGAACCACACACTAGGGAATCAACCATGCAATTTTAGATGCCAATTAGATTTTCCAAGCAAGTTATTTAGAAAGCCATGGACTCGATCATTCCACCAGATATTTAAAGAAAAGAATAGAGATCATTTTCCTTCTCCTACTGCTCTCTTCTGAAAACATAATGCCTGTAATCGTGAAACTAACACTAACATATGCCAAAGCCAGACTATATAAATTATGGAAGAAATGGTTTGGATGCTTGATGGAGAATGTTCCTACAAAATGATCAACAGGATAGTGAAGCCTCTTGTTTTCCAGGGAATATAATATTTATGATGGGTAATTTGAAACAACTCATTTGAACAGTAAAATACTTCTACTTACCTTATGTTCACCATCCCCAGTAAAAGAGGCACCATCACAATATCGAAGTTTTACTCTGTTCCAGTTGAAAAAATCTGCAACCCCACATAGTGGAGATAATTGGGGGGAAAAAATTCAGGCAAGAGAAACCAGTACCAGCGAAAGGCCAAATCAATTCAATATATTGTGGAGCTCAAGAGTGAACCAGGATTTTCTTCAGCTTTTTTGCTTAATATTCCTGTGAATGGAATTTCCTTTTCCATGTATGTCGAGGATCCATGTCGGGTTTTTTTGCGGAAAACACAAGTTCTAATATTATTACACCATCCGCCTCCCTGCCACAAGGTATTTGAATAAGTGAGTCCTCAAGTAAGGACATCAGTACAGTATTAGAAGGTGGATTGAGATTACCTGCAGCCAGCATACTAACCAAAAGGTTTATAACCAACTAGTTATAACAATGACTCTGATGATAATGAAAGAATGAATGACTACACCAGAAAAAACAATAATAACAGTCTTAATAAGATTGGCATCATAAAGGGTCATAGATATTTTGTCAGAAAAACTTCATTACAGTATCGTCAAAAGCCTTGAACTATGTTGGAGGCATATCAAGCCAAAAAACATAGCCGAAATATGTGTTTTTTTTGCATTTAACATTAACGAGCACAGAATTGCTTTTCAAATCAAATCAATAATCTTCTTCTGTTTTGAAGATGATAACCTCCTATTTTCTTGAAACCAGGAGATAGCCAGGAGTATATCCAATAGCCATTGAAGAACAAAAATATCAAGAAGAAGAAACAATAGAACACCAGTAGAACATGCTAAACTACAGAAAAATTCACTCTGACGGTTTTAATTACATAAGCCCAATGCTTACAATAGGCAGGTTTTAATATATTTCCAAATAGAAAAGATTCCATAGCAGAAACAGATGCACGCATGTGTCTTTGTGAAGTACGGAAGCAATATAATATAAGAGCATGATGTATTTGTAGAATTGCATTTCAGGCCTATCTCACAAACCTCCAGTTGAATGAGCCAACTTCTTGCCCCTGACCCATATCCACGATCCCAATGATATCCAGGTAACGTTCCATCCATGCAGACTGCGACGGTTAAAAGACAATGTGGTATATTGAATCAAGATGAGACAAACATCACGATGTAGGAAAGCAAAATATTATAAGTCACTACTGGGAAAATGACTTTAAAAGCAGAGAATCCAAATTTCAAGAAGGATAGCCTCATAGGTAAATTAAAATGATCTGTCAATTAGATGCTGAGAAGAGAGAGATAGAGCTATTGAAGGAACTCATCAAATAGCCCAATGCAACAAAGATAAACCTTTTAACTTAAAAGTACCAGCACAAACAAGAAGAGTATTTGCATTATGATGAACTATATTCAGGCAACAGAATAATGATAAGAGAAGGCTAAAACACAAGGAAAAGTATAATCTGAATATGAATCCCTGTTATTTGCGTTAAAGCCATGTGTAAAGAGAGTAAATGTCCATGCCTAATTCTACCAAACCACCGGACTATTAAGGGAAATAAAGGAAAATGACAGAAGTTAGGAAAAGCCAAATGAAGAGGGAAAGATATTGCACTGACAATATCGAAAGAATCTACCTGCTCCTTTGGCACCAGCGCCTTGAACGAGAGTAAGTCCTACCATCAAAGACCTAGGAACCCTTGCAGGTCTGGAGACTCCAAAAGCCTCCACGTCCACCAAAGACATTGCCGTTTCATTGAAACGAGGTTCCTCAAACCCAGCAACCCAGTTGCTAAAGGCTAGGACGATTACAAACCCAACCAACAAAAGCTTCACCATGGTATCCTTCCAATATTTCAATCACTCTGTCACCCACCCAAATCCTGTCAAAAAATCGAAGAATAGGAACAAGGCAAGCCAGAGATACTTGCCTAAGACTTGTATGTGTTTACCATTGATCTGGTGGTGGAGCTGAAACAGTATCGTTTCTCTTATATAGCAAAGAGAAAGTACAGATGAGAATATCTTCCGTTACGTAAACCAGGAGGTTTCTCCTTTTTTCCTTATTAATTTTTTTCACTTAATGTGAAATCTAGGAGCTAAATGTGGTAGAGAATCTGGATATGCGTGCGTGGGTGCGCGAGAGAGAGAGAGAGAGAGAGAGAGAGAGAGAGAGAGAGAGAGTCTTGGTTGAAGTGTGTTTTTGCAGAGACGAGTGTTTGCCGGGCTTTTTGAGGTTTTGATGTCTCTTGGGACACGTTTGGAATCTTATTTTTATGTTTTAAGTAAGAGGAGCAAAGCTACAATGACGAGTACTTCGAGGGCCGTATCTCACAAACGATTTAGCACCGCAGATTAGAAGGAAGCGCAAGATCTGAACTGGGATCCGTGACGAACGGGTTGGTGGATGCTCCAGCTGAAACAGTGCTGAATCTTGTGAAAGTGAAATGGAAGACGACTTCCGTCGGGCTTACTTAAATGTGTTTCAACTTTCATTTACGGCTTCCAGCTTTTTATTTTATTACTACTGCTATGATTCCGTGTGGCCGCCTTTTATGGCTCTGGTGAAACCCGTGCGCTGAGTGGCCTACAGCTGTTGCTACTATTTGGATTCTTCTTCTCAGGTTGTCCTTTCCTTTCACCTTTTTGTCACTTACAGTAGCTTTTTCATGATCTGGCTGGCTCTTTGACCATATTATGAGTTTTACCATGCTGAAAATGGCTGCCTCTTCCATTCTTTAAAGACTGTGACTAGGGCTTTCTTTAATGGTCAAACACATGTTCAAAAAGTGTAATGCATCGGTTTGATTAGTTCAACCCGTTACTGCATCTGAGACTAACTTCATTAGTTTGACAGAAAATAATTCCTTTCAACATCGATGGTCTTGTGTGTAACAGAATCAACATCTTTTTTTACCTAGTCTGTATCAACTTAACGCGGATATCAAACCAAAGTGAGACTATCCATAACACCTAAACCAGGTCCACGCGCTATGTTTGGAGTTTCTGTGGTGACCAAAAGAGAAGTAAAAGAAGGGGAAGGGATTATTTGGAAACCATGGCCTGCCGACAAATGGAAGCCTCGAGTGCGTTCCAATGGAGCAAATGAACACAAACTATTCCCTTTCATGACGGTGATCTATATCGCCTTTTAGCTGGAGAGTTGGGTCCATTGTGTCTCCCAACAGCAACACCTCTATCGGGGAAGGTTTGCTCGAACCCCTGACTGGAAGTCGAGGGCGGCTCCGTTGCGTTCACGCAATTATGCGCTTCTTGTACGTTCTGCTTAACACAAACTACAAGCAAAAATAATTCACACGCCATTCACGTAATCAAATCCAACAGGGTTCTGAATGTTCTCCCCCATGCATGTGCATGGAAGTGATGAAATTACGCGATCCAAGCCAGGAACAAAACATGAGCATTCCGAAGAACTTTTGTGCGTTTTACGGATTGATCTGGAGGCGTAATTGCAGTTTATCCAGTGCCGGTCTGATTATTTGTTACCAGGAAAGAGGTTTTCTCATGTCTTAATCACGCGGAGCACTGAAACAACTTGTGGTGAACCCCAGTCAAGTCTTACTCAGAACAATAATTACGAAAATGAGGAAGTGCTTGTGAGAGTGCTTGGTCCCATGATCACATGCTACTTGTGGGGTTATAGCTTGGCATTGCCCACCAGAACCACCGGCTGTCCTGCTTAAACAACTCAGTGCCGAATCTGGCTCTGCACATTCTGTTCAGAAGGCCAGTTTTCATTGGAGTGAGCATCATTTGTCAAAAGGGTCATCATCATCAATAAAAACCCAGCACCTGACCACTCAGTGCATGTGACTGAAGCAGCCTCGCTCTTTATTTATTTATTTATTTATTTTTGGGACCTTGCAGCCTTGTCGGCGGCATTACACCCTCGATGAAGAAGGGAGCATCAGATCTATTAATCGCAATATCACCCAACAAGATACATCCCTGGCATTTTGGAGAATAATCTTTATTTGCATCATGAAAACTGCAAAGGATAATCTGCCTCACCACAAATTAAAACTGATTTGGTTCTTTGAACTTGAAAATTTTCTTATTTCGTGTTAATAAAAAGAGAGAAAGAGAGAGAGAGAGAGAGAGAGAGAGAGAGAGAGAGAGTAAGGATGACCCCAGAAAAAGCACCTCTTCTTTTAGTAAACTCGATAAATTTTACAGTTAGTTTGGAGGCTGTAGGACGAACTTGTTGGCTATGGTTTAGTCCGAACTTGACCAATTACTATTTGCAAGTTATAAATACAACTTAGGAGTAATTCGGTTAGTGGTGAATAGAACTTAGGAATTTAGTTGGAATTACGTAAAAGCCTAATTCATCCCTTTCTTAGGTTGTCTTAGGGACCCAACGCCATATAATGGTGGGAAAACTCACTCACCAAAGCACACAGTTTTGAGAATAAATTTTAACTAAAACAAGACAGAACTACTAGCCCCAATAATGTCTCTTGCATAACCTGAAAAACTCAATTGAAAATTAAAGAACAAGCAGCTCCAACGGCTAGAAAGTCTGAAAATCTTTAAAGGTTAAAACGGCTCTTTATGAAGAAAACAAGTGCTACTTGTTGAGCTAAAAATTGATCAAAAAGAGCTAAAAGTGGTGTATGACAAAAATGGAGATATGTTTTTGAAGAAAAATTTGCAAAAATCGTTTGATGCTTAAATCAAGTTTGTATCTTTGGTGAAGTGCTTCTTTACTCCTATATACTTGCAAGTAATACCTCTCTCCTACATATATTTATGTTGCACATACCTTTATTGCACTTGAGCACATATTTGATTGACATTTCAAAATCCTGACTGTATTGTGATTTGGGGGGTTTTTTGATTGAGGCTTTAGTTGTGCTTAATCATTGTTTGTATTGATATCTAAAGTCTCTTTGAGTACCTATTAAGCTAAAAATTAAGGCTTTACTTTTCTTAGTAGTAACACTTGCAACGCTGGTGCAACTAGTCCAAGTCCTAACCTTATAAGTGGTGCAACCAACCTTAGCAATTACAATAGCATTCGTAACATTGGTGCAACCAATCCTGACTTTAGTAGTAGTATACATAGGCCTAGTAGCTATAGCACTGGTGCAACCAATCACCGTAGTTCTACCAACATTTGTTGCATTTGCTACTACCAACAACAACACCCACAGAGTTAGTGCAACCAATCCCAACTTCAACAATGATACACATAAGCCCAACGGTTGTAGCATTAGTGCATCTAGCCATAGCAACTATACCAACATCTATTATACTTGCTACAACCAACATCAACACCCACAGTGTTAATGTAGCCAGCCCTTAGTCCTAGCACTAATAACCTCAACAACTATAGCAACATTTGTTGTTAGTCCCAACCCTTGCAATGGTACATTTGACAGATCCTTCAACCCTTGCAACATTAGTGCAACCAACCCCAACCTCAATGGCTACACCAACAGTTACTACACTTGTTGCACTAGTAGTAACACTTATAATGGTGGTACATCTAGCCTTAACCCTAACAATGGTAATTAAAGTAAATCACCTATAGAAGATAGAGATATTACTAGGTATCAATCACTATAGCTTCACTTCATTATGCTTTACTAAGTTGTAGTGATTGATACCTCATAATATCTCTACCTTTTTTTTATGTTGTTTTACTTTACTTACATCACTATACTTAATTAAGTTATAATGATCTTTACTTTTTCTATGTGTTTTACTCTACTTACTTCATTATGCTTTACTAAGTTGCAGTGAGTAATATCTAGTAATATATTTACTTTCTTAATGCATTTTAGGTATAACTAGCCCTTAATGTCGGTAATTAAGCATTAGTGATTAAAGCAAAACACATAGAGAAAATATAGATATTATTAAGTATTAATCATTGTAACTTAGTAAAGCATTGTGAAACCATGTGTTTTACTTCAATATGCTTTACTAAGCTGTAATGATTAATATCTAGTAATATATTTACTTTCTCTGTACGTTTTACTTTACTATGTTCTACTAAGTTGCAGTAACTAAAACTTGGAAATATGCATTTCTTCATGCTTTACTTTACTTAGTAGCAACACTCACAACATTGGTGCAACTAACCCTAGTTGCAACAGTTGCACTAGCACTAGTAGGGTGGGTGTTGCCAAACCTAACCTTAGCAACTACAGCAACTATAATAACATCTACAAAGCTAGTGCAACCAGCCCTAACTCCAATAGTAGTGCACACAAGTCCAACAACTGCACCAACACTAACATCACTAGTGCAACCAACCTTAGCAACTATAGCAACATTTGTTGTACTTGTTGCAACCAGTAGCAACACCTACAATGCTAATATAGCCAACCTAAGCCCCTAACCCTTGCCTTAGCCTCAATAGCTACTTTAACCCCACAACCTCAATAGTTGTAACAACATTTGTTACACCTAGTACACCTAGTACACCTAGTACACCTACAATGTTGGTGCAACTAGATTGTTCGGTGAATTTTAAATGCAAGTGAACATGTCAAACAAGTAATATAATGATAAGAAAAATATCGTCCCACAAAGATTGGTGATTACTATGCTAACTAATTACTAACGGTGAACAACTCTTAGAATTTATCTAACAAATCCAAATTGATAGAGAATAAACTAATCAACTAAATTTAATAAAACTAAATACACAAAATATGTTAGAGTGTCCGATTTCACCATAACTATGAGGTACTAATGTAGATTATGTATGCTTGCAAAAGGGATAATATCTATGTGATGACGAAACTTCCTAATTTATTTACTATCCTATGTCTAGGTATAGCAAACCTACTTAGTTCATTAATTCACTATATTTCTATATGTGAATTAAAACAAACCAAATGCATTAGGATCTATGAACATTCCCAGTTTACAATAAATCTTTCGATTATCTTATCACCAAAAGCCACACAAACAACATGGTATATGTCTATCCATATTTAATTCATGGTTATATATTATAAGAAGCAATTGCATATTATTACCTTTCAGTTTCAAACATGCACATCAAATCATTCAAGTGGTGGCCAATCACTTAAAAGCATTAAGCATAATAATATATAACTCACATAAATAAAATATTTTACAAAACATAATAATCATAAGATTCATACCATCATAATTAGGTTACATCGTAGCTCTAACAAAAATAAACTAAAGCATAAAGAAATAATGAGGAAGAATAATAATAGGGAATAAAGAAGGCATCTTGAATCCAAGAACAAGAAGTCTATCACCCTTTTTGCCTTCTCTTCAAGAAAACCTTGAATTCTTAGCCTTTCTTTTGAGTTGTGGTCAATTTCCTCCTCCTCTTTCTTTTGCCTCTTCTCTTCTCTTAAATAGGGTTTAGGTTTAGACCTACTCTTATCCTAGTAGAATTGGGTCTTAGAGATCTAAAACAATTTGGTTTTAAACTCTTAATTTAATTAGGTTTTAAACTCCTAATTTAATTAGGCTTTGAACTCCTAATATGATTAGGTTTTATAATTATTTAGAAAACCCAATAACAATAAAATCTAATAACAATCATTCAAAGCCCAAGCCCATCTTGACTCTCTTGATCTTGATATTACGATTTTGCCACACAATAAGCATCAGGCTCTCCATGTTCATCTCTTTTCTCCTTGCCTTCTTGTGCTACATAAACAAGATAAATTTAAGTAAATAAAGAGGAGTTCAAATGTTTTCTCGCAATTATTAAATTTATTTATTACCTAAAATAGGTAAAATAACTCTATAAAAATAGAGTTATCATATATCTAACCCTAACAATGGTCCACCCAATAGCTACACTGGCCCCTATAATGTTAGTGTAGATAACCCCGACCTTAGCAACTACACCAACATTTGTTGCACATACAATGCTAGTGCAACCAACTGTAGCCCTAACAACGGTAAGTAAAGTAAAATGTATAAAGAAAGTAGAAATATTACTAGGTATCAATCATTATAGCTTAGTAAAGGATAGTGAAGTAAAACACATACGGTTGCATTGTAGTGCTAGTTCTAATGCAATAGGCATTAGTGTGCTTTCTTTATGCTTTACTACTTTCCTATTGCACTCTTAGTTTTAGTCAAATTTTTTAACTATTTTTCCTAGATATGATGAAATACATCTATAGTTTCTATAACTTTCTCCCCTAACCAATTCAACAGTCATTAAAAAAGATGTCTAAAAAAATCAAAAGACTTTTAAAAGCAAAGAAAATGTGACCACTAGAGCACTAAGGCCAAGAGATTAAGGACATGCCTTACTTTTCCGTTGAGTTTAGTTTACATCTAGTCAAAATATGTTTATATCGCACAAATGCAACAAAGGATGCACACATTTAAAACTAAATATGCAACAAAAATAAATAAATAAATAAACAAGAAAGTAACATTTATATATTTCTACCCTCCTCAATTCACAAGATCATAAAAAATCAAAAGACTCTTAAAATCAAAGAAAAGATGATCACCAAAGCACTAAGGATGAGAAGTGAAAGGTGGGCTTACTTTTTCATTGGATTTGGTTTATGTAACAA
The DNA here is from genome assembly GCA_028551475.1 of Casuarina equisetifolia. NCBI lineage: Eukaryota > Viridiplantae > Streptophyta > Magnoliopsida > Fagales > Casuarinaceae > Casuarina > Casuarina equisetifolia. The sequence goes on along the minus strand of CM052358.1, from coordinate 108,223 downwards.
AGATGCATATATTTCACTAGATATGCAACAAAGATGTACACTTTAAGAACTAATTATGCAACACAAATGGAAATTTGAGATACAATGCACTAGTTGAAAGCTCCCCTTACTTTGCTTTATGGGGAAGATGTAATGTGGTGTGTCTCAGTTGGATCATGAATTTATTATTTAAATAGCTTCATGATGGACTTACTTACATCATTGTGGGGGAGCTTTGGAAGAACTAAGCACAAGGTTTAATTAGGTAGACCCAACAAGGTTATATGACCTTCTGAACAAGCTTAACTTGGTGAAATAGTTTGACAATTTAGTGGCCTTCTAGTTCAATTGCTTACACCAATTATGAGATGAGTATTTCACTCTAAGGGCCTAAATTCTTTAGAAATATAAAAAAAATGGAAGCATGTAAAGCTCACTAACAAAAGATGAAATGTTATCAATTCTTAAAGGACTTGAATGATTGGTATTTAAGCTTAAGGGATCAAATCCTTATAATGAAGCCCCTTTCAAATGTTTTATGAACTTATCCCTTGTAAACAATGCCAAATATTGAAATAAAGCACTAGAGAAGAAGACTAGAATCACTATGGCTTTTATGACAACTTTGGTCATAATAAGCTTTACTTTAGAAAAAGGCTTTACTATAGCCACTAATTAGATCTATATTTTCACAAGGTGAGAATAAACTATCTAAAGGTGTTGAAATACATAAAAATTCTTTACATGTTTTAAAGATTCTCGAACTACTTATTTGAAAGTAATCAAAGTTCTAGAAATGAGTAACTTAAAATCTTAATTATCTTTTTAAATTTCAAATTAAAATATTAGGAATAGACAAATATGATCAAGACTAAGATTGTTTGACACACAATTAAGATGTCTTACTATCAAAGTTCATTTAATTTTGCAACACATTTGGGTTTTGTATTTAGACTTCCAATATAGACAATAATCATAGTTTAGTTTTTAATTGCTTTTTCCTCTAGGATATAAAACTAATAAATTAAACTAAATCAAATTTAATAATAGAAAAATTCATTTCAAACAATTTTTTTAAATAGAAAAAATTACACCAATAGGAAACTTGATCATTTTTGAAATACCAAATTAAGAATTTACCAATGTGATTATGCAAGATTGTTTGGCATGAGATTTAAATATCTTGTTAAAAAAATTTAGCTAACTATTTTTTTTCAAGATTACCCATTCATTTTGATAGTTATATCCTATAGAATAGAAAAATAATTGATATTATTAAGTTCTGAATTAGTAACAAAAAATTCAGTCTAGTCAATTTTCAGCGGCGGGAAACTTGAAGTTTATCATCATTTTGATTAGACTAAGGCTGTCTTGCGTGAGACTAAGACGTCATGTAATAAATTTTACCCAATGTCAAATAGAATTGATTTTTTCTCGAGATTTATAGAAAACCATGGCTTTAGTTTTTAATAGCATTATATTTTGGGATATAAAACCACTCGATATTACCAAACCTTAATTGAAGATGAGAACTCTTAGTAAAAAGGGCTTAGTACATGATTGTGGGCTCCAAGTGGGCTATGTTTAGTTGGACTTTGGTCCATGAAGGGTGCCTCGGATCGGATTTATTGACTAGGTTACCCTTCCTTTTCTCCATTTACCTCGTTCTCCAAGTCGCTATAAATTCAGGCACAACTGCAAAGCCCTAATCCTTCGTTTCTCAGACGCGCCTCCGAGACTCATCCTGAAGGTAAGTAAACCCAAACCCTTCTGTCTCTCTGTTAGCTTTCTTCCGTCTCTCTAGTCTCTCAATTCATCTGCTTTGCTGCTGAGCAATGTGAAAAGGATAAAATTTTCTAGGATCTTTGAGCTCGTTCTCTCACGTTCCAAATAGATTGATTCCTCGTTAGCCAACAGGTCTAGGCCTTTTGGCATGATGATTGGGGATCATGAAAATTTGGTATCGGAGCAAGCCCTAGGTTCCTGATTCTTCAGCTGAAGCTGGACTTTTTCGTGCGCGCGCGTGTGTGTTGATGTTGTCTGGTTTTATATTTAGCATTTACGAGTGTGAGACCTTATTTCGGTTTAATATACTCCAAGTGATTGTGAGTGTGTTAATCTGCTAGTTTGTTGCCTAGATTTGCGTTAAAGGGAAAAAGAATTATGTGATTTCGATATGTCGATGTCAATTTATTCTTTTCCGGTCTGACATTATGTGGATTTAGTTCTAGGTCTACCGTTTCTCTTGTAAATGGTTTTCTGATCTTTTTTTTTTTTGGGAGATGTATCATGAAGTAAATAATGCATGTTCTTTTGATTTCATTTGATTGCCCATTGTCAAGGTGAAAAATAACCGAAAATTGTAATTTTCTAAGCAGGAAATGGCTCCAAAACAGCCTAATAGTGGCCTTTTTGTGGGCTTGAATAAAGGTCATGTTGTTACCAAGAAGGAGTTAGCTCCTCGTCCCTCTGATCGGAAAGGGGTAGGTTGATTCATGTGTTGCACTTGTGTGTCTTCATTGTTTGTTACTACAAATCAAGTCTTACGTTTTGAATATGCTTGTATTAATTTGGCACAAACTTTTTGTAACAAATACAGAAAACCAGTAAGAGAGTTCACTTCGTGAGGAACTTGATCCGGGAAGTTGCTGGATTTGCACCGTATGAGAAGAGAATCACTGAGCTTCTTAAAGTTGGAAAGGACAAGCGTGCACTGAAAGTTGCTAAAAGAAAGCTTGGTACTCACAAGAGGGCAAAGAAGAAGCGTGAGGAAATGTCTAATGTTCTACGCAAGATGAGGTTAATATTCTTGCAAATTCTCGCTTCTGCATATGTTATCAAAACTTGTTTACTGTCCTTTTTTCTCTAGGCAAAGATTGTTTTATACAATGTTATTTTGTTGAGAAGTACCTTCGTAACTTTATGGAAATTTCGTGAGTTTGGTTTTTGGATTTTCCGTGGCTATTTCTTATTTTTGTGGCAATTGTCTTCAGGTCCGGTGGAGGTGGAGAAAAGAAGAAGTGATCTAATCACACCACAGATTCTCGAGTCGGGAGCTGTACTTTCAAGAGTTTTTGGTTCAGCCCGTACAATACTTTAGTCTGAGACTCATGAGTTTTCTTAGTTGTCTTTTGAAAGAGATGTGAGAACTCAGAGCATCTTGCGCCCCATCTATTATGTTTTCCAGAATTCTAGTTTGGGTTAACTTTTGGTAGGACTTCGATATTTTGACCATGTTGTTTTACATCTGATATTTGTTCATGTATGGCTGAATGGTTTTCTTCATCGTAGCGGAAGGTATCGTTTGCATTATTATAATCAGTGGTGGAAGTTTGCATATATATGCTATAACAATGAGAATGCCTTGGGAGTGTCGAATTATGATGGGCAGGGTATAGAACTCTAGATTTTGTTGGATTTCATCCTCAAGAGGCAGCGAAAGATGTTAGTTACGTGGAGGTACCATATGTTGCAATAAGATAATTCACAGAATAGTGTAGTTTTAGATGCCACTTTCATCCATTGTCTTCCTCTGCTGATGCTATTCTAGTAAAACGATTGTCAAGAAGTGCCGAAAGAACAAGCTACAAAACAAGGAAGGGAATTGTTGAAAGAAGTTGAAGCAAATGTTCATTAAAAAATCAATGTTCGCTAAATCTAGCGTGGCCTTTCTCGTTTCAAAAGTTTGTTTGCTTGATCGTCAAATTAAAAAGGCGTTTGTCCATGGTCACGACATACGACTGTGCATGCTTTTCCCCCACCGCATGGGCGCCATGGATGGTCATGACGAAGTAGAATATTTTTGCTCTTCATCGCGTATTGCTTCTGTCTTTGCTTCTTGTCTTTCTCGATGCTTCCGTTGAAGAATTTTATATTTTTCAGTCGAGTCATATGTTCTCTATAAAAAAGCATTGAAAGGATTTTATAAAGAAATATGTTCTTTTCAGTTTAGTTCTTAGGAATTTAAGTCTTGGCTAGCCATCATCCTCCAAATTTTAAATTGAATGTATGCCTTTTCTTCTGAAAATCTTATATTGATTGAAATCTGTTCTAATTTACCACTAAGCTCTCTGACTAGTTTAACTATCCGTATCCGCATCGCTTTAAAGGCCAAAAATTGCAGACAGCGAAAATATAAATAACAATCGTTCCAGAAGAGAACCCTTCGTGTTGACACCTGTTCCCCCCCCCCCCCCCCCCCCCCGAGCCATTTGGCAGACGAAAACACACGTGCGTGCACGAAGACACTTGAAAGCGTTGAGAGTGCGCGGGAAGCCAAATCCTACCCCTTTCCTTCTCCAACTAAACGCTCCTCTTCCGCTCTCTGTGTTTCGCTGCTACGCAGACCAAGCAATGGGAATAAAGGTGATGGTTTTCCAATCATTTCTCCCCCTTTTGATTTCTACCATGTTTAGGTTGGGGGATTCTTTTTTTCTTTTTTAATTTATGTCTGATGTAAATTGATGATGGCTCTGCTAGGGTTTAACAAAACTTTTAGCTGACAATGCTCCGAAGGCCATGAAGGAACAGAAATTCGAGAGCTATTTTGGCCGCAAAATCGCTATCGACGCCAGCATGAGCATTTACCAGTTCCTTGTCCGTGCCATTTTCTTCCCATTCTTTGATTTTCGTGGGATGTTGGTAGACATATATATAGAGATGGATGATTTTCGGTGTGCTTGAATTTTGGTGCAGATAGTTGTCGGAAGGAGTGGGACTGAGATGCTGACCAATGAGGCTGGTGAAGTTACCAGGTACCCTTTTCAAAGCTGTCCCTTTGCAGTTAGCTTTCGTTTCAACACTTTTCTTGTGGCAATTGATGTGTTTGTTTCTTGGTTCCTTTTGTAGTCATCTGCAAGGCATGTTTACGCGGACCATTAGGCTTCTGGAAGCTGGAATGAAGCCCGTGTAATTAAATTCTCTACCTTTCTCTTTTAGCTACTTCGTTAGACTGTAGCCATATTTATCTACATGTTATACTTGGTAGTTGATGAAGAATACTTTTTCTTAAAGAACTCAAAATTATGTTCAGCTATGTTTTTGATGGGAAGCCTCCAGACTTGAAAAGACAAGAGCTGGCAAAACGGTATTTTTGCTATCACAGATTAGCTTTTTAACTTGGCATGATTAGCATTTCACAAGCACCGGACCAATAATGTTTTCATGTTTAACTTGTGCTGCAGTTACTCGAAGAGGGTAGATGCTACTGACGATTTGGCACAAGCTGTGGAGGCATGTGTTCAGTTCTTTCTTTCTTTGTCTGCTTCTCCTTTCTTTTCCTTTATTTGGTTTCTGTTTTCTTACTTTATAGCATGTGAGGATTGTTGCGTTTTGTCATCATTTCAGATTGGAAATAAAGAAGATATTGAGAAATTTAGCAAACGGACAGTGAAGGTGGGTTCTCTTCTCACATCTTTTCATTCTCTGTTCTCATATGTAGATTTTGATGTAGTGGAATGTTAGCACTAAGCATCATCCTCTTAAATGATTTTTTTTTTTTTTTTATTACCTAAATGCAGTTTGTCAAGCAATAAGTTCAAAATTTTAGGTATAGATAGAGTGTGACTTGGTGTGAGCTTCTGATGCCTTATACTCCTTACTTTTGCAGGTGACAGGGCAGCACAATGAGGATTGCAAAAGACTTTTAAGACTAATGGGAGTGCCTGTAATTGAGGTGACATTATGTTATTTGGAAGTAAATTACTGCCAGTGCGAGTTTAAGAGTGTACACATTTATTCTTGCTTTTCTTAATGAACTGGCATGACTTGGGTTTTCACAGGCTCCTTCAGAAGCAGAAGCACAATGTGCTGCACTTTGCAAATCGGGAAAGGCACGAATCTGTCCGCTTTATGATAAGTCGGATATTTTGTATTCATTTGTATGTCTTGGGGAAAAAGAGATGATTACCTTTTTCTTAGTAGTATCTGAAACAAGTTTGCCTTTTTAAAAAAACAAAAAAAAAAATTATTTCCAATAACATTTTAAAGGAGTATAGTTTGTCATAATTTTTTAATTCTGATTTGATATCTGTACGTTGAATTCTTGATCCAATTTTCCATTATTGCTTGTTCAGTGGTTGGATGAAGACCTTCTAATTTACTGACAATAGATGGGATTGTTTCGTTTCCCTCATTTGTCTAAAAGTGTTTATTGCAATTGACATGTTAGACTTTGATAAATTTTTATTGATGTCAGGTTTTTGCTGTGGCTTCTGAAGACATGGATTCCCTAACATTTGGAGCTCCCAGGTTTCTACGCCATTTGATGGATCCTAGCTCAAGAAAAGTTCCGGTTATGGAATTTGAAGTTGCAAAGGTGATTAGTACTATTCACCCTGGTACTAAATCATTCTTATTCATTCCCTTTCCTGATAGTGATGTTGTTTCAGATTTTGGAAGAGTTGAATCTCAGTATGGATCAATTCATTGATTTATGCATTCTTTCTGGATGTGATTACTGTGACAACATTCGAGGTATGGGGGATTTTCATTTGCAGAAATTGACCTGTTATGAATAGTGTAGTGATATATGTGAAAACTGAATTGGTACCCGCCATTTTCTTTTTATCTAGTTTAAGATATGTACTTAGAATACTATATACAAGCTTATACATGAAAATAATATATATGCACATATGTTTGTAAAATAGGAGAAAGCTGTAGATTGATTCTAGGATATAAATTAGAGATTGAAGTATTATACTGAAGTTATTGAGGGTTCTTCTTGTTTGGCCTTATGATTTCATACTTGCTAGAGTTGGACCTATTTTGATTCCTATAACATAAATATACTTGCAAAGGTTATTAAAAATTCCATAGCCTTCAATTTTTTTTTAATAAAGTTAATATATGGGATTTTTAAAGTAATCAAAATCTTTGTTTTTCATGATATACTACGTGCTTGGCTTGAAAATTAATTCTGTATTTAGTATTCGGTTAATAGTAAATTTATGCTACAGGTATTGGGGGGCAGACTGCTTTGAAACTTATCCGTCAACATGGCTCTATAGAGCGTATCCTGGAGAACATAAACAAAGAGAGGTGCTTCTTGCTTTTCAACTTGAAAGTTTTACTAGATGCTTGTTTCTAATAGGGTGAGATGATTCATAGCTAGTAAGTGCCACTTGGTGGTGGTTTTGAGAGGGAGGGTTGCACTGTGGAAACATGGTTAAATGGCTGAAATAAACTTATTGTTTGGATTTCTTAAGAAAGGTTAAGAACTTTTGGTAGTCTTATAAATGGTGGAATCACAATCTTAATACAATTGTCAATCACAATCTTAATATGTCCCCTATTTTATTTGTTGCAATTGCATCACCATTGATATCTTCTGCACTGGGTGCTTGCTTCTTTTTCATATATCTAATATGGTGAGATGTTTCATAGCTCCAAAGATCCACTCAGGAGGGGCTGGGGAAACATGGTTAAATGGTTGAAATAAACTTTTTGTTTGGATTTCTTAAAAAAGGTTGAGAAAATTTTGGTAGTCTGATAAATGGTGGAATCACAATCTTAATACAATTCTCAATCACAATCTTAATATGTCCCTTGTTTTATTTATTGCAATTGCATCAGCATTGATATCTTCTGCACTGGGATTTTGTGGTTCTTTGCATGCCGGTGACATTATCTGGTACTGTATTCTATAAAATTCCTCCGTTATTGTTGCCTTTGTTGGGATAACGGGTCTCTCGTGTGACCATAGCATACTATAGGATCCTTGGAAAGCATTACCTTATTAGCCAATGTAATTGTAATTCATTGGATCACTTGGAGTAAAATAATGGTGTGCCATCCTTTTCTATCTATAACCATCACATCAAACTCTCTAAAGCCCTTTGTTATTACCACTTGAAAGTTAAATACATCTAATTATACCATGGAGAATTTATTGCACTTTTGATGATGGCCATGCTTCTCAGGTTCCTTTTCCAAATCATATATTCTCTGTGATCAGGTACCAAATACCAGATGACTGGCCATATCAAGAGGCTCGGCAGCTTTTTAAAGAACCAGTAGTCTATACTGACGAAAGGCAACTTGAGATTAAGTGGGCTGCTCCGGATGAAGAAGTAATCAATCTGTGTTGAAGACTGCTTATACTACACGTTTTTTGTTTGATCTTTTGGTGTGCTTGAGAAGAATACGTTTTCTTGTCATTTTTACAGGGGCTGATTACCTTTCTGGTAAATGAAAATGGGTTCAACAGTGATAGAGTGACAAAGGTCTGTGCTCTTTTAATATCACCACAAGATCTTCCATTGGCTTTCCAGAAGTTACAATATTTTTTTTTTTGTTTTTTTAATTTCTGAGTATTAATAGAGGATCTACACATACTTATCTTGGTTTCTCTTTTTACTTAGGCAATAGAAAAAATTAAAGCAGCAAAGAACAAGTCCTCACAGGGCCGGTAGGTGGTGCTTAATGGAATCGGACTAAGTTCTTGTCTTTTTCTCCTTTGCTCGATAACGCTTAGTATCGTTATACTTTTACCTTTTACAGCTTGGAGTCTTTCTTCAAGCCAGCTGCTAATCCATCTGCGCCCATTAAACGGAAGGTGTGTTTGACCTTGTGTTCAAGAAATCCTGTCAGTTGTTATCCCTGATATGACCTTTTTGGTCGCTGGAAGATAAACTTTTGTGCATCCTAACCGGCGTTTCTGATATACTTTTTAACTTTGATCACTTGCATAACAGAAAAACTCTAATCATTATCTAGAAAGACCTCTGATTTAGCATTCTTCTCCACACTTGTTCCAACCATATGTAAGGCTGCATTTTGTTGGTTGCTATTTTAACTGTCATTAATTTACATCACTTGTTTTCTTGGTCATTCCAAATACTGATTCTGTCTTGATACGAAGATATGGATTCTACTAGCTCATTTCATTTCTCGTATCCTAGACTTTGTAGTCTAATGTGTGAAGTGTTTGTAGCTTATTATACTAGTCTTTGCTCTCTCAGCGTTAAAAAACTTGCTCATAACTAATTATTTTTCTTTGAGCTGCAAAAACTGTATGCCGCATTTGAACGGTGTCTTAAAAGTTTGTCTTCCGCACTGTTTACTGATTGAAGTTTCTAGTACTCTTCCTTTTGTTCAAAACCCTTCGATATATAAAAAGTAAAGCATAGTGGAAAGTCATCTTCTGTCTTGGTAGCTATCTTCTAGGAGGCAGTCTAGACCTGTTTGGCTACCTTAATTTCTCTTAAACTGAATGACAGGAAAGCAAATGCGTGCTTAGGTCTCCCAGACCAACAATTGGACATAAGATGTTTTCTCTTCAAGGTTTTAGGTCCACACCCAAGTTCCTTGGCAGCCTGATCTTGCCAATCCCAGGTCTAGGTGTTGAGCACTACGGGACATTCTGCAGAGGTGGCTGCTTCAGCCCATGAATTTAAAAACCAGGGTGAACCTCTGGACCAATTTGCGTTTATTTACAAACTAAGTTTTGTATACTGTCTTTACTTGGGTTAAACCTACTTGAAAAAAGACTTGCAAGACGGCAGGATGGAAAGCGTTGTTGCGGTGCTCCTCCTTGAGCCTGCTATTAGAATAGCTGTCATTTTTTACTCCAGTATATGATAGCAGAAACGAGTAGCGTATCGTATCTTAGTACGTAGTAGGGATGTGAGATCCCTTATTTGTTGGAGCTCAAGGCATTGGGGACTAATTATCAAATCTTTTTGTACATAAAATCCTTCATTAAAGTTTAGCCTGATTTTCCCTGGATGGTTTACCATAACAGACGCACTTGATTCACCCCTGACATGGTACAAATGGTTCAATGTTAAAGTGGGAGAGTCGGTGTTTGGGTGATAATCTGGATTCAACTCATTTTTCCGTAACTCCCACATCAAAATCCCTCCCTTTTTTTTTTTTTTTGTCTTTTCTTTTTCGTTTCTTTTCTTTTTTTTGTTATTCGTAGTGCATCCACCTGTATTAGTCATATCCTGCTTGCGGAGTCTTCTTGTTGCGTAATTATCTGTAGTTTTTGCAGAACTTTTTGTTCTGTTTTGTTTTAGCTAAATGATCAATGGATTCTCGTTTTTAGATCTCCACCAATTTTGGGTTGAACTTCTCTGTAGGATTCTCGCTTGCTGATTGTATCGCTCCCTCTCATCAGTAAGGTTAATCGTTTGCTCTTCATTGTGGCAGGAAACACCAGGGAATGCTGCTAAAGAAACTACTGAGAAAAAAACGAAGTCTGGTGGTGGTAAGAAGAGAAAGTAGTTGAGTTAGCTTATGTCTCAAAACGTACTGATGGAGCGAACTTAACTTTGATTAGGTTAGAAACTTGAAAGTTGATGTATCTTCTAGTTGAAGTGTATTTTTGCTGTTTATTTTCTCCACTGCACCCAAATATCTTTAAAACCAGTGTTAAACGATCCTCGTGAATGCCATATTTGATCACATTTTGATAATGGTTTCTTGTTCCTTTATTTTTTTTAAAACAAAATATGGCAAATTGGTTTGACATGATTGCATTGTCATGGTATGCCTTGTAGTCAAGGCACTAATATAATAATTATTTAGCCAGGTAGCTTAGTTGTGAACTAATGAGGACTCTAATCATGAAGTTTGGATTGGATATTTTGTGTGCATTGTAATATAATATATATATATATTTATATTATATTACAATGCACACAAAATATCCAATCCAAACTTCATGATTAGAGTATGCCTTGTAGTTAAGAAAAATGGTGTCTTTTCTTCTCATGCTAAATACAAATCAAAGGAAAAACACTCAAATCAAGAATGGTTTTAATTCTTGAAAAAGTGACGGTTTCCTCCCTCTTGTAAAAAACGCATTTCTATAGTTTGGAGAGTCAAAGATTCCAAACGAAGTACGCCATCTAGAATTATGGAATATGGGGAGTCTAGTGTTATGTAGGGGTAGGTGATGATGATTTTGGTTCATTTCATAGATAATTGGTCATTATCCATTTTTGAATCCAATTAACTCTTCAATTGGAGGAAGAGATACGTTAAAGAGGCCAAATCTTAAATTGCAGAACCAGTTGCAGCGAGTCAAAGTTTGTTGGTGTATGTGAGAATGGATTGATAGTTAAAGAGGATAATAGTATAATATGTTTTGAGTTGCAATGAAGTGAACTTAACCTTGTGCAAAAAGTTTGCGTCTTCCCAAGTAATGATTTGCGTGATTCGTAGGAAGTCCCCTGTCTAAAGGCATTCGGCCTCCCCTTCCCTTACATTTTTTAATTTGTGCTGACTATACATGTCATTTGAAATTGGGTTATTAGTAATGGCTTCCTTCTCATGCTTTCATTTTTATTTTTTAGCTGAGCCGTTGTTTTCTACTATACACGAATGCATCAATGGGTTACGAGCACTAACGCGTTTTGGTATTGTACGAGCTAATTAAAGAAAACTTCATAACTTCAAATCAAGTAAGTTTCTATCCATTATAAAATGATCTTGACTTTGCACAATCCTGCCAGTTGCGGTGTCCGAGGATTCGAAAAATGGAAGGGTGGAGAAGCAAGATTTGACCTTCTAGCTTATCTTAAGGATACGGATCTGAATTCGAATATGGGGGATTAGGAGAGCCGACCAGGCTGCAAAGGAAACTGGGTAAATTGGAATAAAATAGTGATTGGATGCAGACTGTAATGGGACAAAGACAGGGTGTGTGAACATGAAGTCACGCTGAATGAGTTGAGTGCATGTCTTTGATCATTTGACAAACACTAGGAGTACCATGCTTGGGTCTTCAAATGCGATTGAAATAATCAACTTAGATTCTTGTACTTGGATGAGTTCTCCAAGTAATTCCGTCAAAAAGCATGAGACGGGATAGCACTCTACTTTACGTTGGCCAAAATTAACGCCAAAGTTATCAATTAGATTAGCCAAGCTGCCATTATTCCAACCAATATCCCAGAAGTGTATACCTCGTGTTGCATATTCTTAACAACAAATAATGGTGATTACTTTCAAACACCCACACACATTATACATAAATATAAATAAATAAATAAATATATATATATATATATATAAGAGAGAGGAAGGGCGCGAATCATGCTTGTCATTTGAGAGTCAAGTATAATGAGTTTTGACCCATTCAACTCTATTTCTGCTCGAGATGCACAACTTGTAGTGAAAGTCGGATCTTCGATTCCTATAATCACTGAAGGCAACGTCCGGTGGTTAAGGTGTCGAGGATAAGCTTCTCTCCCTGCTTTAGAAGCAGCTTAGATTGGTAGCTCACGAACTCATTTTACCATTCCAGGAATTTTCAATGCCTTATGATTGCTAGCTTGGATTAGGTTGCTGATGCGTCTTTTCCAGTTGTCTATGAAAGGATAGACATAAAATAATGTGTGGGTCAGATCCGGTGGATGTACAAGGGACATCAAAAGGCCCAAAGAAGAGGCCAACTCTCTGGGCCACTTGCCTCCGTGATGACTTTTCGTCGGGTCTAAGAAGCCATGTCCCTCGTGCTTTGCTTTCACAGCATTTCCCTCTCTACTTAACCGTCACGAATCTTCCCTCCTTCACTATAAATACACCACCCACCTCTGTCCTTTTGTCAGTCGGACTACTCTCACGCGTATTTATTCTTGCTCTCTTCAACACCCTTTTCGTCTCTTGGATCACCTTGGTTTTCCACGCAGCAAAAGTCTTGGAGTGATGGCGGCTGTTCTCCCACTCTTTGTTACCACTTTGGCTGTATTCCTGGCCGCTGCTGCCGCAGATCCTGACTTGCTTCAAGATGTTTGTGTCGCCGATCTCACTGCCGGTAATTCTGTCCTGACACTTTATTCCCTCACTGTGTCCTTTTTGACTTCTATCGTTGTTTTAGAGGTATGGTGGTAACGGTGAAACTGTACAAGTATCTTTTAAGACTAGCTCAAAAGCAGCTCGCGATGATGTGAAGCCACTTCAACTTTGATTGATTTCAAGGAGATCAAGATTCTTTCTTCTTTTTTTGTGTTACTTTGCCTTTCCGTACTAACTTCAGTGCTAATGATGAAACGAATCTGAAAATTTTGTAACTTCAGTGTCGGCCTTTTTACTTGGTGGTGGTAAGCAAAAAAAGGAATATGCCACCCACGTCGATCTACTGTATTTTCTTTGTGGACATGATTACTTCTTCTTTTCTCGTATTCTTGCTGTAGATATCTGCTCCACAGGATCTTTTCCTTTCCTATGCTTTTTGGGTTTCTTTTTAAGTCTTACAAGTCATTGACTTCCAATTAAAACTGAGGTAGACAGGACAACTATATACATACCACACATATATTTCTATGAATTTCGGATTGAATTAAAGACAGTCACTGATGTTTACTAAGGAAAACATTAACACAATGAATGTAAGAACCCATGACGAAATTGTTTTTGAATTCATGGGCTGTGATGAACAGGAATCAAAGTCAATGGGTTCACTTGTAAGAGCGCAGCAAATGTATCTGAAGCGGACTTCTTCTTTGCCGGCTTGGCGAAACCAGGCGCAACCAACAACACTTTTGGTTCTCTGGTCACTGCAGCCAATGTCGAAAAAATTCCAGGCCTAAACACCCTCGGTGTCTCGCTCTCCCGCATTGACTACGCCCCTGGTGGCCTCAACCCGCCTCACACACACCCCCGCGCCACTGAGATTGTGTTTGTGCTCGAAGGTCAGCTGGACGTGGGCTTCATAACCACAGCAAGTGTGCTCATATCCAAGTCCATCGCCAAGGGTGAGATATTTGTGTTTCCAAGAGGGCTGGTGCATTTTCAGAAGAACAATGATAACGTGCCCGCGGCTGTGATTGCCGCCTTTAACAGCCAGTTGCCAGGAACACAGTCCATTGCTACCACCCTGTTTGCAGCCAATCCACCGGTGCCCGACAATGTTCTGACCAAGGCCTTTCAGGTGGGTACCAAGGAGGTGGAGAAAATAAAGTCTAGATTGGCTCCCAAGAAGTAGAGATCTGAGATCATGTGTTTACTGGGCCGTGTTTGAAGCTGCAAATCGTTGGAATTTGTCCTAATGGTGCATTAAGTATTGTGGGTGAAATGTTAGTTGCTGTATTGAGAATTCAAAGTTTATTGTCAAAAGAAATAAAAGAGTAAAAAACTTGCTGAATGTCCTTTTTGTTGTTCTACTGGACAAACTCCTATCAAATTCCTGAAACTATTTGATTAATGCACGGTTTTGGACAAACTCCAACGGCGAAAGCACATTTTTACAGGCGAGGAACATAATAGAGAAAAGTATTTCTTGACAACTCTCAAGTTGGAGAAAACATGACGTCTCCATGCGGAGTCAAGATCAATAAGAAGAACCATCTTCTATTCTTTGTTCTACAGGTGTTTCCCTTCGTTGGAGTTTGCATCAATTTCGAGCGCCCAATTCAGGAGCACGTCATGTCTTTCCTGTCGCTGTGTAGCTTTTCATCTGCACTATCATTGCTTACTTTTCGTATCAGTTAGGTGGATAACCAATCTCGTTCTATATATCGGCATACACCATCACTGACAAACTCTACAATGGCATGTGCATGTTGCCAGAAAGAGAAGAATTGAAACACTATTAGAAGATATGAAATTCCAAATACGGCTGCCGGATAAGGCTGCCTGGTGCTTTTTTAACACCTGAGACAAAAATGAGTTGAGAGCTAGCTATAAGATATTAGTTCAGCTACCTCACAAATTGTCTTCTGCTTCCTAATAGATTCCTTTTCCTTTTCTGGGTTTGATTCCTTTCTCATTTCTTAAGTATGGGCCTATAGATTATTTACTGGTCACTCAAACCACTAAACGAAAACCCTTTTAACTAGAGTTTCTTAATAATTTCCCCATAAGTGGCTTGGGGTAAACATCTGAATCTGAAGCGGCTTTTCTTCCAATTTTTGAGCGAAAAAGTGACTCGTCCCTCCATGATAGTGACTCAAAAAGTGATGCGTCTTGCTTATGGACAACACAATTATGACTGAAGAGTAACACAATAATAACTAACTAGGTCCCTCTAGGTCCAAACCAAACCAGAGCCGATACAATGGATCCGTGAGTCAAGCGAGTTCATATTTTACTAAAAGAAGAAAGAGGAGTCCATAAATGTGAAAATCAAGAAATGCAGTGCTTTGGGGGGACGAATATAAAAGAGAGCCTTCCATGACAAAATTATAAAAGAAAAACAAAACTGTTATTATTGAAGTTGATAGTTGGCTAACCTACTTTTCTAGGATAACGTAGAATTTCGTGGAATCTATCTCCGAGGAAACAGTGGTATATAAGAACTATAATGGGGCCAAAACACGGCACATGTTTAGATGGCTTTGCTGGCTTGCTGCCTTCCCTAGATGGATCACCAACTAGTCTACCGCATGTTTTTCCCATCGCTACTTGTGGACACAGAAATTGCTATTTACTAAAACACAAAATCTTGAACCGCAGCCTTGCAGAAATTGTGTCAAAAGATTTCAGTTTTCAAGATACGGTCGGATAACTAAGATTGGCTTTAGCTGACATGAAGAAGCTCATGTGGAAAATTTGGATCCGGTGGTCTCTTTGCATGGAATGGGACACAAACATTAGTTAGGTAGACGTCATGACAGGTAAGCCGTCCTGGTCAGGTGGTCTCTTTGAAAGCACAAAGTGCACAGTTGATCGAGAATGCCAAAAGTCCTAACCAAATGGAATCTTTCCAAGCCAGAGTTCCTTCCATCCCCAGCCTAGTGACAACAGAGAGTACCGGTCGACCCAATTCAGCATCTTGGAACCTATGCAGAAGGTTTTATTGCATGACCAGATTTCCTTCCATCCCCAGCCAAGTGACTACAGAGAGTATCGGGCGACCCAATTCAGCATGTTGGACCCTGTGCAGAAGGTTTTATTGCATGACCAGCTCCCTCTAGCTCGCCTATACTTGAAGCCACAGAAGGGGCAATCTGATTGCTTGAGAAGGAACATGACAGAATCCATCAACGAATAAATCACACCAATCTTAGTGCTTTCAAGCAATGGGGAATATGATTTTGAAACATACCAGCACCTGCTAATTTACAGGTTAACCAACGAAATTTTTCTAAGAAGATAAGTAAATAAATAAGCATAGCATAACAAAGTCAATACAGCTTTGAGCCTCTGTTCTCCAGCAACGGTACAAAAAAGTTGCACGATATTTTCTGTTGAAAATCCTTTAGGCCAGCAACTTGTGTGCTGCAGCAAGTTCAACAGTAATGATGAAGGTTGATTTGCCTGCTTCCCTCATATATCGAACATCACCATTCATTAGTCTTAAAAGCTTTCTGCTAATGAATAGGCTGGTACCCTCCTCAGATGCATCCCCATCACTTTCAAACATCTGGTTAATCAGTGCTTCTGGCACCCGTCCGCTTGAATGTGTTATCCTGATCCAAGGAATACATTTTAGAGGCTATGATTTTCAGTGAATATAAATAGTCCACATGAACATTAAGTCAGAAGCAAGTGAATACAAGTTGCATCTATTCACAAGGTCATGTATCTGTTCAATCAGATGGCTACACACCAGGTCCATACAATTTTTATCTTTATGCATTCAAAGCAAGTTCAAAAGAGACTGCACATGGTGGAACTTGGTGAAAGAAATTTATAAACGGACTTTTATGTATTTTCCAGAGTAGGTGACTACCTGAGCTCAAGATGTGCAAGATGAACGGATTGCCCCAACTGATCTCTGGTCAAAGTAGCTGCAACTATAATCTGGCCTCTAGTAGCAGTGTAGTTAACTGATATCAGCAAGAAATCAGCTAACACCTGTT
Source organism: Casuarina equisetifolia (assembly GCA_028551475.1). Lineage (NCBI taxonomy): Eukaryota > Viridiplantae > Streptophyta > Magnoliopsida > Fagales > Casuarinaceae > Casuarina > Casuarina equisetifolia. Next base: position 91,490 of record CM052358.1, on the reverse strand, counting down.
GAAGCCTAAGACTATCACCATATAGGGTTTCATTTCCAATTTCCTCTGCCACATCACTCACTAATCGGAGTCCCTTTCTGTTGCTCTTTGTCATGACCTGACTCATTGAGGCTCCCAGCACTTCATTCAGTGTAAACTCAGCCATTTCGAGATCCAAATAGCTGTAATGCATACATCAAGAAAAGGGGAAATCAAACACTTGATTACTACAGATCATGGCAAGAATTAAAACTGAAGAAACAGAGTTACTCCCCTTTGTTTCCCTTTCTATCACTCTAGGTTTTATCATAACAGTTCAATAATGCATTCAGAATTGACACAGCGATCAATCTAGGAACATAGACCTGATCATTTCAGGGAATTAAATGAAGCAGAATGAAGATGTTTAAAACTTAATGAGTCACGTCATGACACAGCGATCAAAACTTATCCAATGATTTCCTTTGTTCACGGTATTTATTCCCTCCATTGTCATCAAACGATATAGAGTGAAGTGCAGATAACAGAAAACTTTTGAGAAATACATTTGGTTGAAGAAATGTTGAAGGGAAGAAAAGTGCTCAGTAGATATAAAAGATAATCATACCCATCAATTATGCTATCAAGATCTGAGTCATCAAGAATCTTGCTAAGCTGGCGCTGGCACTGGGCACTAGTATGCAGAAGCTGTTTCTGTTCAACACCTAACTCAGTACCCTCCATCATTGTCCGAGAAAATATAATCCCAGACAAAGGATTCCGGATCTGCCTTTTTATATAAGCCAATGCTTTCAATCTCTTCAGGGCAGTTTGCTCTGTCAAACGCTGGATATTAAGTGCTTGTTGCAGCTCTGCGCTAGCAAGCTGCAAGAAGCAAAAAACTCCAGTGACTGCACCCTCTCCGTCCAATTTCTTACTTACACACAGCAGGCATTCTACGTACCTTCCACTACGAGCAAAGAAACCAAAGGTGACCTTTTCAGGTTCCTGACCAGTCATGGCATTATTTAGAACGATTCCAAGGTTTACAAAAGCTTCTTGATTCTTTAGGCGACAGCAGGCCGTGTGTGTACCAAAAACCTCTCCTAAAAGCATTTTATCTATAACTTCTTCTCGTGTCCATCCACTTAATTTTGTCATTGCTGGGTTCCACTCAGAACACCACCCAAATTCATCTGTACCAAATATTGGGGGGATCAATGGGTTTGGGTTCTGCACAATGGCTTTATAATCACCTTCAATCCGAGTGAACTTGTCCATAACCAGCTTCTGACCAGTGATATCTTGGGCCACAAAACAAACACCCACAACATGATCTTGAAGATCCCTACTCGCACAAGCATTCACAACTAAGCTGATGGGACCAGAGCCACTCTGAGATCCATGCGTACTGATGTCAAATTGGATGTTCTGCTCTTCATTGCCTGAGCACACAATAAGGTGAAAGAAAATTATCAATAAAAACAACAAAAAGAAACGAAAACCTCTGTTTCATGCACGGCAAACAAAACTCATCTCACTTAACTCCCCTGCCTTTTCTTCTCAAATCTCAGTTTCCTATGTTTTAAGAGTGCAAATGTACTAGAGTCTCTTCTGCCCTCTCATTCTGCTTAATCAATTTAATGCAAATGCATGGTTTTAGATAAAATCGTAGGGACATGCCTAACTGCTCTTACACACGTGCAAAGTACTCCCTCATGCTTATCTATACGTATAGTAGAAGTGCGAACTGACAGTTTGATGAAGTTAGAATATAAAAATGAATTTGTACGCACCCTGCAATGCCAAGTGCAACATTCTTTTGACTATGTCAGCTGAAGAATCTTCCACAAGTGTGAGCAAATGCTTTCCAATTGCTTGATCAACAGGAAGACCAGTTAAATCAGCAATCTTTGTGTTCCACCCATTAATCAGCCCATCAACATCAATTGCCAGAATTGGAACTGTAGCCGTTTCAATTAAACGGACCATCTCACTTGTCACTGCTTCTAGCTCTTGCATCCCTTCAATTTTGAGGTCACTGAGCTTTGTATGGATGGCATTGGTGCCAACATCCATTGTCTCAACATCTTTGAATGCATTTCTCAAGATAAGTTGCAGAGAATGGATTGCATCCATTTCATAGTCCTTCCAGGGTAAACTCCTTCTCTTCACAACTTCAAGGAAAGCCTTGAATGATGATCTAGGGTGCATCCTTGTACCGTCATCCCTCTCACCAGGCTCATGCTTTGCACCACCCCATCGAATTTCTGCAGCAGTGTGTGATCGAAACCAGAAAATCATGTCCTTGGAAGTTATCCTCACGGCTGCCATTCCACATACTACATCACACAGAGCAAGAGCCCCTGGGAACCCTGCATCAGACAAGCTATCGGTACTCAAACCTGTTGAATCTATATGGTACTCTGAGAGCCATGAGGCTATGTCATGCAGCTGAAATTCTGTTGGAGTTACTCCCAGTCTCCATATCTTGTTCTTGTACAATAAAGCAGCACCATCACACTTCACAAGATCCATTATATTTGGGCTCTGTGACACAATCCCCAAGGGTGCATCTCGCATCAGCAAATCACACAAAAGTGTTTGAGTACGCAAGATGTTCTTCTCAACAATTTGATTTTCTAACTCCAATTCCTTGTTCACATGGATGGCAAATACTTGAGCTAGAAACTCACAGGCAAACCTGAGAGGGAATGGAACAAACCTAGGAGTTGTGTTATGGCATACTACTAAACCCCAAAGTCTCTTTCTCTTTTGTGGCTGCTCAGAATTAGAGCCGTCACCTTCTTCATCCCCCTCATTAACAACAACTGCCATAACCAGAGAAGCAATGGAATTCATATTCTCCATATACTGCAAATGGCAACTGTGTGGTGCTCTTAACGTTGAACCACACAATGTCAGATCAAATGGTAGCTTCTCGTCTTGAAGCACCTTAACATGTTTTGCATGACAATCAACAATCATACGAACCTTATTCTTCATAAATAGGAAGCGTGCAGCCTGAGGGATATCAGTAGCCGGATAATGCAAGCCCAGATATGGCTCCAGCCCAGGCTTTGTGATCTCAGACACCACTTCCCCATGCTCGTCATCATGAAACTTATATGCCATCACCCTGTCATAACCTGTGAGTTCAAAAACTTCTTGAACCATGGTATCACAAAGCCGATCCATGCTGCCACTTGGTAATGATTGCAATCGAGTAATTGCTTTTGCTGCTAGCTTGTATGATTGCAGGGCCCCGGCGGCAGTCATGGGGACTTCATAAGGCTTGACTGGCTCAAAGTCAATGATCAAACTACCTGTTACCTGATGGATAATTGCATAAAAGGGCTTCCCAGATGTCTTGCAATGAACTAAGATAGGATTCAGGAGAGAAACCTCCCAGAATCCTAGGGCCTTTTGCAATGCAGAGGCACTGGGAGCAGTGAATAGGGTTCTGACATCTGTTCCAATGCCAAGAACTGGGTGGTCCCCGACACTCGGGACTGCATGACTGACCATAGTCAACATTTCAGGGGCATTTTCACTGTATGCAATGACTTTGAAAGTTTTGTCATCCAAGGCTACCAAACAACCAAATGGCTGTATCAGCTTGCCTTTTTGTATGTGATGGAGGTAGGTTGTGGTTACTTTGTCAGACCTGGGTTGTTGATCAATGCTAACTTCACCAGAAACCCGCACTGAACTTGAGTAATCAAAAGATTCACCTGACTCCTCAAAATCTGCGTGGAGCTTTGCATCAACAGTGGTCTGAGCAATAATCCTAGCACTGTGTCTTGAGCGTCCTGAAGTACTGGAGGAGTGGCTGGGCCTCGAAGAAGACATTGCCCAAACTGAAACAACAAAGAAAAATAAATAAAATAATCTGAAACCACATTGTAATAACCTATAAAAAGGATTACTGGAAATTAACACTGGCAAAGAATTACCCAGTCATTGTTATGATCATTGTATCGCAATCATAACTATACAATTTTTTAAATTCTCCATTGGACATTAAGGTAAGGTAACTCAAATGACAAAGAAAGGAAAATGGCTGTTCATAACTAGTAATGTTTTTTTTTCCCTTGGTAGCAGCAAGTAAAGATGCTCTTCGATGATTTTTTATTGCGTGAAATATGTATTCATTGCGTGGATCAACAGAGAAAACAGTACAAAAACAAACATGCCTCATGTTGATCTTTGATTCTATGAAGTATATACGCTTCCGTGAGAGCAACCTAGTAAACGGTATCAATACGAACAGAAATTCATATTCCACTTTACGATGAACTATGAAACCATTTAGTTCTCGATTGCTTAATTTCATATTGCAAGACACCCTCTGCTAAAGAGAGCATTTCAATCACAAACTTAATGGTAGTAGTAGTTCAGCTAAAACAAAAATAAAAAGAAAAAGATAAGCGGTACTAAATTTAGTAAACTGAGAGGTGAAAATAGAATATTCAGAGGCCATGACTAGCAATAATTTCCAATTGAAGACATTCTTAGAACGAGACTTGCCAAACAAAGGTTCCCGACTTGATGTTCATCCGAGAGAATTATTTGTCACCAAAAATTTGAAAAAAAAGAAAAGGAAAGAAAAGAACAGAACAGAACAGAACAGAACAGAACAGAAAGTAAAAGCATAGAAATGGATGATAACATTCTAACCTTGTTAGTTGCCGAGCTGCAGGAAACAAAACCTAATTGTCAGAGAAGTAGTCTGAACAGACTGATATGAGAACGACTAGACAAAGTGATGTGCAAACAGCTTGGAGAAAGTTTTAAAGGATCCAAGGACTGTCCAGGAAACCCCGACCCATTCATGGAAAACCCCACAACATCTCGATCGCCGCCTCCACTGTCTCTGGCCTCCCTTTATTTCCCCCCTATGGCACTTCGCACTTCGCAGCTCGCAGCTAAAGGGGGACCCCTGCTCTAATATCATTCGCGCTTCGTAAAGACATACAGAGTCACAGACAACCTTCTTGATGGGTTAACAATTATTTAAATAACATTCTTCGAGACATGGATCCAAGAGAGGGACAGAGTCAGCCATATTTTTACGGGTCATATTTTCGTTTCCAAAGACGGATAATGGAGGTCGTTTATCATCCTGAAAATAGCACGATCTGGAATGTCTCCTCATGGCTGGCTATCCTCTGACAGCACTGAAATCACCTTCCCGTTTAGCCCAGTCGGTTCCCATTAAAAAATGGGGAAAAAAGTTAGAACAATGGATATCTGCAAATGAAAAAAGTTGCAAGTGGGATCACCGCCATGATGATAGTCATAGACATCAGTGGAAGGAAGCAGCCTCAGAAAACGAGCTTGTTTGCGTGAGGAAGAGCGTACAGTAGTGCGACAGGGTTGGCTTAGTTGGGACTTCCAAGTCAGTACAGCCCATGCTATGCTACTACTGGACACATTATCCAATTTAACAACAAAAGAGAGAGTTATGGGAGTCACGTGTAGCCCTCAATCCTGTGTCAGGCTGAGTGGACAAGATAACCGGAATATTGGCAATGACAATTAGAGCTTTTGGTCCAGGTGGCGGTGGGTCAGTTTTCGCATCAACAGGGAGAGTGACGGCCGACGCCAGATTTGCTGCCCAGACTCCAGCATTTCTAGCCGAGTAAAATGCTGGAGTTTGACGGGCGGCTCCACGCTTCTTGGATGCTTTCCCCCTTCAGCAATTGTGAGTCAACTTCTTAATTTTTGCTACTTTCTTCTGGCTTGACGACAATCTTGAACTTGAAGGTAACTTAGGTTGACCTCCTTGAAGATAATTCGCAGTCTTCTGGTTTGCTTAGGGTTAAAAGACATGCTCCTTGTGCTTCATCGTCAAAAGCAAATTATGCCATATGTCATTTTCTGTGCCTTAAAGGCACTCGATTCTCGTTGCGTGAGGAAAGTACACAAGGTGACTGAAATTTTAGCTTCAACACGCGATTTTCCGTGAACTGCTTTGAGAATAACAACAACTGAACCAAAGCGATCTGTGTAGGTCCAGCAAGATCTTTCTCCTTTCTTCAATAAACTACTAATTTTCCTCCACAAATTCTGCTTTACCTGTTAGTGAACTTCTACACAACAGCTTCTACCTTTCGCGTCTGTACAAACAAGGTTTTCGGATCCCTTACACTGTTTTTCAGTCATTACGCACTTGTAGTCGAGAAATGATTTGTTAAACAGCTTTGGATAAGTATTTGGCTCAAGCGGAAGTTTCCGATTCTTATGCCTCCATCAGTTTGTTCTACAGGCCTGCACTTGCCAAAGTCCAGTGCCTCTAACCTTTCCATAACTATACTGGCAGGTGCCTTGAACAAGTGTGGATTCCCTTCCGCTGTCTTTGGGCAGCTCCAATTGCAAGATCTGGACATGGACCATAACTTTCGAATTCATGTCAGGATTTACAGGGGAAATGCTTTGCAATGGGAATTTTATATGTAGACTGGCAGAGCCATTGAAAACGTTCCTACATGCAGACATGCTGTTCTTGACATTTAAAGAGATGAGCGGAGAATAAAACCTCTACTGGTAGAATTTAGAACCTTCACCTCTCAAGAGGCTTTTGGAGATCTCTACCTATCAAGTTATCCCATGCCTTAAGAAACTGCTAGCACGATTTCCATCTTATTCGAGTTTCAGGCAATGCTGCCCCAGAACAAGAATATGACTCGCAGAACAGAAAAAAGAGTGTTTTCCAGCATCATGCCGATAATCATAGCAGTCCAACTAGTAAAATTGGTCAGCCGATTGCTTGACAGTTAAGATGTTCAATCAAGCCGCTGCGGTGTTCAGCAACAGAATCTACAACAACTACAAGAAACTAGATATAGAAACAGACAAATCATTCCTAGAGGCCAGACTGCAAAAATTGGTTCTCATCAGGCTTGTCCAGAAATTTGGGTGCTGGAAATCATCTCACGATCTAAACGAAAATTAGGTCGACCAACCTTTAACAGGTTGTAGGCTCAATTCTTTCCACTTACAAATTACATATCATAGACGAAAAACAAACAAGAGAAAAGTTTTCAAACCTAGGATACTTGATGTTTCTTTCCTGGGCATAAAAAAAAAAAAAAAAAAAAAAAAAAAAAACTAGTAGTAGTGGCACCAGAATCAACCAGAGTCAATAATTTTCACGGTTTTCGATACAAAAAAAATGGCTATCAACTTGTTGATCAAGCAGTAGACAACAGGGAGAACCATGGTTTCCCTAGCCAAAACATCATAGGGCTAAAATGGCAAAATAACTCAGCAGCCTGGCAAGATTTTAAAAGCTCGGATAGCTGCAAACCATCGCGTGCTAAAGATTCGATCAATCATAAGTATTGAACTTTACGTGAAACTAGCAAGACATTCTAAAACTCACTGCTTACAACAAGAACTCAATGGAAGTTTCTAGACTAAGGATTTCCACATAATCTACTTCCTCAAAAAATGCTTCACCGTACAACAAATCAAATTTTTCTCCGTGAGATTTCACGACGTTTAAGGTCATATTCCCTAGGGTCTATATTCAGCTTATCCAGTTGCGTCCTTGCTAAAATGCAAGTCGTATTTCTCTTAAACAACACCAAGATATACTCAAACAACTGAAAAAGATCACCTAAAGCGACATCTGTCATGGATTTCCGGAGTACTGCCTCATTAATTTAGCTGGAAAGAGGCATGAAGCAAGGAACAAACCATGAGAGAAATAGAAATTTGATTACATACTCTGCAGAATGAGATGGTAAGTTTACAAAAGTTCAAGAAGAGTAGGCATCATGAAGATAAATCAACTATACAAAAAGGCTATACATATTCAAAGAATCGAATGGTTTCGGCAACCTCTTCCACTTCCCCTATAGATCAATGTACTCCTTAAAAATACAGCACATACCTGCACCTACACTTGGTACTCGAGGCAACAAACTGACTACCATGTTCAACAAGATTGAATTTCTTTCAGGGAACAATAGGGGAAAATGTGGGCTGCCGAATGACTGGAAGAATAATGAGAACCAAATAACAATTGGGATGAATTCAAGCACGGTTTTCCACCTTCTGAGCAAAGCGCTTCCCCAATTTGTAGTCGTATAATCTTGCAGCAAACATGGAAAATGACTGAAACATCTAGGAGACCCGTCCCCATTTTAACAGAGAAAATTAGACAGACACTATCACCCACCACTAAAAAGGTAGTCTTTCGTGTTCTGTAGGTTCCGCAACCTCTTCAAAGCCACTGATAATATTCAGGACAATCACTCTCACGAAACAAGAACAAAACAATAACGGAGGAATCTATTATATACGACTTCTTCTCTATGAAGCGTGCGAGGCGACATCAAAATTTAGGTGGGTATTGCATTCTTTGGAATAGAAATCATTCTTCTCTACGAAAGCTTTCAGCATCTCATAGGTGAAGTTTGGGTCATTTGGGTCGCTTGTGTGAGACGGTGATTCCAAAGTCTGGGGTTGCGTGAAACAAGAGCAAGAACCTTTGGCACGACGACCCACAGAATCGAACTTCTTACCTGAAGTTCGACGGTTTGCAGCAGCAGCGGGAGAGCCACCTGAAAAGGAGGTCTTTCTATTCCTTCTTGTGAGGAGTCGTTTCTCTGCTTTCGTAAGTACACGTAAGATGACCTGCCTTGCCTTGGCGAAATCCCCTGTACGTCCACAACGGCCACGACCACGACCACTTCCACTTCCATATCCATCCTCTCTCTGCTTCTTTCCACCACCGCCGCCGCCGCCGCCGCCGCCGCCGTCGTCGTCTTCTTCTCTGGCATGGATCCCACCACCACTGCTACCAACATTGTAGATCTCCTTATCAGATGTAGACATTAAATTTTACTTGCCCAGATTAACGTTCTTACTGCAAACCTACCACGCTGACTGTAAGGGAGAAAGTATATTATTTGTAAAAGATAGATCAGAGAAGATTGGATCAGAGAAGAAGCAGTTGAAGATATTGGAAATAAGAGTGGGATTTGGAGGAGTTTCTCTGAGGAACTAACTGTTTTAGATATCCCAGAAAAACTCTCCCTCACAGCAGCAACGAAAAACATATTATTAAGTTACTGTTCACAGATTGCTTACCCTTGCGTGAATGTTTATTTTATGATTATCAATCAAAGAAGTCGGATTACGTGTCTGATATCTGGTTTGTTGAAGATGACAGCTATTATGACGTGTTGGTTTTGGAGTAGGAGCTGGTTGACGTCGTCCTATGGCTTCGTCTTGGCCTTTTCTCACCTGCTTTCGCGACTGAGGAGAAACGAAGGAGTTGTTTGTTGGGCCAAGGCCTCCTCCTAAAATGCGCATCTTTTTCTCCCGTACAAATAAATGCTTTTAGACAGAACCCGATCCGATGGCATAATGGATGATCACTCAGTGTGGCTTTCTTTTTCATCATCAGAAGGCTTAGGTTGCCAAAAGAATTTTAAAAAAGGTTATTGTTGACGGATTAATAAGCAATTGCATTGCATCAACCCCCATCTAATCACGAGGAGTGGTTGCATCTTTTCTTCTATGCTACGGAGAATAACATGTTTTTCCTTTAAAGCACATATTATTTCCTTTACTTCTCATTCAAAATAGTGATCATGGTGGAATGGAGCGAAAATCATGCAGTAGCTTGGTGGAAACCAAAAACATAAAGACGCAAGCTTTTCGCAGAACCTGTGGCAGCTTTTATAACTTCCATTGGTAGTAACTGTGGAAGCGTCAAAAGCGACCCGGCTTTCAATTTCCCAACTGACTTGTTCTCCAACCCATCCCCTATGCATGACTTCAAATATTAATGGTTATTAATCGTTTTATTCTTTCTATGGAGAATCTCCTTTCAGATCCGCATTATACATCACACACTTGTTCCATGTAACAGGGTAGAACCCCATAAGCTATAAGCTAGGTGGCTCCTCCATTTTCTGCGGAAGCCAATCAGGAAAATCTTTTTTTTTTTTTTTTATCTATGAACTTGTATTTCCAAAGAAAGAAAATGGGATTCTTTCTTTTAATACCTCATTCGTCATGTCTCCTAATGATTACTGGTTCGCTTCCCACTGTCTCTATGGCCATTTTCTTCAGTACTACATTTCCAACTATCCAAACCTATATTCACTTTCCTATTCCCCCCCGTCTTGGGCTGACATGAGCTGAGATGCTTGCTATTCAGGATTTATTGGGCTATGCAGGGGTTCAATGCAGGGGTTCAATGCAGGGTTTCGACTTCAAGTCAAACCTAAAACGACTAATCAAAGAGCTGGAGGCTTGATAAACGATTAAGAGCGTTTTCTTATTTTGTTGTGAGCGTTTGTCTTGGGGTAAAATATAAGCCAAGCAAATTACGGTTTTCTCAGGGAGAGGGATGATACATACAGGACTCTTTTATATTTGGAAGATAGGAATCAGTCTGGTGCTGCCGTTCCCAGAAGCACATTCGGAATCTCGACTTAGTTAGTGCAGTCTTTATGTGGAAACAAGCCTGGGGTCGTGAGGAGTAGAGTGTTTCTATTATTTAGTTATAAAAAAGAAAGAAAGAAAGAAAGAAAAAAAAAAAAAAAAAAGAGTGCTGTGGGGAAATCAGCTAGTACAGTAAGAGAACAGATGAAAAAATTACTAAATGTTTCTGTTACCACAGAAGGGTGTCAACGAAGGTAGGTTAGATTCCTATCAAAAGAAATGACACTCTTTCCACATACAGAGGGATGAGAGGGATGAGATACAACTGGAAGCCCCCATTGAGCAGGGAAGATGATAGCAGGACATACACCGTCATTCATTCGGTTGGCAATATTAGCGCAGATAGTAGCAATCCTTATCGGCAATTCCATCACAGAAAACGCCTTCAGGATAAGCTTCCTTGACCGAGACAAGCGAAGACCCTTTGGCCTTCCATTTCTTTTCTGCACCCAACGCCTCTTGGGCCTTGTTGTTACCTTTTCATCAGCATTGTTTAGCTTCTTGTAACGACATCCCAAGCGTCTACCAATTAAGTCTTGGAAACCCATCTGCCGCAGTGAGGACCAACTTGAGGTAGGGGATGAGAGTTTAGTTAGTTCCGAGGACTGGACTTTCTGCGGGGCTATGTGTACCCTGAGAAAAATCTTTACATATATAAAGAGGAAGAGCAAATCGGGATCACGGAGCTTATGGAGGACTATTTTTTAATGCTTCTTCAAACACAAACCAGCATTAGAAAGGAATGGAGATTGCCTGCATCTGGATTCCTTACAACACATGGACGGCATTATATTTTAACTGAATATACTCGGCAGAGAGGGAGACACCGATGGAGATGCCCTCAACTTCTACTTTATAACACATGGCCAACATCACATAATGTAACCACCACAGTGATAGTGTGCGTGTATCTCTCCCTCTCTCTACCCCTCTCTCTCTCTCTCTCTCTCTCTCTCTCTCCCTTATTTCCTTAAATGCAACAGTGTGTTTCGTAAATCATTAAAGGAATATAAGAGGCATGTGCAATGATTAAAGTCCAAACTAGAATACAAATCAAGCCCAATCATTTGCTCAAAATCGAATGTATGTGGCTGTGACATTTAAACAAAAGCAGATCTAATTGTTTCTTTACCTTTATCTATAGTGAGAATGGTCCCCAATCAAGTCAAGCGAATGAACTGTTGGTCTAATTTGTCCCATACAGCGGCTCATGTTTTGTTTTGTTTTGTTTTGTTTTGTTTTGTTTTGCTTTGTTTTGTTTTGTTTTGTTTTGTTTTGTTTTGTTTTGTTTAGGGGTCTATCTGTGTGTTGACTGTTTGAACATCTGCTCATAATTTGTCCCGGATAGGAGCTTGTATTTGTTTAATTGAAGGGTCTATCTATCTCTGCGTCGACTGGTTTGAACACCTGCTCACGACCATGGTGCACACTTCAGATCCTTGCCACTGGATTGGCCCTGTTATTTCTTACCGCCCACGGTTCCCAAGCCCGTCACTGACAGGCTACGTATGTTATGGAGGAGCCCAAGAACAACGCCAGTTGTAAAGGAAGGTCCAAGAACTACACTTGTCTAAGCAGGTATAACTATTTATTCATTTTCTTTTGGCACATAATTTTGACAAGTTCAATACAAAAAATTCAAATTTTTTATTTAATGTGTTATAACATAGTTTGGTCAGCACCAAAATCAGTTCTAACCAAACTAAAAATATTGTATAACCATTGTTTCTAACATGTCACAATGCCTCAAGTTGTTATGGGATAGAGTAGTTGAACTTAAAAAGGGCTAATACCAATTGATAAGGGAAGGGGACAACTCTAAATATAAAGAGGAAATTTAACTAAAATATTAGTAATATATTCAAAATGTTAGGATTTTCAATGCATCTCTCAATCAATTTTGCTAATATTTTAATTTGATTTTTTTTTTCATATTTAAGAGTGTCATCCCCTTTCATTGACCATTTTTAAAGGAACAAGAGAGCCTTTTAAATCATAATACAATTTTAGTTGCAACATATCATTACTTATAGTTGTCACTCATGAATTAAGTTTGTATGATTTTTTCTATAGTCGGGGCAAATAAACATGTTAAAAATATTTGTTTCCACCATTGCTAATACTTTAGCCTCATATCCCATTTATACACAAAGGTGTCATCTTTCTTAATAATGTATTTTGAGAGATAAAGTGGACATTTCAAACATGGTATTAAAGTTTAAATTTAGGTGAACCATCCTATTATTCATGAACATCACTCATAGACTAGGTCTATGTGATTTCCTCATGCCTAGAGCAAGAGAGTATGTTGAAAATGATGGTTATTCCACTTTATTGTTGTCTTAGCTTAATATTCTCTTTATATATATAAGAGTTAATTTTTCATACCAACTGATTTTAGGAAAAAGAGTAGACCTTTTAAATATGATAGTAAAACTCAAGTTTATATGTTATACACCATTATTCATGGATTGGCTCCCTATGAATTTTTTTCATACTTGGTGCAATGATACATGTTGTTAACAACTATTGTCCTATATTGTTAGTATCTTAAAAAAATTATCATTTTCATATGTAAATGCATCTCTCTTTCTAAATGAGTAGTTTTAAGAAAGAAATTAACTTTTCTTACATAATATTAGAGTTTAAGTTTAGGTGAAACATCTTATCACTTGTAATAACTATTAATAAATTAGTTCTTACAATGTCTTTATATTTAAAAAGAAAAAGTTGTATCAAAGATATTAATTGTCTTATATTACTAATATCTTAACTTAATAATTTCTTTTATATATATAAGAATATATTTTTTTCTTATCAACGACAGAGTGAACCTTTCTAACACTATCAATAAAATGCATATGAAAAATAGTTTCTTAAAAAAAAAAAAAAAATTTCTCATTGGAGAGCTTTCACAATTTCACAGCTTCTTTGAGATATTATGAGGTATCTATCCAAAAAAGAAAACATTCCTATCTCTTATGTTCCTTCAAACATCTATAAGTATAGCATTCTATTTCCTTGATTTCTTGTCATTCTCTCCGAAGTTGAATTCTTGCCTTGCTTTAAACATACCACGACCATCTCGTTTTTGCTGATATACCTCCCAAATCAATTCTAATGTTTCCGATTCTGTTGGAAATCCTGATTACATCCATTCGACAATGTCGAGACGAACCTGTAATTAGCCATTTTTTAAGCTCACTCTCTTAAGAAGTCATTGGTCTCTCCACTTGCGATTATTTTTGGAAAACTCTTGAAGCATCCGATGCTGCAACTCCTGTGCTCGTATTGTTCAAGTACGCTTAGGCACAGACACTCAGTAGTATTTTTAGGAGTCACCACAGACACTCTATATGAGCTTTTTCTCTAGATGACAATTTCTGCATTAAACTAAAGAACTAAAACGTAAGTTTCTAGACTATGTATTCCATCACTTCACCCCTTGTCTAACGTGAAAATTAAACAACTCATATGCTCACCTATCGCGAGGCCATCGAAGTAGCCGTCCTAATATTTAAGTAATGCAGTATCCAGCCTATGCTTCCTTAGGGGCTGGCTTCTAGATCTACTTAAACATATAATATCCCCCATACTTGTTTTCCCTTGGCAATATGTTTCCGTTACAGGTCACAGCCACAACGTAGCTGTCTTCGAAGACCTCGTGGCCACTCCCCTTCGTTTATTTTTTTAACTTAATCAACATGCCTGGCTACTTCAAACGTAGCCTCTTCCTTTTCTTGCGCAGGGTTTAATTTTTCACAAAGTGAAGGTCAACTAAATGCCATCTTGATGAGTTGTTTATGGAACGAAAACTATATTAAGTGGATTTTCTACCCAGATGATCTGTCAGCATCTGAAGCTGAGGATTCACCCTTAATTAAGCTATACCGTTTACCAAAATGTAAATTAATACACTAATATCTTCAATCAAGCTGACACAGCTTCCATTCAATTTGATCTACACCTGAAGATCGATTTCACATGACTTCATGTGATGTAAACATGAATGAAGTCGATCCAACAACAAATGGGAAAGGAGGGATGACAAAACAAAACCAAAAAAAAAACAAAAAAAAACAAAAACAAAAACAAAAGAATAAAGTGAAAACAGCTGAAATCGTTATGAGAATGCAGCTCAACTCTACGACTTGTTGCTGTGAGTCCTCGATGTGGACCTAAGAAGGGCAGAACATTTGATGGTAGAAATGCTAAATTATTGGACGTCAAAAAGAGTTTTAACAGGATGCATGAACAAACCCTGGATCACAGATTCAGTAATCCTTCGGTGGTGACAAAAACTGGGTAACGGATTCTTTTGGTGTTTATACCGCATTAAAAAACCTCCTCCAACTGGACCTTGTCACCTTTATCTTGGCTGCGACTTGCAACTTTACACACGCATGCATCTGGAGAATGTACAACTGACCCATAGGAGGTCCCAGTTAACAGACACGTAGTCTGCTTCCGGTTTTCTGGTTTTGTTTATTTTTTTCTTCTCTTTTCTTTTAGCGGACATGCAGTCCGCTTGAAAATCTGAAAAGAAGGCATGGGTTAGATGTTGTCTAAGGTGGGTCTACCACACCATATGTTCCAATTTCCCGTCACCCACATCGGAAGTTGAAAAGAGGTCATGGATTGGATAGTATCTTAAGGTAGGTCACAGGATAAGGCAAAAGGGGCCGACGGCCAGCAGTGGCAACTACCAAACTGGAAATGCTTCTTTACTAATGTAAAACAAGTAGCAAGTGGTTGAGACGGCATCGAAAGAGGACAACAGAGAAAGAGCCCAGCACCCAAATCTAGACAAGTAAATAAGGGAGCATGGTCAAAAGATCTCGGGCGTGTCAGAATTCAACTGCAATTTTAGGTCCAACTGCAGGCAAAGTAAAGAAAGTCACAAGTTCCCAATGACTTTCTAACTCGTTCTTTTTTTTGTCAGATTTGTATCTTCCACGTGCTTCGCTTTTTGAGCTTCCGCTCCCTTGACCGTTCAAAACTTAGAACACAATTGCAATGAAAAAAGTCCCCGTCCGCTTGCCCAGAGGTAAAAGGCCAGGCAATCTGTGCAAAGTTCAAATCCAGGAAACCATAAAACCGAACCTAAAACGCAAATAATGAAAACTGTATGATTATGTATGGGGATTCTCACCGGAAACATGTCCATCCATACAGCTATTCCCCTGTTCTTTCATTGTTTCAGGGGGCTTGCTAGTCCCTTTGCACTGCATGGTCGGTTACACATGTTCTATGGTATTTTCTCTCCCAGTATCAGAAAACTGGGAATAAATATACACTGACCGCTAAAATGGAATGAAGCATAGAATTCCAGCCCTTATTGGGAACCCTTTTTTTTTTTCCCTCCCAGAAACGTAGCTGCCGATTGATTGTAAGACATAATCATCATATATATATATATATATATAGAACAATTAGTTGACACTATAAAATTCTGGGACAAATATTACAAGACATTCTAACATCGGAAACGCTAATATTAACCCCAAATATTCATCATAGTTGGGGAAAGCAGATTCAAGACAAACAAGAAGCCAACACATACATAAATATGAAAAAGAAACACTACCAGAGGCAGTTGAAGTTATTTTTCTTATTCTGGTTGTTAAGAAGTCGTAGAAATCTTCTTCTGCGGTAGTAATAACCGTATCTGAGCCTGGAAAAGACCAACTTTCTGATTCTACGAGCTGATCGCAGCCTCAGGCATATGACTCTTTTCACCCGGATGAAGGACCTCCTGATTCTCTCCGATAGACTCCTTTTTCTGCAAAACTGATAGCTTCTAAGGAACAGTTGTCTCTTCTCCATCATCATGTAGTTCTGCTCCGCTGTGTAGTACCCAAATGATTCGCTCCTAAATAGTGGGTTGAGACCCACAGATTGGTTCTGATTATAATTCATGGTAACCTTGAAGAAAAGAGCCAAGGGCCCGGAGAGAGATGAATACTATGAATACTATTTCTGCTCCTGCCTAAGCAGATCAACAGACATAAATATGAAAAGAAAGGTTTCGTGGAAAGAAATATAAGCAGCGGGGTCAAGAGCTGGATCAGGTTGGGGGGTCTGAACTGTAGAAACTCTTCACACCTTTCTGGCTTTGCTTTGCTTTAATGTTTTGCTTTACTTTGCATCGCACGGGACTAGTGCGCCGTCGCAGCAGCCAAGCCAAAGTCGTGATCTTTTTCTTTTTTCTTTTTCAACCCCCACCCCCCCCCAACAAAAAAGAAAAATCTTTTCCAAATAAAAACCTACATCTACGTATTCAATACTAATGGGTCAACTTTTTAGCATGTGGGTCGTGAGATTTTGGCTTGATTTCTTCTGGTGAGACGGTCACGTGCCTCTTGTGATTCCCATTTCTGCGTGTATTTTCTTAGATGCTCAGGCGTGGCCCATGATGGGTTGTACGAAATAGCTTCTTCATCTAGTGGCCTCCACGGGTGTTTTCCAACCAGAAAATCCTTTTCTCTGAGTTGGGTGTTACAGCCAACACCAGAGCTCAGGTCTTCTCTCTGAACACCGCAACTTGGTTCCGTTGATCATCACGTTGTTGCAACTACTGTTACAGCAAAAATTAGTTTAAAGTACCTAAAAGATCCTTGCAAGTTTAACCATTTTTACGCGTTTCAGGCCGTAACTTTCTTTGCCAAGTTGAAATCACCATACTTTTTCTCTTTGTTTACTGTTCAGTATCTATATTTTCTGAAGCTTTAATATATTGTTGGCAACCTCAGACATTTCAAAGAGAGACCTAAGCGAAAGATGGACTCAGATCTCTCGCTCCTAATGTTAGGAACAAGAATGCTAGCACTAAGAACAGCTCAGAGTATAAGGGAAATCGGGCAGCACTTCCGTTGTAATTGAAACCTTTCCCAGAATACAACAGTATCTGCTTTTCACTACATTACCGAGATCAGCTACGGCTACAAGACATAAGTTACTGTAAACAACTACAAGCTGCAGGCTAAAGACTTCTACCAAAGCAACTACAATTCAGCCAAAACTACTGTATTCTACCGAAGTTTATAAACTGGTGAAATTCTGCAGGTTCATGGATACCCTGGTTTGCTCCCCTTTTTTCCTTTTGTTGATCTCTGGACTTAGCTCCATGCTCCTTTTGCCCTTTGTAAGATCTCCTTTTTGCCACTCATAAGCCACTTGTCCACGCCATGTCCTGAGGTCCTAACACCTAAAGGTATCATAATTGAAAAGGATTTCATCCCTATCCTCTCATTCTTTACTGTTATAACATCTACAACTTTCTAAGTCCATATACGTTTACTGATCAAAAAAGATTTTGCTTTGCACGAAGAGACTTCACTTAAAGTTGGAGATGAACCAAAGTCAATCTGAATAAACCAAAGCTAATCTAAGATGAACTAAAGTCTGTCTGAGATGAACAAACGTGTCTACGAACTTGGACTTGTTTCCACGTCCTTAGACTTTTTCCTTTCTCGGTTTCTTTTGGAAATTCAGGATCTATTTCAGTAGGTTAGTCACACAGGTTGAACAAGAAGAAGAGACTAAAGCATGTGAAAATAGAGTGGTGGACAAGGCTTTGACAAGCGTAAACAAACCCACAAACCCAACATAAACAAGTTTGAGAAGCATTTCCAAATCACCCAAGAAGATGAAATGCCAGAGATTCTACGCCATAATTCAGGACTTGATCCCTGATGAATTATCACGGAGAATCTCTAGCATTTCGTCTTCTTGGGTGATTTGGAAATGCTTCTCAAACTTGTTTATCTTGGGTTTGTGGATTTGTTTATGCTTCACATACTTTTGTCTATTCTTCTTGTTCAATCTCTGTACCTTACCTACTGGAATGGATCCTAAATTTCCAAAAATGTCCTGGAGACTTAAAGCTTAAACAATATCAGCATGCAGAACTAAAGGGCAATGATGGAGACAGTAATAGAAATGATATTTACTAAATGGAAAAGAAGATTATATGGTTGTAAGTAGCCAGATTCACTGGGATGTGGACTCGCCATCCTTTCTTCCAAATGTATTCTCACAATCTTCACATCTGCAGCTGATGGAGCATCCGACACCGCCCTTCAAAAGAAAAACACCATTTGTTAATTAGATTATGGAGGAACATAAGAGCAAACACCGTGCTGAGGAGAAAAACCTTAAAGCATTCGCAGTATTTCTGAAGGCTTTTGGACTTCCAGCATTTGAATCCCCTTATAGGACATAGTACTAAAGCTGGGGTTTCACCAGATTCCTGCAAGTGAAAACAACTTTTGCAAGTTAAAACAGTCCAACTAGCTTATCGAGTAAAGCATAAGGATCAGGCTTATTATCTAACCCCAATCTCAGTAAGAGAATCAGAGCTCCTAATCACTTTTGGAGCAAATGCAAGAGGATCCCTTGACGTAATCTGTTTGCGACTTTCCATAACACAGGAGTCATGAATAGGCTTGTTTAAGCATTCTAGACATGACATGTCTTTTTGCAATATCTGCTTCCTGCAAAGCATTCACAGTATCCTGCCATGCCTTTTCCATAAGAGCATTGTCTCCCAAAACAGCAGCTGAAAATGCTGCTTCACGTCCCAAACCAACTGAGATCAGATTGTTTATCAAACCCTGCAGTTACATGCATGATGTTACTGTTAAAGTAGGAATATGGTAATGAAAAGGCTATGAAGGTAATACTATGTTCCCTATAAACATGACTGTATTGACAACCATATTTGGTGAAATTAACGACAATAGGAAACAGAAAATTTTCTCTGCATTAAAAAGCATAGCAACTGCAATATTATCAGTGGACATTAATCAATTACTGTAAATCATGATATTGCGCGAGTTTTCTAGTCCCGTTCTCCCCGAAAACAGAATTGTTCACAAATTTCATCTCTGGTCCTTGTCCTACCGCCTTAAAAGGTTGTTCCACAAGCCTGAGAAACTAATAACATGGCAAAAGAAAGAAATTCATGTTCACGTGGAGACAGAGAAAGATACATAGCTAAAGTTAGACACAAAGTGTTATCCCTAACCTGTGGATTGATTGGTTCCTTGATAGTTTTTGCAACTGTCTCAGAAGATACTGACAACATCACTAGCCAAAGGATGTTGATGTTTCTGCTCCAAACCTCTATCAACCACCCCTAAAGCTGGTTCTTCACTATAACAACGAAAGTCAAACAAAGATGAAAGAAAATCCAAAGCTGCTGTTGTCCAAAGAAAAATTGTTCTATAGCACACGGTCCAGCCATATCCAACAATAGCTAATTCCTTCCCTTTCTACTTACTGCCTTTCTTAATGACCTGAACCACTTGAGATTTAGACTAGAAGAGGAAGAAGAGAAAAGACCAAATGTAAGCTGTGTTACAGATTTAAATATCTCAGGAAGTGATATCACAGTTGGATTGACTAGTCTACCTTGCTTGATTCCATGCATCTTTCCCACCCACAACATTAGGAAAACTACAGCAGCTCACTCATCTCGATGCAATAATATTCTCTGACCACCACAAGTACATGTATTTTGCAGGTTCGTTGCTTGATATATGATTTCTCCCAGTAAGATATTTCGGAACCGATAACTTTGCCTTAATAACCTGGCAGGCCTATTTCTTACCTCAATTGGCACCTCATTGTTCATACAGCTAAAGAGCTCAGATCAAGAAATCACCCTATCGGAGATAACATAATTACTTTGTGAGCTGGAATTATGCAAGTCTTAATTAGTATCATTTCACCTCCATTTGTGGAAGAAAAGACATGAACAGTAATGAAACATATAAACATTGTTTCTTTGGTAAGAAACAAATGCATCTAATGGTTCTTGTCAACTCACCCTCAACCTCTTCCTATACTGAGAGGTGCCCATTTGAGTTAAAACTCATTGGGAGTATGCAACAAATAAATGTTAAAACACTTTAGCATGCATCACCCTTTAAAAGGCAGCTTAAAGGACAGAATATGCAAAAGAAGCATAAGTGAAAAAGAGTGCATACACTTAGCCCTGTCAATTCTCCGTGGTTAGCAAGACGCAGAGCAAGTCCTCTTAACTCCTGACCCTGTAAATCTCCCTTTACAGATCCTGCAGCGGCTAATCTCTTAAGAACTTCACGAACAATATCACCTTGTGCAGTAGCATCTGCAGCATCAATAAGTTCCAAAAATTCCTTACCGAAATTTACTATTCCTTGAACAGCTTCTACAAGATTTTCGTAAAAAATGAAAGAAAAAGAGAAAAGGTGTCAAGAACGGGAAGAGTAACAAATCCCTGCCAAACCCACCCAACCATTATTTATTTTAAAAAATGGGGGGAAAAAAAAAAAGCAAGATGGAGTAATTTAGAAAACTCTTAGATGTGGGAAGACCCCCTTTAAGACCATCGGAATGAACATAAGGAACCTAGCAACTGAAAAAGCAACTTTTTTGTGCGATCATAGATATATGCAACAAACTAATGTGTGCTTGGAAAGACGTGGAGCCTATGCAATAACTTTGACGCTTTTGTAATTTTTAGCTTCTTAGATTCACCTAAAATTATAGGAACGCTTTGAATAGTTTATTGCTTTTGACTTCCTCAATCCCTGGTATTTAGACTGCACTTATTTGTCATTCAAAATTTCTACAACTCCCTTTCTTTCTTTGGGGTTGTCTCTGGGTGCCTCCTATTTTGGCACTCTCAATAAATTTATATTAAAAGGAACTGTATATGTGAACCTCCAGTGTGTGTGCAATGTCAAGAAACATTAAAGATTTATAAATCAAAAGTCATCTTTCCAAAACCTTCCAACTCAAAGTTGACATGATCTTCACAACCAAGAATTTCACATCAGGTTGCTGTTAGAATGAAAAATTATCTTGAGAAGAACCCAATATCAATCGAGTTTTGAGATTAAGAAATAATCACATCTGATTAAGGTGCACGGTACAAACCATCAGTGATGATATAAATTCATCTTTGTGAACTAAGTTTACCTCACTGGAAGAAGCCATGAAGGTCATCAAACAAGAAATTGACCTCCAGTGTACCTTTATGACCTCCAGTGTACCTTCTCACAAGCTACAAGCAACCAGCATTATCACCAATGAATGAAACAACTGCTCTATATATAATAGGCCAACAACTTAAAAACCACGAACCTTACGTGTTATCATTTATAGAACTCTTATGATATCATTTGATCCACCGAAAGCGACCAGAGGACCGTCACCAACAGCCGATCTAGAAAGGAACTCCATACTACAACAGCCAAGAAAAAGAAAAAGGCAGAAAATTATATTATGTTAACAAAAAGATTAGGTTTTAACTAATTCCTTCATGTTTTCACTTCTATTGTTTGATTCAACACCTGCATCCTGGAGCAGACTCATGCACTACTGCCAGTCACCAGCATCCAAAATTTACTTTTAAGGACTCCAGATCCACTTAACGAAGTAAATGCAGATGCATCACACTAGCAGGAGGATTTGTGGATTTAGATTAATGCTGTCACTGGTTACCATAAGTTGAATGCGCGTGCAATATTATGAAGATCTATAGGCAATTTGGAATTTTGCACGTTCAACTATTAACCACCTGATGGTAGTCAAGCAATCAACTAACAGAAAAAGAAAAGACACCCAAAGCTTGTTTCTTGAACTATTTCAACAGAAAAGTAGGCCACATCGCAAACTTTTAGATGTCAATATTTCTGCTTCTCTAACCCATTTGACTTGGTGTCAATCTTTTCATTGTTCATCAAGAGGTGAATTTGATTTCCACTGAAAATTTTTAAGTGTGATTATTTTCAGATAAATTGATGAATTACCAGAGAAGTGACTTGTTGCCAAGATCTTGCTTTGGTACTTCACGTCCACGCATTGTCACCCAGTCCAATATGGCTTTCTTTTCAATACAGATGACAAGAAAATGTGTTCCTTTTGTTGAGGGTGCTGGAGAAGTAAAAGCTGAGGTGACTTGATTGACGGCTGATGAAGCCTCTTCTGCCGCAGTGCGGTTACACCAAATTTGCCAAAAGCGCATATCATCATCATAAAAATTCACCTACTTAGTGCTCAAGGAACCACGCAACCAAATGGTAGATTCTCATGTTTCAATAGAAATAACCAATTGACCCCTATTGTAATATGAAAAGCCAAACTAGCGTGAAACAATAGAAATGAACAGTTGCAGAGATTCATCACCTGCCTCCTCGCATAGCTTCTCTTGGTTTTCCTTTAGGCTCTAGCAACCAAAAAGAAAATAAATAGTATGAATGCATCAACTTTATTCTTTCCTTGTAATGAACAGTCTGAATGTATTACGATTCATCTATCAAAGTTATAGCTAATCTTAAGTACAACATACACAAATTTAAATGATATGGAATTGAACTGTGGATATTAAGTATTTAATTATAAATGGAGAAAAATCGGAGTTCTTCTCCTGCTCAGAAAATCCACATTCGGCTCATAATACCGCAACTGTGTTCTAAGAAAATTTTTCTGCTACTAATATGATAAGAGGTTTTAATTTGGAAGATATTATGGTTCCAGGCTCAGAAAAAAAAAATCCACAAATAAACGAGCTGATTCACGTTCGAAAGTAGATTTATACTTAAGACGGGAGACCATTCTTAACTCTCCATGCGTTTGGCAGAAATTATCATTGACCCAAACTTTAAGACCCAACGTCAACAGTTCACACAAAGGCTACTGTAAACGTTTAATAATTACCAAATTTATTGTTAATGAAGAATTCAGCTCAGTCTGTCAAACGTTGAGATTGTAGGAATATTTCGGCTGTAAGGATGGAAAAAGAAAAAAGAAAAAAAAAAGAGACATGTAAGAATGGCTAACTAACATTCACTCATTTTATCGGCTTCATGGTAAATCTAGAAAGTTAATGGTTGATAAACTCGACAAGAGCAACTTGAGCTCTCTATCAATGAGATCAAACGATAATTTTACTCCAACTTAAACAAAAACACAAGAAGATTTCCAAGATTATGGGTACATTCAGTACAACAAAAATGAAGTCCTTATAAATAAGAATAACAAGATAGTTATATGTTGCATACCTTTTTTTTTTTTTTTTTTTAAGAGAATAAGGATGGTACTTTGACAAATTTTATTAATACCAATAAGCCTGGGCATAATAATCATATCTTAGATAAGTACAATATGTAGGGTATAGTTTTAACCCTTAGAGAAAAGAAAATCACTTATATATTAAATTGTTACACATAATTCAAAGTAGACACAGAAAATACATTAGACAACACATTCGCTTAATCCTATGATAGTCTATAATTACCTAAACCTAGTTAATCTTTTATATAAATATTTAAGCATGGATGAGCAATGAGACATGCTAATTAAAAATTGTCACATTTTGAATAACATGGCCATGATTGGCGAGACGATTTACTATCTCATTCCCCTCATAATGAACATAACACACAACTGCATGTAAATGAATCATAGACAAACATTGACGTATGACATACTTCAATTTTCATAGAGTCCTCCATTGTTTAAGCAAACATTTAGTTAAATAGAAAGAATTAGATTCAATAACCTGAGGTACTTGACTTTATCCATGATATATCTTAAGTCCTCTAACAATGTATATGATTCTGCCTCTACATTAGTGCTAGGATTTAGCTTGGTAGAAAAAGTTATAATAAAACCTCCGTTATGATCTCTTAGGATTCCCCTTCCAGCATTATTTCTTATGATACTTAATCCACCCGTATTAAGCTTGTATTGCTCCATAGTAAGAGGTTGCCAATGAACCTAAACTCTTTGTCACCATGGAATGTAAATCACAAGAACTCTTAACACAGTTAGCAATATTTTATCAAGGAGACTTACTTGAACCTTGACTTAGATTAGAGTTTATAGTTAAAGCATTTAATGTGTAACATTTTTGTTAATTTTGATCAAATGAGAGCGTTAATAGCCATTTTGGGAGGAGTTATTGCAAGAGAAATTTGGTTTGCTAGGAATTTAGCAAAACATAATGGTGAGTATGTTTTCACCTAAACATGAAGAAACAAGATTAGATATAGAAGTAAAATGAACATGTACCTGAAGCACATCACCAAATGTCCTCTAATACTGTTGTGCCAATCTACTATGTATAAAAGCATGATCCACAGTCTCTTGTTTGCCCTTGTTGTTACAATAGTACTTAGATGCCAATTGAATTCTCCTTCTTTACATATTACATTCCACAGAGATGTCATAATGAATTAATTTTCACTTAAACAATGCAATATTAGGAGAGACTATTTTGTTTCAAAAAAACTTTGCTCAAAGAACTTTTTTCTTTTTTGACTCTCTGATCATGATACATTAATAAAGCTAAAAATTTAATAGAAGCACTCAAATCACAAACAAGCCTATTTGGGTCTTGGTTACAAACAATTTTGTTAGTCCACTCTTACTGCCCATTAGTAAAAAACATAGAACTCCTTATGGGTTTTTTTTTTTTTGCTTGTAAATATTTTAGATTAAACATTTTGGGCTACTTAGAATGTGATGACAAGCCTTGTTGTTAAAAGGGGTTATGTGTTTATTTTCCACTTGTTGGTTTCAAAGTTTTGATCATTAAAGCCCTCGGTGTTCTCCTTATTTTTTTTCCTTTTCTTTTTGTTTTAGACCCTTGTCCTTGGACCTTGAAGTGGATCGACCACCAAGATCTTTATGTCCACCTTGACCTAAAATAAGTCATCACATAGAATCCATCATCTCTTGAAAATGTCATTCTACCTCTTTCTCACATCACAACACTTCCTTGTCATGCTTGTCTAGAGTTTCATATAGCTTCTAATCATTTTTTGCTTTTTCAAACCTCATTTATATGCTAGTCTAATGCTTATAAAATTATGTGTACTCTCTAAATCAATCATAACACATGTTCTATTTGTTTGGCCTTTTATCATCCATTGCATCCATATAATCTAAGTAGTTAAACCTTGCATGGCCAAAATAGAAATCTTGGGGTTCTCTTCATTTAATTCTTACTCTTTTTCAACTATCTTAGATACCACATTAGCATTATTATCCTCCATCTTTTTTCTATTGTTAAAAATAACTTCTTTTAACAGTAATGTCTAAGTACAAACTACTCATCACCATTAAAGCATAATCATTTCTCTCCCCTTTCTTGAATTTTTTTAGGAGACAACCTTTTAACTCTTAGGGGGTTTAGCATTTTCATTCCAATTATGTCCTTGGTTTCCTATTTTTATAGGAAAAATCATTCTTTCTTTCTTACTAGGTATATAATCCTCTTTTCACAAATATGCTAACCTAACAACCTTCGTTAAGTCTTAGGATTTTTTTTTATTGCACTTATCTTCTACAACTATCTCTCAACCTCTCTAAAAAACATGTTACTTTAACTCAGGAGGTCAATAAGGAGCTCTTAATAAAAATTTCATAAATTTGACCTCATAATCTTGTACTACGTTAATTTGTTACAATTTAATTAAATCTATGAAGTTGTTCTTGTATGCTAAAGGCCCAAAACATTGGAAAAGCTCATTTGTAAAAAGAGCCCATGTGATTGCTTATCCTCCAACTCTTTTTTGCATCCATTTCATGCATATTTTGGCTTCCTCCTTTAGGTGCTAAGCTATAATGTCTACCTTATCTCTTTCAAGTGTGTTTTTTGAAGCAAAAGAATTGATTCACTCTATTTATCCATCTTATCAAGTCATTTGTACCTAAAAATACTAAGGAAAAACAATTTGAGGCTAACTTTGAAAATATACTAGAGAACTATGGAGGATTGTTTAAGGAACCAAAGGGACTTCCATCACTTATGGAGTTTAATCATAAGGTACCCCTTAAGGAAGGGAGTGAATCGATAACATCAAGGCCTTATATAAATCCCAATTATCAAAAATAGGAGCTTGAGAATATGGTTAGCCAGTTGGTAGAATCCAAATTCATTAAACCAAGTATTAGCCCTTACTCCTTTCTAGTACTATTGGTTAAAAAGCAAGATAAGTTGTGGAGATTGTGCATTGACTACAAGGCGCTTGATAGACAAACAATCAAGGACAAGTTTCTCATTCCTACAATGAATGAGCTAATGGACTAGCTACACAAGGCAACAATATTTACAGAGCTTGACTTGAGATCATGCTACCATCAGATAAGGATGCACCCCAGTGATGTATATAAGATAGTTTTTCAAATACACCAACACTATGAGTACCTAGTAATGCCATATGGGCTATGTAACACCCTTTCTATATTCTAGGCATTGATGAACTTGGTTTTCAAAGAGTTCCTAAAGAAGTTTGTATTAGTATTATTTGACGACATCCTCATTTATAACAGGAGCTAAAAAAACCCACTTGGGATATATAAGGAAGGTTTTTAAGGTGTTGAAGAATTATTAGTTCTTTGTTAAAAAGAGTAAATGCTTTTTTGGACAGAAGTCAATTAAGTATTTAAGGCATAAGATTAGTAAAGAAAGGGGCCTTTGTTGATGAGAAAAAGATATGGGACATGGTTAAATTGATCTAGATGAAAGGGTTGAGGGGATTCTTGGGTCTCATAGGGTTCTATAAAAGGTTTATTGTTGAATATGGAAAGATCACTATACCACTCATGAAGTTGCTCAAGAAAAACAACTTCAAATGGAACCAAAAGGTAAAGGTGACATTTGTGGCACTAAAAGAAGCAATGACATCAGCCATTGTATTTGCTTTGCTTAACTTTGAAAAGGACTTTATTGTAGAATGTGATGCATTTAGAGCAAGTTTAGAAGTAATATTTTCCTTAGAAATAAATTCAATTGCATTTTTTAACTAAGTACTTAAAGGTAAGAATGTCTTTTTCTCCACTTATAAGAAAGAACTCTTAGCAGTGGTATTAGCTATAAATAAGTGGAGGAGTTACCTAATAGGAAAGAAATTTATAGTGAAGACTAATTAGAATAGCCTCAAGTACTTATGGAATCAATGAATTACGATATCGACCTAATAACAATGGCTAGTCAAATTGATGGGATATAACTTCACCATCAAATACAAGCCAAAAAGAGATAATAGGGTTGCAAATGCCCTCTCATGAAAAGAGGAGGATAAAGTTGAGTCTAGTCAGAAAGGAGAGCTAGTAATAGTTTTTGTACTAGTCCCATGTTAGATTGAATCTATCCAAGATAAGGTGAAACAACAACCTGAGATGCAAAACTTGATTCAGCTAATTTAACAATGAATGATAAGGATAACTTGGGAGTTAGAAACAATATGATTTTTTATAAAGGCAGAATTTACTTAGGCCTTAAATCAAAATTGTACAAGTCCATAGTAGAGGAGATTTACGCTACTACACATGAAGGGGTTTTCAAAACTCATTAGAGGGTTAAGGTGGTTTTTTACTAGAAGAACATACAAAAAATGGTTATGGATGTGGTTTAAAAGTGTATTACATGCTAGAGGAATAAAAGTTAAAACATAATGTTTGCTAGGTTATTTTAATTACTACATGTTCCCAAAGAGATTTGGACTAAGCTATCTATGGATTTTGTGGAGCAACTCCCTAGTTATAAGGGAAAAACTTGTATTTTGATGGTTGTTGATTAATTCTCTAAGATAACTCACTTTATGCCACTTCACCACCTTTACACTGTTTTAATTATAGTAGAAGCCTTCTTCCATAATATTTACCAACTATATGAGTTGACCTAAAAGATTATTTCTAATCAAGACCCTGTGTTTACAAGCTTATTCTAAAGGGAGTTGAATTATACTATGGGATACCATCCTTAATTTGATAGGGAGACAAAAGTGGTAGATAAAGTGATTGTAATGCACTTAAGGTGTTTCACCTTTGATCAACCCAAAAGTTGGATTAAGTGGCTACCTTGGTCAAGTTATGCTACAACACTGGAGTTCATGAATCATCGGGTAAAAGTCCTTATGAGGTGGTATATGGTAAGCCTCCTCCCTCGCTATTAGATTACATTCTAGGGGCTATGTCTATGAAGGCAATAAAAAGGGAATTATCATATCAAAATATAGTGTTAAGGGCATTAAGAAAGAATTTTGTGGAGTCTTAAAACTACATGAAAAAGGTTTATGACAAAGGGCAAACTAATAAAGAGTTCTAAGAAGGGGATACTATGTTCTTGCGTTTACAGCCATATTGCTAAAACATTGTGGGGATGAAGCGTGATCATAAGCTATCCCTATGATATTATGTTCCCTTTAAGGTTCTTCAAATAATAGGCTCTTTAGCATATTAAATAAAATTACCATCAAGGTCAAAGATCCATCTTGTCTTACATGTTTTAGCATTGAAGAAGTGCTTAGGGCAAAGAGTATAGATTCAAAAAGAGTTTCCCTAGTACATCAAGCATGAAGGCAAATTAGAACCACAGCCTCAAGCCATTATAGATAACCAAACCATGGAGAAGGAAAAGAAATTGCTAGCAATGTGGAAAGGGTTGATAGCGATGGAAGCTACATGGGAACCTTAAGATTAGTTTCACTTGTGCTATCCTAAGTTTGCACTTTAGTGGGCAAGGTTGCCTCTTGAGGGGAAGGAGTTATAGCAAACCTCCTTATGGGTGCTACAATTATTGTAAAAAGGGAAAGATTGGGAAGCAATGAATCTATTTGAAATTCTTAAAAACTAGATGAAACCATTTCTTCTTAAGTAAATTGGGACTGCTAGGGCTTTTCCCCTCATATTCCCTCATACTGCACCTACTAGGAATTGAAATTCTTAAAAACTAGATGAAACCATTTCTTCTTAAGTAAATTGGGACTGCTAGGGCTTTTTCCCTCATATTCGTGATTTGATGCATCCGCTGTTACGAGCCATGGATGTGTCGGGTGCAACGGAATCTTGACGATTTTATCGTCTATCGGCAGGAACGCTCTCAACCGCAACATTCTTGCAAGAGCAACAATGCAGTCTAATTGCTTTCTCAACAAGCTATCTAGAGAACCTGAAATGATACGTGCAGCGGCCAAGTAGGGGTAATTTGCGCCCAACGGTTGCCTAGTAAAAAAAGTACATACAGTTACCTTATCTATATAATCGCACAAAGAAGACGGTTTTCAAGTTTTAAAAAGAAATATGAGTCTTCGTAATCTTCTGAAACTCATGTTTTAGAAGATAATCGCGTATGGTACGACGCATCATATCATTGTACACATGATTTGGCCTTGGCTAAGGGTAGCATTACTCCCCCAAAGGAAATTTAAATATAATCATGAACAGAAGAATCTAAGGATAACCTTATTCTAGATAGATCCGAGAAAAGCAAAACTACTAACAGCGATATGTGCTTAGCATTATGACAAACGTTGGATCCATGAGTTAATAAGTACAATAGCTTCGTTAGACGATAAAGATTATATCATGTTATCCGCGAATAGACCGGCCATTTAGTTTTAAAACCTTTTTGTTCGTTTTGTTTCCATTGATACATCACGTCTGGAATAATGACAATCTCAAGGAAAGACGAACGACGTCGCTCGACATTCTTTTTGAGTTCAAGTAGATTATTGGTTTATGATTATCCCGCTCACTTTGAAAGATCATCCTAAGCTCCGGACAGACGAGCGTGGAGAAATAAATAATTGCCAAATCATTCGACCAAAATATCAAAAGCACCCCAGCTTTTTGAGAAAAGAATTGAACAAAGAGTCACCATTGATACCTTCAAGAGGGGTGGCAACCGTAGATTTGAACTCTGCGTAAAGGGTGAAAAAAGAGTATTTAGGATTGTAGATCGCGTGACTTGCGGTTTCTTTGCGATCCATCCCCAACGGGCATGCGGGGAACAGTTGTGCAGTGAGTACAGCTTTGCACTTTGCGTATCACCTTTAAAGAACATATTGGGGTCACACCCCCACGCACCGCAGGATGAATGAGAACGCTGAATACGTAGTGTGACAAAGCGAAGCCGGCCGGAACGCCCGCCACTGAGAGAGAGCCCGGGAGAGAGATCTTTGCCTACTTCCAGCAGGGAGAAATATCAAATATGTTCGATTTTTGACCGGACCCCAACTGCTAAAGAAAACAACGATGAATTAAGTCTGGAGAAAGAATGCTAGAGTAACGCCTATGAAACCCAATGGGAACAATAATTTTCGATGTTCGATTTCATGTTTAACAGTGTAATTTTGCAAGTATTAGAACGAGAACTTTCCTATCTACAACGGACATACAAGCCACTCAAGTGTTAGTGGGAAGCCTAATGTCAGTGACTAAAGTGTTTCCAACAGCGGGAGAGAGGCGAACTACAAGCTTCAAGACTCTTGACAGACATTAAAACCAACATCAGCCCACAGCTCTCAATCCCTTCTTTTTAAGAGAACACTTACTTACCTACGTCTCGTAGTTTTTCTTCATCTTCTGTCACCTAGCCCAGTTTCATTTGCCGCAGGAACCTTCGAAGGATAACCGGACATATCCAAATCAATCAGTGACATATCATATGCTACAGAAAAAGAATTTGTGGTATCCACAAGCAGGGAAGATCTCATCACATTTGGTTGGGATGAATCAAGTAGAGAGTCTGGATTTTTAGGAGTGCTTGCACTAGAAGATGAGAGACTGGAGAGCTGTACGTCATCCAACTTGTTTCCAGAAATGTGTTTGTTTCTTCTTACAGACTCCATCTCCTGACCAGTTGGCACAAAGGTGCGGGACCGATACTTCCTGGTTCCCTCATCAACCTCATTGTGATTGTAGAGAACGTAATCATGGTAAGTCGGTGCAAACTACAAAAGGCAAGTGTGATTATAAGCATGGATAGAGCAAAGCCACAATGGAGAGAACCGAGAGAAGAAAACAAGAAAACAAGAAAACAAGAAAAAAAAAAAAAAAGATTTTATCGCGTTACTGCAGATGCTTTGGGACAAGTCTGATGACATATTTAGTTATATTAGGAAACGAGAGAATGAAATGAAATTGAGCAGCTCAGCTTCAATTCCCTACCTTTAGTTGTAGAATAGTAGGCCCTCTACTATTGACAGAAATAATAAAATACAGCTTACCTGGTGGACCGTATCATGGTAAAAGTCATTTAACTTCAAAGCATGGGCAAGACTTCCTGTCAGACCACGGGAACCGCCAATATTTGCACCAGCGTACTCTTTGTATGGAAATGCATAGAAGTGGCCCACAGCAGCAATAAGCATCTCCACACAGACGATGAAATTTTGAAATTGAGCAGCTTCCTCTGCGTTCTTAATGAATCCGGACTTTGCAGCAAGGAAAACCAAAACACCCTAGAATGAAAAAGAAATTAAGAAAGATGGTGGAAGAGTCCACAGTTCAGCTTAATTTTCTTCAACATCGATTTGTAAAGCAGGACCGAGAGAGAGAGAGAGAGAGAGAGAAAGAGATAGAGTCATAGATGCTTTATGAGATTCACAGAGGTATCTGAAATCCCAAACACATTACTTATAAAAGCTTAACATCAGCAACTTCCGTAAGTTCACCTTAAATCAGAAAAAGAGAAAATAAAAATAATGATAATAATTAATAATTCTGATAGGCCGAACCCCATAACCTGGATAATTCTACCATTTTTTTTCACAAGAAAGGTATATCGACCTAGATGTCCATGCTGTAATTAATGAACTAAAAAATTCAAGGGGAACTATATAAAAATGTTATCCACATATTAAGGTGGTCGCAGAATTCATCCTTTCCACTGTTGCTCTATGACACAGACAAAGGATAACAAAAGAAGTATCAAGGTGTACCTGCCAATAAGTCAGGAAGACAACAGATTTAATCAAAATAAACTTTGGGACTGGATTGAATGGCTGAAGTAGAACTTTGCAAGCCACATAAAACAATGCCAAAGCATAGAGAGCCATCGTATATGAGATTGTATAGATGATAGTTAGATATAGGTACGATTGGTTTGGACTGAAATTTCCATCTTCATATTTTCCTTTTGCATACAGTATGAGAGTAACAGCAACTAGAATGGGCTTCAAAATGACAAACTGCAGACACCCCTGCTTGCATCTACGTATAAAACGCCTGCATTAACAATTTCACAAATAAGTACTCATCAAACGTGTCTAAGAATGTAATATTCAGTTAAATAACTGATTTAACGGGATTGGAAAAGAATTGCTTATAATTTTCCAGCAGCTGTTATACTCGGGCTGTTAATATGTCGCACAGAAACTGAATCCAAATATGCAATCCAGTACAATGCAAAAGAATTTTTTAGGTAAGGATTTCTATGTACAGAAACTCACCCATCCAGAGGCATGGGAGGGAAGCAACACGTCATCAGAGACCATGATGGCTTCAGAACCCGACCACTTAAACTTAGAACAACAGCTCCTGGACCACCAACCCATGCCAGGCACAATGACAGGAAGTTATAGATGACCCATGCTTCATAGCTGAAAAATTAAGATGTTGAAAATGCTAAAGTTATTTGGAAAAAATGTATCTTCTTATAGTACCCTTATTTTCTCCCAAAACCAAATAAAAAAAAAAAAAAAGGAACCCAAAACCCCAGACTGATATACAAGAAGCCGTTCTATATTGTATTACAGCAACTTTTACTCACTCCTGTAAAAAGAGGAAACAAGACAACGGAAAGAGAAATGAATGGGTACCTGCTTACAGGGAAAAAAAAATGAAGAAGAAGAACGGAAACCACAGGGAAAGCAATACTTAGCCTGGAGCCTATTCTTTTTGCTTAGTAACACTCGTCTACTTAAAACAAGCTTTAAGTAAATCACTGGAGAAGTACAATCTCCGAAGCAGAACTGGCATAAATTTAAATATAGTATACTAACTACCCAAACAAAGCAACATGATGAACTTCAAATGAGTGGCTTGTGGGGGGCATTTAACGAATTGGAAGAGAAATTATGTAAAGGTTCTCATGGTAATTCTGCTAAGGAACCCTTGGATTGCGAATGGCAGCTACTAAATAGCACCGGAAGTGGAATCATTTTATTAACCATCACCAGAAACCCCTATGACCACCAGCACCTCTTCCACTCTACTGCCTACATTTCTCCAAGGAGAATTTTTGTTGAACTTATTATTGTTGCTTTGGTAATTAAAAAAGAAAATGCTGTTGATCTATACCATCAGAAGACCCTATAGATATTATTTACAAGCAACTCAAAACTGCATTTAGACAAACAGAAGACCTGAAGGAATTCGAATTCAGCAGAAAATCAGAATCCTAGAGATCTCAGTACTGCAGCTTAATATAGTTTGAAGGCCGTAAACTTATAGCTATGCCTGCTGTTTTGTCTACTATCAAGATGTCGTATCACATTTTTTGATACCATAATTACCCCACATCTTAAAGTGCGAGCATCATCTCAATGAAAGTGTTAACATTTGAAACGCATTCATTGGTTTTCTAAAGTCAAACAAAACAAGGGCAGACAAATGCAGAAATGTATAACATAAAGAGATAGGTGTGAACAATGTTGTTTTTAGCAAAACTAGCAAAGACAAAAACTATACAAAAACACAAAACTTACACTTCCCGAATGGAATTAAAATAGATTGATCCCTTGGTCAAAACGAGGGATAAGAAAGACATTAATGCATAAACCTGTCAGGGAACACAAAATTAACATGTTAGTTTTAAAGTATAATAAAGATTAGCATCTTTAAAGTGTAGTCTACTGCAACTGTCAAAGTCAATAGATGAGGAAATATGAGGGAAAAAGGAAAAGTGAAATATGGTACAAAGGAGATAATGAATGAGATGAAGAAGCCAAATGAAGCTTCCTTCTAAGTTAAATAAAGATAGCTCTAAATGAGCAGACATGCTCAACCAATTAAGAAAAACTTCTAACTTCAATAAAAGAAAACAGATTTCTAGAATCCCAAATTTCAACTCCAATCAAAATGGAGTTAAAAGTATTGCCTACAAAGAAACCAAGCTTTAAAGCAAATCATTTCACGTTTTTTTTCCCCTTGTTGATCTCTACTCCAGGAAAATATCCCTCCCATAGGACCAAGTAGCACCTCCCCATCCACCGTATTAGACTCTTTTTTCACTCCTGTGTGTCTTCTGCTAATCATTGAAAGCATTGAAGAGAAAGCTTGTATTGGCACAAAGTCAGATACTCATAGGACACGTGACAAAATTACACAAAGTAATGATAACAACTAGATCAAATGGGATGAACCATACAGATGAGACATTACAATGAGATCAACAATGAGGTCAACAATAATTAGATCACTAGGTATTACTGCTCTATTAGTAGTGTATTTAAACCTCTGAAATGGCATCAATCTTTCTTCTATACAGAGTACTTTGCTCAAATATCCCAATGCAGCATGTTTACATAAGGCCAAGGCTATGATTTGATGATTCAACCCATAGACCTTCTCAAAAAAGAGTGCCAAAATATTCTTAGAAGTTAAAATGTGCACCCTCTCTAGGCACCATCTCAACAACCATTATCGTTCTCCTAATCAAAATATGCAAATCATACAATTGGAGAAACAATTAGTCTTCCAGCAGTATATCAAAATGAACAGATGAATGTATCAAAACCATGTCTAAGTAACAAACCTGGGA
The DNA here is from genome assembly GCA_028551475.1 of Casuarina equisetifolia. Lineage (NCBI taxonomy): Eukaryota > Viridiplantae > Streptophyta > Magnoliopsida > Fagales > Casuarinaceae > Casuarina > Casuarina equisetifolia. The sequence goes on along the minus strand of CM052358.1, from coordinate 56,521 downwards.
AACTCAAATCAATCTAGCACAAATACTAACAAAACGACAGCTCTATCAAATAATGCAATCATGGTAACATACAAAGTCATAATCTAACAACTCGGAGCATACAACGTCAAAGGACTCACCGGAACCATGAAGATGATGCGTACAATAAATCGCTGATAAGTAGGCTCTGTGTAATTCATAAGGTGCCTGTAGATGTGCATAATGGCCAGAGAAATGGCTCCGACAGTGCAAATAAACGCTATAATGCTAAGATAGATTGGCACCATTTCCACCATCTCTGAACAAATTTTCCGAAAAGCCATGTCATTCCCGCGATAACATCAAAAAATAAATAAACAAAAGTAATAGAAAAAAGGGAAAGGATTGGTATTCAATAACATATAAAGACAGCGGTAAAAGAGAACTTACGATACAAACCTCAAACCGTATCTATAAACTACAATACACTATGTTTCTTCTTCAGTGCAAAATTAATCGAATTTGAATATCTTAAACAAAGTGAAGAGTGGCTTTGCTAAATAGTAAAATCCCTATTTTCCAGGCTACAGTTGCCGGCCGTTATGGATAATGGAAAAAAATGGTAAAATTATTCCCTGATGGTGCAGTAAGCTTTATTCTTAACCTACAGGATCACAAATACGAGAAATTGGCGCAATCTTTGTATAATGCAATATGCTATAACGTGCTAGGTGTGGAACCATTAAGATGGTAACAGAACGAACTTTACCTGGACGGAGATCGGGAATTCGAGTAGGAACCAGGGAGAAAGAAGCAAAAAAACGACGATGGCGATCTGAACCGCGTGTGCAAATGCACGGTGGGGACAGGAAAGAACAAGGACAGAGGGGCTTCACTGGCAGCCACTAATGGCGGCTATTAGAGTCTGCGTGAACGCAATGGCACACAGAGAGAAAATGCTTAAACAAACAATCCGGAGATACTACATGATCGAAGGAGAATTATATTCGGAATTCTGATCTGTAAATGAAGAAAAGGTTCATAAATTAATTTAAAGTTTCTAAGGCGTCGTCATGGGCCGAAATTTTGCCCATCTAATGGGCCTGAAATAACTGGGAGTACGGTTTTCGGGATTCTTTTTTGCTCACATCTCTTCTTCTTTGTTTATTTAAATGACGCGTCCTTTTACCCTTCAACCACTTAAATACAGTGGAGCTCGCCCCTGAGAACAGTTGGCAAAGACGGGTTATTGATTTAAAACTCAGTGGTGTTAAACTTACGAAAGCAAAATGTTTTTTTGACTCGAATGCAGTGACGTTGGCTTTGGAGGTGTCAATAAAGTCAAGAACCCATGCATGGAGTGTAATGTAGATAGATGGGAGTATTAATGGCGCAAGGGAAGGTGGTGTGTGGTTCTCTTGTGAGCCCACGTTGGTTGGAAGTTGTAAGTTACATAAGCCAGAACCTAACTTGATACTAGTTAGGTTAGTGAGCAAGGTCATAAGAGAAATGATCATATTTTTGTATCTCAACCCCAATCTACCATGAGCTTGACTCTTAATGAATACTATGCTTTATTGAATCCAAAAGTTGAATTAAAATAGGTAAGAAAAACCTATTTCAGCTGTGGTCTCGCAATTTGGTTTTAAAATCCAAACCAATGAAAATATCCATGAACCACGCGCGTAATAGAAAGGCATTGGAGCCGACACTAGAGATGTTGGATTCCAAGCATAGTATCCTTAACTATAACCTTAAACTATAGGTTTGTTAAATTGATGGCTGTTATGTAGTAATAGTTTGCTTATATTCATCTCTGTATGGACAAGCACCTACTAGAAATTCAAGCTCAAGTTGCTAGTCTTTCTAGTGCAATAAAAGGAAGGAAGTGATCACTAGAAGTACTTCCAAACACCAACTAACAATTGCTCCTTAAAAGGTGCCTAGTTCGAGTTTCCCCATTTTATAAGGGATGAGATCCATCGAGGTGGATTTGGCATGCCACATAGTTCTCTAAGCTAAAAAAACACTTTGTTGTAGGAATGGGTTTGAATTGCTCCATGGAACCTAGAGGAAGAGGTACACATTTGGTGCCAACTAATATGGAAGCTTTCATAGAAAGAGCACTTGGCATGGGATGAACTCACTAAAGCTTTAAATAGCCACTATGGTCCTTCTAAGTTTCAAGACTTGACTAGGCTTCAATAGATGAGCTCAATTGAATAACACCAACATGAATATGTTAAGCTATCAAGAATGCAAAAGGTCATGTGAGAGCAAGGTCATGTTGTAAGGGGAAGTTATGTTAGGTTTTGACTGATCTAACATAACGACATAGTCTTATAAGGTGTCAACAAAGTCAATAACCCACACATGAAGTGTAATGTGGGTAGATTGGAGTATTAATGGCAGATGGGAGGGTGGTGTGTGGTTCTCTTGAGACCCACATTGGTATGAAGGAGTTGTAAGGCATGTAAACCAAAACCCACCTTGCCAATAGTTCAGTTAGTGAGTAAGGCTATAAGAGAAACGATTGTGTTGTGTTTTGATCATGTTTTTGTATCTTAACCCCAATATACCATGACCTTGGCTTTCAATGGATATTAGGCTATATTGAATCCAAAAGTTGAATCAAAATAGATAAGAAGAACCTATTTTAGTTGTAGTATTGTAATTTGGTTTTACAACCCAAGCTGTTGAAAAGATCTATGATCCATGCACATAATACAAAAGTAGAAAGGTTGACTTCCATAGTACATATTGAAAATCATAATTACATAATCACAAATGAATATAAGAATTCTAATATAAGCAAAGTTGCATGAACAAAAGAGATTATGTAAAAGTAAAACATAGACAAAAAGAGAAAATAAAAAAGAAGAGAAAATACCACTATCATAGGGCCAATAGGCCTTACTATGATATTACATGAGAGAAAAGAATCATACCTTTTATTCATAATTTTAGCCAATACAATAAATAATAATAAATGTAGTTGTGACAAAGGAAGTGATAGAGATTCTTAGAGCCATTATAGTGCGGATCTAACTATGGTAAAGAATTTTGGATAGTTATCTTTTGTCAACTATATGCATGAAGTCTCCTTATTTCTTTAACTTTAATATCCTACATAAACTTATGTGCGGTAATACATTAGTTTAAAAGAAAGTTAAATGTAGCATGAAATGTGAAGGCTAAGTAGGTATTAGTAAAGATGAAGGCGCTAGCATATAAGAGAGTGTGGAGTCTTCCATGAGATGTTTGATGGTAAGGAGAATTGTATTGTTTATTGTATCTAAATAAAATCTAAAGAAAGAGACAATTGATGTTTAAGAAGATGACAACATCAAAATCATGCAAAAATAAGAAGACAATAACATAGATAAGAATCCAAATAAAATATGTTGAATGAATAAGTGATAAAATGATTTTTCTTGAGAATTAATCCCATAATTTCCAAACGGGAAAGAAGAGAGACCTTTGATTTGTAGAATCAAACTTGGAGTTTCTTGAATGGGGAAGAAGAGAGGACATAAATAGGCCTGAATGAAAATAGAAGAGTTAGTTAGAAATAACTTTGGTAGAGAGGGAAAGTAAATAATAGCCAAAGTCAAGAGATTGGAATGAGCACTAATAATGTAAAGAAGAAAAAATGGTAAGAGTAAAAGGTATTGCACTTACTAGAAGAAAAGATAAAATCTTGAAATAAGGCCACAAAAGGTATGAAAAGGAAATAAATTTAAGTTTAGACAAAAAATTGAAGAAATTGAAAAGAATCACCATAGAACATTGTTGGAATAAAATAGAAACATATGCATGAATAGATGAGATAAGAAAAATGGAAGATATATATATATTTTGATTGTATGATTGGTTTAACAAGGATGTAGAGTTTTAGGAACAAGACTTTCATAAAAATGCTTTGATATAATATTCAAAATCATAATTCCATATTTAAAATGAATATAAAAATTTTGGCATAAACAAAGTTGCATGAACAAAATAGGAAATGCAGAAGTAAGAGAGAAACAAGAAGAGAAAATGCCATTATCATACGGCCAATTGGTCATGCCATGATATCACACGAGAGCAAAATATGTTTCAATTTAAAATTTCATTATATATTACAAAACACAACTTTACCCTCATTTTAGACACGATTTTAACCAAAAAAATAATTGATAGTAAGTATATAATTGTGGTAAATAACCTTGGAGCCATTAATATGTAGATTTGGTTAGTGGTAGAAAATCTTAAGTGGTTATCTCTTGTCAATAATGTGCATGGAGATATCTTACTTTTTCCAATATTAGGCTAGTGCTATCTATACCTTGTCATGTTTTGTTTCCAAGAGAGAATTGCCTCCCAACTAATGTTGCTTCACATCCAATGCCCAATTGAGTTCTAAATGTTTGCCAAACTTGGCAATGCATACATAACATTGCCTTTAGAGGTTTGTACAAGATCAAAATCCCACATTACACATACAATCTTTTTTAAGAGAGCATGTTAATGATGTAGATTGTCCTACACTACAAGGACATGCACTTGTAGAGTTATTTAAATTAAGAAAGTTGTTGAGGTGATGATGGTTACCAAACATTTGTAAATTCCCCTAGCAGAGGCTTCTAAGTTCAACGATCCGCGCTGCAAACCATTACTTCCCTGTTCCATTACTTCTCTCAGACAACGAACGTTGGCCACATACACCTGTCGATCACTTTCAAGCCCTCTCCAGGTCTTATCAGTTCTCCAATTCCGCTCTTGTTGCTTTAGTCTATCAACCATGAATCAGAGCCTCAGAATACCCAAAGTTTGACTAAGATCGTGGCTACAATTAGATGAAACAGAAATCTTTATAATATGGTACTTCCTATCAACTACCATTTTATGCCGTTAGATCCTGAAGAAGAAATCGCAGCCGTCAGATTCAGGTTTTTCTCAGAAAACCGTAATCCTCAACACTGTCCTTCCCCAACGTGCCGACCCGCAACGGCTCCCTCTCTCTCTCGCGAAAGCGTTGGACAAGGAAGACAAGGAAGCCATTGGTCCTTTGATGTCTGATCAACCTTTGTTCTTCCAGTAGAAACGGGAGCAGCAGCCGAACTGGTAAACAGGCAGACGCCTTCGGAAGAAAAAAGAAAAAAGAAAAAAAAACAGAAGCAAAGGTAGAGGGCTGCTTCTGATAACATCAAAATGCCAAAGTCTAAGCGCAATAAAGCAGGTCGGTTGTCCCTCTCTCTCTCTCGGTTCTGTCTCACTAATGAAAAGGTTAGGGTTTCAACTAATTGATTTATTGGAAAACTTGCTGGAAAATACGAAATGTAGTTACGCTTTCAAAGACTAAGAAAAAGGGAAAAGAGCATAAAGAAGTGATTGTGAATTCAATAAGGGAGGCCGCAGAGAAGTACAGTTCGCTATTCATGTTCTCTTTTGAGAATATGAGGAACCTCAAGTTCAAGGAGTTCAGAGATCAGCTCAAGTCTACGAGCAGGTATAGTTTTGAATTCCCGGTTGCTTTACAAGTCTCCTTCTGCAGTTTTTGGTTGCTGGGATCAGAGTTAAATTTGCCCCGTTGAGTCTTTGTTGGGAGACGTTTATATGCTTTTCTTCTAGTCTGTTTTAGCACCTTCAAGGGACAGTAGATTTACATTTGTCGCATCCTGTTAGCTTTTGTTTCCAAGGTTATTCTTTGAAACTTAGGTTTTACTTTCTTTTGGGGTTTCAAGAACCTGCTTTTGTTCTTGGATATTCTGTCTTAGCGAGCGTTGGCGATCCTCTAAGTCAAATATGTGCAAGGGCTCAAATTAAATTTTCGTAGGGTTGAATGTTTGCCATAATTTCCAATTTTGTGTAGTTTAGAATTTCAAAATATGCTCTTATTTCTATGTTTCTTCAATAGTGGATTAGATGCTAAGTTGACAAGTTAAAGAGTGATGGACCCATAAGCCAAAAAACCTAAGAGAAAATGATAATGAATTCCTAATTTATAGATAATAGTTACTCACTGGATTGATCTAAGGTTTCTTGCACTGAAATCAATAAAAATGAGCATACCGTGAATAGTTCTTTTGCTATGATTCTTTTTCAGATTTTTCCTTGGATCAAACAAAGTAATGCAGGTTGCTCTTGGTCGGTCTGCTGCTGACGAGATTATGCCCGGCATTCACAAAGTCTCTAAGTTAAGCATTCTTTCCTTTATGCCGCAATAGTTACTGCTGCTGCTGCTGTCTCTCTTCCTCTCCTCCCCTCCCCCCGGCGCTAGTTAACGTGTGTAATGTAATGCCTTTTGTTTTGATTGCCTTTTCCCATTAGCTTCTACGTGGAAATACTGGGCTTTGTTTTACTGATTTGCCAAAGGAAGAAGTTGAAAGGTAAGTTTCAGAGGTCTCACATTTGTGAACCCCTATGCTTCCATTGCTTTATGTTAAAAGTTGATTATGAGAGAGAATTTAGTTTTCAGTTCTGTGGTCTTAGAATGATGAATACAGAAGTAGATTTTTTCCCCTTCCTTTTTCTTCCACTAAATTTATTTATCTGCTAATAATATCTTTCTTTTTTTATTCAGTTTCTTTTTATTATAATTTTGTAGGATATTTAATGAGTATGAGGAATATGACTTTGCAAGAATGGGAAGTACAGCAACAGAAAAGGTTAGTTTCATATGCAATTATAATTTTCATCAAGCATACAATTTTTTCTTTTGCATCAAGGATGGGAAGTACTATCATATTTTAACTAAGGATGAAAGACTTGATGATATAAAATTTGCATATAAATCGTGCATTGAGTTGCTTTTGATAACTCAAATGCTACACTTTATGTTAGGAAGTTACTCTTTCTAGGTTATGTTATTCATGTGAGCTGGCAATGTGAGTTTTCTTTATATGATGTATCACTACTTCAATATAGCTCACATATGCTTAAATTGACCCCTGGATGTTCTAGGTGGAGCTTAAGGAAGGTTCACTGGAGCAATTTACTCATGAGATGGAGCCCTTCCTACGCAAGCAAGGGATGCCTGTGCGGTTGAACAAAGGTGCATAGTTGCTTTCTTGTGCTTTCTGTCACTTACATGCATATAAAAGGCTTTGTATCATTCATGGTGTACAGGTTGTGGAGATTGTTTCGGACTTTGTTGTTTGTGAGGAGGGAAAGCCTTTATCACCGGAGACATCTCGCATCCTGGTTAGTTCCATGGTCTTAATCTTCATTAATGAGTTTAGTAGACTTCCCCATCATGGTGATTATGTTTTTCATAGTCTTGTGCTAGGATTAATCCTTACTTGCACATGCATGATATCAATTCCCGTAGTGTCCTCCAGTAAATTGACATATTTTCGATCTGATTGCATTGAGGTGCCTTTATTTTATTTTATTTTCCCCCTTTTTTCAATTGTTTATGCTTCTATTTCGTCTAAGTTGTGCAAAGCAGAAATGTCATTAAATGGGACAGGCAATACTGGTTCTAGTTGTTTCTTTTTATTTGAAATAAAAGGTGGAAGAAACTGTTTTTTCTAGAGGATAATGGTAAGTATCATATATCCAGAAACACACTGCAAGACAGATGGGGACATCCACCAGAAGTAAACAAAAGTCTCATGGAAGATGGGACTTAGAAGTAGTCCAAATTCAAACGAAATTATTCTCAAATATTCTCAGATACTCCTCACGAGATTTGAATCCATCAATTTGCTGGTAACCATGCCATGTTGAGTACTAGATCCACATCAGACATAGAACATGACGCAGGTATTACTAGGTTTATTATCTGGAGTGTGGATGTTCCTCTCCTTCCAAATGAACCAATTGCTGCAGCAAACATCAACTTACAAATCAAGCTGCAAAGGAGATATTCCTTTAAATTCTGCGACATCAAATCCATATTTTGCTTCCAAGTCCTTGATAAGCATGAAATTGCATTTGTGGTATAGATGAATTGCTTTGAAAAAGTATAGGTGAAGACAAATGATCAGGGCACAAAACTTTGCATTTTATTTACTGAATGATACTTGGGCATGTAGCTTGCACTGAATTAGTGTTCCAAAAGTAGTTTTCTCCAAGGAATCTTCAGACCTTGGGAATGGAAATTTCTCTTAGTAGCATATCTTCTCTAGAGTTGTTCGGTCTAATAGTTATTGAGTCGCACATTACAGCTCCATTCGTTTGATGACAGAACAATTGGGTATTTGTTCCTTGAATTTATTTCTATCTAAAATTAAAGATTGAAGAAATTGATGTGATTAAGCTTTCTTGGTTTCAGCGATTGTTGGGGATCATGATGGCTACCTTCCGGCTTCCCTTGATTTGCAGATGGAGCCCTGAGGAATTTGAACTGTATATGGAAAGACCAGATGATTCTGATGTTGAATCTGCATAAGCATTAGTTCGAAGTGGAAAACATGTTTTTCCAGATTATACGAGGGAGAGAAGATTTTATTACTCGGATCGGGGCACTGACCTGGGGTGGCAGTCGTCTAATTGTGGTAATGGATGGTAATTCTATATTTGCAGTTTAGTGGAGTTGAGAAAGTTTGCGGTCAGATGTGATCGATGCATTTTTGATATGAAGGACTTAATTATGTAACCTATTGGATTATTACATAAAAATGTTTATACACTACTTTGCAATCACGGCTGAAATTTTCTGGAATGCTCCTGATTATGAGTCGGAAGAAATTTTTGCTTAGAAATGTAGTGGCTGGCATTTTACTGCCCTGCACGGGGCTATGAATCACATAGACAGGGTCCGGAAAAAATTTTAGTTTTGAGACTGTCAAATTAAGGATGTACTCCCGAGGTGACAAAGCTGCATAACAAATGCGTTGATGATTGTCCAACGATCTGTTCTTCCACTTCCGGTTTCCTGCTTTCCTGGATGCAAAACTGCCGTTTCAAGTAGAGTACCGGGGCGGAGTTCCAATTGCAGGAAATTTGCGATGTAGAGAATTGAGATTAGTGGCTGGAATCAATTAACAGCCACTAACGGATTTGAATCAAAACTGAGAAAATAGGCGGTAACAAATTTTGTTGCTAAAAGCTTTAAAACTTAATAACAACTAAGATAATAACACAACAAAACTGCTAATTCCCATTGATCAAATGAATCAGCTAAACGTATCATAGAAAAGATTAACTAGATAAGAGAAATGGACATTCATTCAAAGACCAAAAAAAAGGAAAAAAGAAAAAGAAGAAAAGGGGGGTTCCAAAACTTGGTACTAATGAATTTCTTCCCTGCATTGCAAATATTACTTTACATGGCGGGTGATGTACTGAATAATTAAAGGACATGTAGACTTTGTATTATTATCTGTAAATGTAAATGATGAAAAAGTTTATGAGTAATTTTGAGTTTCCAAGCCAGCGTGATGGGCCAAGTGTTGGCCCATTCCATTAGACAGACCTGAAAAAAATCGAAGAAATATCTTCGTGTCATCTTCCAGGGGAAAAGGGTAAAGATATATCTAGAAATAACACTCCGATGAGTCCCCTGGCTCCTCAAGAGGCAGGCAGTTTAAGTAGAGAACCGAGGTGGAGGTTTGAAAGGCCATACATTTTCAAGAGGAGGGTGTGGCCTTATCTCCCTCTCTCTTTCTGCTTCTCAGTGTTCCTCGCCCTATCCCCACTACCCAGTAAAAGAAAACGCCGCCTCATAATATCTCTACCTTTCTCTTCTCTACTCTTCTCTTCTCTTTCGAGTTTGAGCAGCCAAAATCTGCTCGCAAGAAATGGCTTCCTTCGTCGGCGTTTCATCCATTTACCAAACTCCGACCCTCGATTTCTGTAGGACCGCTGCAGCACCAGCACCAGCTACGTCTTTGCTTTCCTTGCCCTTATCCGATAAGTATCACGTCAATAAGGTCCTGAAAGCCTATAACACCAGCCAAAAGACTTTCTCTTTTGATTCCACTGGTACGCTTAGGTGTGGCTTCAGGCAACACGGTCTTGCTTTCCCCCCCTCCGCGATTGCTACCCCCAATTCTTCGCTCCTTAGCGAAGAGGCATTCAAAAGCCTTGATGGCTTCCCAGAAAACTCTCTTGATGATTTCTATGACTCTGAAGCCAAGCCATCTTCTGCTGCCTCTGCCGAACAGGACGAGCTCGCCATTTCCAAACTGAACTTGCCTCAGCGCCTTGTTGATGCCCTCCAGAAGCGCGGGATTAGTCACCTCTTCCCTATACAAGTACTTTCTCTCCTCCCTCCCTCCCTCTGCTCTTCCTCCTTTTTTTCTTTTTCTTTTTTCCTCCCTATATGGCTTAGTTAGGCTGCTAAGACAGTTTTTCTACTTCAACTAGTGGTCACATAGTTCTATTAGGTTTCAGAATAAGAACTGCAGGTGGTCTCCACTTCTGTTGGAATGCTTAATCGTCTGAGAGTACGTATAATCAAGTAGCCTAACTTCTCTGGATTATTAGCGACTGATGCTGCTAGGAAAATTGCTTATGAAGCTCCAAAATTTAGTGCTTACTTGCTTCTTCCATTGTGGTTCTAAATTTTGTTTGCTTCATTGTTCTCGACGTCTATCTTAAACTAGCTTGATTTCCCTGTCCTTTGGTTTTGATAATTATTATATCTCTATGTATGTGTATCTATAGTACACTCACTTTCTCCCCCAATTCTGCAGAGAGCTGTTTTAGTTCCTGCGCTAGAAGGTCGAGATCTAATTGCCCGTGCGAAAACTGGGACTGGGAAGACATTAGCGTTTGGGATCCCAATTATTAAGCGCGTTACCGAAGATGATGAACAAAGAGGCTCTCAGAGGTATTCTCATCATCATATATGTTAAAAGCTACTATTTCATAATTCGTCTGGTCATTTGGTGTACGTCCTGTTTGCAGGCGGTCTGGTTTTCTTCCTAGAGTTCTGGTTCTTGCACCTACACGAGAACTAGCAAAGCAAGTGGAGAAAGAGATTAAAGAGTCTGCACCTTATTTAAATACTGTATGTGTTTATGGAGGGGTTTCATATGTTACACAGCAGAGTGCACTTTCCCGTGGAGTTGATGTGGTTGTTGGAACTCCTGGACGAATAATTGACCTAGTAAATGGTAACAGCCTCAAACTGGGGGAAGTTCAATATTTGGTCCTTGATGAAGCTGATCAGATGCTTGCTGTTGGCTTTGAGGAAGATGTGGAAGTAATTTTAGATAAGCTTCCATCTGAGCGCCAGAGTATGCTTTTCTCTGCAACCATGCCTGCTTGGGTGAAGAAATTGGCACGGAAAAACTTGAATAATCCACTGACAATTGATTTGGTAAAACTTATTGCTTTTAGCTTCTTTTCATTGCTTTTTTATGTCCTGAACAAGTTTCAGGACCTTCATCTTTCCACACGTTTTCTGATTATTGAATCGCATGGGATTTGGCATTTAAGTATTTCCTTATAATGCGCCTTTTGTTTGGTGTTCAATCAATGTTTAGTGCAGACATTCCTGCGTGGTTTACTGATTTTCATGTGGTTCATGCCATTTTTGGTTATCAAGTGTCATAGTGGCTGAGCCCTTGATGATACTTTGAAACATAGAAAAAGGCTGTCTGTTTGATGTCATGTTAATGCTTTCGTGGAATTAGGTTTGAGATCTTGTTTTTATTCCCTTTGCTTTTCCATAGGTTGGTGATCAAGAAGAAAAGCTCGCAGAAGGCATCAAGCTTTATGCCATATCAGCCACTGCAACTTCAAAGCGGACCATTCTTAGTGACCTTGTAACTGTAAGAGTTGGGCTCCTATATTCGTCTTGTTTTGTCCTGGAGTGCCTAAATAGAGATGACTATGAATTTAATCTATATTTCTTTTATTCTTATTTGTTTTATTGATGCTTAAAATTGTCATGTTACTTTTGGTAAACTTCTCAACTTATAAAATCAGCTCTTTACTTTTCGAATACTCTTTTGTTTAATGGTCTTGTTAAATACATGTGCAAAAATTTCTATCTTTTATTATTTTCTTTTAAAAGAATTTGACTCCTTTTTTTGTTTTTATCATTAACTTTTCTACTTGTTTAGAGTATCAAAAGTTGTCATAGTTATTTGTCATAGCTTGATGGTATATTTCTGTGGATGATTTTTCTATCTTAATCTTAAGGCTAAAGGTTATGCTGTGTGTTATAATAAATTTCAGGTTTATGCAAAGGGTGGGAAGACCATTGTTTTCACACAAACGAAACGTGATGCTGATGAAGTCTCATTGGCATTAACAAATAGCATTGCTTCTGAGGCATTGCATGGAGACATTTCTCAGCATCAGAGAGAGAGAACATTAAATGGTTTTCGACAAGGGAAATTCACAGTGCTTGTTGCCACTGATGTTGCTTCTCGTGGGCTTGATATTCCCAATGTTGATCTAGTGAGTTTGTGGAATTGCTTTATGATACATAATCATATTGATGTATAAATTTGTGGGTTATGGTACAATGTGGCTCCTTTAATAAAAACTGTGGTATCCCAAGTATCCAAAGAAAAACATGTTTACTTTTTTTTTTTTAATTAAAAAAAAGAATTGATGAAATACATATGTTACACCTGTCATTCGTTCCATTTCATATAAGATTGAAAAATTACATTTGGACCAATCTAACAGTAGATTTGAATGTACTTGTTCATGAGCTAGGCATTGCTCACGAAATTTACCCTCCTACTTATAATTTGATGTTGAACCAAAAAGCTTTAAGGTCTTGCTTTTCTTGGAAGTTATTTGCAACCTATTACAGTTCTATCTAATATAATGGTCTAAGTTTTTCTCTTGACACATTGAAGTTTTTTTTTTTCACTATTTGCCCTTTCCCCAGGTTATTCACTATGAGCTACCCAATGATCCAGAGACTTTTGTGCACCGCTCTGGTCGAACTGGTCGTGCAGGGAAGGAAGGTACTGCTATTCTTTTGTTTACAAGTAGCCAGAGGAGAACAGTTAGATCCCTTGAGCGTGATGTGGGATGTAAGTTTGAGTTTGCTAGCCCACCCGCTATTGAAGAGATTTTGGAATCATCTGCTGAGCAAGTGGTCGCCACTCTTAGGGGGGTTCATTCAGAGTCTATAGAGTTTTTCACCCCAACTGCTCAAAAATTGATCGAAGAGCTTGGAGTAAGTGCTCTTGCTGCTGCACTAGCACAATTGAGTGGATTCTCCCGACCTCCTTCATCTCGGTCTCTCATCAATCATGAGCAGGTAAATTATAAGCCTCCTATTTGTAGTTTGAAGGAAACTAGCTGTCACTATGGTCTCTCATCAATACTAACAGTTAAATGATGAGCCTTATGTCTTCTGTATGGAGCACCCAAGTCCTTAAATTTTCTTTTCAGCAATATTAGAGATTTCATAATACCTACAGCAATGGCAGAATGTCAATTTATAAATTCTATACTTTGATATATTTATTGTACTAAGTAGTCACTTGGTTTTCTCTTTTGTTCTCTCTCTCTCGACCTTAAAAATTTTGTGGTGTTATTTAGTGCTTTTACTGTGGTCTGGTAATTCATTCTTACTGGGTACTTGTGTTGCAGGGATGGGTTACACTGCAATTGACACGAGACGCTGCTTACTCCAGTAGATACCTATCGGCTAGATCTGTCACTGGGTTTCTTTCAGACATCTGTCCTGTAGCTGCTGATGAAGTTGGAAAGATACATTTAATTGCAGATGAAAGGGTCTGCATCTACTATTCGCTTTGATGTTCCACTTATTGCTTTCTTCTAGTATAAGTTGTTGATGTTGCTTGCATCAGGTGCAAGGAGCAGTTTTTGATCTTCCAGAGGAGGCTGCAAAAGAATTGCTGAATAGGCAACTACCACCTGGAAATACCATTACCAAGATCACCAAGGTTGATCATAGATTTGTTTCCTTCCTTCTTGTAGTTGCTTCTGCATAATGACCTACTTTGCTGTCTATGATTTGATGCATTTGAAGTTTTCCTGAGTATTTATGGACTCAGGTCTCTCTCTTCACTGGCTTGAATCCCTTGAATAAACTACTAACACAAGTATGGATATTTTCCCTTTCTTTTTGAATGACAGTTGCCTGCTTTGCAAGATGATGGGCCTCCAAGCGATTACTATGGCAGGTTTTCTGGCAGGGATCGGAATAACAGACGAGGATATGGGGATCGGAGAGGTTTTAGAAGTTATCGAGGTCGGGATGGTATTCGAGACTCTGATAGTGATGGTGGTTTATTCAGGAGTGGTGGTCGGAGTTATAGAACTGACAATAGCTGGTCACGGTCTTCAAAGAGCAGTGGGGATGATTGGCTAATTGGAGGTAGACAGTCAAGAAACCGGGAAAGGTATATATCTCTTTGAAAAATATATCTTTTCTGAAAATAATATAATAATGGGCTTACAAGCAAGACAAAGTAGCTTATAGCAAGTGATACTGTGCAGCAACGTCTAACAAAAAAAGGAGCAAAAACCTGGAACATTTAGCTCGACATTTGTACAGTCTGATAGGATATGGGAGATTCTCATTGTTATCTACAGAACGTTTAGGCAAGTTGTTCTTGCATGATTAGCTCCTCTTATGTGAATGAGGCAGGGCAGTTTGGATTTCGTTTTCTATGATGGACCCCCGTTTCATAATTTATCTTCCTGCTTCTGTTGGTTTGTTTTCTTAGTACTCAATCCACCTTAACAAAAAGAGTCACCTAAAATTAGAACTGGGCTTATTTATAATCAAAGTGCTATTGACTATGTTTGACATAGTCTACAAGGTTGGAGTCATCCATATGATCGTTTTGCTTTTCCGAGGGACCCAGTAAATCCTTATTCCACGGTTGTGTTTCTTTTGCCGAGTTTTGTGTTTAAAGTAGAAGGTCATGCTGAGTACTGGTTGTACGTACTTCCGTGAGCATTCAAATCTGTATAAAGGACTCACTAGTGTCTGTGAATTACAGAAGCTTTGGAGGTTCCTGTTTCAATTGTGGACGGTCGGGGCACAGGGCATCAGACTGCCCAAATAAGCAAGGCTACTAGTTTTGCCGTAATCAGTGCAAGGTTTTCTCCCGTAGCGGGTCGGAGGTTGCTGCTGCTTGGAATTGCTTCGGATTATCCATTAATGCAGCCAGTTCAACTGGTGTAGGAGATTGAGCGGTGTTCAAAGAGCCAGGGGACTGACTCTCTTTCCCGTGCAGCATTTTGCTCTGTATTTTCTTTTTGGTATTTTTGTAGAATTTAAATGTCTTTCTTGAATCTCTTGACACTTATGACGTTCCTCAAGGGTATAATTATAGTGGTTCCGCATTATTTTGATGTCACTGTCTTTGATGAACTCACCAAAAATTTCATTGTGAGGAAAGGGTAAAGAGTAAAATGTGGAAGTGTTCCTGGGCTGCCTGGAAAGTTTAGACAATAGAATCTTTTTGGGGTTTCTGCGTCTGCTGTATGGAAACGCGATTCTGAACTTGCCTTCTGGTGTACCTTATCGTATACAAGTGGGCTTTACGTAAAAGGGACTTTCAATTCGTATTAGGATTATTGTGACTGTGTTTTTTTATTTCCAGTAATATTGTATTGAACATCTTTGATTTGTGAACTCATTTCAGTCTCCTAGCGATCTCCCTGTAGATCAAGTTAATCGGAACATTTTCGGATTGGAGAGAGCACCACTCAGCAGCATATGGTCCAAGCAAATAAACCCAACCCAGAAGAGCAGGAGACATTCGGGCCATAATTCTCCAGGAAAGAATTGTCCAAAACCTTGTTCTAACCGAGATCGATTACACTGTCCAACAAGAAAAAGACGCGGCCATACCAAATTCTAATGGCGATCTTACTTACCGAAGAGAATGTTGATTACGGTTCTAAAAACCTGCCCCCGCTTGTTGTTTAGGACCTCCCGCACCGACTTCTCATCAGGCATGAATCCCGTATTCTTCATTTTCTCCAGAAACTCCCTAGCCTCATCCAGCCTCTGCTCCTTGACCAACGCCTCAAACACGGCCGTGTAGGTTCCCGCATTGGGCTTCATGCCTTTGCTCATCATTTCCAACACATACGTCTTGGCGTCCCCAACGTATCTTGCATCAGCAGCGAGTCCCTTGATAAGAACCGTATATGTGTAGGCATTGGGAGCGACCCCTGAGGCAAGCATGCGCAAGTAGACCTTGAGGGCCTCCTTGGGCTGGCCGGCCTTGGCATAAGCCTCAATGACAGCGGTGTGGGCCACCACGTCGGGCATTTGACCTTTGTCCTTGATCTGAGCGAAGAGTTCCAGGGCCTCGTGGGTGAGTCCGTCCTTCGACAAAGCGTCGAACATTTTGACGGCACTGTTCAGCAGACCATCTTTGGTCCTCATGTTGTGGAAGATTTCTTGCAAGTCTTTCGGGTCCTTGGGCTCCTCTATGACTGGCTTCTTCCTGAACGGGTCGTAAGGGGGCTGAAGATTATGCTTGCTGATTTCTTGGGGCCCCAAGGTCTTGCTGGTCTTGCTATTATTGTCGCCGTCAAACTCGTCTTCCCCATCTGAATCAGGCACAGAGAAATTGACCTTGGTGTTCATCCTAGGGGTGGCTTCGGATGTAAACAACCTGCCATGTCCGTGAAAAGTACCTAATGCCCTGGTATGCGCTCCGCTAGGGAAACAAGAACAAGAAGTGGAGATGCCTGTGTTGCGAATCGATGCCGGTACTAGTGACACAGATGGATATGGTGGTGGCCCATGTAAACTTAACAGACGCTTAGAAATGTTTAGCTGAAGAGACGAACCACTGCCAGACCCCCTCAAAAAGGACCGACTCCAAGATCTCAACGTTACGCCCGCCATTGAGTATCCTTCTTGCCGGGCCTTTTATGCGCCTTTATAGGCGTGCTTAAAGCTTCTAGTGGTATCATACTCATTCGGGAAGGTTAGGAAAATTTTAAACTAAAAAGGTTTGAGTAATATTTCTGTTCATCAAATTGCTCCCTGGGTTTTGGAAAATAATAAATTTACGCTTAAGCTTCGATTATTTTATGATTCATAGTGCATTAAATGCTCTCAAATGTTCCTCCTACAGGTGGCTTTCTAAGAACTCCCACTAAAATGTGTTGAACATTTGTTGTAAAATATTGATCATTATTCTTTAAGAAATGCGAATAGAAAACACAAGGTGCCATTCCAATATGCTTGCTATTATATTTTGCATTGTGTTTTCTACGAGCATTGTTGTTGCATCTCAAGAAATTTTTCATGGTATCAAGAAAACGATTGTTAAGATGTAAGCTTTCTTTATCTTCATCTTGGTTCACGCATAGTTTTTCTTTTCATTGTTCATTTTTGCTACTTTTTTTTTTTGTTCTATTTAAACAAAGGGCATTCTAAGAAGTCAAAGGCCATTATTAGTCGGTCCTCACATCCCATGGGTTTAGTACTTTAGTGACAACGACATCTCACCTACCCTTTGACCAACTTTCACCCTATTGTCAAGTTTAACCTCCTGTCTTTTTGCAAAATCCCTTCAATATCCTTTTAACTAGAAACCCTACCATGGCTTCTTCTTCATCAAAATAAAACCATACCTATAATCCTTACTATGATCCTTAGTATGATCCTTACTACTTATCTGCCTTAGATATCCTTAGAGTTGTTTTATCCATGGAAAAAACTCAAGGATGTTTCAAACTACGACCTCTGGAGTCGTCAAGTTAAAAACCAACTAATTGTTAAAAACAAATGGAGCTATGTAGATGGATCTTTTACACAACCTAAGAAGGATACAGAGAAACAAGCACTTTGGGATCAATCTCATTCAATGCTAGTGAGCTGGTTTGGGAAATTTGTAGAATGACATCATGTTGTTTTTGTGACCTAATTCAATGATGTCAAAAAAACTTGGGATGCCTTCAAGCTGTAGTTTAGCATGCTCACGATAACCCAACATTTTAATATATGGCAAATACAATCTGAGAATCGACATTTTGGGATTATTGTAACTGACTAATATTTTAATTTGTCTAATCTTTGGGTTGAAATCCAGATGGTAGAGAATCTCATTTGCTGCAACTATGAAGGATGTACATGCAGAGTTAATAAATGCCTTGAAAAGAGAGTTTTTGAGCATAATTTCATGGATTTTCTACTCGGCTTGCACGATTCTTTCCAAAATTACTGAACCAACATAATATGGAAGGACTCATTTCCAACAATTGACTTTGCTTTTAACTTTACCAAAGAAGATAAGCATCAACACAAGAATTAGGAATAAGAAATTAAGAGACTTGACCTAACCATTCTGGCCATTTTGTCATGTTCTTAATCTGTTGGCATCAAAGGAAGAGTGAAAATTTACCCCAAAGGTTGTTTGGTATGCTCCCATTGCCACAAAAGAAGGCACACAAAGGACAAATGTTTTCGTTTAGTTGGATTTCCATCTAGAAAGGTTCTTAAAAAGAAGGGAAAACAAGTTAGAAGTCAAGCCCTCTCTCTTCAATCATAAGCTAGTGTAGATTCATTGGCAATGGTGAAGAACAATGGAAATGAATTTGTCTTTGTTGCAAATTTGAGTTACGGTTTCGATAACCTCGTGGGGCCATTTTTTGATGGAGTTGGACAAGGTCTCACCCATCACATTGGGTTGGCCACACCTTAAGTTTATTATCCAGGCTTTAAGTCAGTGAGTACACTGCATAGGCTAGGCTCCTTTGACTATTTGTAGTGTATGGATAACAATATGATCAACCTGTTATTGCCATGCAAAGTGTAAATACTGCCTTGGTAGCCCACATGACATAGCCTATGGGTTAGAGGGTCCGAGTCAACACGACACCTTGGACCAATTACATGGAATTCTAGCCTATTACATGAGTATATGCTATCCACATTGGACATGCACAACTCACAAAAATGCTTCACCTAAATTGTGTTATGTTTGTAACTCGTTTGAAATTCAATATCCTATATGTCAAACAAATAACATTTAATTGCAATTGCATTGTTATTATTACTTTTTTTTTTATGATTTTTGCATCTTTTAAGATAATATGATTGGGTGAGGTGATCAGACTAGGTAAAGTTAAACGAGGCTCTATTTTTTGCAACCTAGTTTGAATAACCTTCCTCTCTGTATTAATTACATTTTGCGTATTGTACATTTATTTTTGGCTTGTACGAATGTAAACAATCTACCTAGTATTAATATGAGTATTAGTTATATTTTATGTCATCCCAAACTTGATCACAGTTCATAAAAGACTTATTTTGTAAATAAAAAATGTATATAATGTCCTAAATTTTTTTCATGTCCAGAATGCCCCTTAGCAAAACATACTCGGCTTGTTTTTCAACAAAGTCACACCATAGGTTGTGCAATCTTTGATATAGTACATATGGATTTATGGGGCTTACACCAAGTCTCTAATCATGACAAATCACATTATTTTTTTTACTATTGTTAATGACTTCTCATGCATGACCTTAACTTTCTTGTTACATTCAAAAGATCAAGTATTTTAAAAAATTTAGTATTTTACTTTGGTTATTCAAACTTCGTATGGTGCTACTATTAAGTGTATTTGCTTAAACAATGACACTAAGTTTTTTTTTTTTTTTCAATTGCTTGTTCGTCCTTTTTAGCATTTTGTGGAATTCTCTATGAGGACTCTTGGGTATATACCCCCCAACATAATGGGGTGGTTGAACACAAATAGCATGAGCTTCGCTCTTCCAATCTCACATTCTCACACGTTTCTAGGTTAAGTGTATTTTAATGACGACTTATCTTATTAACTGATTACCAAGTGCTAAACTTGGAAATAAGAATCCTTTTGAACTCTTTCATGGCATACCACTTACCTTGGATCACTTGTGAGTCTTTGGTTATAAATATTATGCCATAGTCCTTTGCCTGAGGGATAAGTTTTCCCTGAAGTTGACTCCTTGCATCTTCTTCGGTTATCCTTTAGTGTAGAAGGTCTATTGAGTATATGATTTTGAAAGTAGGAAAATATTTTTAAGTTGCAATGTCGTGTTTTATGAGTGTGAATTTCCATTCTTTAGTAGTTAGTCCTAAGAAATTACTCAAGATTAATGCTCAAATCAATTACTACCTAGGCCAGATGCTACTCAAATGTATGATCTGCCACCTATAATATTATAGCCACCTTCGGGACCTCTATCACCATTACCTCAAGATTCTCATCTAGCTCATTCCATAGATCCTCTTATAAGTCCGTACTCTCTCATTATACCTTTGGATCAGTCATTCTAATCAGCACCGAAGCCTTTTTTGGAGCTATTGCCTAACCTAATTCCAAAACCTTGTTCATATCAATTGTTTCTTGGTTCTAGGCATTCATCATGTCCTACACGACATCCTATTTGGACCTTTGATTATTTGTGTTTGACCACCTTCATAGGGTTGAATAGTTAATACCTTATTTTTTTATCAACTTTCCTTGGACATTTTCTTTTCACATTACCAACGTTTCATTGTCTCTCTAAGCCTGAAACATATCATTAGGCTTTTAAGGACAATCATTGGGTTAAGGCTATGGATTAAGAATTGACAGCTTTGGAGGCCAATCATATGTGGGATGTTGTTCTACTTTCACTTGGTTGAAAAGTCATTGGATGCAAGTGGGTATACAAGGTAAAACATCATGCAGATAACATGATTGAAAGATATAAGACATTGTTATGGCCAAAGGATACACGTAGCATGATGGAATTGATTATAATGAGACATATTCATTAGTTACAAAACCAATGACAGTTAGGTTAGTGATCAATATGGTTGCCATTAGACATTAGGATCTCTACCAACTAGATGTTCAGAATGTTTTCTTGTATGGTGATCTAATGGAAGAAGTTTATAAGCAATTGGCACTTGGATTTCCTTATCAAGGAAATAGGATGGTATGCCATCTACAAAAGTCATTATATTGATTGGAGCAAGTTTCAAGATAATGGTATATGAAGCTTATAAAGGCACTTATTACGACTGGATTTTGTCAATCCTTATATGACTATACACTGTTCATCATGTATACTAAAGATTCCTTCATAGTCATCTTATTTTATGTTGATGATATTCTTATCACTAAGAACAATATGTCCGTTATCAGGGCTTTTAAGAGACATTTGAACTCAATATTTCACATAAAGGATCTTAGATAATGTAAGTATTTTCTTGAGATTGAGATTACTCAATTGCTAGGAGGGATTTATTTGAGCCAATGCAAGTATGCCTTAAAGCTTATTTCAGAAGCAGGACTCATTGGCTTAAAACCTACCATCATGCCCATGGAGCAGAATATCAAGTTAACAACAACAAAATTTGATGATGGAGATCCTGATAAAAAGGATGATGCTTTCCTAAAGGACTTTGCTCCATTTTAGAGGGTGATTGGAAGATTGATGTATTTGACCCACACACATCTAGCTATCAACTTTATAATGAAACATTTAAGTCAATTCGCTTATGCTCCAAAGTAGTTGCACATGGAGGCAACCATGAGAGTCTTAAGATACCTTAAAGGTACACTTGAGATTGGCATTTTCCTTTCCTTATCATCAAAATTATAACTTACAACTTTTTATGACTCTAACTATGTGACTTGCCTTATGTCACGTAAGTGTGTAATTGGTTATTGCATCAAGTAAGGTGATTCATTTGTGTCATGACTAACTAAGAAGTAGCCAACAATATCACATTCTTCTACAAAATTATAATATTGGGCTATGGGTTATACAGTTTACGAGATCATCTAGCTCTTAGGATTGTTCTGTGATCTTGGTGTGAATCTCCCACATCCAGTATCTCTATTGTGATAATAAGGTTGTCATGCGTATAACTATCAACCCAATATTTCATTAAAAAATAAAACATATTAAGGCTAATTGTCATTTTATTAGAGAAAAGATTGATGGATGAATCATTAAAACTAAATATTTAAATACATGGGAATAACCTGTTGGTTACTGCATCAAATTGGGTGATTCACTTATGTTATGGCTAACTAAGAAGCACCCAACGATATTATATTTTTCTACAGAATTGGAATATTGGACTATGGCTTATATAGTTTATGAGATCATATGGCTTTTAGGATTGTTTAGTGATCTTGGTGTGAATATCCCATGTCTAATATCTCTATATCGTGATAATGAGGTTGGCATGTATATAACTGCAAACATAATATTTCATTAGAAAACAAAACATATTGAGGTAGACTATCATTTTATTAGAGAAAAGATTGGAAGAAGAAGCATCAAAACTGAATATGTAAATACGTAAGAATAACCCATTGATGTCTTTACTAAAGCATTATGTAGCCCACAACGCCAACATCCTTTATCCAAGCTTAGAGTATAAATTGTATACTCCAAGTTTGAAGGGGGTTGTTGAAGCATGTTAGTGTTGTGGGCCTATGAGCTTTATATTGTAGCAATTGTAGGTCTAAGTTTATTGTTGTTTTATCGTTTCTTGTATTTAAGTTGTAAAACATTGATCATTATTCTTTGAGATGTGTGAATAGAAAACAACACAACATGCCATTCCAATATGCTTTCTATTGTGTTTTGCATTGCATTCTACATGAGCATTGTTAGTACATCTAAGCAAATTCTTCAATATCTCTCACTTTTTTCTAGTGCTAACTTTCCTCCACAAATTTCTTCATCTTCATACCTCTAATGTTACCTAGAAGCAACCTCTCAATTTGGGAAAAGAAAACAATCAACATTAATAGTCCAAAGCTACAATGTAGTCAGTGTTTGAAATCCATATACATAAAGACTCTTTTGGTGGCAATCAATGTGTACATAATTATCCGCACACAAGCAATGTAGTCAGACTACATTACACAAGAATCATTCCAAAAGCATTCAATAGTTAAAGAATATGATCTGTAATACCTTTATGTACAACATGCCACATACTCTCCATGTTGTTTGCAAATATGCATTTTACTTTGTAATTATAACTTTCCAAATGCATAGAATGCAGTTTATTTGCTCCTTTCGTCTTTGTTGTTTATTTTAGTGTAAGAGCTTTGCTCTTGTGTGCTCTAATTTTCATGGTTAACACGCTCACATATCCATTCCTAAGTAATGTAAAGGTGACTAGCATGTTGGAAAATAAGGGTTTTGTGTGTGACAAAATATTTTTGAAGATATTTGATAAAATATATTTTTCATAAGTGCAAAAGAAAATTATAAGAAATAAAAGGTGTACAAATTATAATATCAATTAATGATATTATAAAGTAACTGAGTTCTTACATTCCTTAATATAATGTTACTATATAGTGACATTTGAGAATGTATTTATCTAAGTTGCATTAGTTAAAATGTCTTGAGTATAATGTTTATTAAATTGAAATTGAATATGACATACATTGCGGTTAAGAAAATGATGCTTACTTATGTTTTGATGAAGGTTGAAATATATGGCCTTGCCTATTGGAACAAATCTTTCTATCAAGGACATGTATTATACTATTCTCGGATTAATATAATGTTCTAGGGCAATATATTGTGTTCCTGGCTTGGTTAATATTCTCGGACTGGATATTGAGTTCTCGGGTCTGTAGTACTCGGACCTCTTAAGCTCTCGGTCCATATCAACTCATATTATCAGGCTTGCTCTTAGTCCATATTAGCTCGTGTTATCAGGCTTGCTCTTGGTCCATATTAGCTCGCGTTATTAGGCTTGCTCTTGGTTCAAATCAGCTCGCAAGTGTTGATGGTGAAACTCACCGTTTTAGGCTAATGCTCGTAATGAAACTCACTGTTTCATTAACAAACTCACACTTATCTACTTGATGCCCTAAGCAGAAGAGTGTCGAAGAGATGTCGATATGAGAGAGAGCAAGAGAAAGAGGAGAATGGCGTTGTTGGTGACCGAATCCTCAATGGGAGGATTTCTGATGAGACTGGTCTTTCATTCTTTTGATAAAATGCATTTCCCTTCCCCCTATTTGTTCTCCTGCTCTCCCCTTTCAAATTATAAGAACATTTCAAAAGGAAAAAAAAAATTATCAAGAACGGGGGAGACAGAAAGGTCTTATCTTGTTCTCCATTTTCACTCTTGTAGCTTTCGTGCTTCAATCATGAATCAAAGCCTATGAACACCTAGAGTTCGACTGGGATCGGGCCTACAATTGGATGAAACGGGAATCTTTATTCATTTCTTGATGAGCCATACGGCATCTACAACCCTTTCACAACACGCAGCAGACAAATTCGAGAAAGGAAATGGGAACTAGGCAATCTCCTTGATCTCGGACACTAATGATATCAGACTCGATAGAAAAGAACCGATGCGAAAATAGAACAGCAAGAAATTTGATGACAAATCAATAAACACCGAACATGAGGATCGTATCAATGCGCTAAGACTACTTTTTTTCCTTTTTTTTTCCCCTGTACAGCAGTTGTCCTCAAAACTCTTCTTTTCCTAGTAGAAGCAAACTCTCCAAATTTATGGCCAACCCTTTCTTCGGTGATCTTGCAACGAATATGAGTTTTTCCATTGTAAATTCGTACCTTGCAGCCAATGAATTCCGGCAAAATAGAAGATCTACGTGACCAAATTTTCCTGTTCAAAAGAAGATCTTTCTTCCTCTTCATTTTCAACAGAAATGCATCAACAAAACATGGCTTCCATATCGACCGTCCCCACTTGTTGTTAAGGATATCTCTCAGAGCCTTCTCATCGGGCAAAAATCCCTTGTTCTTCATCTGCTCCATAAAATCCCTGGCCTCTTCCAGCTTCTTCTCCTTGTACAAGACCTCAAATACGGCTACGTAGCTATCCGCATTGGGTCTCATCCCTCTGTCCACCATTTCCAACACATACCTCTTGGCCTCTCCAATGTACTTAGCATCCACAGCGAGCCCTTTAATAAGAACCGTGTAGGTGTAGGCATTTGGCGTGATCCCTGAAGCAAGCATGCGCAAGAAGACCCTGAGAGCATCCTTGGGCTGGCCGGCATTGGCATAAGCTTCAATGACGGCGGTGTGGGCCACCACGTCAGGCATGCGACCATTGCCTTTGATCAGAGCGGAGAGTTCCGAGGCCTCATCGGATATTTCGTCTTTGGACAAAGCGTCGAACATCTTGACGGCATTGTGAAGCATGCCATCCTTCGTCCTTAGGTTGCGGAAGATTTCTTGCAAATTTTTTGGATCCTTAAGGCTGATCTCGTTGGTAGCCTCGGATATGAAAAATCTATCTTGTCCATGAATAGAAGATAGAGTTATTGGAAGCACAGCTCCAGTAAGCCCTCTGCTTGGAAAATAATAGCTAGGAGAGAAGATGCTTATGTTGGACCCCAATGTTGGTGGAAAGCATACCGATGGACTTGGTGGTCTTCTCAGCGCAAATTGAGTGATCTTCTCAGAGCAAATTGAAAGATCTTCAAAGAAAGGAATGGAACATTGAAAGGCGCTGCCTGACCTTCGCAAGCCACTCCTCACAACTCTTGCCAATGCCATGAAGACCAGGTTCAGAAGGTTTATAGATTGAGTCTGTACTGAAGAAGATAAAAAAAAATAAGCTTGCAAGTTGCAACCATTGCAGCTGACGGCAGATAGAAAGGGAAGCTCCTAGTATAACTCTAGAAGTGATCAAAATACACCAATTTAGCTTTTGACGTCATCATATTCCAAGAATAACACCAAATTGAGTGATCTTGATATTATTAGAATAATACCAAAACAATTAGGTTTTGCACCCATTGGACTACTGGTAATTTTGGTCAGACATCAAAGGACCAGTGGCTTCCTATTCCGTTGATGGCTCGGCACGCTGTGGCGGGGAGGAGTGAGCATTAGGGTTTTCTGACAAAAACCTAAATCTAACGACTCTGATTTCTTGTTGATTGGGCCAGAGTAATGATTAGTAGTGGTTGGGCTCGGGGTCCAATTACTTGTAATGGAGCCTAAAGCAAACCGAGCGATAAGAAGTTTCTTGAATATTACAGAATGGGCATATAATTGGGCCATAGTACGGATTCGTAGTTAGGCCTCTGGGTCCAATTAGTTATAATAGCCTAAAGCAAACCTACGCAATATCGTGATCTGGAAATGGAGAATTTCTTTTTACTAACTACTATTTTCCTACACGTTTTTCATGCAATAATCATTCGACGAAAACATGATCTCAAAAAAATTGATGTGTATTGGATCATATGCATGTTTTAATAATACAACCTAAGAGAAATTGACAATAATAATGTATGTGGCATCACATAAATGTTTTAAATACAATGATTAATGATGAAGATGTAACCTTCGAAAATTTGAAAAAAAATCATGGGTGCGTGATTAATTTGTGATGAAGAAAGACAATCCAAAGGTAGTGAGCTATAAAAAACATATTCAAAATAAAATTTAAAGAAAGTAGAATGTGCTAAGGCATGTTCAACATATCAAGTGCTTACTAATATTATTTATTTGTTCATTATTTTTGTATAATAGTTTACCGATGGAAGAAAGATGAAAGAAAATCCAAAGCTGCTATTGTCCAACAAAAAATCGTTCCATAGCACAGTCCAGCCATATCCAACTATAGGTAATTCCTTCTCCTTTCTTGATGACCTGAAACACTTAGGATGTAGAGAAGAAGAGAAGAGAAATGAACTCATCCTGCAGCGACACACGTCAGCTCCGTTACAGATCTCAGGTAGTGATATCACAGTTGGATTGACTACTCTATCATATATGATTCCATACATCTTTCCCACCCACAACATTAGGAAAACTACAGCAGCTCACACATCTCCACGCAATAGCATTCTTTGACCACCACAGATTAAAGAATTTTAGCAGGTTCGTTGCTTGATATGTGAAATCCCAGTAAGATATTTTGGAACCTGTAACTTTGCCTTAATAACCTGGCAGGCCTATTTCTTACCTCAATTGGCACCTCATTGTTCATTCAGCTAAAAAGCTCAGATGGAGAAATCACCCTATCAGAGATAACATATTAATTTGTTAACTGGAATTGTGCAGGGTCTTAATTAGCATCATTTCACGCCCATTCATGGAAGAAGAGGCATGAGCAGTACGAAACATATAAACATTATTTCGTTGGTAAGAAACAAATGCACCTAATGGGTCTTGACAACTCACCTTCACCCTATTCCTATAGAGAGAGGTGCCCATTTAGGTTTGATCTCATTGCAAGTATGCAATGCATAAATTTTAAAACACTTTAGCCCGTATCACCCTTTAAAAGGCAGCTTAAAGGACAGAATGTGCAAAAGAAGCATGAGTGAAAAAGAGTCTCTCTATCACAATTTTTAGATGAGAATCGATACCTAAGCAGAGATTCTGTCGTGCTGCACTTAAGTCGGGTCGTAGCCAGTTTAGAACCAAATGAGCTTTTGTGCTATGTTATCAGGATACATAAGTATGCAACACACATAATATGTGCTGGACTCATTAACCACATTATAGATACTATTTTTCCAACAGTAATAAAATGTATTTGTCACCGACAGTGTTTCTGTTCCAATGTGTCATACAAAAGTGATGTTAGAGATTATGATTTAAATCAGTAGACAGAACAATATTTTATGGAGCATACGTTTTGGATATTCCAGGCAAATGGATTTGCTCTACATCAACAACAACGGCTGAACTATATGTTAGATGAAATGTTGAAGATATGGCCCAGAAGAATGAGCCATACATCTGGTCTCAAGGAGCACTAGATAGACCGCACAATTCACATTGCTAAGCAATAAAACAAATTTTGAATTATAAATTTACCATCCCTTCTTTGGTCTTAGATCATTACAGGGAAACTTAAAGTGAATTTGATATGCTATCACCAAAAAAAGAAAAAATAGAAAAAGAGGTACAACAAAACATATGGATATGCAGCTGTACAATTACTCTACTAGATGTGTATCTTGATTGTTGCAAACATAAGGCAAATATGTAGTAGTACTAACACATGAGTTTAAATATTGATGAATGCATAAATCAACCATGTTACAACCATGTTATCTTAAGTCAAAATAATAGTAAAAAAATTTATCAACCAGATACTCAAAATCTTTTAAAATAAAGTAACATAAAAATGACGTTTCATGATTTTAAATAGAGAAGTTTTTAGATCATTCCAGATATTCATAATATATGACTTCACTTCCATGCCTTTGATATCTAAAAACTTATAAGAGCACCGGTACGAACAGGAGGTTGAAATAATTTTAGCAACCACAAATAACAAGGAAAAAAAATAAAATAAGCATAATAATGACAGCATATAGTTTTCACTTGTGAATTTATTTATTTATTCCTTTGGTAATCAACATATACCTATGGTTTTCATAGATGCGTAGCATCCTCTGCAAGTAAATTGACATTAATCTTCAGATCATTTCTTTTGATTCATTGGCCTCTCCTCTTCAACAAACTCTGGTGTACGACTCACCTTCACAACATTTCTTCTTACAAATCCTCTTCTTTCCCTGCTCCTTGATCTTCTGATCACAGGTTTCTTAGAACTCAAGCAGAATTCCTCATCCTCTTCAACAAAGTTTGTTGTGTGACTCAACTTCATAGCATTTCTTCTTACAATTCCTCTTCTTTCCCTACTCCTTGATCTTCTGATCACAGGTTTCTTAGAACTCAAACAGAATTCCTCATCCTCTTCAACAAAGTTTGGTGTACCACTCACCTTCACAGCATTTCTTCTTACAATTCCTCTTCTTTCCCTACTCCTTGATCTTCTGACCTTACGTTTCTTAGAACTCAAGCAGAATTCCTCATCCTCTTCAACAAAGTCTGTTGTACAACTCAACTTCATAGCATTTCTTCCTACAATTCCTCTTCTTTCCCTACTCCTTGATATTCTGATCACAGGTTTCTTAGAAAAACAGAATTCCTCATCCTCTTCAACAAAGTTTGGTGTACGATTCACCTTCACAGCATTTCTTCTTACAATTCCTCTTCTTTCCCTACTCCTTGATCTTCTGACCATACGTTTCTTAGAACTCAAGCAGAATTCCTCATCCTCTTCAACAAAGTCTGTTGTACAACTCAACTTCATAGCATTTCTTCTTACAATTCCTCTCAATCTTTCCCTAGTCCTTGATCTTCTGATCACAGGTTTCTTAGAACTCAAACAAAAATCCTCATCCTCATCCCCTTCCTTTTCCTGATCCCTTTCCTCTTCCTCTTCCTCTTCCTCTTCAACAAAGTTTGTTGGATGACTCACCTTCACAACATTTCTTCTTACAATTCCTTTCAATCTTTCCCTAGTCCTTGATCTTCTTATAACAGGTTTCTTATAACTCAAACAAAAATCCTGATCCTTATCATCATCCTCATCCTCATCCCCATCCTCTTCCTCTTCCTCTTCCTCTTCCTCTTCAACAAAGTTTGTTGGATGACTCACCTTCACAACATTTCTTCTTACAATTCCTCTCAATCTTTCCCTAGTCCTTGATCTTCTTATCACAGGTTTCTTAGAACTCAAACATAAATCCTCATCCTCCTCCTCCTCCTCATCCTCATTCTTGTCCTCCTCCTCATCCTTGTCCTCATTCTTGTCCTCATCCTCATCCTTTTCAACAAAGTTTGTGGCATCTGATGAAAAAGTCCAGTCACTAGATCTATGCTTAAAGTTTGTGTTTGGCGAAAGACTTTCTTCTTGTTCCATTCTCAAATTCTTCAATCTAGTCACGCTTCTTGTTGATCTACCCATAGTTGGGTTGAGGACATTCTTGCCCATCTCAGATTCGTAGCCAGCTTTTTGACATTCTTCTGTTGCCATATCCGTTGAATCCAGGGAAGTATTATTACCATTGCACTTGGGATCAATATTACTCTCCTTTTGATAAACTGGGCTTTCATTTAATCCAGATTGCACATTAATTGTTGGATTATTCCCCATAGATTTCCCCAACATATCATTGTAAATGCTCTTTCTCAGCAAACAATGTTCTTGATCTCCAAAAGTGTATAAAAGATCATTTATCCTAGTCACTGGGAGATCTAGTAGAGAAAATGGAAAAGTTGCACTGTCACCCAAAGACGTGTTGGACTTATTAGAAGCAGAAATCCTTGTTGGAACACTTTCACCAGCAGATTTTTCACCAAAACAACCATCAGCATACTCCTCCCAGTTATAAGGAAATCCAAGCTGGAACCGGTTGCATACCTTTCAACACCAGGAATTAGAATCTTCATCAATCACAAGAAAATATTTTTAGAACTCTTGAGCTTCCACACACACACACAGGATAGAGGTTGAGCTAGGCTGACATCACATCCATGTCAGTTTATGGTATTGCAATGAGGAACAGAAAGTTACAACCCCACTGCTCATCCAGCCAATCAGTGAGTTATTTTCAAGGTCATGATTAGTAAGCCTCAATTTTAGTCCATCATTTTGCTCTAAGTATTTAGAAAGAAGCAAAGTTACTTTAGTCAAGCTTATTTGTCAACCAAATATAATACCTACAATGTAATCGCGCAGCTCATGTAGCAGTTCACTCTACATTGGATGTAAATTAGACAAATAAATGAAAGGATGACACATACCTCATATGGATAACCATTTTGACGCGTCCGAGACCTGTTTATGAAACCGCTGATTGTGATGTTGATGCCGTCCGTCGTCTCAAGAGTGGTGGCATCGTGTCTCTTGCAAATTTCAGCAGAGCCAAAAAGTCTTACTCCTAGTCTCCTGTTAAGAAGCCCCAAATAATTCAAGAAAAAAGAAAAAAAAAACGATTCATCTATAGAACAAAACCAAATAATAACATTAATTGGGCTACTGAAACTGGTGAACCAAGAGTATGCGAGGGCAGAGCCGAACTCGAAAAGGGTGAAAGATGTGTATTTCATTTTTTCTTTTCAATAGAAGTCCTAATTGAGACTGAAACTCAAACTACAAGCATAACAACCTCCAGAACCATTCTTGGCTAACCCTCATTTCTTTAAAATTCTTCCCATTTCTCCCCAAGAGGGAAGCAAATTTCTCCATATATCACAAATGGCGGCAAAACTAAGAAATCAAAACAAGAAAAGATGAAGTCCAAAGGCGAAAGCCTCTTACTTTAACGAGGCAAAACCTCCAACAGCTAATCCCTTCCCGTTGGGAGGCTTC
Organism: Casuarina equisetifolia; assembly: GCA_028551475.1. Lineage (NCBI taxonomy): Eukaryota > Viridiplantae > Streptophyta > Magnoliopsida > Fagales > Casuarinaceae > Casuarina > Casuarina equisetifolia. The sequence continues at coordinate 25,529 of CM052358.1, read as the reverse complement.
ACCAGCCACCAATTATACAGATACACCTGAACAAATATTGTTCATTAAAATTCGAAAAAAAAAAGAACGAACAAAAAACACGGAAAGAAGGACGAGAATATGTACAGATCTGTCGAGTGAAGAGGAGACGGTTGCGACTGTGGGTGTAGGGGTTGTCGGCTTGGATGATGATCGAGGTTTAAGAGGCGTTAGAAAGGGACAGTCGTTGCTCGTAGTCTTCATCTTGGCTTCCTCGTTTAACTTCTTCCCATTAACGTATATTTGCAGCATAGAGGATGTGAAGTTGCCTCAGAGGACATCATGCACCACTTTCCTTCCATCTAGGGCTATGAAAACGAACACATCATTAAACTAAAATCCAACGGTTGCTTGCACTCATCCTTAATCTAGTTTCACCATCTAAACCACTTGGAATGCCTTTATAATTATACAAAAGGAGTTTCCCAATTTGAGATCTAGAGAGTGTGTATTATAAAAAAACCCTTAAACTCTATATAAAGGAAATAATAAAATAAAAAAGAATTACTTTGTGAAACTTAGCAATAATAATAAGTTAAATATGACACTTGATATCTTGTGTTATAAATTTAAGTTATGCCCAGGTTCCAATCCATGATTACAGCAATCTTAAACAACAAATTCTGATAAGTTACTGATTGATATTCATATCTTTTGACTATATATATTCATATCTATAATAACTATATACTAAAGTTATAGTCATTATATATGTAGATAATCTTTTATGTTGAAACTCATATCCAGAACAAGTACAATTTTTTCTTTTTTGTTTTACTTCTTGTTACGATTTTTATCCGGGGATAGATATTATCTCTTAAGAGCACTAGTTGAAAAAAAGATCAAATTTTTAGAATTGAATGATCAACTTAATACAAAAACGTAGAAGAGAAACAATAAAAATAAAAACAAAAACAAATTTTTTACCACAAAAATTATTTTGATACAAACTTAAATCCTCAGTCCAACTTGTATTTTTCCCGATCTATAAGAAAAAATAGACAAGAATAAACTCTTAACACCTAAGCTAAGAAGTGCTTGAAACTTCTGAAAAGCAATGATACAACACAATAAAACTGCTAACTCCCATTGATCACTCAAATCAGCTAAACATCACATAAAAGATTAATCAGATAAAAGAATAGACGTTAATTTTAAGACAAAAGATTCCTGAAACTTGATGCAAATGAATTCCCTCTATTCACTGCCGATATTACTTTATATTACTTTAAAATACTTATGTGCGATTTCCACTGGTTGGCAGGAGGTGTAAATCAAGCAAGTGGGTCATCCATCGGCAATGTGTTGGACATACTTGTTTCCTGAATCTCTGGGGTCTGGGGTGGTGCCACTGCCAGTGTTGAGTTACTTAAAGAAGATACGCTGATACTTGCCTCCGAAATGGCTGAATCTGGACCAGTCGCTAATGATGCTCCTGAGGCTTCATTGTCAGGGACCGAAGTCCTTGATTCTGACTGCAAGGAAGCGCTTGTTTCTAGCACCACAGGAAATTCTGACTGGAGTGGTGCACCTACTGATGTTGAGGTGGATTCTGACTGTTGTGGAGCACTCACTGATGCTGAGGTGGATTCTGACTGTAGTGGAGCACTCACTGATGCTGACGTGGGTTCTGACTGGGGAGGAGCATCTACCGGTGCTGACATGGTCTCTGTCTGGAGCGGGGCACTCACTGGTGCAGTAGCAGGAGGGGCTTCTAATAGCAATTGCTTGCTTGATTGCTGCAGTGAACTCTGATTAGCAGGGCCTGGTTTTTTCTGAACAGAAATAGAAGCAGATAAAGATGTCATCCCAGGAGGAAGAATTTCGATGGGCGGTTTCTTCCCGGGTTCTCCCAAACTTGCAAGTTTGGGTTCCTCGAGGGAAGCCAAAAAGGCAGCTGCAGCATCCGTCTTTGTCGATGGGGCGTGCTCAACCTCCCTCTGCAGCATTTTGTTCCAAGCTTGAACCAAATTCTTCGACGTTGGTCTTCCATGGGCCTGGAGAAATTCTCGTCAGCTCAGGCAATAACACAAAAGTTGGGTTTAACGATTTGTATTAATGGCTCACAGGGGCGTATATGAATAAAACCCTGGGGGAGGAACAAGAAAAAGCTCATACATGTGCATGAAGCACAGCCTCGGCAAGCATCCCCGTATCCTGCCATGCCTTTTCCATGAGAGCATTGTCTCCCAAAACAGCAGCTGAAAATGCTGCTTCCCGTCCCAAACCAACTGAGATCAGATTGTTTATCAAGCCCTGCAGTTACATGCATGATGTTACTCTTAAAGTAGGAATATGGTAATGAAAGGGCTATGAAGGTAATACTATGTTCCCTACAAACATGACTATCTTGACAACCATATTCTCCCCGAAAACAGAATTGTTCACAAATTTCATCTCTGGTCCTGTCCTACTGCCTGAAAAGGTTGTTCCACAAGCCTGAGAAACTAATAACACGGCCAAAAAAAAAATAAAAAAAATTCATGTTCAGGTGGAGACAGAGCAAGATATATACCTAAAGGTAGACACAAACTGGTATCCCTAACCTATGGATTGATTCGTGTCCTTGATAGTTTCTGCATCTGCCTCAGAAGATACTAACAACATCACTAGCCAAAGGATGTTGATGTTTCTGCTCCAAACCTCTATCAACCAACCCTAAAGCAGGTTCTTCACTATACCAACGAAAGTCAAACAAAGATGAAAGAAAATCTAAAGCTGCTATTGTCCAACAAATAATCGTTCTATAGCACACAGTCCAGCCATATCCAACTATAGGTAATTCCTTCCCCTTTCTTGATGACCTGAACCACTTAAGATTTAGAGAAGAAGAGAGCAACACACGTCAGCTCCGTTACAGATTTAAAGATCTCAGGTAGTGATATCACAGTTGGATTGACTACTCTATCATATATGATTCCATACATCTTTCCTACCCACAACATTAGGAAAACTACAGCAGCTCACACATCTCCACGCAATAGCATTCTTTGACCACCACAGGTTAAAGAATGTTTGCAGGTTCGTTGCTTGATATGTAAAATCCCAGTAAGATATTTTGGAACCTGTAACTTTGCCTTAATAACCTGGCAGGACTACTTCTTACCTCAATTGGCACCTCATTGTTCATTCAACTAAAAAGTTCAGATGGAGAAATCACCCTATCAGAGATAACATATTAATTTGTTAACTGGAATTATGCAGGGTCTTAACTAGCATCATTTCACGCCCATTCATGGAAGAAGAGACATGAACAGTACAAAACATATAAACATTATTTCGTTGGTAAGAAACAAATGCACCTAATGGGTCTTGACAACTCACCCTCACCCTCTTCCTATAGAGAGAGGTGCTCATTTGGGTTTGATCTCATTGCAAGTATGCAACGCATAAATTTTAAAACACTTTAGCACGTATCACCCTTTAAAAGGCAGCTTAAAGGACAGAATGTGCAAAAGAAGCATGAGTGAAAAAGAGTGCATACACTAAGCCGTGTCAATTCTCCATGATTAGCAAGACGCAAAGCAAGTCCTCTTAATTCGTGACCCTGTAAAGCTCCTTTTACAGATCCTGCAGCAGCTAACCTTTTAAGGGCTTCACGAGCAATATCACCTTGCGCAGTAGCATCTGCAGCATCGATAAGTTCCAGAAATTCCTTAGCAAATTTTACTATTCCTTGAACAGCTTCTACAAGATTTTCCTTCTTAGCTGTTAAGCTGAGAATGTCATTCAAATCAAGTCCAGTAGCATCTTGTCCTATATCCCTGCTATTGCTCATTGTAAGGAGACATTGAAGAGCTCTTTTCAAATCATTGCTCTGCATGGCCAGATCAAACTCCAACCTACAAAGAATGAATACAAATGCCTTTATTTATGCTCATAATAAGATAACTCTAAATATGAGTGTCAGATTTAATTGCTTCAACAATTAAAGTAACAGAAAGAATTACCAGAGAAAAAGAAAAGATAGAAGGGGTGCAATGTGAATCAAAACAACCACTCATCCATATTATGAAAGGATCCACTAAATTCTTCAAAGAACAGTCGAGAATAGCCAAAAGTTACAAGGGAAGACATAAAGTCCAGGAAAAAATAAAAAATAAAAAATAAAAAATAAAAAATAAAAAATAAAAAATAAAAAATAAAAAATAAAAAATAAAAAATAAAAAATAAAAAATAGGTGCATCTTTCTATCACAATTTTTAGATGAGAATCGATATCATAAGCAGAGATTCTGTCTTGCTGCACTTAAATAGGGTCGTAGCCAGTTTAGAACCAAATGAATTTTTATGCTCTGTTATAAGGATACGTCAGTATCCACCGCACATAATATGCGCTGGACACATTAACCACATTATAGATACTGTTTTTCCAACAGTAATAAAATGTATTTGTTACCGACACTGTTTCTGTTCCAACGCATCATACAAAAGTGATGTTAGAAATTATGATTTAAATCAGTAGACAGAACAATATTTTATGGAGCATACCTTTTGGATATTCCAGGCAAATGAAGTGCTTCAGTAGCATATCCCATCCCTAGCATAAATTGTGCTAAATCATCATGATGTTCTCTGCCAAGCCTACTTGCCCTGCTCAAGAAGAAGGGCATCGTAGTTTAGGTTTGTCTGTAGCTACATGAATAGAAGAATAAAGACAGGATATGATAACAATAACAACAATAACAGAATTTATACTGATTACAATACCATTTCACTGCACTAACAGCATCTCCATAGGCAGCAAGGCACCGGCAGCGAATACCAGGATGGCTAAGAGATAAGGCATGTGCACACATGTACCTAACAGATCAATCACTCAGAGATATCATTCTTGTCGCAGTAACCAGAATTGTAGTTAATTTTCTAGCCTAGCCTTTATGGTTAACAAAGTATCACACTTGGAAATGGAGTCACACTCATAGCTGTAGTGTGAAACTACCTCTACACAAATACATGCAAGTAATTATATGTCCCCGCAACATAGAATAGTGACATTGGTTGTGTGGATTCCAAGATATGAGAAAGTCGGAAAATAGATTGAGAATTAGTTTCGGGAATTCAAAAGAAGAATATGAAGCATGCATATAAGCCATATTTTCCCAGGCTTGTGGAACAACCTTTTCAGACAGTAGGACAGGACCAGAGCTGAAATTTGTGAACAATTCTGTTTTCGGGGAGAATGGGACTAGAAACTCGCACAATTTCTTAGGAATAGGCAATAAACCACAACCACAAGATGGTACAGACGGAACATCATAAAAACTGCCTGTTTGGTCAATAGAGAACTTTGATGTTCTATGTCTGTTTCGCTATTGGTACTTGTGGTATTTAGCATCAGATTCAATGAACCCCGGTCAAAGCATAAAGCATATAGATTCATTTTCATAAATTCATAGACAGGACTATTCCTTACATGTAAATAGGGTATAAAATATGCTTGTAGAATGTACTTAGCAGGTAAAGTTGAAACTAGCCTATAAGCTGTGAAGATACATTGTGTGGATACGTTGGGAGGGGGGGAATTACCTATCAATAAGCCAGAGAACTCCGTCCTTGACACCCACAACAACCAAAGGTCCAACTGGTCGTTTCTGTTCCATTGGAAAACGGGTAACAGCAACAGATACACCTCCACCACCAACAGCTATCTCATTAACTTTTCTGTCTTCCATTTCTTTTAGCACTGCTGAATCATCCCCATCAACTTTAGCTTGTTTTGGCAATGTCAGGAAAGGTGGAATAGATGGAGCATGCTGAAAAGAAGCTAGCCGCACCACCTGAAAAGGGAGAATAATTTTGACTAAAAGGGAAAAAAAGGTTCTCTTCTTACATTTAAACAGAAACCAACTGTTGCTGGAAATCCCAAATGTTCAAATATGCCCACAGCCCTGTACTTCTTGAGACTCCCCCCTTGAACAAAGGGTTTGGCATAGAATTTCTCCTTAGTGAAACTTTGCATATTAACCTAACTCCAAAGGTATGTCATCATTTAAAATTCAAAAGCTAATCTCCAGAATCTGAGAACAAATTCCAAAGGTACTTTGTTAACATATTTGTAGCGAAGTAAGGTGCCAATCTACCTACAAGACTGAAAAGAAAGATAGACTTTTCCATCTGCTCCAATCAACAGCGAGGGACCTTTACAAACAGAAACGTAAAAAGTAAAGAATTTCTTAACCTGTAGCATTGGGGGCCTCAATAATACTCTTTCTTGTGCCACAGACTGGGGACCCTCCACCGTGATCAGGGCTAACTCTCCATGTTCAGCAATGGCTCTTGCTTTTACCTCTTTCAGCTTCATCTCCTCCTTTATCTTTTTCGTTTCAATGTCCATAGGTGCCACTCCAGCATCCACAAAAACGCATCTGGAAAGCACAGCACAATGTTTAGACATAGAATACTTAGTTATCCATTTTGAACTCTTCTGCCATTGATAATCGGCAGTAGTAGAGATGGTAGGGACAACAAATGCCCAAAGATTAGTAAACTGTAGTTGGCAAACAATGATATCGCTGCTGTTCCAGAAGATATTTTTATTTTTTTAATTTTTTTCCCTTCTCATGTGGTTAAAAGCATGAATATCATCTGGAAAAAAAAAAGAAGGGAAAACATCAACATATAGGCTATATATCAAAGGAATAAGAGGATAAAGTGGGAAACAGAACAAAACAGAATACTCTACTCAGAAGCCAAAAGAGATAAGATGTGTGTAATACACACAAAAACACCACCTTATCCTATGAGTAGCCACATGTAAAGGATATTGTGGTGTGAGCAATTCATAGTTGAAAGCAAAAAAATACTATGCTTCACATCCTCAGACAAAGTGCAAGTTGGAGGTAATGTGAGCAAAGGAATATAATTGAAAACAATTGCACCAAAACTTGCGTTTCTATTAGCTAAAACATTATAGAGAATATCAAATCATGCATTTATAGATTACAATTCTTATTCTAATTACTAGAAATTCCAAAATGAATTAAATAAGAATTCTTAATTGTTGTGACAAAGATTATTACTAGTGAACAATGATTCCAACATTTTGAAAGAATAATCTAACCAAATCCCAATTTCTTTCTCAGAACTGGAAACTTTTTTGTATAATATCCAACACAAGGAAAGAGAACATATTAACAGATCTAAGAGAAAACCCTAGCCTCTATGTTGTCTGTCAAATATTATTTGAAGAGTACTGCAGACCAGTTAAATTTTTTTTCCCACTTAATTCCAGCCGCATGATTGTGAAAACAAACCCCTAAAGTTTCCTAAATCGACCCATATAATCAAGAATACCAAAACACAAACGTCAAAGGACTCTTATGGCCAAAAACTGTGACAAAGCAAAAATATATATGGAAAAAGATATAAAACCAATGATTTGATCAAAATCATGGTCAAACACGATACTCCAAGATGGTGCAAATATAGTAAGTTTTATGGACAATGAATTGCTTCTGGAGAAGGATCATTTTCATACAATCTCATTATGCAACACCACAATTAAATTCTGGATTATCTTTTTTCAGAAACTCATTTGATGAAAAAGAAAAGTACATTATTTATCCTTTATAATATTCAAGTCCCTGGCAAGAGAAAAGCTGACATAAAAATTAACATGGTAATTATGCTTCATCTTTCAATATTTTCTGCAATTACAGATTCCCCCTCAAAAGAACAGGGTAGATAACTAACACTGGAGTTATATCAAACCCAGTGCAATTAAAATTAAGAATCACCAGACTGTTGAAGAAACCAGAACTTGCATAAGTTGTGGATTGGAAACAATAGCTTACTCAATAGTAGTTGGTGTAGCCACAAAGAGCTGTCTTCGATGCCAAACTGCACTAGTAGCATAGGGAATTGCAACATCTCCCAGGTATCTATACTGGGGGCGCAACGAGGATATCACAATGTATTGCCGATATGCAAAGGCACAATACTCAACAGTTTGGTCCCACGCAGTCCACTCTGGCTGTGGCAGAAGACCGCCCACAGGTTGAAAAGTCTCCCAACTGGAAACACAACATTGGTTAAAGATAAATAAATTGTCTGCTACGAGTGGAAATATGTGCTTTACAAACGTAACAGCCAAGTAGTGAACTCATAGTTTATTAGATACTTTCTATGAATGTCAACCGTCATAGGCAGACAGCCCATTGCTCAACAGGGAATAAGAATTTTGGTTTTGCATATCTGGAGAGAAAGGCAAGAGATAGTATTGTAATTATTGATTTCCAAGACAAATGGGATAATTTGCATGAAGGGTATCTAATAGTTATATTACATGAATAGTGTAGACAAGAGGCAGTACTGAACACCATTTAGCAATCTACTCTCGCCAGTTTGATGTGGTCTTAGAAGCTGTCTCTGTGTGTCTCTGTGTGTCTCTGTGTGTCTCTGTGTGTTTGTGTGTGAGAGAGAGAGAGGGAGGGAAAGGGAGAGGTAGATACAGGGAAAGGGATATATTATTGCAGCAGAAGATGGGAAACATAAAAGTAAACTGGGCTAAAGGACTTTACAAGTAGAAAGGGTTATCATTGTTGCCTCAAGTTATACAATTTAACAGTGAAAAATCTAAGCAGTATTCCCATCATTGGCTTACATCAGATGGCTTCCTTATACTCTTCCACACATAAAAGAGTAACAGAAATTTAAAAAGAAAAAAGAAAAAAGAAAAAAAAAAGAAAGAAGAAAAAAAGAAAGAAAAAGAATACCGAGGTTGTCTATGACAAAACGGATGATGTCATAGCATCTTTCATCTAAATATAATAACATAAAATCAAATTCATTAAAAACATTCCTTCACTTAGCATGTCGGCTACAACTTTGGGAGACTAGTCTAGATGGCAAGGTGATCTACAAGGGTGACTGAGATGACAAGCCAATGAGCTAGACTGAATAAGCATTGCTATTCATTAGTTTTCAGGTCATCTGGATGCAATTTATCAATGAAGTTATGTCATTATTCAATAACTTCATAAAGACTGAAATGCAACAAGACAACAGATAAGAATCCACCATTGGCATCCCTACATAAAATTAGCGACAAGGTAGTAAGTAAGGTAGCCACCGTTCTCACCTATAGAGCTGAAAATTTTGTGCTGCTGCCTCAGATGAAGATCTATTAGAGGAAAATCCGTCATCAAAAGTAGTAAAAGAAGAAAGACCACCACTTCCAAATCCTGACAAGGGCATCGACTGAATTGTTGAAATAGCTGTAGCAGCAACAGCGCTGATTCTCCTAGATGTTCGATAGGCAACACCAAGTAGTGCACCCCCTTGCAAGTCAATGACCTACAAGGATAATTTCGAGTTACACAGGAACCCTCAGAAGGAAAGCCAAAAAGTACATTCTAGGTCAAGAGGAGAATCTACCAAGAGAAACGTATATAAAAAGTTAAGTAATCTATACAGCTACAAACACTTCCTTTCACTGTTTAAGAAAATGAATTTGAAATTCTTCCACTCCAGATCAACTGTCTTTCTTCCAATTTGCATGGACTATAATGAAGAACGATTACAAGAATCCTCTTAAATGCTCTCAACCCTTTTAAAGATGGGTGACCTTTGTTATTTTTATTTGTGGTATAATAAGTTTAACATGAAAAGAATGAAGATGAAAAGGAAAATTACTAAGATGTGCCATTGTGCAAGTATTCCCAGCATCCAATCAAATAACAGAAAAGAGATAATACACATTAATAAAATATACCAGGAGAGTAAATCGAGCATAAGAAACAGTAGGTCAAGTGTAATATAAGAAACGTCCTCTGACCAACTAGATAAGCATTGGGAATCACTCATATAACCGAAACTACTAAATCAATATTTTATTAAAGAATAATCATCTTCCTACCTTGAAAAGTTCAAGCAATGTGGGAAGGAAAAAGGCAGCCATAAGTCAGAAGCACAAATACAATTGTATGAAAAGCTTAAATTTGGCAAAAGAGAACTACCGGTTCACTGCGGCCACCTATGGATCTCATCAAAATATTTGATGTCCCATCATCCAACAAGATACGGACTTGGACAGAGGCAGCAGCAGCTGCAGAAGAAGCTGCTGCTGCAGCCTGTGCTGCAGCCGCAGCAGCTTCCTTTGCTTTTCTTGATGAACCACCCTTTGGAATTATGGGAATTCTAGGAGGTAATACAGATTCCAATATAGCAAATCTGTCACGACATGTATCCCAAGCTAGAAGTCTTGCACTGCCTGAATCAACAATTGACCAGTCACTAACCTTGTAGATAGAGAAGTAAGGAATATCAGGCCATACAATTGCAAGATACCTGCAACCAAATTGTGTGGTAAGAAAGCAGCCATAGTACTAAGAGATCACACTGCCTCCACATCAATAGATCCAAAAAAGCATACAATGCAACACAGAGAAATCTCAACTGACAAGTCTCACAAAGAGAATCAGAAAAATACCAAGACATGTTAAAAAAAGATAGTAGTTATTCTGGCAGCTAAAATAATTAAAAAGAAAGCTTAAATTCCCTCCATCCCTTCTGTCCCCTACCCAAAGAAACTCTACATTGTTGAGAATATGAGATAATAAGTGAAGTCAATGTAACTGCAAGTCTTCATCCAGAATCATTTACTAGATAGCTCCAAAACTTATACATTTGAAAAGCAATATTAGTAGGGTTAAAGGAGAAATCAGAACCAACTTACTTCCCTGAGCTGCTCACAGAAAGAACTGAGTATGAATCATGTGGAATGGGAGTGCTAATGTGCTTTTTAACCTGTTTGACAGGTAATGGCTCAAACAAGTCTCCCTTAAACCTTCCTGTTTCTGATAAGGAACTGTTATTTCCAAGAGACGGATTTGCTGTGTTGGACAACTGAAAATTTAGTAGCTTTAATTCCCTTTCAACTACATACACGGCAGAATGCTCACGACTTCCTGATGGTGTTGGCAGGGGGGCTACAGACGGAAGAGATCTGGCATCAAACTCACTGATAATGACACCAATATTGGTTCCGGTAGCAACAAGGTGTGGCTGCAAAGGATGTGCCACCATACAATAAACCTGCATATAAACAACGAACTGTCAATTCTGCTATATTCAAGAATGAGGGAGTTAATTTCAATATGCACAAAGAAGATGGAGTTCAGTGATGTTGAGAAGCCACAGTAAAGAATTCTTTCTGGGGGCTTACTAGATGTCTGAATGCTTGACCTTGTTATCTCTGGTGAGAACTATCTGGTCCATGTTTCATGTTTTTAAAAGAATTTCCTCTCATTATTGTTAAGACAATTACTCCATCGAGCCCAAAACAGAAAGGAGTTCACAAAAAGATCGTAATTCTTTAATTCAAAATGAGCATAAAGGAACGGAAACAATCACAGTCAAACTAAACATTCACTGTCACCTCAAAGCATCTTAGGAAGATAGTTACAGCTCTTCAATTTCATTTAGATGCACTCCATTTGTAAACCTCATCTGGTGTGTGATGGAGGAAGCAACATCTAACTCAAATTATGTGCTGCAAAATCTAGAGACCAGGCTGGGTTAAAGAGGATCTTTGCAGGCTCTTGTATGCTTCTAAAGAAGTTCTTTCATCAAAAGCAGCAAGGGCATATCTTCGCATGCTACAAGGGCATGGTTTATTTATGGGCTTAATTGTTCGAGCAAATGGAAGAGAAACAATTAAAATAACAGAACCCAATATACTCTCAACCCTAAATTGCATTATTTTTAAAGATATGCCCCATGATATTGCCAATGTGGTGAGGTTTCATCAGAGAAGATTCGCAACCACTAAATGGGACCAAGATTGCCATCAATTCGCAAAGTACTATGCTTTCGAGTCTAGCGTGATCCTTCAATAACTTCATCAGAGACGAGACTTCCACCATACAAAATGAATAGCTTTGAGGAATATATCAATTCAAAGAAACAGACCCTTGCCAGGTCAAGCAAGAATATCACAACAATCATCACACTATGTATGGAAGGCAAATGGATGCCCAGATGCTGAGGGCATACAACTGAGGGACATAGTCTTAGCAATATCTACCACCTTCCCCTTCCCAGCTACGGCTCCAACTTGATGTGGGAGCAGCAAGTATTGTTACTGAATAATGATTTTGCAATACCAGTCATGCTCATAAAGCTAGGATTTTTTAATTCACTTATGCCTAGTTCTTCTTTCATGTTTGCATAAATGACAATATGTGAATTCTATTTTCTAGAAAATATGTTATGCCATAAACTAGGAAAAAGATCTTCTAGGTGAGGGCTACAAATTATAAATCGTCTGTACACCTATCATTCATTGCATTAAGTAATAAAGCGAGGCATAAGCCTGCAAAGCCAAACAAGTGATTGCCCACACACCTTGGTGTGAATTAAACAACCTGAACATAGAAGACATAGTTTCAACACCAGAACAGAACTGAGAACCATGATTGAGAATTTACTCCGAAAGGCTCTTGGGTTACAGTGGGAGTTAAAAATTGCAATGGTGGGAGGCTCAGTAATTCAATACTTGAGGCTACAAAGAAATTTTCTGTCAAAAATGCCCTTTTAAAGGCATTGAGTTAATTTCCATCAAGTCTGTTCTCAGGAATAGAATTTGACAAAGGGAAAAACACTATGCAGCCTCCATTTCTCTTTTCTGGATTAAACCACTATTATAATTTACTGAATTTGACCTTGTAAGTAAAAAGTGATTACTGCCCTATTGATTCTGTTAGACCACTGTTTATTGTGGTTTTCCCTTCAAGAAATGGATAGATAGGTAGATAATGTGTCATTCATTTTTGCACTCTTTAAATGCAACATTAATAAATTCAAACCATCCAAGTAAGTCCATGTAATATATCATCTTCCACAGTTCAAATTTACTTGTATAGGTGAAACAAAATCATTAGTATTTTTGCTCATATATGATCAGTCGATAGCTGAACATATATCACTCATAAACTACATTTATTTTCACTAAAAAGTAACTTCTACTTCAAACTTTCAACTTCAATATTTTTATAAGATAAATGCTGGATCGGTGAAAGTAGCTTCAAACATGGATACCTTGTCCTCCACTGATTATAGAAGCAAATACCATAAAACAAGGTGCATACCCGAAGTTTTTTGTTAGGTGCAAGTACTTGTGGAGGGACTAGTGAGGAAAGTTCGCACAAGGGCCTCGTGAGGGCTGAATAAGTGGGGTGTTCAATGGCCCTGCCAAAGATCCGAACAATAGTTGTAATAAATAATTAAAGAAGAGAAGACATGTAATCTATAGCTAATAATTCCTCTCCAAGAAACCATATTCAACTCTTATGGATAGCTCCAGAGATCCAGTCCATAATCCACCATAATTATTAAAAAAAAAAAAAGAAAAAAAAGTGAAAAGGAAGAACCTAAAAGAAAATTGCATTGGAAAAGAGTAAAGAACAATATGCATACCATATATGGGAATCTTTCACACACGTCAAAATGTCAAGGTTTGGAGCTCGAGGGTGACACCAAGATGCCACACTATGGCATGCCAATTTTGGAACAGGTTTAATACGCCGCAACTCCTGAGGAAAAAAAGAGAACCAAAAAAGTAATGAATAGATAGATAGAAAATAAAACAAAAGATAACATGCCCAAACTTCAAACAGACCTCTCAATAAAATGAAATACATTTCCTTGGAACTTGAAAGCTCCAAGACTTAATAAAATACCTTAAAGGAGATTGTGTCCCATAGGGCTAATGTTTTATCAACACCTATGGTAATAAGCTGTGGAGCACCACCAATCACTCTAGAGAGCTCAACTGCCACAACTCCACCATCATGGGCCTAGAAGTATCATAATTGTATTAAAATCACTTTAAGCCTCACAATCCAGCAACACAATTTCCAAGTAAATGTCTTTATATGGTTTTCATGCAAACGACAATGTGAAATGGCACAAATCTGGGAGGAAAGTTAATTCACATATGAAAGCCATATTAAGAAATAACACTTCATAACAATAAGAGTACAATGAGAAGGGAAGAAATGGTACTTTTAAGCTTAGTTTGGGTACAAGTTCTCGAGAATCTTGACCATGGTCTGCACTCCAGAGTATGAGTAAACCATCACTTGCACCCGAGACCAGAAGTGTCTAAATCAAAGTTAAACATAATTACAAATAAGCAAAAGCAGAAATAAGCAAGCATGCATATAAACACTTCCACATAAACCTTCAGCACAAGTTGATATAATTCATAACTTGCTAACCAGGTAAGCCACGTGCACAAATATACTCATGCACTTGTAAAGCGAAACATATTAGTTTGACTAACTAAAACGGAAACCAAATTGGATAAAGATCTCCACAAGCGAGTTGGACTGCCCCAACTTCAACAACTCCTATATTTCATAAAGCTGCTAAGTGATGTAGTTTCATTCTTTTGATATAACACCTTCCCTTCCCCCCTTTTTTTTCTCCTGCTGTCCCCTTTCAAGTTTTATATCTCATTATGATAAGGTTGTTTTTAGTTATAAAAGAACATTTGAGAAGAAAAAAAAAATAAAGAAAAAAAATGTAACAAGAACAGGAACAGTAACAAAAACCTGCCAAACCCACCCAACCAGAAAAAAAAGGAAGATGGAGTAAATTTAGAAAACTCTTAGATGTGGGAAAAACCCCTTTAAGACCATTGAAATGAAAATGGGGAACCTAGCAACTGCAGAAGCAACTTTTGCATATGATAGCAACTTTTGCATATGATCTCAGATGTATGTAATGAACTAAAGTGTGCTTGGAAAGACATGGAGCCTGTGCAATAACTTTGATGTTTTTGTAATTTTCAGGTTCTTAGATCAAACTAAAAGTATAGGAAGGCTATGAACAGTTTATTGCTTTTGACTTCCTCAATCCCTGGCATTTAGACTGCACTAATTTGTCATTCAAAATTTCTTCAACTCCCTTTCTTTCTTGTGGGTTATCTCTGGATGCAGCATATTTTGGCAGTCTCAATAAATACATACGAAAAGGAACACTATATGTGAACCTTCAGTGTATGCACAATGTCAAGAAACATTAAAGATTTATAAATCCAAAGTTACCCTTCCAAAACCTTCCAAATCAAAGTTGACATGATCTTCACAACTAAGAATTTCACCTCAGGTTGTTGTTAGGATGAAGAATTATCTTGAGGAGAACCCAAGGCCAATCGAGTTTTGAGATTAAGAAAAAATCACATCTGATCAAGGTGCATGGTACAAAATGATCAGTGATGATATAAATCATCTTTGTAAACTAAGTTTACCTCACTGGAAGAAGCCATGAACGTCATCAAACAAGAAATTGATCCTTTATGACCTCCAGTATACCTTCTTACAAGCTGCAAGAAACCAGCGTTGTCACAAATGAATGAAACAACTGTAATATATATGATAGGCCAACAACTTGAGAAACCACCAACCTTCCATGTTATCATTGACAGAACCCTTATGATACCATCTGATCCACCGAAAGCAACAAGAGGACCGTCACCACCAGCAGATCTAGAAAGGAACTCCATACTACAACAGCCAAGAAAAAGAAAAAGGCAGAAAATTATACTTTGTTAACAAAAAGGATTAGGTTTTAATTAATTCCTTCGTGTTTTTACTTCTTTTGTTTGATTCAACATCTACATCCTGGAGCAGACTCTTGCACTACTGCTAGTCAGCAGTATTCAAAATTTACTTGAAGGTCTCCAGATCCACTTGTGGATGAGATTATGCTGTCACAGGTTACCATAAGTTGAATATCCATGCAATAGTATGAAGATTTATAGGCTATTTGGAATTTTGCACGTTCAACTGATAACCACCTGATGGTAGTCAAGCAATCAACAAACAGAAAAAGAAAAAAAATCCAAAGCTTGTTTCTTGAACTATTCGAGCAGAAAAGTAGGCCACATCACAAACTTTTCGATGTTAACATTTTTGCTCCCCTAACCCATTTGATTTGGTGTCAACATTTCATTGTTCATCAAGAGGTGGATTCAATTTCCACTAAGAATTTTTAAGTGTGACTATTTTCAGATAAAATGATCAATTACCAGAGAAGTGACTTGTTGTCAAGATCTTGCTTTGGTACATCACGTCCACGCATTGTCACCAAGTCCAAGAATATGGCTTTATTCTCACAACAGATGACAAGAAAATGTCTTCCTTTTGTTGACGGTGCAGGAGAAGTAAAAGCTGAGGTGACTTGATTGACAGCTGATGGAGCCTCTGCTGCAGCAGAGCGGTTACACCAAAGTTGCCAAAAGCGTACATCATCATCATAAAAATTCACCTGCTTAACACTGAAGGAACCACGCACCCAAATGGTAGATTCCCATGTTTCAGTAGAAAGAACCAATTGACCCCTATTGTAATATGAAAAGCCAAACTAGCATGAAACACTAGAAACAAACAATTGCAGGGATTCATTACCTGCCTCCTCGCATAGCTTCTGTTGGTTTTCCTTTAGGCTCTAGTAATCAACAAGAAAATAAATAGCATGAATGCATCATCTTTATTCTTTCCTTGTAATGAATAGTCTGAAAGCATTACAATTCATCCATCAAAGTCATAGCTAATATTAAATACAACTAGACAAGGTTCAATATGTGGAACTGAACTGTGGATATTAATTATTCTAATATAAAATGGAGAAAAATCGGAGTTCTTCTCCAGCTCAGAAAATCTACATTCCGCTCATAAGACTGCAACTGTGTTCTAAGAAAAAATTTCTGCTACTAGTACGATAAGAGGTTTCAATTTGGAAGATATTATGCTTCGAGGCTCAGAAAAAAAATCCACAGATAAACGAGCTGATTCACATTAGAGAGTAGATTTATACTTGGAGATGGAAAACCACTCTTAACACTCTCTAAGTGTTTGGCACAAATTATCATTACCCAAACTTTAGGACCCAAGGCCAACAGCTCACACAAGGGCTACCGTAAACATTTAATAATTATTAAATTTATTGTTCATAAATAATTCAGCTCAGTCTGTCAAACGTTGAGATCGTAGGAATATTTCACCAGATGAAAGCTTATTACGAGCAAAGGAGGTTTTCACTTTTCATCAGACCTGTAAGAATGGTATTAAATAACGTTCACTCATTTTATCACCTTCATGGTATAAAACAATAATTTTACTCCGACTTAAAGAAAAACAGAAGAAGATTTCCAAGATTATATAGAATACATTCAGTACAACAAAAATAAAGTCCTTATAAGAAGTACAAGATTGTCATACCTGATTCCCCCTCAGCAAGTTTCTCCAACTTGGCACCAACCAAACGGCGCTCGTCAACCCCGCCCGCTTTTAGCTCGTAAATTACCTGTGAATTTAAACGGTACAAACTAGATGAAACCGTTTTCTCTTGATCCATAAATATGAGCGCAGAGATGGGGAAGCAAATAGAAGAAGCGCAGGGAAGAAATTAGAGAAATAAATTGCAAAAATGAACAAAACCACCTACCTGGCGGTGTTCCCAATTCCAAACAGACACATGATCTGATGCATCCGCCGTTACCAGCCATGGATGTGTTGGGTGCAACTGAATCTTGACGATTTTATCATTTGTCGGTCGGAACGCTCTCAACCGCAGCATCCTTTACCGATTTCTTCTTTTACTTCGATTTGCTTTGTATTGGCAGATCCAGAAGAAGTGCAAGAGCAACAATGCAGTCCGATCAGATTTGGATCAGCAGCTTCTGATAGCAAGCCAATTTGCCATCTGAATTTGATAAACGCGATTTCATTTTTCAGACAAGCACAAAGCCGAAATGAAAAGAAAAAGGGAAAACCGTAAGAATTCTTCTCCAGCAGGTCCTCTCAGCGAATTACCGTTTCACCCTCGGTTCATATATTTCCTTTCACAAGGATACCACCAATGAAATGATGTAACGTGCTTATTCCTAAAATGCTGAATTTGAATTTTTGTTAAGTTCATAACAAGGGTATTCATCACATTGGATGGATGTACGAGTATGTGCAACATGTTCTACTTCAATAACTAAGGTGGTCATGCGATGGTGTTCAAACGAGTTGTGGTTTTAGAAGTATTTAAATGTCAAGTTGTTTGACAAAGGTCCTATTGTTACATCGAATTGGAGGAACTTCAACGGTAGGTTCTTTTATAGATGGGATGTTGTTTTATACATGTTTAAATGAAATATCTATTACGTGGCAATTAGATAATATGTTGGTTTAAAAGGCCAAACTGAAATGTGTTTTTAAAATACAAAAAACAAGAGGGAAAAGAGAGAGAGAGAGAGAGAGAGAGAGAGAGAAGAGCACAAGTGGTTTTAGAAGTATTTAAATGTCACTCGCACGTAATTTAATTACAAGTCGTTTTAGCAAGGTAGAAAGCAAGAAATGAAACGCTCTCCATGCACATTATAGTTAATTACAAACCTTGAGCAATTATAATAAATTAAACCCCTAATTTCCGTTAACACAAAGTTCTAGTAACAAACTAACTAGTTAATCTAACCATGAACCTTAGCTGTTATAACTAACTAACTATTTAATTAAACTTATTATAACTTCCTAAAAAAATGAAAATATTTAAAATTGATATAGTGTCAATATAGTACCCACGTCCAAAAAATACATTAAAGAGATATTAGTGTGAAAATATATTGAAGTTGTCAATATAGATAAAAACTGTCATACACAAGTATGCTATACAATGATAAAAGATAACATGCCTTAGAGATTAGTTAGGAAAAATATTAATTAATTGAACAATTTTTCAAGGCTATTTTTTGGATGTATATGTTGTTTTAGTAGAAATACTAGTCTTACAACATCTAACAATTTAAATAATAGTGATTGAAAGAAAAGAGAAAGAGAGTATGCGTTCAAAATATTCCATGAATAAAGTATGCTATTCACTTTGCTAATCACGGAACAAGATGTGAAAATCTTTTAGGGAGGATAGTAGGTTACTCAAAAAGATCCCCCATTTTTCCTTTCAAATATTATGCTTTTTCCTGCATACTTGGATTCAAATAGACACGGGTTTGCTTACTAGCTTCATATAATTAAAAAAAAAAACAAATTTTGTTGAAGCCTCTTGTTCAGATCTCTCATTAAAGGGTGCTATTTGATAATGTCTACCTAGCAAATTCCTCGCTAACTTGAGTGAACATTTGAATATTTGTTTAGGGTTTAGGGTTTAGGGTTTAGGGTTTAGGGTTTAGGGTTTAGGGTTTTAGGGTTTAGGGTTTTAGGGTTTAGGGTTTTAGGGTTTAGGGTTTAGGGTTTAGGGTTTAGGGTTTAGGGTTTAGGGTTTAGGGTTTAGGGTTTAGGGTTTAGGGTTTAGGGTTTAGGGTTTAGGGTTTAGGGTTTAGGGTTTAGGGTTTAGGGTTTAGGGTTTAGGGTTTAGGGTTTAGGGTTTAGGGTTTAGGGTTTAGGGTTTAGGGTTTAGGGTTTAGGGTTTAGGGTTTAGGGTTTAGGGTTTAGGGTTTAGGGTTTAGGGTTTAGGGTTTAGGGTTTAGGGTTTAGGGTTTAGGGTTTAGGGTTTAGGGTTTAGGGTTTAGGGTTTTAGGGTTTTAGGGTTTAGGGTTTAGGGTTTAGGGTTTAGGGTTTAGGGTTTAGGGTTTAGGGTTTAGGGTTTAGGGTTTAGGGTTTAGGGTTTAGGGTTTAGGGTTTAGGGTTTAGGGTTTAGGGTTTAGGGTTTAGGGTTTAGGGTTTAGGGTTTAGGGTTTAGGGTTTAGGGTTTAGGGTTTAGGGTTTAGGGTTTAGGGTTTAGGGTTTAGGGTTTAGGGTTTAGGGTTTAGGGTTTAGGGTTTAGGGTTTAGGGTTTAGGGTTTAGGGTTTAGGGTTTAGGGTTTAGGGTTTAGGGTTTAGGGTTTAGGGTTTAGGGTTTAGGGTTTAGGGTTTAGGGTTTAGGGTTTAGGGTTTAGGGTTTAGGGTTTAGGGTTTAGGGTTTAGGGTTTAGGGTTTAGGGTTTAGGGTTTAGGGTTTAGGGTTTAGGGTTTAGGGTTTAGGGTTTAGGGTTTAGGGTTTAGGGTTTAGGGTTTAGGGTTTAGGGTTTAGGGTTTAGGGTTTAGGGTTTAGGGTTTAGGGTTTAGGGTTTAGGGTTTAGGGTTTAGGGTTTAGGGTTTAGGGTTTAGGGTTTAGGGTTTAGGGTTTAGGGTTTAGGGTTTAGGGTTTAGGGTTTAGGGTTTAGGGTTTAGGGTTTAGGGTTTAGGGTTTAGGGTTTAGGGTTTAGGGTTTAGGGTTTAGGGTTTAGGGTTTAGGGTTTAGGGTTTAGGGTTTAGGGTTTAGGGTTTAGGGTTTAGGGTTTAGGGTTTAGGGTTTAGGGTTTAGGGTTTAGGGTTTAGGGTTTAGGGTTTAGGGTTTAGGGTTTAGGGTTTAGGGTTTAGGGTTTAGGGTTTAGGGTTTAGGGTTTAGGGTTTAGGGTTTAGGGTTTAGGGTTTAGGGTTTAGGGTTTAGGGTTTAGGGTTTAGGGTTTAGGGTTTAGGGTTTAGGGTTTAGGGTTTAGGGTTTAGGGTTTAGGGTTTAGGGTTTAGGGTTTAGGGTTTAGGGTTTAGGGTTTAGGGTTTAGGGTTTAGGGTTTAGGGTTTAGGGTTTAGGGTTTAGGGTTTAGGGTTTAGGGTTTAGGGTTTAGGGTTTAGGGTTTAGGGTTTAGGGTTTAGGGTTTAGGGTTTAGGGTTTAGGGTTTAGGGTTTAGGGTTTAGGGTTTAGGGTTTAGGGTTTAGGGTTTAGGGTTTAGGGTTTAGGGTTTAGGGTTTAGGGTTTAGGGTTTAGGGTTTAGGGTTTAGGGTTTAGGGTTTAGGGTTTAGGGTTTAGGGTTTAGGGTTTAGGGTTTAGGGTTTAGGGTTTAGGGTTTAGGGTTTAGGGTTTAGGGTTTAGGGTTTAGGGTTTAGGGTTTAGGGTTTAGGGTTTAGGGTTTAGGGTTTAGGGTTTAGGGTTTAGGGTTTAGGGTTTAGGGTTTAGGGTTTAGGGTTTAGGGTTTAGGGTTTAGGGTTTAGGGTTTAGGGTTTAGGGTTTAGGGTTTAGGGTTTAGGGTTTAGGGTTTAGGGTTTAGGGTTTAGGGTTTAGGGTTTAGGGTTTAGGGTTTAGGGTTTAGGGTTTAGGGTTTAGGGTTTAGGGTTTAGGGTTTAGGGTTTAGGGTTTAGGGTTTAGGGTTTAGGGTTTAGGGTTTAGGGTTTAGGGTTTAGGGTTTAGGGTTTAGGGTTTAGGGTTTAGGGTTTAGGGTTTAGGGTTTAGGGTTTAGGGTTTAGGGTTTAGGGTTTAGGGTTTAGGGTTTAGGGTTTAGGGTTTAGGGTTTAGGGTTTAGGGTTTAGGGTTTAGGGTTTAGGGTTTAGGGTTTAGGGTTTAGGGTTTAGGGTTTAGGGTTTAGGGTTTAGGGTTTAGGGTTTAGGGTTTAGGGTTTAGGGTTTAGGGTTTAGGGTTTAGGGTTTAGGGTTTAGGGTTTAGGGTTTAGGGTTTAGGGTTTAGGGTTTAGGGTTTAGGGTTTAGGGTTTAGGGTTTAGGGTTTAGGGTTTAGGGTTTAGGGTTTAGGGTTTAGGGTTTAGGGTTTAGGGTTTAGGGTTTAGGGTTTAGGGTTTAGGGTTTAGGGTTTAGGGTTTAGGGTTTAGGGTTTAGGGTTTAGGGTTTAGGGTTTAGGGTTTAGGGTTTAGGGTTTAGGGTTTAGGGTTTAGGGTTTAGGGTTTAGGGTTTAGGGTTTAGGGTTTAGGGTTTAGGGTTTAGGGTTTAGGGTTTAGGGTTTAGGGTTTAGGGTTTAGGGTTTAGGGTTTAGGGTTTAGGGTTTAGGGTTTAGGGTTTAGGGTTTAGGGTTTAGGGTTTAGGGTTTAGGGTTTAGGGTTTAGGGTTTAGGGTTTAGGGTTTAGGGTTTAGGGTTTAGGGTTTAGGGTTTAGGGTTTAGGGTTTAGGGTTTAGGGTTTAGGGTTTAGGGTTTAGGGTTTAGGGTTTAGGGTTTAGGGTTTAGGGTTTAGGGTTTAGGGTTTAGGGTTTAGGGTTTAGGGTTTAGGGTTTAGGGTTTAGGGTTTAGGGTTTAGGGTTTAGGGTTTAGGGTTTAGGGTTTAGGGTTTAGGGTTTAGGGTTTAGGGTTTAGGGTTTAGGGTTTAGGGTTTAGGGTTTAGGGTTTAGGGTTTAGGGTTTAGGGTTTAGGGTTTAGGGTTTAGGGTTTAGGGTTTAGGGTTTAGGGTTTAGGGTTTAGGGTTTAGGGTTTAGGGTTTAGGGTTTAGGGTTTAGGGTTTAGGGTTTAGGGTTTAGGGTTTAGGGTTTAGGGTTTAGGGTTTAGGGTTTAGGGTTTAGGGTTTAGGGTTTAGGGTTTAGGGTTTAGGGTTTAGGGTTTAGGGTTTAGGGTTTAGGGTTTAGGGTTTAGGGTTTAGGGTTTAGGGTTTAGGGTTTAGGGTTTAGGGTTTAGGGTTTAGGGTTTAGGGTTTAGGGTTTAGGGTTTAGGGTTTAGGGTTTAGGGTTTAGGGTTTAGGGTTTAGGGTTTAGGGTTTAGGGTTTAGGGTTTAGGGTTTAGGGTTTAGGGTTTAGGGTTTAGGGTTTAGGGTTTAGGGTTTAGGGTTTAGGGTTTAGGGTTTAGGGTTTAGGGTTTAGGGTTTAGGGTTTAGGGTTTAGGGTTTAGGGTTTAGGGTTTAGGGTTTAGGGTTTAGGGTTTAGGGTTTAGGGTTTAGGGTTTAGGGTTTAGGGTTTAGGGTTTAGGGTTTAGGGTTTAGGGTTTAGGGTTTAGGGTTTAGGGTTTAGGGTTTAGGGTTTAGGGTTTAGGGTTTAGGGTTTAGGGTTTAGGGTTTAGGGTTTAGGGTTTAGGGTTTAGGGTTTAGGGTTTAGGGTTTAGGGTTTAGGGTTTAGGGTTTAGGGTTTAGGGTTTAGGGTTTAGGGTTTAGGGTTTAGGGTTTAGGGTTTAGGGTTTAGGGTTTAGGGTTTAGGGTTTAGGGTTTAGGGTTTAGGGTTTAGGGTTTAGGGTTTAGGGTTTAGGGTTTAGGGTTTAGGGTTTAGGGTTTAGGGTTTAGGGTTTAGGGTTTAGGGTTTAGGGTTTAGGGTTTAGGGTTTAGGGTTTAGGGTTTAGGG